>CM046877.1:207800140-209014483 GCA_025667525.1 Glebionis coronaria | reverse complement strand
GGTCATCAAAAGTCATCAAGAATGGATCTTTGATAGCTCGAATCCCTGCACATGATAAGAGAGAAAACAACAAACACATACTAGGGTCTCCCCCTACACTTATTATAAAAACGGAATAAAAGGGATAGATACTGCGGGTTGCCTCCCGAGAAGCGCTTGTTTTTGTTAACCGAGTCGTGAGCCTGACTCGACCTTGATTATCATGGTAAGAAGCTTGAAGAACATCCACCGGGATCAAATACATGGTTTTCGTCCATCAAATAGCACAAGCTTAAGGCGAACAAGGCAAGCCAAAGAAGAGTAGGCAATGTTCCCTTAAGCAGTTGTTGAGCACAATGTTAGCAAGGGTGATGAGGTACAAGCATATCTCCATAAGTTCCAAAAATATTTCCTTTTATTTCGACAGATGGATAATGAGATGGCTTAAAAAGTGCAATACCGGGATCGAACACATTTTCCTTTAGGGGAAAATAACACTCAGGCTCAGTAGACCTTGAAGAGGATCCGCTCATAAATCTCACAATCTCATCCTCAGAAGGGGGATAGAGAGGTGTCAAGACATAAGTACTGCGGATATCGGTTTCGGCCGGTTTCTTCTCCTTTGAAACGGGTTTCTTCATATCCAAAGGAGGATAAAGACCATAATCATCAAAGTCCAAAGGAGGAGCATCACTCTCCTTTGGGAAGTAAGTGTTGAGAAAAGTAGCAAAGTCTTCCTCAAATGAGTAGTCATCCAAAGTAGGATAAAGCATTTTTGGCAGAGGATCTTCATCAAAAGTAGGTGCAAGGTCATCATGTGAAGAATCACTCGAAAGAGTATTGACATCCTCAAAATCATCATATGTTGGCATGTCTAGATACTCTGAAACAAAGTTATCATAATCATCCCCATCAGAACTAGAATCATCATCATAATCATCATAGATCAGTGGAGAATTATAAATTGGTGGAGGATCAAAATTGGAGAGAGAATCATCCACATCATCTTTGAAAAGTGGATTGTCATAGCAAGTATCGAAAAAAGGATTGTTGTAGACGACAAAATCATCAAGCACATTAATCATATTCGCTGATTCTCTTTCATTGGGTTTGGTTGTGATCTTCCTCATTTTAAATACTTGTGCATCATTCCCGACTCTTAAAATGATCTTACCTTCGGCAACATCAACTAGAGCTTTTCCGGTTCTTAAAAATGGCCGACCAAGTATTAACGGAATATGAGGGTCCATTTCATAATAAACAACAACAAAGTCGACCAGAAAAGTGAAGGTGCCAACTTTAATGAATACATCTTCGGCAATACCAACGGGGTACGCGAGAGTGCAATTTTCTAGCTCAAGAGTCATCTTTGTTGGTGTAAGATCGGGTAATGATAACTTTTTCCAAACACTTAAAGGCATCAGATTAATACTTGCCCCGAGAACGGCTAAGGCAGTAAATTCTTCGGTTTGGTTAAAAGTACATGGTAGCACAAAACGACCGGGATCTCCAAGTTTTTCCGGAAGTTCTTTAAGAAGGAGTGCAGAACAGTTTTCATTCAATCGAGTATTAACAAACTCGGACATCTTCTCCTTCTCATTAAGCAATTCCTTAAACATCTTAACAAATTTAGGCATTTGGGCAAGAGCTTCAACAAGGCTAAATGTGATGGTCAGTCCCGAAATCTTCTTCAAATAGTTCGACACTTGCATGTCATCCTTGGTTTGTAATTTGGCCTTGTCTAAGCGAGAAGGATAAGGGATATTGGGTTTATAGGTGGAAGGTGGGGTTGGTGAAGGGTTCTTCTTGGGTACTTCAGTAAGAGGTGGAGACGGCAATGGAGAACTAATACTAGGCGTGAGAGTAAGAGGGATAAATGGTGGTGGAGGAGGTGTAGATGGAGTAACTGGGGGAGGGGTAGATGGTCCTACTAAGGTTGCTCCACTGCGTGTAGTAATAGCACTCACATTCGCTCTCGGGTTGGTGACGGTATTTGAAGTAAGAGAGCCCGAAGTAGAGGGTTGAGTAGTTGGTAAGAAACTAGCCAGCATATTCTTCAAATCATTTGTTTGAGTGCTAAAAGAGGTTTGTATATCATGTCAAAGCTCGGATCTAATATCATTACCTTGCTTAGTGATATCTCCTTTCAAATTGATAATTTGGCTTTGTAGATTCTTGATTTGCTCTCCTTGGGTCCTCATGAAAGCTTCAACATCTTGATTAATGGGTGGGGCTTGTTGAGCGGGTGGGTGACAAGGATTATAAGCTCGAGCTGGGTTTGGGTTGCTTCTATTGTAGTTGTTGGGGTTGTGGTTTTGAGGAGAAAAACCGGGTGAAAGAAAGTTGTTAGAACGGTAACTTAGCAAGGTACGATCACCTTGTTGTCGAGCTTGATGGTTTTCCGTTGAATAGTTACCATAAGCTGCATACACGTTTTCCGGATTGTCATGAGTAGAAGGACAATCAGTGTATGAATGAGGACCACCGCAGATCTCACAAGAAGTTGCAACAGCTTTAACTTGTTGTTGTTGATTTGTAGCCAAAAGTTGCATATTCTTGCTCATTTCGACCATTGCGCGGGTCAATTCGGTGATATCAGGGTTTGAAGAAGTAGAAGAAACATTGACTCTCGGGTCATTCCTTGAAGATGTGGATGAATCCCAATTTTTGTGATGAGTAGTCATGTTCTCAATAAGCTCTCTACACTCCTCGGGTCTTCTTTTCATAAATGTGCCACCGGCGGCTGCATTAATCGTATCACGATCATGAAAAGTTAAACTGTTGTAGAAAGTATCAATTAAGGTGACGGGGAGCATGTTGTGGTTTGGACATCGATCGATCAAAACATTATATCGTTCCCAAGCATCAAAGAGCGATTCATCAGGTTCTTGTGTAAATCCACTGATTTGATTTCGAAGGCTCGTGACCATGGACAGTGGAAAGTAGCGCGACAAAAAGCGTTGAGTCATCTCATCCCAAGTATGAACTGAATTCTTCGGAAGACGATCAAACCATTTTTCGGCATGGTGGGATAAGGTGTGTGGAAATAGGTGAAGGCGAAGGAAATCCATAGTAACACCGGGCAACTTCATGCTTTGAGTAACGGTAATGAACTTGTCGAGGTGTTTGTTGGCATCATCATCCGGTAATCCTCGAAATGGACAAGTGTTCTGCACTTGTTGGATCATGTGATGCTTCAACGAAAACTCCGGAGCCGTGATTTGCATCGGCGCAATCGGTCCTCCTCGTCCATTCATTGTTGGTTGACAAAGCTCCTCCATCGTTCTAAGATCGGGCGGGGGAACATTGTTGTTATTATTATTGTTGAGGTGCGGTGGGTTATTGTTGTTGTTTTTCTAACCAGCCATATCTAAATCTTCACGAGTCTCGGGCTCAGAATAAGTTGAAGATCTAGTACGCATGCACCTGCAAAAACAAAAGGAAAAGATACCAAAGAAATAGAGAATATATATGTACGTGTAAAAATAAAAATAAAAATCTTTTTGGATTTTTGAAATTTTTTAATTTTTATGGATTTTTAAGATTTTTAATTTTTATGGATTTTCAAGATTTTTTAGCAAGAAAAATAACATTCACGAGTGAACGGATCCCAAAATTCAACGCGTCTACCACAGAAAACCGTTAATCTTTACGAAAAGAGCCGGCAGCGACGCCATTTAATAACTGGGATTTTCCAAGTATAAAAATTTTATCGTCTCGTCTCAATTCGAATTGACTATTGGTTTAAAGTGTGACTCAGTTAAAAATTGGTGGGAAAAAGATATATTTGTCGTTGTAGTAAAGTAAATTGTGCAAGACTTTAAAGTAAATGACGGTTAATTAAAGCTAAAACTGATTAAAACGTAAATGGTGCAATATTAAAACTTTTAAAAGTAAATTAATTAAATGACAAAAATTAAAGCTTGACGAGAAATTAATTTGACTATGTAATAAAAATGCAAACTTAAAATTTAAAATAAAGAAAGACAAATAAAATAACATTAAAGAAAAATGCGGGAAAAATAAATTCTTGAAAATAAAAACAGGGAACAAACAAACCTAAGTCGGAACCCGAGATACTGTCACTACCCGGAATACCAAACTTACTGCTTAATAAGGTTGTCACCCTTATCCGTAATCTGAATCTGCCCCTTATCCAGAATAACTTGATTTGCTCTTTATCCGGAATTTCCAACTGCTGCTTATCCGGAATAAGCGAATGACAACTTATCCGGAATAAACATCCAAACCTTTATCCGCAATTCAAGACCTTGCTGATATCCGGAATAACCAAAACCTCCTTATCCGGAATAACTTCCCAAACAGCTTATCCGGAATTCTACTGGATCTGCTTATCCGGAATCCAAACAGCAGCTTATCCGGAATACCTAAATAAGGTCCTTATCCGGAATCCCTGTTGAGTGCTTTATTCGGAATGTTGAATATACCACTATCCGGAATCAGTCTCAAGTTCCTTATCCGGAATTCGCAGCACAAGCTTATCCGGAATATCAAACAGTCACCATATTCGGAATACACACTTACCTTGCTTATCCGGAATGAGGGAAAATACTAACTATCCGGGATAATGAAATACCAACTATACGGAATGTTAGGGTTATGAGAATCCGGATAACAAGAAGAAGCAAATAAGTTAATATCTAATAATAAGCTAAAAACAAATAAGCACTTAACCAAAAACTTAACCAAATTGATTTTAAGAAAAACTAAATAAGCCAAAATTTTAAAACTTTTAAAAACACTAAATAATAAAAATATTTAAAAACAACTTTTTATAAAAATTAACTAAAAAGCACTTAATTAAAATAAGAAAAGAACAATAAGCTATAAAATTAATAAGCTAACACAATCATAAACATAAAAACATAAGAAATAATCAAACAAGCATAACAAACATAAAGATTAAGCAAAGACAAGAAAGGTAGAATGAGAGATTAATTAAGAACTTGATTAAAATTAAGATTCAACAATTAAAGTAAAAACAAGAATTAAAAGCTTACAAATTCAAGGTGTAAGACAAGAAATTAAAGGTGCAACTAAGTAAATGACATTAAGAAAGTGCAAGTAATTAAAATGGAAGAACTATTTTGTCAAGATAGTCAACACCTCCTAATGTGTCATTAGGAGGGTATTTATAGTGATTAGGGAGGTTAAGCATGTGTTGCTTCCTTCTTTCTTTCTTTCTCGTCTTTTCGTCTTCTAAATTCTTCGACTTTTACGACTTTTTCTCGGGATTAATTAAACTCGTCTTGTAATTTCTTCATTAATTAGACTTGAGTTCTTCGGCTTTATTAAACTTCTGTCTTTAGACTTTTCTTCGATAAATCTTTAGAATAGGCCTTGGACTTCCGTTCTTTTTGCACTCTTGATCTTTTGACTTCGTCTTTTGTCTTTTTCTTCGATTAAAGCCCGTGAAAGCCCATGTTTTCTTCCCTTTTCACATTTTGATCCTAAATCACAACAAAAACACAAACCACGCATAATTCCGACATTTACGACATAAAATACACGTTTTGGCTTGGTTATTATTATAATCAAGTGGTAAAAGGATAAGTGTTTTCACACTTATTAATCGCTCATAGAGAAGAACTGGTGGAAAAGCATGAGAAGACTATAACCTCCTTGCAGGTAGCCTTGGTTGTAGCGGAATCGAAAATTAAGGAGCAGGCCAACCACGGCAATGCCTGCGAGGAGCGCATTGCTGAGCTGGAAGCCCTCCTAGCTGCATCTAATGAGAAGGTACGCGCCTTTATTGATACTCATTGTTCATATAAGACCCATCTTGTCTTGTAGTAATTCTAAGTATCATTTATAGGTATCCGCAGCCGAAGCCGCCGCCAGAGCCTTAACAGAACAAGCCTTCACCATTGCTCAAGAATGTGATACGCTCAAGGAAGAACTCACCCATGCACATATTGTCATGGAAAAGCGAGCTGTGGTAGCAGAGGAAGAGTTGAACAGGCTAGCGACGGACTGCGCCAAAGTGTTGTGCCCTCTATTGCTCACGACCATAGTCGGGTGTAGGTGGATGGTGGGCCATGGGATGCGCCTTGCCGTGACCCAGGTAACGGAGGCTCCTCATTTTGTGCAGGCTTTTGCGGATGTTGTATCAGACGACATTGACCGTGGTAGGCACGAGGGTTTGATCAAGACTGCAGAATTGATAAGCAAAAATGAAGACATCTCCCAACACGCCTACCATAATCCTGGAGCGAAAGATAAGATGATCGCCTCCATGACTGCCCTTGGGGAAATCTAGCACCCCTTCCTAGATGATCTTGAGTCGCTAAAGGATGCTTCCAACGAGGCGGTCATGGCCAAGCTCACAACCGACCCCATCCAACTGACCCTGCCAACATACGACGCTACTTCGAAGGTGATGAAAGGTGAGAAACTCTTAGCCGAGGCATAGGAAGCCAATAAGACTAGGACGTAGAGTGGCAAGGATACTCGCGGCGAGGCCCTCCGCGCCCTGGATTGCAGAAGGAAAGAGGGAAATAGGAGAGTTCCTACCTCCTCTGTAATTTACCTTGTAAACATTTGTATCTTTGTACTTTATTCGTCAGTATATGTACACGGCTAGAATTCATAATATTGTTAGAATTTTATATATAAGTCCATAGTGACCACGACCATTTTATGTATTGAATTTGAAACTTGTTTATTTTCTTTAGATATTGTATACCTATATTGCATGACATGTCACGGCTTATCAAGAATAAAACTAAGTCTATATTTTACTAGACGTGCATCGTGTGTCTTTATCATGACCGTTACTATCTAAGTACAGCCTGAGGAAACTTATTACAACGTCTTGTAAATAATGTGTCTAGTAAGGATACATGATCCGCGTCACTAGGGTTGCATCCCTCTTATGCGACAAGTTGAATTATTAGGTTCACTTAATCCTCTTATCCCGCCTGGGAGCGAATAGTACATGTACGGTTTGAATGAATGCATATGAATAATAAATAGCACATTTATGTAAATAACAAATAAATCTAAGACATGGACAATATTTTGCACAAGAACAGGCCGTGAAGCTAGCTAGGCACCACGACATTTTATTATAACGTTTACGATTTTTTGACAGAATTAAAATCCTAAGACAAATAGAACCTAGAAAGCATGAAAACAAAAAAAATACATGGATCCTCATTGAAGCCAACCATAGCGAAGTGTCCATGCGGAGACCGTAGCCTTTCAGAGATAGCATTTTTAAGGTTGCAGATATTCCATGTACGTTCCAGATCACGACCATCCATATCACGCAACTTGTACGCACCCAGTCCCAAGGCTTCCGTAACCTCATACGACCCTTCCCACTTGGGACCAGCTTTCCTGTATTCTCTGCGCGGCTTGCCTCGTTAGCACGATAAACAAAATCCCCCGGTCAGAAGGAAACACCTTTAACCTTGGCATCATAATAAGCCTTCATCCGTGCTTTGGACTTGGCCTCATTGATGGCCGCTATTTCTCTTTTTCCTCTAACAAGTCCAGATTAATCCGGAGTTGCTCATCGTTTGTTACGACATTAACCTCCGCCGTGCGGATAGTTGGCATTCCAATTTCTGCTGGTATAACAGCCTCAGTTCCATAAGCCAGCGCAAACGGAGTGTCCCCATTGGTTGTTTTGATCATAGTCATATGTGCCCATAGAACATGCGGCAGCTCATCTACCAACTTGGCACTTCGTTCATCTAAGTGTGCCTTGATGCCTTCACCTGCGGCTTTTATTTACCCGTTCCACAAGACCATTAGTCTGCGGGTGTTTAACCGATGCAAAGCGCCGAGTGATGTTCAATGCCGCGCACCAATCCTTGAATGGATTATCCGCGAACTGCTTTCCGTTATCTGAGATGATCTCTCCTGGCAAGCCAAAACGGCACACACTATTTTCCCAAACAAACTTTTTGACCTATTTGCCCATAATGGATTTAACCGCCTTAGCTTCTATCCAGCGTGTAAAGTAGTTCATTGCAACGATCAACTACTTAACTCCCCCTGCAGCAACGGGAAAAGGTCCTGCGATGTCAATCCCCCACTTATAGAATGGCCTTGGGGATGTGATGGGTGTTAGTTCTTGCTGCGGATGTCGCGGTACTGGTCTGTGCACTTGGCAATCACTGCATTTACGAATCATGTCACGTGCATCCCGATGCATAGTAGGCCAATGGTATCCCGTGCGTAAAGCTCGTGCTACTACAGATCTGGGGCCTGCGTGCATACCGCATGACCCTTCATGTATTTCACTGATCACGTAGCTAGCCTGGCGTGGTCCAACACATCGCAACCACGGCTGTAAGAAGGAGCACTTGTACAGAATACCTTCTCGGAGCTCAAAGTGCTGCGACTTCCGTCTAATACGCTGCGCCGCCTTTTCATCATCTGGAAGGGTCTCATCGGTTAAATAGCTGATGATCGGGGTCATCCATGTAGGTCCCTCTTCCTCAACTATAGCTGCGATTTCCCCTCCCGTAATAGATTTTTCCTTTAGTATTTCTACCAATACTTGCTTGGATAAGTGGGCGAAGCTTGTAGATGAAATCTTGCTAAGAGTATCCGCCTTCTTGTTTTCACCTCTTGGTACCTGCTTGATAGAAAATTTCCCAAAAGTAACTATGAGTGACTTGACTTTCTCCAAGTATTGAACCATGTTATCCTCCTTGGCTATGTAACCTCCTAGGATGTGATTCGCAAAAAGCCGTGAGTCCACGTAAGCCTCAAGGTTGCGGACTCCCATCCTAGCGACGATTTTTAAACCCGTAATCAGTGCTTCATATTCTACCTCATTATTGGTGGCTGTGAACTCAAAACGTAGGGCGTTGGTAAATTCCATCCCTAGAATAAGGCCTGCTCCTGATCCGTCCGTGCACGAATATCCGTTAGTAAATAAAACCCATGGTTCCGCTGGAACTTCCTCTTGTTGCACCACTGGTCCGTCCTCATCTGGCTTATCGATTAGGAAATCTGCCAAGATTTGGCCCTTGACCGCTGTCCTTGGTCTATAGTAGATGTTATGCTCACCCAGTAGAATACTCCACTTCTGTAGCCTCCCGACCACATCTGGCTTGGAGATGATTTGTTTTACTGGCTGATCAGTGATAACCACAATTGGGTGCGCCTGGAAGTACCGGCACAACCTTTTCGTGGCATATACTAATGACAAAACCAACTTCTCCATAGAGGAATAATTCAACTCCGGTCCTTGTAGTGTTCTACTTATGAAGTAAACCGAAGTCTGACTTGTATCCCTATCTGTCATGAGTATTGCGCTTATTGCTCCGTGCGTAGCAGACAGATACATGATGAGCTCTTCCTTAGGTTGGGGAGCCACTAGCATGGGAAGAGCTGCAAGGTGATGCTTAAGATGATCAAAGGCTTCCTCTGCCTCCCTTGTCCAACGGAAATCTCCTTTCTTTATGCACTTCTTGAGTGTTTTGAATAGAGGTAGTGATTTCTCCGCGGATTTTGACAAGAACCTGTTTATCCCGGCCAACTTTCCATTTAGTGATTGTACCTCCTTTCGTGTCCGAGGGGATGGTAACTGTATCACCGCGTCCGTCTTTTCCGGACAAGGCTTGATGCCATTTGGATCAATCATATATCCAAGGAACATCCCTTCAGTTGCCCCAAACGTGCACTTTTTTGGGTTCAGTTTCATGTTGATTCTCCTCAACGTGTCAAACGTCTCCTGGATATCACGGAGAATGCTTCCTTCGTATGACTCTTGATGAACAGATCGTCAACATAGACCTCAAGGTTGCGGCCTATATGGGAATCGAAGGCTTTATCAACAAGTCGTTGATATGTCGCTCCGGCGTTCTTTAGTCCGAATGGCATTTTTGTGTAACAATACACGCCCTGACTGGTGTGAAACGCCGTCTTCTCCTCATCTTCTTTCGCCATCTGGATCTGGTGGTATCCTTTGTACGCATCTAAAAAACACTTGAAAGGGTATCCACATAAGGAATCCACCTTCCAATCAATTTCTGGTAGCGGATAGCAGTCTTGCGGACAAGCTTTGTTTAAGTCCGTGAAGTCCACACACATGCGCCAGCTCCCGTCATGCTTCTTGGTAGGTGTGTAAACACCCATCCTTTTTACCACTTAATTACAATAATAACCGAGCTAAAACGTGTATTTTATGTCTTTTATGTCGGAATTATGCGTGGTTTGTGTTTTTGTTGTGATTTAGGACGAAATTGTGAAAAGTGGAGAAAACACGGGCATTCACGGGCTTTTATTGAAGAAAAAGATAAAAGACGAAGTCAAGAAGTCAAGAGTGCAAAAAGAACGGAAGTCCAAGACCAATTCTGAAGATTTATCGAAGAAAAAGTCAAAAGACGGAAGTTTATTTAAAAGCCGAAAAACTCAAGTCTTATTTATTGAAGAATTAAAGGACGATTCCAAAGAAATCCTGAGCCATAAGTCATTAAAGTCCAAGATTAACAAAAGATTAAGAAGGGAAGGAATTAATGGTGCAATTAAGAAGAAATGAAGGAGGGGAGGAAGCTTCCTAAGCATTCCCTAATCCTCCACTATATATAGTCCATTAGTATTATCATTTCATTTTTGTTGGCTAGAGTGACACTAGTTCTTCCATCTTTATTTACTTGCATTTACTTTATTGCACTTTATTTACCTTGTCTTGCACCTTATTTTTCAAGTAAGTTACTTTTATTTTAATTGCACCTTTACCTTTCTTGTCTTAAATCTCTCATTCTACCTTTCTTTCTTTGCTTGATCTTTATGTTTATGTGTTTATTATCTTGCTTATTTGATTAAAGGTTATGTTTTTATGCTTTTGATTGTTTTGGATCATTGATTTTTATAGCTTATTTGTGTTTATCTTTAAGTTTCTTAAGTTTTTTTTATAAAAGTTATTTTTTATATAAAAGTTTGTTTTTCGTAAACCTTTTCCTTTTCGTGTTTCAAAAGTCTTTAAATTTCAGCTTATTAGTTTTTCTTATACTTGTTTTGATTAGGATTTTAGGTGTGTGCTTATTTGTTTATAGCTTATTTTGTGTTATTTCCCCCGTATTCCGATCATAGTGATCGGAAAAGGGTTTATTATTCCGACCATAGCTCCTTGGCTTGGTCGGAAAAGGGTTTTGGTATTCCGATCAGGGTGATTTTTGGGTATTCCGATTAGGAGTTGTGACAACATTCTGATCTGAGTCCATTTCTTATTCCGATCGAGGTGTTAGCTTGGTTATTCCGATCAGAAAAAGGTGACAGCATTCCGATTGGGTTTTCCGATCGACATTCCGACCAGAACGGTAAGTGTATTCCGATTGGACCTTATTCCGATCTGGGATTTGTTTGGTTATTCCGATCAGGATAGGTGACAGCATTCCGATCAAAGGTTTCTGATCAACATTCCGACATGTTGGGTTTGATATTCCGACGAGGTACATTCCGATCAGATTCTGATCGGAATATATTCCGATTGGGTTATTTTTTTATGTTTTGTCTTGTTTAATTTTTAAGTTCTCATTTTAATACTTTATCTAATTTTAATTCTCGTAACGCTTTTAAATTCCCGTCATTTAGTTAGTTACTTTTCAAAGTTTTTAATATTGCACTCTTTATTTTAATTAGACTAGATTTATTTTAGCGCCTTTTATTTTAACGCTATTTTACTTTTACGTCATTTACTTTATAGTCTTTGCACATTTTATTTAAATATACTACAACGACACAACTTTTGTTCCACCAAAGAACGACTGAGTCACACATAGAACCTAGATCAATTCGATTAGACATACTTCAACGAATCTTTTTACCTGGTCAAAAGCCTTGTATTAAATGGCGTCGCTGCCGGCTCTTTTCGTAAAGATTAACGGTTTTCTGTGAGAGACGCGTTGCTTTTTGGGATCCGTTCACTTGTGAGCGTTATTTTTCTTGCTTAAAAATTCAAAAAACCATAAAAATTAAAAATTTCAAAAATCCAAAAAGATTTTATCTTTATTGTGTATATATATATTGTCTTTGTGTTTGGTTTCTTTTCCTTTTGCATTTTCCGGTGTATGCGTACTAGATCTTCTAATTATCAAGAGCCCGAGACTCGAGAAGATTTAAGTATGTCAGGTGTCAACAACAATAATAATCCACCGCACCTCAACAATAACAACAATGTTCTTCCACAGCCCGATCTTCGGACAATGGATGAGCTTTGTCAACCTACCATGTTTGGACGAGGAGGACCGATTGCGCCAATGCAAATCACGGCTCCGGAGTTTTCGTTGAAGCACCACATGATTCAGCAAGTGCAAACTAACCCATTCGCCGGAATGCCTGATGATGATGCCAACAAACACCTCGACAAGTTCATTACAATCACTCAAAGCATGAAGTTGCCTGGTGCCACAATGGATGTTCTTCGCCTACATCTCTTCCCACATACTTTATCACATCATGCAGAGAAATGGTTTGATCGTCTCCCGAAGAATTCTATTCATACTTGGGATGACATGACTCAACGCTTTCTGTCGCGCTACTTTCCACCATCCATGGTCACGAGCCTTCGCAATCAAATCAGCGGTTTTATGCAAGAACCCGATGAATCTATTTTTGATGATTGGGAAAGATATAATGTCTTGATTGATCGTTGTCCAAACCACAACATGCTTCCCGTCACATTGATTGATACTTTCTACAACAGTTTGACTTTTCGAGATCGTGATACGATTAATGCAGCCGCCGGTGGCACATTCATGAAAAGGAGACCCGAGGAGTGTAGAGAGCTAATTGAGAACATGACTACTCACCACAAAAACTGGGATACCTCCGCTTCTTCAAGGAACAACCCGAGAGTCAATGTTTCTTCTACTTCAGCAAACCCTGATATGACCGAACTCACCCGCATGATGACTGAAATGAGCAAAAGTATCTTGCTTCTCGCTTCAAACCAACAACAACAAGTTAAAGCGGTAGCACCTTCTTGTGAAACATGCGGCGGTCCTCACTCATACACCGATTGTCCTTCTACACAAGGAAATCCGGAAAATGTGTATGCAACTTATGGTAATTATTCACCGGAAAATTACCAAGCTCGACAACAAGGGGATAGAAATCTGCTGAGTTACCGGTCAAACAACTACCTTTCACCCGGTTTTTCTCCTCAAAACCAAAACCCTGCCAACAACTACACTAGAAGCAACCAAATCCCACCACGAGCTTCTAATCCTTATCACCCACCCGCTCAACAAGCCCCACCCATTAACCCTGATGTTGAAGCCATCATGAGAACCCAAGGTGAGCAAATCAAGAATCTACAGAGCCAAATTATCAATCTGAAAGGAGATATTACCAAGCAAGGAAATGACCTTAGATCCGAGCTTCGCGATAATATCCAATCCTCCTTCAGCAATCAAACAAATGATTTGAAGAATATGCTTGCTAGTTTCTTGCCCGCCGCTCAACCTTCTTCTTCGAGTTCTCTACCTTCAAACACCGTCACCAATCCGCGAGCAAATGTGAGTGCTCTTACTACCCGTAGTGGAGTCACCATCGTAGGACCACCAATCCCACCCCCATCATCTACACCTCCTCCACCACCATTTATCCCTACTCCTCCTACACCTAGTATTAGTGCACCATTACCGTCTCCGCCTCGTCATGACGATGTACCTAGGAAGGAACCTTCAACATCTCAACCTTTACCTACACCTACACCTTCACCACCCAAACCTAATATCACTTATCCTTCTCGCTTAGGCAAGACCAACGAGCTAACCAAGAATGACTGTCAAATGCAAAGCTATGTGAAGATGCTCTCTCAAATGAACATCAACATTAGCCTTGTTGAAGCACTTGTCCACATGCCGAAATTTGTCAAAGCATTCAAGGAATTGCTTAACAAGAAGGAGAAGTTGATTGAGCTCGCTAACACACGCTTAAATGAAAACTGTTCTGCAGTTATTCTTAAAGAACTTCCGGAAAAACTTGGAGATCCCGGTCGTTTTGTGTTGCCTTGCATTTTCAACAAAACCGAAGAATTTACTGCCCTAGCTGATCTCGGGGCCAGTATTAATTTGATGCCTTTGAGTGTTTGGAAAACAATATCATTACCCGACCTCACTCCAACGAAGATGACTCTTGAACTTGCAAATCGCACTCTCGCTTACCCCGTTGGTATTGCCCAAGATGTGTTCATTAAAGTTGGCACATTTACTTTCCCGGTCGACTTTGTCGTTGTTGATTATGAAATGGACCCTCGTATTCCTTTAATACTTGGTCGGCCATTCTTGAGAACCGGACGAGCTTTAGTTGATGTTGCCGAAGGTGAGTTAATCTTAAGAGTCGGAAATGATTCACAAGTTTTTAAAATGGGGAAGCTTACAAGCAAATCCTATGGACGAGAATCAGTGAATATGATTAATGTGTTCGATGATTTTGTCATCTACAACAATCCGTTATTCGACTCTTGCATTGATAATCCACTCTTTCATGATAATGTGGATGATTCTCTCTCCAATTTGGACGCTTCTCCCGTTTATGATTCTCCACCTATCTTCGATGCTTATGATGATGATTCTAGCTCAGATTCAGATGATTATGATGACCTTACTTCCGAGTATCCCGACCTGCCTACATATGATGATTTTGATGAGGCCGATACTCTTTCGAGTGATTCTTCCCATGATGAAGATCCTCCGCCATCACTCGATCCTACTTTGGACGACTACTCATTTGAGGAAGACTTTTCTATGTTTCTCAACACTTACTTCCCTCATGAGAGTGATGCTCCTCCTTTAGATTTTGAAGATTATCGTCTTGATCCTACTTTGGATTTGAAGAACATTCTACCAAAGGAGAAGAAACCGGTCGACACCAATATCCGCAGCACGTATGATTTAACACCTCTTTGTCCCCCTTCTGAGGACGAGGTTGTGCATTTTCTTCGCGGATCTTCTTCACACTCTGCTGAGCCTGAGTGCTATTTTCCCCTAAAGGAAAAGGTGTTCGACCCCGGTATTGATATTCTGCAGCCATCTCAGTATCCACCTGATGAAATAAAAGGAAATATTTTTGGAACTTATGGAAATCTGCTTGCACCACTTCACCCTTGCTTCCACCGTGCTCCATCGCTGCTTAAGGGAACCTTGCCTACTCTTCTTTGGCTTGCCTTGTTCGCCTTAAGCTTGTGCTATTTGATGGACGAAAACTATGTCTTTGATCCTGGTGGATATGTTTCATGCTTCTTCCTATAATGATCAAGGTCGAGTCAGGCTCACGACTTGGTTAACAAAAACCAAGCGCTTCTTGGGAGGCAACCCATGTATCTATCTTTTCGCTTTCTTTATCCTAAGTGTAGGGGAGACCCGTTGGTTTGCTATTTCCTCTCCTCTCTTAATCAGGGATTCGAGCTCAATGATCCACTCTTGATGATTCTTGACGACCCGTGATTCCGTGTTCCCTTCTTCCCGGTTCTATCCTAAACTCTTTTCGATTCACTATTTTATATTCTCAATATTAAAATAGGAATCTCGTTAGTTGTCTTTTCCTTAGCAAGATTTAAACAAAGTGCATAATGTCCTAAGTGTAGGGGAGTTTACTCCCACATGCTTAAACATTGAGGACAATGTATATGTTAAGTGTAGGGGGGACTTCTATCGAAGTTAAGTGGCCTTTTCCTTGTATTTGTCCTCATTTTAACTAGAAAATCAATTTTTCGACATTGTTCAAAATTTTTGATCTATTTTGGCCTATTAGTTTTTCCTTCTTTGCTAGAATAAATTTTAATAAAGTGGTTTTAATTTTCAAACGTTATGAATCTTTTAACTCAACCCGAGTTTACTTATCTAAGTTACTCTAGCTAGTATCCTTAACGTATTTAAGTCAAGTTTTGCTAGGCTTTTATATAGGGAGCTATAAAACGCGAAAGTCTTAACTCTCACGGGTTAAGAACAAGAACTTTTCGCAAGTTCCTATAATTGATCCTAGAGAGTCGTTTATCAAGGGAACTTTAAAATGCGATTTCTAAACTTGAAAAAGTCTAAGAGTTTGCAAGATCCTATAGGCGACTCGAAAACCCAAAACTTTGATTTAATAGGCTAAGCATCCACGAGTCTCATTCCTTGAGATTTTGAACTGTGGAGAACGTGAGATGATAGAGTCAATTATAAGTTTGGTATTCTTTCGTGAATTTATGTGAGTTAATTATAAGCCTATTCTCCCATCGCCTGTTAATAAATTTATCTGCAATAAATAAGGTTGTACGATTTGAAAAGTTACTTAGCTTCTAGCCCAAGATCGTTTAAAAGTTGCTCGGTATGGATTAGAGTTCATAGCCAAGGCATAACTTATTGAAGCGGGATGCGAAGATTGGCGAGTCCAAAAAGGTCCTAACAAGACATGAGGGCTACATTTTGTTGCTAAAGATCCCAAGTGATGTGAAGAATCATTTATTAAAAATCAATATGAAGGATCGAGACACACGAAGAAAAGCAAAAACTCCCCAAAAGTCATGGAGAAGTGTATCCGAAAAGACCCTAGCAAGGTATGAGGATAAATAGATCCAAGTCAAAAAGGAGGCGGATCGTTGTATATCAAAGTCCAAAATAAAGATTGGAGAAAAATGAAGAAGTCGTGGTCCAAGTATGAATCTCTCAAAATTTCAAGTGAAGAAATTCCTATTATGAAGAGAAGACCATAATTTCATGAACGTCTCTCAAGGTTTGAAGTATGAAGTCGCTGCCAAATATCGGTTCGAGAAAGGTCTCAAATCGCGAAGCGAGTTATGCCAAGATATGAACTTAATGAGGTCCCGAGAAGCAGTTTTAAAAGATTTTGTCCTTTAGCTAACTATTGATTAAATCGTTCACTTTATTTTCGGACTAAATAACTATCTAAATAAGTCAACAATGCATCCTCATAATCATTCAAGACAAACAATAAAATATAAGAGATACCCCTAGGAATAAGGGAGTCTAAGTGAATAATTGGCCCACATGAGTTCGTGTTAGTTTGCTAACTTATAATAAAAATGATCTCGTTTTTAAGCTTGGTTTGGAGAAAGTGAAAACTTGAGGATGATGATTATTCATGACATTTCCAAAACCCAAGGTATGCTTTTTGATTTCTTTACTTTGAATGTTTATAGTTTTCTATTTCTATAATAAAGGCCAACGTGGATTGATTATGATGAAAAATGTAAACGTGCTTTGTAACTAATGCATTGCATGAGGACATTGCAATGGTCAAGTGTAGGGGATTTGATAGGTGTGTAAACACCCATCCTTTTTACCACTTAATTACAATAATAACCGAGCCAAAACGTGTATTTTATGTCTTTTATGTCGAAATTATGCGTGGTTTGTGTTTTTGTTGTGATTTAGGACGAAATTGTGAAAAGTGGAGAAAACACGGGCATTCACGGGCTTTTATTGAAGAAAAAGATGAAAGACGAAGTCAAGAAGTCAAGAGTGCAAAAAGAACGGAAGTCCAAGACCAATTCTGAAGATTTATCGAAGAAAAAGTCAAAAGACGGAAGTTTATATAAAAGCCGAAAAACTCAAGTCTTATTTATTGAAGAATTAAAGGACGAGTCCAAAGAAATCCCGAGCCATAAGTCATTAAAGTCCAAGATTAACAAAAGATTAAGAAGGAAAGGACTTAATGGTGCAATTAAGAAGAAATGAAGGAGGGGAGGAAGCTTCCTAAGCATTCCCTAATCCTCCCCTATATATAGTCCATTAGTATTATCATTTCATTTTTGTTGGCTAGAGTGACAGTAGTTCTTCCATCATATTTACTTGCATTTACTTTATTGCACTTTATTTACCTTGTCTTGCACCTTATTTTTCAAGTAAGTTACTTTTATTTTAATTGCACCTTTACTTTTCTTGTCTTAAATCTCTCATTCTACCTTTCTTTCTTTGCTTGATCTTTATGTTTATGTGTTTATTATCTTGCTTATTTGATTAAAGGTTATGTTTTTATGCTTTTGATTGTTTTGGATCATTGATTTTTATTTATTTGTGTTTATCTTTAAGTTTCTTAAGTTTTTTTTTATAAAAGTTATTTTTTATATAAAAGTTTGTTTTTCGTAAACCTTTTCCTTTTCGAGTTTCAAAAGTCTTTAAATTTCAGCTTATTAGTTTTTCTTATACTTGTTTTGATTAGGATTTTAGGTGTGTGCTTATTTGTTTATAGCTTATTAGTTTTAGCTTATTTCGTGTTATTTCCCCCGTATTCCGATCATAGTGATCGAAAAAGGGTTTATTATTCCGACCATAGCTCCTTGGCTTGTTCGGAAAAGGGTATTGGTATTCCGATCAGGGTGATTTTTAGGTATTCCGATTAGGAGTTGTGACAGCATTCCGATCTGAGTCCATTTCTTATTCCGATCGAGGTGTTAGCTTGGTTATTCCGATCAGAAAAAGGTGACAGCATTCCGATTGGGTTTTCCGATCAACATTCCGACCAGAACGGTAAGTGTATTCCGATTGGACCTTATTCCGATCTGGGATTTGTTTGGTTATTCCGATCAGGATAGGTGACAGCATTCCGATCAAAGGTTTCCGATCAACATTCCGACAGGTTGGGTTTGATATTCCGACGAGGTACATTCCGATCAGATTCTGATCGAAATATATTCCGATTGGGTTATTTTTTTATGTTTTGTCTTGTTTAATTTTTAAGTTCTCATTTTAATACTTTATCTAATTTTAATTCTCGTCACGCTTTTAAATTCCCGTCATTTAGTTATTTACTTTTCAAAGTTTTTAATATTGCACTCTTTATTTTAATTAGACTAGATTTATTTTAACGCCTTTTATTTTAACGCTATTTTACTTTTATGTCATTTACTTTATAGTCTTTGCACATTTTATTTAAATATACTACAACGACACAACTTTTGTTCCACCAAAGAACGACTGAGTCACACATAGAACCTAGATCAATTCGATTAGACATACTTAAACAAACTTAATTTTTATATGGGCCAAAAGCCTTGTATTACTTCTTGACCATGACTAGGTTGGATAACCACTCGTGGTAGTATACCTAGCGCATACATCCTGCGTCTACTAATTTCCGTACCTCATCCAGTATTACCTGGCTGCGTTCCGGTGCTTGGCCACACTTCTTTTGTTTAACAGGAGGATATCCCTGGCGGATTTGAAGTTTATGTTCTGCTATCGAACGCGGCACACCTGTCGTATGCTTAGGCTCCCATGCGAATACATCCAGGTTTGCTTTTAGGAGAGAGCACATGGTCCTCTTTCCGTTATCTGAGAGCGTTCCCCCTATGGATACCTCTTGTTCTGGGTAATCGGGATGGATTGCTACCTTCCAATTGGGGGGTGGTGACCCTTCCTTCAGGGGGACAGGCTGGACTGATGTTGTCATGGCGTGGCATTCGGATGTCGACACGATTGAATTATATATAGTAACAATTCCCCCTTCAACAGGGAACTTAATCATGCCATGAGCCGTAGACGGAACTGCCCGTATGGCCAGGATGCCTGGTCTTCCAATAATCCCATTGTATGGAGAGTGTGAGCGTATCACCATTAAGTTCATCTACGTTGTGGTGGAATTCTCTTCATTCCCTATGATTACTAGCAGACGCAGTTGTCCTATTGGCCAGATAGTGTCTTCACTAATGCCAATGAGTGGCGACGTGGCCGGTACTAATTGGCTTCTTATCTCTGGTCGTAGTTGTACGAAACAATGTTCGTAGAGTACTTCCACCGATGATCCCCCATCCACATACATACGGCGGACGTTGTGGGTTCCAATGCTTACCTCAATCGTGAGAGGTGCATCACCCACGTTGCTTGCCGTAATAGGAGGGAATGAGATCTCTCTGCCGACCGAAAATTTTTGAGTAACCTTCGGATTTATGCGGCGCTGCCACGATTGGATCATATATATGGTCGAAGGTTTGTCCTTTTGGGGATCCTTCTTATCGTGCTTTTTGTTATTCTTTCCATCCTTCCAGTCCTTGACCAAATGTTTGAGTTTGCCTGACTTGATCAGTGACTCAATGTGCTTCTTGAGCTGGATGCATTCCTCCATGTCGTGGCCCTTGTCGTTGTGGAATTCGCAGAAGCGATTTCCTTGACGGCGGTCCACTAGAGTCGTCATCGGGGGAGGCCTTGGGAAGTTTTCCCCCTCTGTCAACAAGATGTCCCGGTAAGTCATCTTTAGAGGGGTGAATTTGTCATCCGACCGCCCTCCTTTATTCTGACTCTTGTAGTCCGAGCCCCTTCCATTGCCTTGGTTGCTTTGACCACCTGACTGCCTCCTGGGTTGGTCGTTCGATCAATAGTTGTGGTTTCCCTTTGTAGGATAGGCCGCGGCTACCGCGGTTTCTCCGTCTACAAAGTTTCTGACCCTTTCCATGAGGTCATCATACCTCTCCGGTCGCTTGTCATTGAGGCGCCTAATTAATTTCTTTTCTGTTATAGCATGCATGTAATCAAAAAAATTTAGGAGCTCTGGCATCGTTTTTGTGCAGGTGCACTCGTCATTGAAACGTTCCGTGAAGTCCTCAGTAGATTCTCCAGGTCTTTGCTTGACGGTTGCTAATGAGACTGGATCCCTATTATAATTCTTTCGCTGAGTATAATTGTTTTTGAACGCAGCACGCAACTCACTGAAGCTATCAATTCTTCGGGGGGGAAGCCCCTCAAACCAATCACGGGCATTGCCAATTAAGGTCGAATTGAACATCTGGCACCATATAGGCATGGGCCATCGTTCGATCTTTGCATGCGTGTCAAATATCTTTAGGTGATCATCCGGATCACCAGACCCATCATAGGTTTTGACACATGTTAGCATGCGACGCTTCTTATCCTCGGAGTAATTCCGTATGCGGAGGGTGAAGGGATCTTCCCTAGGATCACACCATGGGCGGGAGAGATATTCTCCTTCCACCTCACGATAGTAAGGGCCATCGTAGTATCCCTCATCATCCGATGGTGGTGGGGGAGTATATCTAGGTCGACGACGCTTGGGGGGATGGTCATCTGAATCCGACCCCGAAGGGCCGGGAGGAGGGGGTGGTGCCCCACTTCTCGGCTGAGGACCACTTTTATGAGAAGAGCTAGGAGCCTTCTTTCCACTATTCACCCTATCCCACACGCTTGTGCGGCGATTGTTCCTGGTTAATTCCAAGTCCGGCCGTTCGGCTGAGCCGTCGGATCTATCTCCTTCCTCACGAGATTGTAGTAATTCCTGCATAACGCGATCCCCTATGCGCTCGAACACATTCTGAGGTTGAGGGTTCTCCTCAAAGAGGTTTCGTTCTTGGGGTCGTGCCCTCCTCTTCTTTTGAGTCTGAAGAGAAGTGTCAGACATGGCCCTGCCAAAGTTGAGCCTAGATTGGAGGTTCCTACCTAGGGTTAACCTTGACGCAATACCCGGGACGATCCTCTCAAAGTTCTGCGTAAGAACACGAGTGAGGTCTTCGTCACTAAGTGGTTCGACTTCCACTTCTTCCTTGATTGATGGCATGCGTGGCTCCTTGTTAGGGGCATTAGGCGCACTCCCTAGATCAGGGTTATCCATGGTCATGGTTGGTGGTGGGATATTAGTGGACGTGCCCGTCCCACCTAAAGACTGAAAAAACGTTTCGGTTATTCGGTCCGCCTGTTTGGCTGTCAGGGGACTGGTTGGGGATGAGTATCCCATCCCCTGTGGACTTCCGATTCGCAGGATTCGTGTTCCTGGGATTCCCTTGCGGATGTCCCTTCGTCATTGAAAGAGATCGAGATAAAATTTGTTCTAGCTTAGTGTTTGGGTCTCACGGATGGCGCCAACTTGTTGATACAAAAGTTGGATGATCCTTGCTGGACCTGAATTAGGCTTAATTCGGGTTGGCTGGGCTCCGGCTCTTGCACCAAGTGAATAGTCTTGCTGAGATCCTACACACTAAATCAACACGCGTTAGGCTTACCGTGGGAATGTATCCCACGATTAGACTCCAGCGTGAGAGTAAGTAATCGGTTAGGGTTAAGAATCGGATGTGAGGTTTAGAGTATGGAGAATGTAATACCTTTGTGAAACCCTTGGGGGTTCCTTATATAGGTAGTGAAACCCTAAAGGGCTCACTGTTTACTTCGGCCCCAAGTATAGGATAACCACCATAATTAGCTTGATTGTTATCTTCTAATTATGGCTAGTGTATATCTCATACTTTAGGGTGAATCCCAACCCTAATAAGATTGTGATTCTGTCTAACCCTGTCCTGGCTGTACCGAGCCGTAGGCAGCACACACTTTACGCGGCCACTGTTCATTCAAGCCCATAAGCTTAACTGACTAACCCAACCCATTCGTGATGGGTCAGATACAGGTAGTACCCATGGGCCGGGTTCACGACCCGGTTGGGGAGTATACGTCATCACAAGGAATAGTCTAATCGCCTCCAAGTGCGACAGGAGCAAAGGATTCTTCAAAGTCGATACCCAAAGCTTGTTTGTAACCTCGAGCAACCAATCTAGCTTTGTTCTTTAACACACCACCTAACTCATCGAATTTAACGTTATATACTCACAACAAAGTAAGGATGTCAACATTGTCGGGTAGAGGAACTAATTCCCATACTTTAAGGCGTTGAAATTCATTAAGTTCCTCTTGCATGGCTTCAATCCAAGATGATTGTGTCATAGCTTGTTGCCAATTTTTAGGTTCAATGTCAGAAAGAAATGCATCAAAGTAGCAGTATAATGCATGTTCTTGAAGTTGATGGCGTGTTGAGACTGGTCGATCGACTTCACCAATAATGTTACAGATTGGGTGATCCTTTGTCCATTTTTTATTGTGATTTTCAATCCGTGGTGGTCTGGAGTGAATGATTGCAGGAGCTTCCTCTGAGGTAGACTCACCGATAGGGTTTTCGGGTATTTGTGAACCAAAGAATGGAAGTTCTTGTAGGTGAGCAAGTTCCAAATCATGATCATAGAAATCCTCTTCAACATCATTAGGAACGAGTGGGGGTGATGATTAGGGTGTGGTTTGAGAATTGGTGGGTGATGGTTCATCTGGTTCAATAGTAACAGTAGATGCATCAGACTGATTTCCATTAACTTGAGCAACTACTTTGGGAATCGGAGCTACTGCTGCAGGTGCCGGAGAATCATCACTAGGTGGATCAAAGAATTCATCAAACATAGGTTGAAATAACTCATCCCACTCGGGCCTTGTAGGTGGTGTAAATGATGGAGAAGTAGGATTGTTGGGAGTTAATCTGGAACTAATTATAACACCCCATTTTGATAAATGGAATGTCACGCGTAATTATGGCGTGTCATCAAAGCATACAAGGTAATATGTACTAAAACATACATGACCATAGGGTTAACCGGAATCAAACATCGGTTCCCAAACATAAGTCCAAAACATAATAAAGCAAAAGAAATAAATGAAAGACTAAACAAGCATAAGTATATGAAGGAAAAAGGAGAAGAAGTCTATCGCAGCTTCCATCCTATGCATGTCCTCCAAATGCTCGAGTCGGTCCTTGGGTACCTGCCGTTTTGGGACAAGGAAAGGAAAGTAACGGCTGAGCATAACGCTCAGTGCACGGATATACAAGCATGAAATGAATAATATAAGTATGAATAACATATAGCAGCGGAAATGTATATGTCCTGGAAAACCTGGTTATATCTTAGTAAAACTGGTTTTATAGTTTGAAAAGCCTTATGTTTATCTTATGAAAACTGTTTAACATATTTTACCATTAGCCAATATAGGCCATGAAAATCTACCGTGCATGAATACTTGGAGGGGTGACCTCATCATGCAAATTAGAGGGGCTGCCTCTAATTTAATATACTGGTTTGGGTAGGAGGGATCAGCTCTTTGTGAAGGATGCAAGGCACACACCACATTCACACTGAGTAATCTGCTGAAAACATGTAACTAGGATGCACCCATACGTCCCACATGATAAATATAATAATATGGCTAAAAGCTGAAGGGACGCCACGAGCAATCGCTCCACCGTGGGGAAGTCATAACACCATTGCCTCTTGTGTTATGGTTATGGTACCTCCATAACTAGGTGAAACTGGTCATGCATGTATATGGCTTCAGGTATTTTAAATTAAACATAAGTAATCAAACATATCAACTTATACTATGAGAAAACAGTTGGCTGCATACGGGGAATCCTAATAAGGAAAGAATGTCCATACTAAAAGGACGGGAATCCGTACCTTATGTCCAGTGAACGAAGAAGACGAACGGAAGAGAGTCCTACTTCGGTACCACTAATGCTACATAAATACATACGTGTATAAGTACCTGCTTACTAATTACGTAACTGATTTTATGTCATGTCTTAGCTCATTTTATACGTTCATGTCATGTTTTACTGTTTAAAGCTTTATACTGTATGTATCTTATATTCTGTCTATTCTGATTAAGTATTACTTGTATTTCATGTATTATTATACTTACAGTGTAATAATAAGTAACTTTCTAAAAAAATAGCAGGTTTCCTAAAATAGAAAGTTTCCAAAAATAGAAAGTTACCAAAAATAGAAAGTTTCCAAAAATAGAAAGTTTCCAAAAATAGAAAGTTTCCAAAAATAGAAAGTTACCAAAACTAGAAAGTTTCCAAAAATAGAATTACTGCTTAAAATAGATAAGTTTCTAAAAATAGAAAGTTTCCATAAATAGATTAGTTGCCTTCATTAAATAAGTTTCTAAAAATAGAAAGTTTCCATAAATAGATATAAGCTGGTTAAATAAGCTAATTATATAAGCTTAAGTATTTTTTGATTATTATTCTAAGTCATGTGATTAAATAGTATAGTTTATTAATTAATACATGTAAATTAAATAAACTATAAGTTATATGATTTAATTAAATATAAGCATGATTTAATTAAATTAAAGTGTATACTTAGGTTAAAACATATATTAATATTAATATTAATATAACCTAAGTCATGATAATTAATTAATTATAAGTCATGTTTAATAATTAACTAATTACTATAGTCTAAGTTAAATAATAAATACTTAGGTTAAAAGTCTATGCATTATTAATAATAGTAATAACCTAAGTCATGTTGTAATTAAATTAATTAAGGGACATGTCAAATTAATTTAATTGAAAATGTAAATAAATAATCTTGTAATTATAAGTCATGTTTTTATTAATTTAATTACCTTGTAAATTAATATACACGTAAAGCTAATTAAACGCGTAAAATAATAACCCGTACCCATGTATTATTTTATTAAAACGCGTCAAAAACCAAACCCGTGGAATCCCGTGAAAATCGTATTATGTTTACATATACACCGAACCAAACAGCCCCCTTAGTTTGTTTATAAACCCAAAACCAAACAACCCTTTAACTGCCAGTTTCCCCCTGGCAGTTCTAGGTTCCCCCTGCTTGCTATAATTTCCCACCGAGACCTGGGTGGTCTCGGTTCCCACTCCTATCACAATCACACCACTGGCCGCAGCCAGTGGTCACCCCTACTAGACCGTCGATGCCACTGTTAAGCCAAACGCACCCCTGCTGGCAGCAGGGGCTTGCGGCTGATGGGGAAAAAAGGCCACCGAGAGTCTAAGACTCTCGGTTAGTGTGCAATCCGACTATACCACCGTCACACCCACAACCTTGGTTAATTCCCATGTCTTATAACATTATATGATTTGTTTTTATTCGGTTTATGATTAATCACCCATGGAAAAATAAAATAAAAACGAGATTAAAGGTTACCTTCTTATTTTTAGGGTTTAGGAAAAATAGATTACAATTCCATCTTGATTCTTCTTGGATTAAAAGACCACGATTTCTTGTTTGTTCTTGGTGATGAAAAACTCACGACAGAAACAAAAGAAAAGGAAAAAAATGACGGCATGTATTTGGTTTTAGGGTTTTAATTGTTTGTATCCTTTGTCCAAAATATGTAATCATCCCCGTCTGTTTTACTGTATAAGCCGAAACACACACTTGGGCCTAGATCCCAAGTCCTTCCTCTTTTCTACTTTGTCTAAAACAACCCAAAACAAACACTTGTTCCTTTATTTAAATTGTGTCTTGCTAAAAGGCGCGCGTAAACGAGTATTGAATGTCGTGAGTTTCCCTCATGGTTCTCTTTATACGTTTAACGTAACTATTACGTACATAATGAGTTTTCGTGTTAAATTAAAAATACGTAATAATAATAATCGTTTAAATGTTCGTGATTACGTGTTACGTAGTTTACGTGATTTAATTAATTCTCGATCGTGACTTAATATATATATTTGTGATCGTAGAAAATATACTTACATACGTAATATTTGTTCGTGATTAATTTACATTCATGATTTCATGATCGCATGTTCGTGATTATATTTATTATTGAAATAATTATCGTGTGTTCATACGTAATAAATACTTATCGTGTTCTAACACGTACGTAATACTTAAAACTCTTATACGTGAAACGTAAACATGTTATAAAAGGAAAGTTCTAATCATATACGTACGATCTTAAGGGTACTATTCATGGTAAAAGCATGCGGGTTTTACACTAATAGTACCGGTTCCCATCTCATGAAGTGCGGGTTCAGAGCTGTGTTGCTCAGAAGCCATCGATGTCAGCTCATCAAAATCGGCATCCAAAGTTTCTACTATCTTTCCAAGATGACGGTTATAAATTCGGTAAGCTTTCTTTGCGGGTGAGTAACCAATGAAAATTCTAATATCAGCCTTCGGTTGAAGTTTTCCCAAATTCTCACTATGAGTATTTGGATAACAGAGTGCACCAAACACATATAGATAGGAAATATCGGGTTTGTGTCCATGAAGTAGCTCATATGGAGTTTTTCCATGGCGCTTACAAATGATGGAGCGGTTTTGGGTATAACATGCGGTTGCCGCTGCTTCAGCCCATAAGAATAAAGCAGCATTCACATAAATCAACATAGTTCTAGCAGCTTCCATTAGTTTACGGTTACGCCTTTCCACGGCACCATTTTGTTGTGGAGTGCGAGCAACTGAAGTTTCATGTGAAATACCGACCTTTTCGTAATAGTCTCGTAGAGTCTGATTAACGAACTCAGTTCCATTATCAGTTCGAATGTAGCAAAAAGTAGCATTAAGACGCACGTGGATCATCTTTAGAAAAGCAATAATATAATTCGGTACTTGATCCTTGGTTGCTAAAAACTTTACCCATGTAAACCTGGAGAAATCATCCACCATAACTAGAATGTATTTTCTACCACTCACACTAGCCGTACGCATTGGGCCGCAAAGATCCATGTGCAAAAGATACATTTGTTCTTGGTTGGTGTCTTCAGCTTTAGGTTTGTATTATTTCTTGGTGCTTTTCCCCAAAGAACACGGAACATAAATAATCCTTGTCGAACTTAAGTTTTGGAAGACCACGAACAAGTTCGTTTTTAGCCAAATGGTTACTAGCATCAAAGTTAAGATGAGATAACCAGCGATGCCACAACCATGACTTGGTCTTAGATGCTTTGGAGAGAAGGAATACAAGAGAGGCAGCCATCATGTTTTGAATGGACAGTGTGTAGAGATTATCCCCTCGAGAACCTTTTAACAAATCATTTCCTATAAGATCACGAATGAAGCAAGTATGTTGTCGAAAAGCAATCTCAAGGTTTGAATCGCAAAATTGTCCTACTGAGAATAAGTTGTGACCATGTCCCTCGACGTAATACACCCTTGTAATCGTAACAATCCTAATTTTATATTCACCATAACCCATGATCTTTGCAATATGGTCGTTGCCAAATTTCACCGTTCCTAGAAACTTGCTGACGAAATTTGTGAGCATCGAGCGGTCTCT
Source organism: Glebionis coronaria (assembly GCA_025667525.1). NCBI lineage: Eukaryota > Viridiplantae > Streptophyta > Magnoliopsida > Asterales > Asteraceae > Glebionis > Glebionis coronaria. Next base: position 208,986,692 of record CM046877.1, on the reverse strand, counting down.
AGTCATATGTTTGGAGCACCTCGAGTCCAAATACCAAAGAATAATTTGGACGACCTGAAAATATCACCAAACAAAGACGATGTATCGGAATCTAATTGTTCCTCTGAGTTAGTAGGTACATATGTAATTATCTTAGATTTGCTATCATAAACATTTTTAGGCTTCCAAATTTTCTTACTAGTTGTTGGCTTAGATTCTATTTGTCAAATATTCTAAGGTACTTCTTCACTGGGTACTTCATCACTAGTAGGCACAATAGTGGAGGCAGACCTAGTGAAAGGGCGTTTTTTCCATTTTTTAGTGCTTGTGTTCCTATTTAAAGGACGCTGAGACCTAACTTCAGTGGATGTGATCCTAGTTAAAGGGCACTTAGTTCCATTTGCAGTAAAGGTCCTACCAGTGGGTAACCATTGCCATCCAACTTGGGTGAATTTCTTCCCCGTTGGTTTCCATTCAAGATTGTTCCTAATGACATGCATTTCATTAACATGGTCAACAAGGCATAAATCATGACGCTGAGAAAACATGCATTCATTACAATTCCAACATTTCAAATTAGAATTCACATTTTTCTTAGGTTTCCACTCAGAGGGAGAACCTTTTGTCTTAGCTACATGATTCTTTTTATTTAAAACTGAAATAACATTCTAGGGTGAACTTCTACTTTCTTCTTCGTAGTCCTACTAGTGGAAGGCTTGATCCTATCTTTCTTGTCTTGAGATCCTTTAGCCTTAGTAGACATAATTACTCTTGTAGAAGCCAAGGGAACATTAGTGACAGATTTTGACTTAGCCTTGATGGGTGTGTTTAAAATAGGCTTAGCTCATGGGGTCTTATTTAATGGAGTTATGGCAATGGTGGGGGTTTGTTGGTTGATTGGTGCAGATATCGGTTGATCGATATATTCTAAATTTGCTAAGCAATCTTGAATGCGATCCACATATAAGAAAAGCTCATATAGAATATGACTTGTGGGATCTAGTTTACGCATATCATCAATGGTATCGCTAGCTAGATCAGCATGTTCTAAGGCATTTTTCATGTAGGTAGCAAACTTAGTTGGACTATGCTTAATTTTTGGGTCCCGATAAAGCACACGTGGGTTGGGTTTAGAAGTACTAGAGGACGGTGCAGAGATGGTAGCTGAGTTATCAACAGCTTTTCGTCCTTTGAGTTGAAGTGTTTCCTTTAATTCAGCTATAACCATGTTTTTGTCTATGAGCTGAATATTTAGGTCATAGATTTCCTTACATTTCTTGTTTAGTTGGTCAACTAATGACTTTTGCTCTGTCGCATTAAAAGCGAGGCGTTCTTCTATTGAACCAGAATTTTGTGAGTCACCCTGCCTTACTTTTTCACGCTCTCCTAGCATAGAAGTAATTCTATTTTCTAGGACATGATTTTTAGTCTCTACAGCCTCTAGTTCCACTTTTGTTGCTAGTAATTCTCTCTTAAGTCTCGTAACATCTTCCTCTAATGACTGCATCACCTGGATCATCTTGTCACTTGTCTCAACATTGTTTTCACAAACATTTATTTTTGAAAGAGTTTCATTTTTAGATTGATTTTCAAGTTCAAGAGCAATAGAGTGTTGTTGAACCTCTTCAAAACATTTTGAAAGTGAGCTATAAGAATCCTGAAGCTTTAAAAATTCAGCGTTAGATTCATGACAAGAATGATTATCTACAATATTCACAGGTGCAACAATATTCATAGAAAGATCATGCACATCATCACATTTATTCACAGCAGATGTAATCTCAAGAGCATACTCAATAGTAACAACTTGCATCACTTAGAGAGACACTATATGTTTCAAGAATTGGTCATATTCAGACAAATCTTTTCTTTCTCAATTAGATGTTGCTCATAAGCATCATCCATTTCATAGAAAACTTTTCGAACTTCAGCCACTTCAAAGTTAAGATTGTCCCCGAGATCTAGAAGACCTTCTTTAACATTATTTACAAACGGACCGATATCTTTCTCAAACACCATTTTCATGTGTTCGAAAGCCCATTCTCCAGTGGTTTGAGCCGTTGAAGTCGTACATTCCGTGATGACCTTGTCAAATCCGGTAAGGTATCGCCTAATCTTTTTCAAGCTTAGCAATATTGTACTCACGGGTGGAAGATCCTTTGGAACTTCCTTAGGTTCATTCGGATTGACAAGTGTAGGAAATATACTAAGACTTTCTCTAGTAGACATGAAAGTTGGTGTATGGATAAATTCCTTTTACATGTTAAAGCGAATTCTAAGATCCGTTTTTGCATTCTCTACATTAAGCTGTGCATAATCATACTCAGGATATGTAAAAATCATTTTTGACCAATTCTCTCATGTAGTGATAAATTCTCGGATTCATTCGGAAACACAATCGGATCTAATACCAATCCTAACTTGGTTGCATCGTAAAGTCGTGGGTTGTGGTGAAATGCTTGCTTTGCATACCCCGGGTTAGGTGGTAAGTCTATAAGACGTGATAGAGTGAATTCCTTAAACGATGCATGAAACAAGTGTATTGGATGTGAAGCAGAGTATTGTTTTAAAAGCTTAATTTCAGTTTTTTTAATTCTCTCAGACGCCTTAATTTCCGTTTCAACCCTTTTAGACTCAAGAATTTCGAAATCCGTCTGAAGTTGTTGAAAATTATTAACGACTGACTCTTTTTCTTTAAGTTCTTTTGAAAGATTTGCTCTTAAACTTTCAATTTCTAGCAAATTATCCATTTGAACTTTCCTAAACCTATCAAATTCAAGATTGGTTAAGGTAGTGGTCACTGGAGTTAATTCCAAGGTGTTAACCTTTTGTTTATACAAAGCAAGCTCGTGAGATAATGTCTGATTAATCCTGAGGGTGTGATTGATCGCATTATTCATTTGGCTAAGCATAGATGCCGAACTGAGACCAAATTTTGTTGAGCAGACGAATTTGTAGACAGAATAGCTCTCGGTTGTGTTTCACTCAAAGTCTGAGGACTTGCATTGATATTACTATCATTGTTTGTCTCCTCGTTTGAATTACTAACCACCGAAGGTTGTTCCGGATACTTAGACACTTGCTCAACTTGATAAGGTATAAACACTAGTATCGCAGTATTTGTTACCTCAGAGATTGTGTCAGCTCCATAAACTGAAAGATTTGCCATGAGAGCTGCCTTGGCGGTATTGAGATCATCACAGTCTGAATCGTATGCATCAATATCATCGCATTGGTATGCTGCATTGTTGGTAGAAGCTATTGTAAGTCCTTCAGTATCTGCAACTCCTGGATCTGCTAGAAATGCTAACTCTTCTTCATCAAGCTCCCGACATTGGGCTTGAGCATTCGCCAAGTATATCTTTTCCTGAAACCATGTGCCATCCTTCTTCCTCTTAGGTTGCTTGCACTCCCGAGCCATGTGTCCTTCCCCCTTGCAGTTATAACAGATGATCATCTTCATTTTGCCAGTGTTATTTCCCCTTGTAGCAGTGTTGAATGGATGTGCACCAGTATTGGATGAACTTGGTCTCCCCTAAAGTGGTTGCACAGTAAATCTGCCATCTTGGATTGTAGCTTGTTGACGAGAGTTAGAAGAATTCCTCAACTGATAGTTTGTTAGAGATAGTCCTCTGTAACCTCTTTTGTTCAACGCTTGAGTGATGTAAGCAGACATTTGAGCAAGTATATCAGTAGGATTATCCCCTTGTCTAAATTCAGGAACTAAATGTCATCATCACAATAGAATACTGGTGCTGGTTGAGCTGCAAACACATTTGAGGGAGTACTGACATGTTGTGAGTAATGGGGTTGAGGAACCTCGTGTTGCTGGTAAGTGATGGCAGGGTTTGTTGGAGGTTGATAAGGTGAGTATGGTTGCGAAGCATGAGGTAAATGATGTGAGTCTCCTTGTGATGATATTGCTGGTGTTGGTATTGTTGCTGATATGATGTGGGAGGTTGTGGTAAGATCGAATACTGTGGAAAGATTGGAGTCTGGAACATGGGCTTCTGATAAGATTGTTGTCCCATAGCATATGGAGTGTTGTTGTATGACATTGTTGGATGATTTGCCATTAATGCCAGTGGTTCGGAATAAGATCCTTGGGACATGCGTTTCTAGAGCACATGCTTTTCATGTTGCTGTAAGAAAGCATAAAGCTGATCTAAATTTGATTTATGCAAATATCGAATCAATTTAACATCAGTGACATATTGGCTCCATTCTTGGGTAACGTGTTCAAAAACTTGGTGTTGATTTGAAACTGAGCAATTGTAAGATACACGTTCAAATCATTCATCAAAGTAGTGAAGCGCCAGTAGAAGTCATGAAGAGTTTCCCCGGGAATATATATTCGAACCTATCAAACAAATCATAGAGTTGACACTCTCGTTCCTGCTTGGTAAGTGAAGTTCCTTGTAACAAAACTTCTAAGCGATCCCAAAGTTCCTTTGCTACCTTGTAATTGCTTACCATATGATAAATATCGGGTGGAAGAGCTTGCTTGATGGTTTGTACGGCTTTGTCATCCGCATCGGCAATGATTCTGTTTGCTTCCGTTAGTTCATGAAATTGCCTTGGCCTAGTCACATTGTCTACAGTTATCTCACCATAATCAAGTGGTCCTTTCTTAATGGATTGAACCATGAGTCTCCCACTAGGTCTACCCATAATATAAGACAACATGCGACCTTGCCATGCTTCAAAAAGCTCTTTGATAAGCAATGGTGGACGGGTATCGGTACCCGAAATGATAGAAAGGTCAATAAGCGATGTCATTGTTGGCATGTATGAATGTGAATTCATTTTATGATCCCTTGAAAAAAGATTATCAAATATCATCGAGCAATGAAATAAGATTATGTGTTTTAGTGTTGTTTAAATAAAGATGTTATGATCTTTTGGTTGTGTGTTTTTGTTAATGTCTCCAAAGAAATACAAAGTTGAAAAATCCTCTAAGTGTTGCAAATTTTGGCTGATCGTGATTTGCTATCGTACCCCTTGATCGCATTCCATGATCGCAACGGTTGATCGCACTGGTGATCGCACTCCTTGATCGTAACGGTTGATCGCAACCTGTGATCGCACTCCTTGATCGTAACGGTTGATCGTAACCTGTGATCGCACTCCTTGATCGTAACGGTTGATCGCACTGGTGATCGCACTCTTTGATCGTAACCTTGATCGTAGTCCCGATCGTAACAGTTGATCGTATCGGTGATCGCACTCTTTGATTGTAACCTTGATCGTGGAAATGGATCGCAGTCACTAGATCGTAACGTGGATCATAAGATGTGATCGTGATATTGGATCGCAAGTAGAAACCCCCAGGGTTTATGTGATCACAATAATCAGATCGTAATAGAAAAAGAGTTCGAGACTTGTAAGCAACAAGAAAGAAGAGATTTTTACCTTGGAATTCATGTTTCTAGCCAAACCAATATCTCGAAATCGTTACTACAACTATTTAGAAGAAATATACATCACTTGGAACCACAAAAACACGATTTTTTTTTGAAAACTTTGGTAAAATCAATCAAAAACACATGAACACACTTAGAAAAGTATGAACAACACAAAACCAATCTTTATTTCATCCCATAGCTCTTGATACCAATTGTAGAAGTATGATAATCTTTGATATATCAAGAGGGTTGTTGTTTTCTAGTGAGAGAAAGTAGAGAGAGAAGTGAGAAAACAACTATGTTTATTACTTGTAAAAATGAAACAACCAACACCCCTTTCCATGGTGGAAAGGGGTTTATATACCCAAGTCCCTTAGTGGACTTGGGCCTCCGGCCCATGAACATGCTCATGGGTCGGGCTAATGTAAACTTTAATTAAAATTATACTACGAGCCTATAACTATATTGTTGGAGTGACCGAGACTTCCTAAATACAAAAAACGTATTTCCAACATTGACTCACTTAGGTGTTATAGTGTGAGTTAGTAGTAGATTAAAGTGTCAATCATGATTTTTATGGTTTGCAACTTATACGGTTAGTAGGCCCTATATCATGTGTAATATGTGCAAATGAGCTCATCTCTAAGATGATTGATTAATCCTTTAAAATACCAAACTACATCATAAGTTGTAGTTAGGATATTACACATTTGGAATTGAAATATTCCAGTGATATTGTTATTGTAATCCTAAGCAATGATATTTGTCCGATCACGTGGGAGAGAAAGTGAATCTATACTCTTGCTAATATTTTGTAAAAGTTTAAGACACTTACTTGAAAGTGATCTTACTCTATATAACAAAATTTCTTGGTATGGTTCATTACCAAAGCCGTTTAAGCTTACGCCGGAAAGGCACGTCTTAAACCACTATAGATGACACAAGCTCTTCATTTCTACTACTGGAAGATTGTCACTCCTCTCTTGAGAATTTAACTTAGCCTTGATTTACTCCTCTTGGTTTCTCTCGTCTTTGTTTTTTCTTACGAGTATTCGTTTTTTCGTATCAGTCTTATTCGGTCTTTTTGGTCTCGATTGAACTCGTAATCCTTCATTAATGCATTATAAACTAGTCTCGGAGTGGTCCAGTGATTTCCAAAAGGCTTGATATATATTTTAAGTTTTTTAGAAAAACTTGGTTTTGAAAATTTCTTTCATTTTCTTGGTTAAAAATGGTCCTCTGTCGGCGGTTAATTATTTGTCATGGTTTAAACGTGCGGTTAAATATCAATAATGAACCGTAGCCCACTAAGGACAAAATAAACTAGTTTTATTAAAATATCATTTTTCAAAACCCCCTCCCTTCTTTCTTCTTGGTGGCGACGGGTTCTTCACAAAAACTACCATTAACAAGTTTTGAAAAGCTTCAAATCATTCAAATTAATTGGTTTCAAGACAAGGGTTTCACCCATCCTTCATCAAACGTCAATTAATTGTAAGTATCTTCATTCAGTTTCAATCAATTTTTTCTAGGGTTCTTAATTTCATAATTGGGGATTTTTAAAATTAAAATCGAATTGGAACCTAATTAGGAATGTGGGTTGACATAGTTGTAATGATATGATCCCTTAGGTTTGAATTCTTTGCGATTTCACTACCCACTTATTTTGGTTGAATGATGGAATTGATATGAACCCTTGAACACATTGGTAATTGCATTGTTAATGCTTACCTAAAAACGAATTTTGAAAAACCAATGTTCAAGTTCATGTTTGATTTTACATAGTTCATATGTATTAGTCAAAGATGAAATTGGTACATTGTGGACATAGGAATGTTAAGGATTAATCCTTTGGTTAGTCAAGTAATTGATTGAACACATTCTTATGATTTTGATAATTATTCATTATCTAACATAAGAGTGATTGTGGATATATTTCTGTATGTTGTATAGGTGCTTAATCATGTCTTCGGTTTATCAACAAGACCACCACAAAACTGAGAGTTATATGCCTAATCTTGCCTAGTCGTGTCAATCTGTAACCCTTGGTAATACTTATCGTTCTCTTCAAAAACGTTACTTTCATGAGGGTAGAGTTGTCTATAGGTACATTGAGGGATATGATTATACTAGACACATGTTTTGTAAAATTAAGTTCGATTGCTTGCTAGACATCGACGAGCTTATTTATCCCCAATTCCTTTTAGAGTTCTTTAGCACATATTCCAATCTATATAATGAAGGTGGAATGTTTGTTAGGTTTGCCATTAATGGTCGACTCATCACTTACTCTCTCGAGGAATTCGGTAAGGCACTTAAAGTGCCATATGAAGGTCAATGTCGGTTCACGGAGTCATGGAAAATTGATTCCTTGGAATTGTGTATCGACAATCCTCCATATGACACCGAATTGCCGGACTTAGAACTCATCCTTGATGTCATTACCCAAGGTCGTGATCAAGCCGTTGTACGTAGTATCCATACTGAGAAGTGTGCTTTAAAACACCATGAGATACTCGTTAGCGATCTTAATGAGTGTATGGTCTCTTGGGCTGATATCATTAGGGAGAATGTATTTGTCATGGTGGAAACCGAGATCATGTTCCGGTTTGCATATTCACCTCCACCGAGTACAATCTTGCATACTTCATCGCTCGACCAATCAATTATGTCCTTTCAAATCAAATGCTAACCTTCCGTATGCCATGCTCCTCACTCTCCTTATGAAAATGGTTGATCATGACTATCCCAATCTTGGTCTTTCTAATCATGTGCTAGTCAGTTGTGTGATGTTTCCAATTCAAAGGGTTCGTCCACAAAAGATTAGGAGTGACAGAGGGAAGCATAGAGGTGATCCTCAAGAATTAGAAAATGAGGAAGATTCCTCATCATCAAGTGATGGTGATGATGCTGGAACTAGTACCAACCTCGGTTCTACGAGTGACTCCACCCCATCCTTGAACACTTTCATGGATGGGTTAGACCAAATTAATCGTCCTCCTAATTCATCATCGAGTCAACTTCCTCAAAACTTCGGTCTTGAGGATGTCTATCGGTCAAACCTTCAAACTCGAGAGGAGTTGTACGATCATCGTACGGAGTCAAGGGGTGCTTTCAAGGCTATAGGGAGTATGGATGAGCAGAAACCACACCGTAAACTGCAAAATAGCAGAAACCGTAAAAAACGGCACCACAAAAACCACACCGCGGCAAAAACCGGTGGATCGGTTTTAAGAAAAAGTAAAACTACAAAATGCGGTGCGGTTTCGGTTTTGCCTGTAAAACCGCACCACAAAATCCGCATCGCACGACACATTAGTTATATAAAACCGAAAAATGGCTCATCGATAATTTAATGTATGTTATAAGGGTTCTAGTGCATATTATCATTAATATTATAAATAACTTGTGCGTTTACATTAAATACATGCATTGCCATAACTGAAAATACTAACTTTGTGAACCAAAAACCGCAAAAACCCACATTACTTATATAAATCACAAGTGGTGGTGCGGTTAACATCCGTATAACCGAAAAAACCGCAAAAGCCGCGCGGTGCGGATTCATAATTTCTAAAAACCGCAATTGCGGATGCGGTGTGGTTTTTGCCAGAATCCGTGCCGCACCATGCTCACCCTTAATAGGGAGTATGCTCAAGAAGCTTGGCAAGAAAAAGAGGTGATGGATGCTTGAAGTCCTTGGTGAAGACTTCATTTGGTTGACATGGTGTCTAATTTAGTTTAATGTTGAACAATTTCATTTCATTAGACTTGTTTCTCATTTCTAACATTAGACTTTTGTTTGTTTTAACTAATACTTTGTGTTTGAATTATCTAGTATTTTGATCATAATGTGCTTCATGTATTCAAATTTTTGATTCACATGACTTTGTGTCAATATGTGCTAGTTAGCTATTTAGATTTTGATTGGTAATATATTTTGGCTTATTAAAACTTTGTTTAAAATCCGGGCTTGTGAAAAATGCCAGAAGTCCCATCTTTGAAGGGTTCTGCCTGCGGTTCTTTAAATATGGGCGGTTCCTTAGTGATATCGAACCGCATATTAATTTTAGGAACCACAAATTGTAACTTCGAAGGAATCTCTGCTTTACACTATTTTCTTTAAATCTTTGTAAACATGGATTAAACTTTGCTAAAAAACAGCTTTTCCTAATTAAGCCTAGCAAGTTGTATTGTTCACCAAAATGATTTTTAACACATTACTAGTTTGGATCATCCCATCTTCTTCTTAAACCTCTCTTAGTTATTCTTCTTCTTCATCCTATAAGCCTTATTCTTAACCTTGACACACAACCATGGTGTCCTCAAAATCCTCAAACTCTTCCAAACACTCAACAACCAAAAGAAACCTTAAGATTAAAATTAAGCTACCTAAACAAGGTGCTACATCTTTTCTTACACCCAAGAATAAGATGTCTCCTATTCTAATTTCTTCATCACCCTTACCACCTCTTTCTCCATGCAAGAGTAGTTCAACTCATGGTGCTAACCATTTCCATGGTTCCACCTTTTCTTCATTCCAATCAAGAATGAATGAGTTATCCTCATCTTTCAATCCTAGTCCTTTCTTGGATGTGAACCCCCAACCTCTTCAAAGCACTCCCTTTGAGAATAATTTTGTTGAGCCATTTCCAACCTCACCTTTCATCCCCACCAAATTTACCCAGCTCACCATTGGACGTCATGCCCTCTCCTCCTCCTTCTAACACTCCACTTTTGGGTGTTCCTCTTTCTAACTTCATGGGTAATCCATACTTCTTTGCTTTTCTTGAAGCTCATGGCACTAATTGTCCATGTTGCCTCAAGAACAACTACATGATTCAAAACCTAAGAATGAAGATGTGTGGTCTACATAGGAGGTTGTAAGAATTCTTTCTAACTTTGTTCACCAATCCTCCTCCTCCTAGGAGATGAATGATGATATTTCTCAAATTATCTTTTCAATAAAACAAGCCAAAGAATATTGCTTAATCAAGAATTAGATTAGCTAGCCATTGTAGTAGTTAGTTGTTTTTATTTTCTTGTACTTGGTTTTCTTCATGAGTTTATCATGGATATGTTTTAATAGATTAAGCTTTTGTATGTTTCAACCTATGTGTTCTCACACTAATCAACTTCAATTTTAATTAAAAAATTGTACCTTAATCTATCACAACCTCAAAAACTTGACTAAAATTGGATCAAAATGTTATCTATATATCTTGTCACCCTTTGTCAATATACTCTTTGTAAGGATGTTGCCCTTTTTGCAACAATAGCCTAATCTAATGCTATTAGAGGTAAAAATCCAAGATTTGCTTAATTTTGAAAAAGTCTAGTCTTTTCTCAAAACTTTCTAAAAATCGGATTTTTTTGTAGCCACTGGTGGCGGCTCAATAAATGTCGTGCAACTCAATGTATATATTGAACCGCAGGTTCCTTTAATGAACCACAGACCGCAAGCCACATTTTGGCTCGTTTTTGGTCATTTTTCTTTGACCTCAATCTTTTTCAAGATTCTTTGTTTGCCAATTTTGGTTAAACATCCCTTGAAACCTTTTAGTTTTCTTTCTATTCTTTGCCTTGTCTATTTTCTTTAAATCTTCTCATTTTGAGAGTTCTCTTTCTCATCCCTCACAATGTCTTCTACTTCTAACCTTAACCTTGACATATCTTCGTCACAACCTTCTAAACCCAAAGCTTCTTCTTTTAAGCTTTCTAAGAAACCGAAAATCTCGGTTCGACCCGTTTTGATCAAGAAGAACAAGGATCATCATGATTCCTCTACTCCAAAACCTTCCAAGACTTATTCTTTCTCTACTATTGAGTATTGGAATGATACTTTCTCAATCAATCCAATTACCGTAGAAATAGAAGATCTTCTACCACCACCTAAACCTTGCAACTTACCCCATCTCAATGACCTTTCTTCTATCCCTAACCTCACTAGGCATTGTGAAAACCTCTCTTATCCTCAATCTCCTTCTCTACCACCACCTTCTTATTTTGATGGTCTCCCCCCATCAAACAACTTTGTTTTATATCATGAAAACTCGTGTGCGTGTTGTCAATTTCAGCAAATTGAACTTGCTCATGTTTATGACAAGTTAATTTTTTTTGAATTTCTTCTCACTTGACCTCGTCTCAAAGTATTTGTTCCCATGAGAAAATCTTTGAATGATGTCTCGTCATCTTATTTTATCAATAAAGCACAATTTGTATTATAATTGCTTGAGTCAAATAAAAACCTAAGCAATCTTGGAGGACTATCTCTATTAGAATAGTTTATGCTTATGTTGTTTATTTTCTATATTTTTGTATTAATATTAATATTATGTGTATGAATATTATCCTTGTATGCTCTTTCGTATTCGTGTAATATGATTGATATGTGTGTTATTTCTTGTTTTGCTAATTCTTTATCACACATATCGTTAAGAGTTGATTATGGTTAAATTTTACAATTGTTTTTCGGTGATTCCAACAATTCTAAGTTTTTAACCCTTTGACATATTATCATTACAATTGGTATGGATGTTTCTTTTCTACCTTTATTCCACCAATAGTGAATTGACATTGTCAAAATACTCTTTTTGGATATACTTAGCAAATACTTACTTCTAATTTGGAATTTCTTTTCTTCCTCCCTCTCAAGTTACTTAGTATGTAGTGACTATAGTATGTACATTGGTGTTTCTTTTCTTTCTACTAACCTTTGTATGTAGCTTGTCACCATAGCTCGATCACTTGGTGCCCCAAACTAGCGTAGTAAGCACCAAGGGGAAGCTACTAGCAAAGTCGATTCTTATCTCCTTCAAAGACTCGTGCTAACCTTTTTGCTTCGACAAAAGGGGAGAAATGACAGTGATACACTCTTTAATAATTCGAAAACTTTTGTTTTTATATAAATGAGTTTATAGTTTGTCGTAATAAAAAAGGGGGAGATTGTTAATGAAAGCAATGCTTAAAAACATTATTAGTGTTAACTAATCTTTCTTAGTTTTGACCACGACAAAGTATAAAGACATTACCGTCAAAGACAACCGAAAGACGAATTATTCAATAAACACTACCATCAAGGTAATAATCATTTAAGTCTTACACAAACATATCTCAATCATGTTTAGTGATCATAGAAAGTGATTAGCCTTAAAACTCACATTTTGACAAATGTGAAAAAAGATTTTTGTAGAAACTAGAAGGGGGGGGGGTTGAATAGTTTCTAGTTAGTTTTCAAAACATTTCGGCTTAATCCACTGTGCGCGGTTCCTTATGTCTACCTGCGGTTCCTTATCAATAAAGAACCGCCGGTCCACTTATGGAACCGCTGACAGTGGACGATGCCATTTGTTACATGTTAAACATAAACAATCCTTTGTATCAAATTCTCGATCAAGCTTGACTAGATATGAGATGTGTTTGATTGAAAGATAAATACTACAAGTAAGTAAACACACAAACACATCAAATCAAGAGTACATCAAGCAATAGTCTAAACACTAAGCACACACGTACTAAGCATAAGCTTTTCCGCAACTAGGATGTTTAGACTAAGTGATGTACACTTGACCATAATATAAACACGAAGCACACACGTACTAAGCCTTATTTTTTTCCGCAACTTAGATGTTTAGATTATGAGATGCACACAACACACAACATATAAATACATCTATAATAGTAAAGACATAAATGTAAAGGAAAGTACCGACACGATGATTTATAGTGGTTCGGTCACGAAGCTCCTCTTCGCCCTACTCCACTCCTCGAGTACACCTTACTCGAGAGTTACTTCACTAGTCAACAAACTCCTTAAGGTGGAGAAACCATACACAACGTCGCTTATCCAATTTCCGACTCTAAGCTAAAAGTCGAGTCCTAATCTTAGGTAGGACCAATCTACACAACGTCGCCCACTTCACCATTTTACGACACAAGGCTAGATGTCGAGTTCTAATCGAAAGATAAAACCAATCTTCACGACTCTTCACTTTGAAGCTAAGTGAGAACTACACTAGACACAACTACATCACTTTATAGTTTAGTGAGAACTCACAAGACACAACCACATCACTTTATAGTTTAGTGAGAACTACCAACTCTTCACAACTACACAAATCTTTACCCTAGTTATGTTTTATGGCCCAACATAACAAACCTTGTGTTTTATGGCCTAAACACATAAACCATATAGATGTAAGTACTTACCACTTAGATCTATGACTCTAACACTATATCCAAGTATTAACAAACTTGGATCTACACAACTAACACCTAATCCAAGGATACCCATCACTTGGATCTTCTACCCATACAAACACATCCAAGTGTACCCAACACTTGGATCTTCTACATATACATAGTAGGAAGACTAAAAACATAACTTAGATCTATATAAGGAAATATCTTCATCATGTAGTGAACCCAACACATCATGGTAATGATAGTGTTCTTCTCTTTGCACTTGAGAGGATGAGGAGATTGAAGATTGAATCACATCTTAAACAAGATTAATCAAAACTAACTAATCAAGGATCTAAGATGGTTTTTGAAAGAAACTGTGCAAAAAGGGTTGAAAGAAAACCTGGAAATGATCCACTATTTATAGGACAACATTGCAACGGTAAAAAAACTCGCAGTTCCTTATCTCTACCCGCGGTACCTTATCAATAAGGAACCGCGGGTTCCTTTAAGGAACCTCCACGTCGGAGTCCGTGCAAATTTGTCCTTTAGTGGGGATATGCCATCTGGGGTAGTTTATACCCTCAAAGGATATTCATTTGGCATATGGATATGCCAAATTCAAATTTCCATTTTCTTTTTTTTAATAAAACATTTTCTTAAAAATAAAGTTAATTAAAATCTTTTGTCACATTTGATTAAAATGTGAGTTTTAAGAAAATATTAATCCTTGATCACTTAGTTAGGTTAATGACATGTTTGTACATACCTTGAGTGATTCATGTCGAATGCGTCTTGGAGGTGTCGAGAGAAGTATACAAATGTATTCTTGAGTGATTACGAGTACCTTAACATTTTACATAATGTATTGCGAATTATACGTTTGTCATCAACAAAACACAAAGAGATTATATCGACAAAGCATCGTAATGTTTGCACTGACAATCTCCCCCTTTTTGATGATGACAAACAAGTAAACCGCAACACATATTAAAATGCATAAGTTACTCGTTTACACTTACTTCTCCCCCTTTTGTCGAATCAAAAAGGTAGTCTTCATTTGTAGAAGAGGAGGATTGACTTCGAGAGAACATGCATCCAAAAATCTAATCATCCATAGTGGTTGTCGTTTGAGAGGCGAGAATCCAAACCATAAACCCATCATAAAAAAATATTGAGCTTGCGTCATCCTAGTGAAGTCTTCAATCACCATAGGTTAACCAACTCCAAGCATAATAATATGCTTATCTACGAGTGTCCAAAATGCATTACTTGCAAGATGTTCGATGAATGCAATTTGAGTGAGTCAACGATCGCAAATGTAATGACTTGAACTCTTGCAAATGCTCCCCTTGATATGAGCTCCCCCTTGCTTGAGGCACCAACAAAGCAAGAATAGTGACGAGCTACAAAAATGGGTTAGAAGTGTCCTACAAAACAAGGTTAGTAGACAAGAGCATATATAAAAAGAGGATGATAAACAAGTCGTTTGCACGAACAATGACAAGCATTAAAGAAAGAAGTGTGCACGCGATGCTATCAACCAAAAAAAATAAATAAAGGAGAGGATCGTGACAAGATCAATTCACAATTGTTGGAATAGAGATAGAAAAGAAACATCCATACCAATTGTAATGATAATATGTCAAAGGGTAAAAAGCTTAGAATTTTTGGAATCACCCAAGAAAATTCAACATTTAACCATCAACTCTCAAAGAAAAAACAAGGAGAGGATTTTGAGGAAATCAATTCAAAATTGTTGGAATAGAGGTAGAAAAGAAACATCCAAGAATTTGAAGATATCATCTCAAGGGATTAAAAACTTAGAATTGATGGAATCACCCATACCAATTGTAAATTTTAACCGCAATCAACTCTCAAAAAGAGGAACAAAAATATCTCAACCTAGAGACATTTTTGACCAAAAAAAATAAAGGAAAACCAAAAGCGGATGAATCGACGCTTTAAGAAAAATTCGGGATATAGGACATTATAGGCAAAAATGCGTATGAATGTCGACACCAAATGGTGTTTAGCATACGATAAACTACATGCTCAAAGTTTTGTAGATCTTCTCAATCATTATGGATGTTCAAAGAACAATTACATGATGAGGAAAGGGTAAGGCTCGACTCAACTTAGTTTAGAAAGACTAGAAGAAAGAGACTCGACTTAGAAGAGCATGATTAAAATGAATTGAGAGAGACTCAACAAAGAAGTTAAGGATAACTTCACAAACTAATTCATGAATACTATACCTTAGAAGGTGATAGTGGAATCTCGAAAGAAAATGAGAGAAGAAACTCAAAAGAAGCTCAAGAAGACATGAAGAGTTAGTACAAAATCAAACACATAATCAAGTAAGCACATAGGATAATTCATGCAATGCCTTATGAAGTCTACAATAAACCAATGTAGAGAAGGTGCGCAATTAAAACATATGGCATGCAAGAAACAAGATTACATAAAAAGAGAAGACTAAGTAAAACATGTTAGCACGTAGCATTTAAGGACATGCATGAGTTAGACACATCTAAGAGATATTATATCGGAATTGCTTGACAAAGACAAAACCTTTATAATAAGCATGCATTCATTAACTAATCAATTAAGCATATAACATACGGATAAGCAAGAAGATATGTAAGCAAGTAGCATACAAGCAAGTCATCTATCTAGATATCACAAATCAAGCTACAAGTAATGTAAATCTCCAAGAAGATTCCTAATTCTTATTAGTTTAAGAAAAGGACTCAAAATAAGAGAAAAGAAAAAAAATATAATAACAACAAGATCCAAGACTCAAAGAAAAATCATGTTGAAAAACATGAAAGGAAATACAAAAGAATAAAGATCATACAAACATGTATAAAAAACAAGCCTAAAACTTAAGCATAATTTTAATCTTAGTTACACTAGAATCCTAAGATTTGCTTAAATTAGACGTCTTAGCAATAAGCAATCCACATGCTTAAATGAAAGACAAGGGTGGTGGCGGAATTTGGTGGGGTGAAAGGTGAAGTCACCAAGGGTTCAACAAAGTCATTCACAATGGGAATGCTTGGGATGGGTGATGTGGGTGAGTTTGGAGGGGTAAAAGGTGAAGTCACCAAGGTATCAACAAAGTCATTCACAATGGGAATGCTTTGGATGGGTTGAGGTTGGGTAGTCACATCCAAGAGAGTACTTGGAGTGAAGGGTGAGGTTAGCTCATTCATTCTAGATTGGAATGAATAGGAGGTAGAACCATGTGAATGGTTGGTACCATGGGTTGAGGTAGTCTTGCATGGTGCAAGAGGTGGTGAGGGTAATGAAGAGATGAGAATGGGCACAATCTCATTCTTTGGTGTGGTAAAAGGTGAAGAGTTAAGTTTTGGTAACTTAATCTTAAATTTGAGGTGCCTCTTTGAAGAGGAGGTTTTGGATGAATTGGAGGTTCTTGTAGAAACCATGGTAGTAATGGGTGGTTTAAGGGGTAAGGATGAATGGTTTCAGGTGTGAAGAACATGGCTAACAAGGTGGGTTTAAAAGGGTGAGGGGATGATCCAAACTAGTGAAGGGTTAAAAAGGGAAAGCCCAAGATATTTTGGGAGTGTTCAAAGGTTTGAAACAAAGATTCCAAAGGGTGTTGGAACAATTGGGAAGTTTCAGAAAACCCGAATTTGTCTACGATTTCTAAGGATTTGGTAAATGATGGATTAGATCTAATGATTAATGGTGGAAATGGGGAAGGAGGAAGATGGGGTGTAGAGAGAGAAAGGAGAGGGAAGAAAAGTAGAGAGAGAAAGTGATTAGATTGATGATTAAGTGTAAATGTGTTGAATGAATGAACTAACCAACCCCCTCCTAACATGCTAGGAGGGGTATATATATAGCCCACCCTACATGTGGGCTATATGGACTATACATTATAAAGTGGACCACGAGCCCATTACATAATTATCGTTGGAGCGACCGATCCTTCATAAATACGTAAAACGTATTTCCAACAATCTCCCCCTAAGGGAGGTCGCTCCAAGTTACAAAGTTCTAAATATTCTATGGCTCGTGATCTATGCTAATAATGATGTGACCGAGACTTTCTTTGGGAAAACACATTTCCAACAATCTCCCCCTAAGGGAGGTCACACCATTTTACAAAATCTTAAACCTAGCATCTATGCTTGAGTCTTCGATCTTGTTCTTGTGAATATGCTTGAAGTGATCTTTGACTTTAGTTCTTGAGCATGTTTCCTTGCCTTGACCTTGTGCATTCATCACTTGTGAAATTTGCCTCTTTGTGACTTCATGTTCCACATACTTATACCTTTAAATTCTTGAAAGCTTCAGAGTTTGATACAGCGGAAGACTTGACCTTCAGACTTTCTTGAATTTGTTGAAGTACTAAGTGTATGTAGTATAAGCATGTGGTGACGACTTCTTCTGGATTGTACACCGCAATGCCACCTTCTTGTTACGCTGCATAAGACAGTTAGCAACAAACAATATACACGGATGAAATGGCCTTGAACATTTCATTCTAATTTGGTAGCATTTTACCTCCGGTCGGTGAAGACCGTTGGACGATATTAAATATCGTACTTGTGGCAGGTAGTTTCAATTAAGAACCTCCTTGACAAGATTTCGCGGGTAAACCCGTTCTCTTTACTCGACCGTCCAAAGCTGACTGCGAACGTAAAGAGTGAATCATTTGGATAATATTATCCGTATGATTTGAAGCCGTCAATTCATGTTCCTGGAACAAGTGAAGTTCAATTAAGAACCGCACCATCGTTGCTTTCCAGTTGTCACGAGCTTGATTCATAAAGAATCTTGCAAGTTACCTACCAAGTGCTGTTTGATGTTAACACTAGAAGGATTTCCACTCGTCACTGTGATCAATAAAGAGTCACTCTGAATGTTCTGGCAAGATCATATGATAATGCGTAGAGGCCTGGAACGTGTTTAAATTCATTTAAGAATTAAACCACTGTTGCTTTCCAGTTATCACAAGTTTGAATCATAAAGAATCGCACAAGTCACCTACCATGAGCTTTTTGATATTCGCGCAAGAAGGATTTCCATCTTCATTGTAAATACTTTCGTATTACTCGGATGTTCAGGCAAGATCATGAAGATTTTGCGTAGGACTCTTAAGATCTTTCTTACTTTTCACATTGTGTGAAGAAGCAAGTAAATATGAAAGTGTGTCCTAATGAGATATTTGATGATCTCAAATGGCTCTAGACTCGATCGTGCATTTTGGATTTTAGTGATCGGAGGCTGGAGAGGAGTGCCACCTTTTCAATACCAATTTATTCGGAGTGAATAAATCAATAGATAATGTGTTGAACTCCGTGTGATTAAAACAAATACCTTTTGAGAGATATTTGAGTTAGCTGGGAAGGGTTGTGCATTGCATCACTGGGTCCATGATGTCTTTCTTCAATATCAAGAATCATTAAAAATGATCTCAATAGCATATGAATTGACCCGGTTTCTGCCTAAGGTTGTAAGGAGGGCTTCTTTCTTTACACCCTTTATCTTTACAATTCTTTTTCATTCTTCAACCCCTTCAATGCTTACCAATACGTCATAACTAGCACCTTGTTGTGATTGTTCCAGTGCTAACTTAAGTACTTGGTCGGCATTCAGCTACGTTCACAATCTTTCTCCATCTTTCCTAAGGACTACTATTTCTAGCTATGGAATGTCCTTGGGAAGATTCCTCCGGTTCTAGAGAAATCATTGGACTTTAACCTATCCTACCATCCTTATGTCACCACAATCTTCACCGTCGTGAATAGAGATGTTTTGGGTAAGTGTATGTCACCATGAAATCCATTTTGAAGTGCAAATCCATTTTGCTCCCCCTTAACATATGCTACGATATTCGAAAACATTTCGCACATGTCGGGATGAGCTAACACGTTAAGTCAAACCATTTGTGATTAATCATTTCCCATATTAAATCACATTTTCTCCCCCATATTAAAAATATTAACCCAATCGATGTTTTTAATATCAATTGATTTAATAGCATTTAAAGAAAATTTGGGAAGAAAAATGTAAATCCAATTATCTTCATGAATTACACAAGCTCCCCCTCAAATTAATGAGGGTGTATTTGAAACGTAAATTAAATACCTTTTAAACACAAGTGTAAGGTATTTAACACGTGCAAAGATCAATATATGATAATGAATTCACAAGATTAGCAATGTACGAGGTTGGACCTGAATAATGGAGAACAGCATATGAAAGAAGCACATGGTTCTTGTTCACGAATGTTGGTCTTCCTCGTAACTTCTGAAATTATCTTCTCCTTTACACCACATGGACAATTGATATCGTTGTCTTGACACCAACTTGTGAACTATGGCACTTTCGGCATCAAAGATTCTGAATGCTGGACAATTGCTCCCCCTCAATTGTTGACCCGTGTTCTATTGAAAGAGCTGTAGTCACCGTTTGAGTAGTCGCATCGTCGAGTATGTAGATATCAATTGCAACGAACTTTGGATTGTGGAGTTGATAACTTCGGATTCTGAAGTCAAAGCTTTCCGGTGAAATGCTTGACTTCAATGTGAAAAGCGGGTTGCTATCTGAAATAATAGCAAACCATATGGAGCATGTTTTAAAACTTTTAAACTTCTGCTCGAACTTTATTTACAACCCCGTGTCATTATTGAATGACATTTCTAGGTTCGTAAATATTATCGATTCCAGAAGACATGCTCGTTTTATCAAAACGTTTTTGAACACAGAATTTTGAAAGATTTAGAAAAACCTTTTGAGAAATTCTTGAAAAATTGTGTTCAAAGTTTTGAAAACCAATTACTTGAGCTTAAGATTTGGAATATCTTGGGAAAGCTCAAGTCCGAGAAGTTGTAAACTTCTCGTTGTAAGGATAAGTTATCAGCGGCGATAAACTTTCCTTTTATCTGAAGGACGAGTCCTAAGCTGACATTTACTTAGAAGTCGTTTTCATGAGCTTGAAAACTTTGACTGTTTTAACGGAAAGCTCATGACCGAGAAAGGTTAATTTCTCGTTATGAGGAAAAGTTCTCTTATTTAAAAGATACACTTTCCTTTCTGAGCTTAAAACTTCGAGTGTTTTAAGACAAGCTCATGACCGAGAAAGGTGAATTTCTCGTTAAGAGGATAAGTTATCATAAACGATAAACTTTCCTTTATTTTAAGTTCGTGTTACAGTCTGACATTTAACTGTAAGTCATATACACGAGCTTAAAACCTTTGAATGGTTTTAATGTAAGCTCGTGTCCGAGAAAATTTTAATTTCTCGTTGTAAGGATAAGTTTATCATCGGCGATAAACTTTCCTGCCTTTGAAGAACGGGTTACAGACTGTCATTTATCTATAAGCCTTTGTGCATGAGCTTAAAAACGTGGAATGTTTTTAACATAAGCTCATGCCCGAGAAAAATGAATTTCTCGTTTTTAGGATAAGTCATCATCGGGATGAACTTTCCTGTCTTTGGAGATCGAGTTACAGTCTGTTATGTGACTGTAAGTCCTTTATTGCAGCTTAACCATGAATCCCCTGAGACATTTGTTTCTCTGATATCTGCTTCTTCAGCAACCAAACTCTAAGAGTGTCCTTAGTTGAACGGTACACAACGATTGGACCGCTTCGTTCTTTTGGAACATCAACTTTGGTACCTGCATTCTCATTAGGAGTTTGTATACTTTTGCATGGGTTAGAGATATCTATTTTTGAAGCACGTGGGGGTTCACAGTTGGCTTTACTTGTGTCAGAGGTGGCCTGAGGGGATGATTCACTTGTCTTAGTTGGCAAACGTTTCCTTTTATAGAAAATCTTAAGTTCAGGCTTAAGTGATGTATCATCCTTTGCAATTTCCTCCCTAGTAGTCTTCGTAGAATCAGAGACTATCCTAGTTAAAGGGCACTCGTTTCCTACAAGAGTAAAAGTTCTACCAGTGGGGCGCCAAAATTTACCAAAGGGTTTGATTTTAGCTATCCACTGGGACTTAATTCTAGCACGGGAGTTCACCTCATCAAGTAATTTCTTGACACAAGCATCATGATTTGCCGTAAAGACACATTTTCTACATGTTTTACAAGTAGCATATTTAATGTCTGAATAATTCCTAGATGATTGATCGATGCTCCTAGAAGATGGCATGTTACGGTTAGCAGTGTTGGGTAATCTAGAAGGCATCTGACTAGGTTTGACATTGCTATCTCTTACATGTGTCTTTTGCTTAGCTTCCCTAAGACCAGATTTATGGCAAACGTCATTTGAACTAGTTCTAGACGTGGTCTTGGTATTTTTAGGGAAACTAGAGGCAATCATATGATTTGGTCTTGCTAAAGCTGGAGTGATCACATTGGGCCTAGTTGCTGGAGTGACTGGTCTAATAAGATGAACCACATCAACTTGGGAGGCAAACCGCGGTCTCGAGGATTGTGGTCGCTCGGATCTAAATGCAGTAGGTTGTCTGACAATCGGTTGTCTGACGAACTGATTTGTGGGCGGTTTCCCCAAGATTGATGGTTTTTCAAGCTTAGTGTCCACACTAGGTCCTTTACTTTTCCTTAACTCGTTTTTCAACGCAGCTATAGCAAAAACCTTTTCCTGTACTTGAGCTTTTAAGGTCTCATTCTCTTTGACCAAGTTATCTTGGGATGCCAACTTAGATTCAAGCAGTTGAATTTGTTTCAAAAGATTATCCTTTTCAGCTTTAGAATCTAGAACAGTTTGATCCAATTTTCTTTCAAGAACAACGTTTGACTTTTCAAGTTTTTCAAAGTATGTTTCAAATTTATCCGTTTTCTTAGAAAATTCAAGTTTGGCATCCTCAAGATCTTTTGATTGCCGAGCTACGATCGTTTCGAGCTCTTTAATCTTGGAATCAGAAGCAGTCAATGAAGGAGTTATAGGATAATTATCATGATGTTTAGCATTCTGAACAATCTCTCCCCCATTATGACTTACATCGGATGAATCAGAAGTGGTATTGCTATCACTCTTTTCCATCCCATGTTTGTCATAATTAGGTTCAGAATGGTCAATATGCGGCATATCATCAACATATACATCATAAACAACATTACATTGTACCATGTTTGCCGGCTCTTCGTCATAAACGGGTAAGGTGTCATCAAGAGTGATCTCGTGAACAATCCCTGACGTACCACTGGTATCATGTTGTGCTCCTGATTCCGTGCTCTTGCCATCTTTAGGCTCCAATTTTTCAACCGTATGACAATTCTCCTCTTGCATCTGCGGCATTGATTCTTGCACTCCATTATCATACGTTTGCTGAAGTCGAGATCTTTCATAAATCGAAGACGAGACCGATGACATGAGTTTCAAAATCGTATCACGGAAAACTCGAAGCTCGGTATGTGTATCTCGAAGAAACGATTGGCAAATCATTGAACTTTCAGGCTTGATGATATTAAATTGGAGGAAAGGCGTGAGGTGTGTCACAAGAGCCTTATATGCAAGTGCCGATGCAGAGTGATTAAAGTTGTTATGGTTGAGTTGCTCGGCGAGTTCGGTCAAAGTGGTGAAAATTGAGTCGATGAATATATGACGATCTTGTCCAAAGATTGTCACAAATTCGCTCCCTCCTTGAATCCGTGAAAGATTAACTAGATGATACTGAAGCATTCGAAATGAAGTTATACCACTTTCCGTAGCGTTGGCTTGCACGTGATGCGATTCTCCCTCTTTAAGTGTCGATTTTAACGATTCCATTGGTAATCGAGGAAAAATGATGTGGCTGTTGTTGTTGTCGGGTTTGAACAATACGACTCGGCTCAAAAATTGTTATCGGCTCAAAAGATTATGAATAAAACCTGATCAAAAATCCGTAGTCGCTAAAAAATAGAACCCGTCACCTTGACTCGTCACTTTGTCGTCAAATCCGGCCACAAAATATTTTTCCACGTTAGCTTTAAAACCATACCTGTCTCGACACGATTTGCCAAAAACAAAGTATACTAAACTAAAAAATATAAAAGTGTCAAAAATACAAAAATTTATTTAACTAAAAAAATAAACTTAGAAAATCGAATATTTTTAAAAAACAATCTGATATTTAGAAACGAGTGGCTTAAAAACTATTTAGACAATGTTAAAAACAATGAAATGAAACGTGGCCACTTCCTCAACCAATTCCAAACGTGTTCCACAAATATTGAGATAATACACCCTTGGTAGTAGTCAATCTTATCTCAAGCGTAGAAAACTTCGCCCCACTTGTGTCTGTCTTTGACTTTCGATATACCCAAAGATACTCACAATAAAGCCTATGTGTTCTCCTTGTATCCTCCGCCCCTTAATATATATATAAACTCAATTACTTTGTTATATCCGCCACATTTAAAGCTCTACACCACGTGGACACTTGCCTTGTTTTCTTGTTTCCTCCGTCAATTACTTTGTTATATCCGGTTCTATCAACTCTCTCTCTCTCCACAGATAACCAAAACGCAGTCTATCTCTCTCAATCTCAAAACAAAATCAAATCAGATCACCATCCTCCGCCTCCCTATCTCTCTTATCAATGATCATCGCTCAATTCAACCAAATCAATCTTCCCTAAATCACTAAAATCCCACTTGAGTAACCAACTTGATTGAAAAATGGTCTCGGATAAAACAAATCTTATGCCACTTGAGTAAAACAAATCCCACTTGATTGAGTAACCAGAATGAAGAGGTCTTCAAGATCAATAATTTGGTCTCGGGTAGGTTTTTATTATCTTGTTGCAAGTTATTTAATTAAGTCCCTCTCTTCATCTGTTGGTCCTTCTGTGTGTGTCAGTTGGAGAGTGTCTGAGAGGTTGTTTTGGTAAACGAGGGTGGGTTTGCGTATACGAGAGTGTTTGTGTGTCCGAGTGTGAGAGTGGTCCGAGAGTTGTGAGGGAGTGAGAGTGTGAAGAGGTGAGAGTTGGTTGTGGGTGGTGTTTTGGTTTAGGGGGAGTCGAGGGAGTCTGTTTTGTTGATGGAGTCTGGGGAGTCTAGTTGAGTCGAAGTTGGGTGATTGGTTGAGTCAGAAAGAGAGTCGGAAGTTTGTGAGGGTGTAACGAGAGTCGAGTTTGTGTCGAGAGGTTGTGAGGGGGTGTCTGGTGAGGGAGAGAGTCACTGTTTTGGGTCGAGTCGAGAGGTGGTTGGGGTGAGAGGGGTGAATTGGGTGAAAGGTGAGAGGTGGGTCTGTTTGTTTGTCGAGGGAGAGTGTGAAGGTGTTTAATCTTGTGGTGTATATTCCGAATAGACTTCTATTCGGAAAGAGTCTATTATTTTATTTTATTTTTTTTTTAAAAAAAAAATCTATTCGGAATGTTTTTCTATTCGGAAAGTTTTCGACTCGGAAAGTTTTCTACTCGGAAAGTTTTCTACTCGGAAAGTTTCTATGCGGAAAAAGTCTATTCGGAAAGTTTTCTGATTCTGAAAAATGGTCTATTCGGAAAGTTGTGTCAATTCGGAAAGTTTGGTCTATTCGGAAAGTTTAGTCCTATTCGGAAAATATGTCTATTCGGAAAGTTTAGTCCTATTCGGAATATATGTCTATTCGGAAAAAAATGACCATTCGGAAAACCTGTGTCTATGCGGAAAACTTATTCGGAATAGAAAGGAAAACTGATGACTTTGGATCAAAAAGGATTGAAGGACTGATGACACTTTTTATGGACTGATAACTGGAAAGATCTGGACAGTATTGGACAAAAATAACAGATGACAAACTGATAAAAAAACTGATTAATATAAAATTAATAAAAAAACTAATAAAACTGAAACTGCTTATCTAGACATCAATTGGATAAAAATGATTATAAAAAGATGAGAAGAAAAAATAATGATAAAAACTGATTAAAAAAAATTATTAAAAAGTGACTGAATAAAAAGGATTAGGCAAAGTTATACCAGAAAATAACTGATAAACGATAAAACTGATAAAAAAATATTGACTGAATTGGACTGATAACTGACACACGAACAAAATAAATCTGATAAAAAAAATAAAAAATTGATAAAGTTTATAAAAATTGATAAAAAAATTAGAAAAGAAAGGATTTTTACCACCAAATCAAAAGATAAAAAAAAATGCAAATCCTAAGATTCAACCATGGCTCTTGATACCAATTGAAGGCCTACGATTTCTAAGGATTTGGTAAATGATGGATTAGATCTAATGATTAATGGTGGAAATGGGGAAGGAGGAAGATGGGGTGTAGAGAGAGAAAGGAGAGGGAAGAAAAGTAGAGAGAGAAAGTGATTAGATTGATGATTAAGTGTAAATGTGTTGAATGAATGAACTAACCAACCCCCTCCTAACATGCTAGGAGGGGTATATATATAGCCCACCCTACATGTGGGCTATATGGACTATACATTATAAAGTGGACCACGAGCCCATTACATAATTATTGTTGGAGCGACCGATCCTTCATAAATACGTAAAACGTATTTCCAACAATCTCCCCCTAAGGGAGGTCGCTCCAAGTTACAAAGTTCTAAATATTCTATGGCTCGTGATCTATGCTAATAATGATGTGACCGAGACTTTCTTTGGGAAAACACATTTCCAACAGAGAGCTTCTGTCCGCGGTTCTTTATCTCCACTGGCGGTTCCATATTGATATGGAGCCGCGGTCTATTTAAAGAACCGCCTACAGAGGCTTGGTTAAGGTGGTGAGGCTTGGTTTAGGTGGTGAAGGAGGATTTTCCAATTAAGCAAATCCTAATGTTCTGGTCTAACTTATCATAAAGTCATGCTTAAGAGCAATAAAAACTAGAACACACACAAAGGAAAGACACATAGGTTCAATTAGCACGTAAGAAGAAAGATAAGAAAAACCTAATGGCTACAAAAGAAAAAGACTCCTAATGACATACAAAGTTCATCAAAGTAAACTATCATTAGTCATATATAGGAAGAGCCATTTAGCCAATTTAGAGAATGAGTATGAGACTATCACTAGAGGTGCTCAATTAAGGCTAAACACGACCATTTTTACGAGTTATACACCAACTCAACTTCCCACGTGGAAGTAATTCAACCGTTAGGTCAAATTAAGATCCTAGTGCATAAATTCTCTAGTAGTCATTCTCAAGTTAGACAAAATGTAATTCCAACATTTGCCTAATAAATATTAGCAAGGATGAAACTTGCATGGCGACACAATGCATGACCTAATGAGGGTTAAGAATGCACCATTGCATATCTTGACAAAAGAGTCTAGTTAAGGTTAATTACCTTAATAGATCTTGAGGCCAATAACATTGAATTGTACAAACCAAGTTTACACAATTTGTTAGAACACTCTTGATTGGTCTTTCGGAAATGACACATTTATAAATTGCATAGCAATGTAAATTACTTGAGTATTTCGGATGAAACATCCAAGTTATCAAACCGACTCTATTGTGCATTATAAGTAATTATTAAACAAAATATGTCTAACAATTTGAACAAGTAGATTCAATATAACACCATCAACACAAGTGTGAGTTATGATCCGATGTATATTATTAATAAACCACATTCATGTCTACACTAAAAAACATGTCAATTAGATTTGATAATGATACCAATCATAGTTTGAATAATGCATTGATATTTAATCGAAATCTTTCTTGATTCCCACAAGCACTCTTTTAAGAGAAAATAACTAAGATTTTCAAAGGGTGTTTCATGTTTTATAGTGAGACATTTATCTACTTGAACTAATAACACAATGATCGAGTAAGATGACCCAAATCAATAGATTTGATAAGCTCCCAAAGATTTCAAACCTAAGAGTGTTAATAAACATAACGAGGTGTACATGATGTTTAAATAACATATATAAACCTAGAGATGTTTATCCTATATGCAATGCACAAATAATGTTGCAACCAAAATGCAAGAAATCTATCATACATCCTAATTAGGAAGAACTAGATACTAACAAATACCAAGCAAGGCACAAGATGCTAGACATATAAGCAATACTACTACAAATAGCAAGGAACACTTAATAATGTCTACATATAATAATAACACACAAAGAAACACACACAAACAATCAGCTTAACAGATAAAAGCATTCGTCCATATTTTGAGTGTTAGATATACCAACGTATACATAGCTTGATCTTATTTGAAAATAGTTTTCGACACATTTCAAAATTTAATTAAGTTCAACACTTTATAAATATATCAATTTTCAAAGATATATCAACAAGAGATGTCCAACATAATATAAAAGAGTAAAACACAAGTTGTACGACAAACCGAGACTCAACACTTTGGACAAAGTATAGAACTTATAAAACATTTAAATTTTAAAGTTTGAATAAAGGTTTGGAAGCATTTTTAGTTGAAAGAAAACTCAATTACGTTCGAAACGCCGGGTGGCACGACTTCTACGGACTTACGGTTGATTTTATATGATTTTTCAAAGTTTGCAAAAATCTGAGTCAGACTAGCCGCGGTTCCTTATTGATAAGGAACCTCGGGCGCGTCCAGAGGGCAAAAATGGGGTTTTTGGCCAAAATTATTTGGTAAATTTTTGGAAGGACTTAGGACTCTAAAAAATCATGTTAGACACATAGGACTCGTATTTTAGAGTTAATTATGACATAAAAGATTTTTATACTTCCAAACATGAAAAGATTTAATTCAAGCTATTATACAAAGTTTATTTAACACCAAAACTTGTACGAATGAAACAACAAAACACATTTCATAAGTAATCACTCTTCATGAACAATTTGATACAAAGATCGTCTCTATTTTTAAAAACCGTTTTCATTTTGAAAACCATTTGTTTTTAAAAATTAGAGCAAGGATAGATCCAAGCTTTAAAGTACAATATACTTCAAAGATCTTATGTGACCATCGCTCTTATACCAATTGTAGAAACTAGAAGGGGGGGGGGTTGAATAGTTTCTAGTTAGTTTTCAAAACATTTCGGCTTAATCCACTGTGCGCGGTTCCTTATGTCTACCCGCGGTTCCTTATCAATAAAGAACCGCCGGTCCACTTATGGAACTGCCGACAGTGGACGATGCCATTTGTTACATGTTAAACATTAACAATCCTTTGTATCAAATTCTCGATCAAGCTTGACTAGATATGAGATGTGTTTGATTGAAAGATAAATACTACAAGTAAGTAAACACACAAACACATCAAATCAAGAGTACATCAAGCAATAGTCTAAACACTAAGCACACAAGTACTAAGCATAAGCTTTTCCGCAACTAGGATGTTTAGACTAAGTGATGTACACTTGACCATAATCTAAACACGAAGCACACACGTACTAAGCCTTAGCTTTTCCGCAACTTAGATGTTTAGATTATGAGATGCACACAACACACAACATATAAATACATCTATAATAGTAAAGACATAAATGTAAAGGAAAGTACCGACACGATGATTTATAGTGGTTCGGTCACGAAGCTCCTCTTCGCCCTACTTTACTCCTCGAGTACACCTTACTCGAGAGTTACTTCACTAGTCAACAAACTCCTTAAGGTGGAGAAACCATACACAACGTCGCTTATCCAATTTCCGACTCTAAGCTAAAAGTCGAGTCCTAATCTTAGGTAGGACCAATCTACACAACGTCGCCTACTTCACCATTTTACGACACAAGGCTAGATGTCGAGTTCTAATCGCAAGATAGAACCAATCTTCACGACTCTTCACTTTGAAGCTAAGTGAGAACTACACTAGACACAACTACATCACTTTATAGTTTAGTGAGAACTCACAAGACACAACCACATCACTTTATAGTTTAGTGAGAACTATCAACTCTTCACAACTACACAACTCTTTACCCTAGTTATGTTTTATGGCCCAACATAACAAACCTTGTGTTTTATGGCCTAAACACATAAACCATATAGATCTAAGTACTTACCACTTAGATCTATGACTCTAACACTATATCCAAGTATTAACAAACTTGGATCTACACAACTAACACCTAATCCAAGGATACCCATCACTTGGATCTTCTACCCATACAAACACATCCAAGTGTACCCAACACTTGGATCTTCTACATATACAAAGTAGGAAGACTAAAAACATAACTTAGATCTATAGAAGGAAAGATCTTCATCATGTAGTGAACCCAACACATCATGGTAATGATAGTGTTCTTCTCTTTGCACTTGAGAGGATGAGGAGATTGAAGAATGAATCACATCTTAAACAAGATTAATCAAAACTAACTAATCAAGGATCTAAGATGGTTTTTGAAAGAAACTGTGCAAAAAGGGTTGAAAGAAAACCCGGAAATGATCCACTATTTATAGGACAACATTGCAACGGTCAAAAAAACCCGCGGTTCCTTATCTCTACCCGCGGTACCTTATCAATAAGGAACCGCGGGTTCCTTTAAGGAACCTCCGCGTCGGAGTCCGTGCAAATTTGTCCTTTAGTGGGGATATGCCATCTGGGGAGTTTATACCCTCAAAGGATATTCCTTTGGCATATGGAATATGCCAAATTCAAATTTCCATTTTCTTTTTTTTAATAAAACATTTTCTTAAAAATAAAGTTAATTAAAATCTTTTGTCACATTTGATTAAAATGTGAGTTTTAAGAAAATATTAATCCTTGATCACTTAGTTAGGTTAATGACATCTTTGTACATACCTTGAGTGATTCATGTCGAATGCGGTCTTGGAGGTGTCGAGAGAAGTATACAAATGTATTCTTGAGTGATTACGAGTACCTTAACATTTTACATAATGTATTGCGAATTATACATTTGTCATCAACAAAACACAAAGAGATTATATCGACAAAGCATCGTAATGTTTGCACTAACAATTTTAATAAACTTTATTTTTATGAAAATGTTTTATTAAAATGGAAATTGAACATATGAATATGGCATATTCCAAATGCCACAGGAATCTCAAATAACATTTTCCCACTAAAAGACAAAAAGGATAGTAGTCTACTATGGGCGGTTCCTTAAATAGCTATGTGGTTCTTTATTGATATTGAACCGTAGGCGAAATAATGAACCGCGCCCAGAGAGCCGTTATTTTGTGTCTCCTATAAATAGTGGATAAAATCTTTAGTTTCCAAGAACCTTTTTGGACATTCTTTCTGCCCCTTTTCTTCTTTCTATATCCTAATCATTAGTAAATGATCACTTAATGTGTTAAGTATATTTACATATGATTATCCTCTTGATCCCCTTCTTTTCTTGTCCAAAGAGAAGATCACTCACACATTTATGATGTGATTAAAGATGAAGCCTTGATGAAGATCATCATTTCTTAGATCTAGTCATGTTCATCATTTTATATTTGAGTCTTGTGTAGATCCAATGTATTTGTGTATACTTAGATTAGTGATGTGCTGCTCCAATGTGTGAATACTTGGACTAGTCTTGTGTAAATCCATTGTATATGTGTATACTTGGATTTGTCTTGTGTGGATCCAAGTTACATGTGTATACTTGGATATGTCTTATTGAGTTGTAATAAGTCTTGTGTGTTAGTTCTCACTAAACTACAAAGTGATGTGTGTATGTGTCTTGTGAGTTCTCACTAAACTTGAAAGTGAATAGTCGTGAAGATTGGTTCTAGCTTTCGATTAGGATTCGACATCTAGCCTTGTGTCGGAAAAGAAAATAGGCGACGAATATTGGTTCTAGCTTTCGATTAGAACTCGACATCTAGCCTTGTTTCGGAAAATGGTGAAGTAGGCGATTTGTGTAGATTGGTCCTAGCTAAGATTAGGTTCGTGACATTCAGCTTAGTGTCGTAAAATAATGTAAATCTCGAGTAAGGTGTACTCGATGAGTGGAGTAGGAACGAAGAGAGAGCTTCGTTGCCGAACTACTATAAATCATGGTGTCGTACCTTAGGTTGTTTCTTTCCTTACACTTTAATTATGATTTCATTCTTACATTGCATTTTATCGTCACTAGATATTGTTAATGCATTAGAATTGAACCTAACAACTATGAAACTAGCTTTCAAGTAAAAGGTAATTTTAGGACAAACCTAATTGAAATGATATTTTAATTAGGACCTTAAAAAAGAGAAACTATTGAACTCTCGTTTTAGTTTCTACACATATTCAAATATCATTCATGTTGAAAATCCTTTAATGTTAAAGTGTTAAATTCTTGAGGCAATGTAGTGTCTTGAGAATTGACATGGACTTGTATTTGTTGAGGAACAGACAAACTGGTCCCACAATTACCAGTAGACCCACGCATTGATGTTGCACCGAGGACCCATGGTGTTGAGTTGAGCCTGTTTGTCGAGCTGAGTTGGATTGAGACAATAACAATTGGTGAGCCTGGAGTAATCGAGTGTAAGCGACAAGGAGTGAGTTTTGGCCTAATGAAGAGCCAGTGGACCTTTATTCAGTGGATTGAGAGTTATTACTCGTACTAGACATTGTGCCATTATTGGAATTTCCATTACTAGAATATCCATTATTATTTTGACGAGAGCCATGTAAAAATCGATATTGATCCCCATAATAACAAAAACCACGTGAGAAGTGATGACATACCAAACTGGGTTGTGTGTTATTACCTTGGTAACGAGCCGAGCTAGACTGCGCCTGCGCCACGAGAGTTGTGGGAGATGAGGATGAAATTCGAGAGGACGATGACAGTTGATTTCTTTGATTCATGCGGTCTATGCTAGTGACACCAAGGACCGTACCTGCTCTAGATTCAGAAATGGTTCCCTTTTTAGAATCACATGATCCACTTGATCGTACTTATCGCTGAGACCTTCAATGGCATAATTGACCGACTCATCTTCGGTTATGTTAGACCCAATGTTCTCTAGACGGGAAGCCAAAGAGCCAATATTGCGAAAGTACGCGACCACGCTTAAATCTCCAATATCCAGATTTCATAACTCACCAACAAGTCCAACCGTTTTCAAACGCTTATTGGCTGTAAACACTTTCTCTATATTGTCCCATATGTTTTTGGCTGTTGCGGGTTTAGTTTTTAGGACACGTTCCATTAGGGATTCGGATATGGTGGAAAGAATCCAAGATTAAATAATCGAGTCCACCGTGAGCCATTTATCCGTGGGGGGTAGTGGCGGTATCGTCGTGTCACTGCCACTTGTGGGTGATTGCACGAACTCAACGTTGTTGCATCATCGTAGTTAGGTCAAGAAGAGTGTGCTCCAGTTCTAAGAATTCAATATTTCGGCATCGAGGGTGACAACCATAAGGTTTTTGAAGTTGTTGATCGTGAGGATCTATGCGTATTTGGACGTGGTTGGTGTTTTGCTAACCATGGTGACTTGTTATAATGATGAATATGAGTATTTGTATGGTAGTAATATGGAATTGTTATTTGTAGGGTATGATGAATGTGTATATAATATGTAGTACGATATATATTATATTTTATGATGATAGTGAAAGTTATATGATCTGCTATGATGTTATGGTATTATTGGATGAGAATTGATTGTTAATGCCGACTAGAAAAAAATTAGGCTTTTTGGGATAATTCTTGGTAAGCTGCTGATACCATGTAGAATTATATTATCCTCGTATCTCATAATCGAATACTCATAAGAGTATGATTATACAATACATGATATAAATATGCTAGACCAAATACTAGACAAATGCAGGGGCCTAATTACATAACACCAAATCTGTCTAACATCTTATGCCATAACTCGGTCGTATCATCATTGTCTACAACATTGAAAATGCGCTTGGATATCTTCGGATGTGCCACGTATAACTTGGATTCTCTTTTACCTCTTACCACAATCAAGGATCCGAGAGTTACTTTCCACAAGCCATTTCTATAATTGATGTGGTAATCATCTTCATCAAGAAGACCTGTTGAGATAATACTGAGTCTCATATCCGGGACATGTTTCACATTACGCAAAACTAATTCCATCCCTGTGTCAAACTTCAAACAAATATCTCCAGTACCAACAATCCTAGATAGCCCAGTATTACCCATCTTGACAACACCAAAATCACCACGTGTGTAAGATGAAAAATATTATTTTTGTGTTGCAACATGACATGTAGCACCAGTATCATAAATCTAACTCGAGTCATCATGAGCAAGGTAAATTATATCAAAATCAGAGCAAATAAAGAACTCATCTGTGGTGGCATTTACTTTAGTATTTTCATCATCATCAACGTATTTCTTGTGCTTGCTTAGTGATTATTGTAGTCTCTCTTCTTGTTCTACTTTTTCCACTGTTTGTAGAACTTCATCATGTGCCCTTCTTGTGGCAATGATAGCACTCAACATCAGCAAATTTTCCATTTTTGAATCCAAGATCTTTAGACTCAAACAGTCGAAACCGTTTATCTAGGTTATCAATTGTATATGTGATGAACACAGCGTAATAATACAATTGATAAGAACAAGATGTTTAACAAAGATCAATTATTCCCAAAGGGTTTGTATTAATCATTAACACAAACCACTCTAGGCATGTATACATTGAATCCCAGGCCTAGAGATCAAAGACAACAATAGGTTACATTGTAGTAGTAGTAGGAAGTGAATGAATAAACCTACGGTGTCTGGTTCCTTTTATAACTTAAGAAAACCAGGAATACATGGAAACAAAATAAAACATTAATTAATAAATCAAAAAAGATATATTCACTCTTATCATAAGTTAACCAAATCTTCACAGCAGTGGGAAGTACTTAAGCAGTGGGAACTTCCTTGTATTTTCTCCACCAGCTTGAAGTTTCTCCTAATGACATATTTGGCCCTTCTTGTTTCCATGGTGTTTTAACTCATCAACTTTTGACCCAACAATGATTACCTCTATTACTCGGACCTCTAATTTGACTTCTCCTCCGCCTTTATGTGACCAAGACATCTGAATGTGAAGAGGAACCCTGTGACTTTCTTCTTAGCTCTTCATTCAAAATATTGCCTTTAGCCAATTCCATGGTGGTAACTCCATATGGTGCAGAGTTGGAAAAAGATGTCCTAAAAGTCTCTCAAGTATATTATAAAGTACCAAGAAACCACAAGCCTTGAATCTCGTCTTTAAACTTAATACCCATTCGTGCAAGCTGATTTATAATACTCTAAAAAACATTCAACTGATTGGTAATATGAGACCCATCAGTATACTTTAATCTCGTCATTTTCTTAATTCAGAAAAACTTGTTGTTTCTATTCTTTCGAGCATATAACTGTTCAAGTTTGTTCCAAAGAGTACGAGCATGTGTCTCTTCACAAATATGGTTCAAAACATTAACATCAACACACAACCTAATATACCCGCAAACCTGTCTATGAAAAATAGTCCATTCAAAATGTGTTTTTACATCAGGTTTCTTAGTAATAAAACAAGCAAGTAGTAATCTTTAACATAAAGGACATCTTCCATCTTTCCTTTCCAAACATGATAATTAGAACAATTCAAATTAACCATCCTATTTAGAACAATTTAAATTAACCATCCTACTTGTATTAGCTTTCATCGTTGAAATAGGTAAGTCCCCAACCAAGAGCCTAATACCAATTTAACGGGTAAAATGCAATGGGTCACAACGGTATAACAAAATGCACGGAAGCAAAACCTCGTTTGACAACACTTACTTAAACCCGTATCGACCTATGAGGAAGTAAACAAATAAGGCAAACTTAAAGTAACTCTAATCAGCCACCGATCAGAAGATAATAAAGTAATCAAACACACAACGAGAAACTTTTAGCGTGGAAAACCCCAAAATGGGTAAAAACCACGGGACACCTAGTGCCTCTTAAATTGACTATCAATCAATAGAGGTACACAAAGTCTTCTCTAGATAACACTAGAGACATACAATCATCATATACCTTGGAATCAACATCAAGAATATATGGCAACAAACAAAAAACAAGAAAGGGTAAATATCACCAATCTGAGCAATTCTGCTAGGACAAGAAAACAGGACTTCCACGCCTCACAATCAAGATCCGAACGGTCGAAACCTTCCTTTATATGTAAGGAAGCTACAGCCCAAAAATCACGATGATCCGACGGTGAAAACTCCAAGGATAGACGAATCACTCCTGTTATGTTTTGAGTGATACACAACTCTCAAAATCTTCTCTCTTTTTTTTTAGTTTCTCTCACTTTTCTCTTGTTACACCATTATTTCTTCATAAGCTGGAGAATTATATGATTATTGGCTAAATGGACCCAAGATGAGCCCCAAAGACTTAGACTCTAAAAATCAACTAGTATCTATAAAGCAATGTTTTCAAACCCAGGTCGACCTGGCCGGGTCAACTGGTTGACCCGGTTCCGTTCGGAAAAAGGGTCATATTCAACCAGGTTTCACATTTTCGAAACCCGACTAGACCCGCTGGGAACCCGGTTCTCGAGATTAGGCCGGTTTCGATTTTTCGGGTTTTTTTTAATATATATGTAAATTTTATGTATTTGCGACGGAATTTTATTTTTACATGTTACATTGGTAAACAATTTATATTTTAAATATATGGAAGTTTTTATATATAATTTTTATTAATTATTATAAATATGAAAAAAAATAAAAAAATTAAACGGGGTTGATCCGGATTGACCCGGGTTGTCCCGACCCGATTACTCAATCGAGTCGATTTAAAAACCGGGTTTCAAAACACACGGCTTTAGAGTATATCCAAAGAGTAGGGTTTGGAATGAAACCCATAATACTACGTAACAAATAAACTTGCGTTCCACGCTTTGAGCAGAAATTACCACCCATCGACATTAGAGGGTTATATATATACTAGGAATAGCGTTCGTTTGTAAATCATAACTTACATTCCAGGCTCCCTGATCTCTCAAATTTTTGTGGTTTTCTACGTTTGTATTATCGATCTCTTAGGTTAACATATCCATCTTTTGACGTTTGTAATGGCTACAAGAAAGCGTTTCACTTTCGACTATGAGTCGGATCTTGGTGTATCTGCAGATTCTCGACCCACCAAGATTTCTAAGGGTTCTGAGGATGATCATGCTGCTTCGTATTTGGTGCAAGAGTTTTTGAGGTCCGACAAGTTTAACAGTGCTGATCAGAAAGACGAGACGGGCAAATTGGACCAAGAGTCTGGTAGTGATGATGAGTATTATTTGGTGGAAGATTTATTGAGGTCCGACAAGTTTAACATTGATGATCAGAATGATGAGACTGACGAACTGGACCAAGAGTCTGGTGGTAGTTATATTGAGTATTTGCTCGAAGAGTTTTTGAAGTCCGACGACAAGTTTAACATTGATGATCAGAATGACGAGCCAGGCAAATTGGACCAAGAGTCTGGTAGCGATGATGAGTATTTTTTGGTGGAAGATTTATTGAGGTCCGACAAGTTTAACATTGATGATCAGAATGATGAGACTGATGGTAGTTATATTGAGTATTTGCTCGAAGAGTTTTTGATGTCCGACAAGTTTAGCATTGATGATCAGAATGACGAGATTGAATTGGACCAAGAGTCTTCGTAGTGATGATGAGTATTTGGTTCAAGAGTTTTTGAGGTCCGACAAGTTTATCATTGAAGAGTCTGGTTGGTAGCTCTGATGAGTATTTGGTGGAAGAGTTTTTGAGGTCGGAGTTTGACTGACGACTCGGACCAAGAGTCTGGTAGTGATGATGAGTATAACGATAATGCGTTTATATACTAAATAAACGATAAGCTTGTATGTAAATTAATACATGATCTGTATTAAGAAAAATAATGTTTTCTAATGTTATTGGCTTCACAGTTTTTCTATGGTTTTCGTTTTACAGTTTATAATGTAGATAAAGAGCTACGAAACTGTTATTTGGAGACTCACTGATGTTGAACTTTCTGCATGAAAATATAAAGGAGATAGATGTATATGAATTGCATACTTTATTAACCAAAGCAAAAGGCTATATATAGCCAACACAGAAACGTGGGATAACCTTAAAATAAGGAACAAGCTAACTACTAAGTCTTGCAACTGACCACTACTATCCTAATACTCGGTCCTACACTTGACTAGTTCTATCACATGACTGTTTACCATTTATTCAATTCAAATACTAACTTACCTAAAGTACTTTAATACTAAACTACTTATTTGTTCAAGATTAAAGCCAACAATCACCCCCTTAATCTTGAATCTTCATAGCAACGCAGGTTCTTCACTTTCGATCAAGTTGGCTTCGTCTTTGTCCTTCCATTTTTTGCACTCATAGCTAAAATGTCCAAACTCTCCACAATCATAGCACCGAATTCCACTTTTGTCCCCGCGACCTCTTCCTCTTCCTTGGCCTCTTCCACCTCTCTCAAAGTTTCTTCCACGCCCTCTTCCTCGTCCACTGTCTTCACCATGGTTTTGATCACTTGCTAACATGAGCTGACCTTGTTCTCCATCCTTTGCTTCGAGACTTTGAAGCCTTTCTTCATAAGCTTTGATCCTTCCAACCGCTTCTTCAAATGGCATAGTTTCAAGATCAGAATATTGCTCAATTGGAGCAACAATTGGCAAGAACCTCTTTGGAACCGAATTCAGAAACTTTCTCACAATCACCTCATCTTCTAGAGTTGAACCAAGACTTTTAAATTTTGCAACGATACCAGTTATCTTGCCCGCAAAGTCATTGATTGATTCATTTTCATCCATCTTTAGCATCTCGAGTTCGTTTCTTAAAATTTGCAATCTTGCCTTTTGCACCCGTTCGGCTCCTATATACCGAACCTTGATTGATTCCCAAACATCTTTTGCATTTTTGTGTTTAGCAACCTGCAAAAGAACATTCTCCGGCAAGGTTTGAAAAATTATACCTTTAGTGGTATAGTTTTTCTTCTCATCAACCTCATCTTGAGTAATAGCATCCCAATGTCCGTACGCCCTCAACACAGTTTCAATCATGATAGACCAAGTGGTATAATTAGTCTCGGTTAAACCGGGACATTGAAACGGTACACTGTTACCTTGCTCACGAACCACAATTTGTTGTTTATCCTTTGCCATTCTTCCTTCTCTTGAAATAGAACTTTCTTCGGTCTTTATGCGAATCTTCGGTCCTTTGATTCAATATCTTCTTCCTTCGGTCTTCGGTCTTCGGTCTCTTCGGTCTTCGGTCTCCGGTCTCCGGTCTCTTCGGTCTTCGGTCTCCGGTCTCTTCGGTCTTTCTAAGGCAACCCTCCGGTCACAGTTGCCTTCTTCGGTCTCGGTCTAAACTTTCTCGGTCTCGGTCTCCCTTCTGCAATTCACATAAACATACTACTTTCTCTCCTATATGAGTGCCTAGCTCTGATACCAAATGTAGATAAAGAGCTACGAAACTGTTATTTGGAGACTCACTGATGTTGAACTTTCTGCATGAAAATATAAAGGAGATAGATGTATATGAATTGCATACTTTATTAACCAAAGCAAAAGGCTATATATAGCCAACACAGAAACGTGGGATAACCTTAAAATAAGGAACAAGCTAACTACTAAGTCTTGCAACTGACCACTACTATCCTAATACTCGGTCCTACACTTGACTAGTTCTATCACATGACTGTTTACCATTTATTCAATTCAAATACTAACTTACCTAAAGTACTTTAATACTAAACTACTTATTTGTTCAAGATTAAAGCCAACATATAACATACATTCTTGCACTTTTATCTGCACTAAGCAACAAACCACGAAACACTTGTTCTGGAGTTTGTACAACTGATACTAACAACACTTCCGTGTCTGTTTGACTTAAAAAGCAAATCGCAACCTGTTCTGAAACATGTTTTTCTCAGACTGCTGTCTGATGCCTTAAAACGTAATAAACAGAGGCAACCAGAAACAAATTTAATAATTTCTCACTCTTAGCATATATTCAGTAATGATCAAGATTAAGTAGTCCCAAAAATCTAAAAAATGTTTTAAAAACTACATATGTACGCCCTGTGGCCTGTAGGTAGATGCTCTTTACCGCTCCATCGACACTTCTTTGACCAAAAAACCATGGGGATCTATTATACAATTTTAGAACTTAATTAATAATATTGCCGTTAGGCTGAGGGGGAGGGTTAGGAGGAGGAGCTGCAACGGCTATTCTGATCATTTATATCCTATTATAAAACATTTTAGTTTTTTTTTTAAAAACTTTTTATAGAGGTTTATTCATGTTTATTTAGTGCATTTTGATCATGTTCAGACCAATAGTTCTCACTTCTGAGCATTTCTTCCTCTTTCCTTGGTGTTTTCACACAATGCTTATTGTGGTATTGGTGTTGAAAGGTGCAGAAAATATGTTTCTACCATTTACAAATACAGTGTTAAGTTACGTGGATCTAAATCTTTAAAAGATGGTTTTATATCAGATGAAATTGCCCCTAAATTTAACCTTGCTTTCATAAATTTAACATTTTTATAATCAAATTATCAATTCCTGAATCTCGTTTTAAAGTTTTTGGTTACAAGATGAGCCGGATACAAATTCATCTTTTAACTATCAGGTTTACCAATTGAAAGACGATGAAAGAAACAGGAGAAATGAAGTATAGCTCCACACTTACTATTATTACTTAAAGTTAAATGGACAAAAAAATGATACGCCGGTTTGAGGAAGTGGTCAGAGAAATATTTAAATTACGTATGTAGGGTTTAATCCCTACAACCCTGGTTAACTAGATGCGGAATACTCGATCGAAGATGCAATCGACAGAAAAGTAACACGACGCCCACACAAGGTATTATCCCTAATCGTTCCCGATTAGTTTTATTGAAAGAATGGCGTAATTGGTTTGTTCCCCCTCACCTCCTTTTATAGAGATGAGGGGGAACCGACTATACAAGTCCTACGGGTCGGGTTGGGCTTAGACATTGCCAACCGACCTTTATTCATAGCTATTAGGAAACTAGGCTACTTGACTCTTGATTACCTTAGACACGACTTAGGCGAAAATATAAGACTAGATATAACAATTTCCACCTTAGGCTTATATTAGCCTATCCCAACACTCAGCAATTCCAAGCAGTGTTGTAACTTGCGTCCAGGTACCACCTTCGTCAAGGCATCCGCAGCATTGTGTTCAGTACCCACCTTCAGAACTTCAACCGTCTTTGCTTCCAAGACTTCTCTGATAAAGTGATAACGCACATTGATGTGCTTAGTCCTTTCATGAAAAACATGATTCCGCGATAAGTGAATCGCGCCCTGATTATCACAATTAACTGCAACATTGTTGAGCTTCACGCCCAACTCTTCCAAGAGTCCCCTTAGCCAAATAGCTTCCTTCACAGCCTCCGTAAGGGCCATATACTCTGCCTCTGTAGTTGAAAGAGCCACCACGTGTTGTAGCGTTGCCTTCCAGCTTACAACACATCCTTGTACTAAAAATGCGTAACCAGTGAGAGACCTACCTTTATCCGGATCTTTAGCGTAGTCTGAATCAACAAAACCTGTTACGTCCACATGGTTGCCACGATTTGTCCCATACACCAAACCCACGTTTACAGTGCCCTGCAAATATTTCATAATCCACTTCACTGCTTTCCAATGGAGTTTACCTGGATTCGCCAAATATCTGCTAACTACACTTACTGCATACGCTATGTCTGGCCTCGTGCATACCATCAAGTACATCAAGCTCCCAACCGCATTTGCATACGGCACCCTACTCATTCTTTCAACATCACAATCCCTAACCGGGCAATCCTTCAACGACAGCTTGAAGTGCCCACTCAATGGTGTCTGAACCGACTTCCCATTGTCCATTCTAAACCTTTTTAAAACTTTAGAAATGTACCCGGATTGTGACACCCTCAGAATCTTGCGACTCCGATCCCTGAAGATCTCCATACCAAGAATCTTCTTTGCTTCCCCGAGCTCTTTCATGTCGAACTCCCTTTTAAGCAAAGACTTGGTAGCCGCGATCTCAGTCTTGCTTTTACAAGCAATCAGCATATCGTCTACATATAACAATAGATAGATATACTCCCCTGGTGCATAACTCCTGTAATATACGCAGCTGTCGT
Organism: Glebionis coronaria; assembly: GCA_025667525.1. NCBI lineage: Eukaryota > Viridiplantae > Streptophyta > Magnoliopsida > Asterales > Asteraceae > Glebionis > Glebionis coronaria. The sequence goes on along the minus strand of CM046877.1, from coordinate 208,945,168 downwards.
AACTGCTACGCTTAAACCCGTTGCTCAGCATATACTCATCGAACCTCTTGTACCATTGCCTAGGTGACTGCTTCAAACCATAAAGAGATTTCTTTAACAAACATACCTTGTTACCTTGTTCAAATCCCGGTGGTTGCCTCATGTAGATCACTTCTTCAAGATTTCCATGTAAAAACGCCGTCTTTACATCAAGCTGCTCCAGCTCATAATCTTTACACGCAGTCAATGCAAGTATAACCCGAATAGATGTGTGTCGAACTACCGGCGAAAATACTTCATTGTAATCAATACCTGCCCTTTGTGTGAATCCACGAGCCACCAACCTTGCCTTGTACCTAGGCTTTTGAACACCTTCAATCCCTTCCTTTATTTTGAACAGCCATTTGCAACTCACCAGCTTTTGCCCAGCTGGATGATCTACTAACACCCAGGTCTTGTTCTTCTTTAGAGAATCCATCTCTTCTTTCATAGCAGCTTTCCACTTAGAACTATCTTCACAAGCAACTGCTTCATGGTATGTCAATGGTTCATGAGTATCTTCTTCCTCTGCTGCAGCGAATGCGTAAGCAACCATATTACTCTCATCCCGAAACCTTGTCGGTCTCGTTCTTGTCCTTGGTTCTCTATCCCGAACCAATTGATAATCTGTGAGATCCGGTGGATGATCAATCTCTTGAACCCCTGCATCTTCATCATCGCCATCTTCCTGATCTGTCTGGTCTTCCTGATCTGACTGATCTTCATGACCTGTTTGATCTTCCTGACCTGGATGGTCTTCCTCAGGCGTATGATTATTTAACCTCTGCAGTTCCACCTCAACTTGTAATTCCTCAACAGACTTATCTTTTCCTGCACCAGTATCCTTCAACGTGTCTTTGTACATGACACTTTCATTGAAGACCACGTTCCTGCTTGTGACTATTTTAGGCGATTCATTATCAAGCCTATATAGTCTGTACCCCTTCACACCTTCAGGATACCCCAAAAGAACGCATTTTACCGCTCTCGGCTCGAGCTTACCTTGTTTAACGTGTGAATACGCGACACAGCCAAAAACCCTCAACATCCCATAATCACTAGGATGTCCCGACCATATCTCCATAGGTGTCTTCTTCTCAATCGCTGTTGATGGTGACCTATTTATAAGATATGCGGCCGTACATGTCGCTTCCGCCCAGAAGGTCTTGGGCAATCCAGACTGTATTAATAAACAGCGTACCTTGTCCATGAGAGTTCTGTTCATCCGTTCTGCTAACCCATTTTGCTGCGGCGTCCCGGCAACCGTCAAATGTCTAGCAATCCCACTCTCAGTGCATAGCTGATTAAACTCCCGGTTACAGAACTCAAGACCATTATCCGTCCTAAGCTTCTTAACCGTCCTCCCAGTCTGATTTTCTACTAACTGCTTCCACTCTTTGAACTTCCCAAATGCTTCGTGTTTGAACCTGAGAACATAAACCCATACCCTTCTGGAATAATCATCAACTATAGATAAGAAATACCTCTTACCTCCCAATGATTCCACCTCAGACGGACCCCATAAGTCTGAATGAACATAGTCTATCACTCCCTGAGTAGTGTGCCTTCCTACACCGAAACGGACTCGATGTGACTTTCCAAGAACACAATTCTCACAAAAATCAAGCTTACCTAGACTCTTCTTGCCAAACAAACCCTGCTTTTCCAGCACGTGTAGTCCCGCCTCACTGATATGTCCTAGTCTTTTATGCCAAACCTGCACAAGACTGTCTTTTTCTTCAACACTAGCATTAAGCTCACCGGCCAATGCATGGCCATCCAAAGAGTACACACAGTTCTCCCTTCTGGTTCCAGATATAATAACCCTAGAACCATTAATCACCTTGACTTTGCCTGACTGCAATTTTACGGTATATCCCTCTTTTTCAAGAGTGCCCAGCGATATCAAGTTTCTTTTCAATTCAGGAATATACCTGACATTGTGTAACACAAAACTTGACCCATCTTTCAGTTGTACCTTTACCTTGCCAATACCCCTGATCTTGCACTCCCTGTTGTCGCCCAACAGTACGCTGCCCCCATCGCATTCCAGAAAATCAAAAAATACATCTAACCTGGGTGACATGTGATATGAACCTCCTGAATCCATGATCCAATCTTGCAGTCTTTCTGCACTCATCACCATCATCACCTCAGAATCGTCGTAAATCGAACCACTGGAGCTTGGTTGATTATCTTTCTTGACGTAATCTTTTGACTTCTTGCGATTATTCTTCGGACAGTCTCTTCTCAAGTGCTCCTCAGATTGGCAAATAAAGCATTTGAGTCTTCCACCTCGAGATTTCGATCTTGACTTTCCCTTTGACTGATGCGAATTCTTACGATCAGTTCTTCCCCTCACATATAACCCTTCACCATCATCCCCCTTCGCCTTGAACCTTTCTTTGATTTCCTTTGAATTTAGTGTGGCCATCACGTCCTCCAAAGTCAAATCTTCTCGTCCATAAAGCAAGGTATCCACAAAGTGTTCGTATGATGCTGGTAAAGACGTGAGTAACAATAAAGCAAGATCTTCATCCTCGAATTTTACCTAAATATTTGCTAAATCAACAACGATTTTGTTGAACTCATCTATATGCTCGGAAATCTTTCGTCCAGTCGGCATGTAGAATGTATACAACTTCTTCTTCAGGTACAACTTGTTGGCCAACGACTTTGTCATATACAAAGACTCGAGCTTTGACCAAACCCCCGCTGCAGTCGTCTCCCCGGTAACCTCTCTCAGGACCTTGTTACCTAAACACAAAATCATGGCACTGTGAGCATTCTTGTCAAGCTTAGATTTCTCTTCAGCTTCCATATTCGCGGGGAAAACCTCCAGAGCTGCTTCACATCCATTCTGGATTAACAAAGCACGCATCTTGATTCTCCATAACCCGAAATCACCAGTTCCATCGAATTTCTCGATGTCAAACTTGGCTCCCGTCATTCTTTAATCCTTTTGTTGATTTGCTAAACCTTGTGAAAACCTCACAATCACAAACCGACAAAATCCCTTCGATAACTCGCTAAACCTTGTGATATGTTTTACCTCACAATCACGAATTACGAAGTCCCCTTGTGTAAAAATACTACAAAGTAAATCTTTTTGTTTTAATAAAAACAAAACAAAAATAAATATAATAAACCTTTATAAATCTGGCCCAATACAAGTCCAAATTTAAAAAGTCTTATATAACACCTTAGGCCCAAAAATTACACTGGCCCAATTACTAAACCCTTTGTAAGTAAACTGTGGTTGACTTTTTATAAAGAAAAAAAAACCTTCGTCTTCTTCTTTTATATCTTCTCTGTGACTCCACCACAAAGAAAAACAGCCACCACCGGCGATGAAGAACCACCACCTATCCCTTTTCAATGTCGATCGCTACTGCTACCTTGATGATCAAGACCCGATCACCAATAAACCTTCCTTCGTTGATCGATCCTAGCAACCAGCGAACCCTCGTTGACCTGAGCTCTTGATACCACTTGTAGGGTTTAATCCCTACAACCCTGGTTAACTAGATGCGGAATACTCGATCGAAGATGCAATCGACAGAAAAGTAACACGACGCCCACACAAGGTATTATCCCTAATCGTTCCCGATTAGTTTTATTGAAAGAATGACGTAATTGGTTTGTTCCCCCTCACCTCCTTTTATAGAGATGAGGGGGAACCGACTATACAAGTCCTACGGGTCGGGTTGGGCTTAGACATTGCCAACCGACCTTTATTCATAGCTATTAGGAAACTAGGCTACTTGACTCTTGATTACCTTAGACACGACTTAGGCGAAAATATAAGACTAGATATAACAACGTAAATCACTCCTTCAAGTGTTTATGTAAAGGATTGTTTGTAACTATGATCACTGATGACTTTCATTTGTGAAGGAGGGTCCTGTTGAAAGATCAAACACGAAAGATCTCATCAGCCAAACACCCCAATATATGTGCTTGTTATGATATTGGGTCTTTTGCCTATTAAGGATGCAGCGGTGACGAGCTGTCTTTCGGTTTTGCGGTGTAATCTAAACCAGTTGAACTTTGATGGTTGCAAGGTGTCTTTTCTAGAGTTGTTTATGTAAATGAAAGAGATGCGTAGGTACATCGATCAGGCAGGTGAATAGTGTTATTTAATGCTACAACCACCCGATGGTTCAATACGTCTGCATTCGTCATAGCTTGGATAATATTTCTAGGGCTCCACTTTGCGATTAACAAGAGCGTTGAGTTTCTTGAACTGGATTTGAAGGTGCAGTCTAAAAGGTAAAATTTCTATCATAAGGAGTACGATAGCTATAATTTCCCCTTGAACTGGATTAGAGTTTGCTCCAAATTTCAGTTAACATTCTTTGATACAAACCTTTTTAAAAGGCCGTTCCAGAATGCTACATCTGTGGAGCTAGCGTCACTAAAAAAAGTACTCTTCAGAAACATAAACGTGAGGGATCAAATTCTTATTGATTTTTAACAAGATCTCACAATCTTAAGACAATATCATATCGATCCATGACTCACTATAGTTGAACCATATTTGTGTTTGTGGACGGGCTCTTAACTTAAAGCACTTTGAAACAGTGGGATGCCGTGATGTTATCTCCATCCATTTATCTGATTTTGACCTTGTATTGTTCAGCTATAAAGGCCAGGCCCTAAATTTGTTCTCAAGTTTTTTTCACTCGCATTACAAAATTTATCCCATTGTGAACGATTCAACTCTATCTGGATCTACTTTAAGAAATATATACAACTTTTATCAAAACAAGTCAATCATTATTTGTATCATTCTGTAGGTACTAAATAAATTAACATGGCCACACTTTATGCAATAAAGTCCATTCATTCTGTTTATAAGCATGTGATGCCCTTCCATAAGCCTGTAATCTGTTTACAGAACAAAAACGGCAACACCCTTTTTTAAGTCGTAGTAATAACAATATAGTGGTTCAGATTACCTGTTTGGAAAGGTAACAACATTGTTATGTAACTCTTGATTCACAATTAAACTATCTTTTAATGAATTATCCTAACCATGAAGAATAGTGGTATTTAAAGCTACAACCACCGATGGTTCAATACTTCTGCATTCATCTGGTTAGGATAATTGTTCTAGGGTTCCACTTCGCGATTAACAAGAATGTTGAGTTTCTTGAACTGGATTTGAAGGTGCAGTAGCTGAAAGGTAAAAATTCTATCATAAGGAGTACGATAGCTATAATTTCCCCTTGAACTGGATTTAAAGTTTTCTCCAGTTTGCGGTTAACATTCTTTGATACAAACCTTTTTAGATGGCCATTCCAGAATGCTACATCTGTGGAGCTAGCGTCATTAAAAAAAGTAGTCTCGAGAAACGTAAACGTGAGGGATCAAATTCTTAATGTATTTTTAACAAGATCTCACAATCTTAAAACAATATCGATCCATGACTCACTAGACTTGAAGCATATTCGTTTTGGTGGACGGGCTCTTAACTTAAAGCACTTTGAAATAGTGGGATGTCGTGATGTTATCTCCATCCATTAATCTGATTTCCCTCTCACTTGTGCCACCTCAGCGCCAAATCATCTCAACTAACCAAAACAAAAAACAACTAAACACCCCCTCACTCACAACTAGTCTCTCTCCTCTTCACTTGGGTCCCACACTAATTCCTTCTTTAATACAACCACCCAATGATGATCCTTCTGCTTCCATGTGAGGCCCGTTTTTTTTCTCTTTTCCTCTCGTTGAAGATTGACGAAGGGGGAGCGGCGAGGGTGGGGGTGGTGTCACGGCGAGCACCGGCGAGGGTGCCACGCCGTGACACCGTTTGCTCTAATAGAGTTAATTATGTGTTATGGCCAAATATCCTCATGCTCTTCGTCTTTGCACGCTCTTTCCATCAATGTGTACTTTTCCAGGGTTAGTTATTCATCCCTAATGTGTTTAAAATCATTACTGATTATCAGTTAAAAATTTATATGTGACTTTCTTATCTTATTTTACAGGAAAGTTTTAAGCTTAATTTTGTTCCCCAGTTACTATTTCTCGAGAAATTGGAGTTGAGGATTGATTGCTGTAGATTTAACTGTCTTTTAGACTTGGCTAACATACTGAATGCATGTCCAGATTTGGAAACGTTCACACTTAAGGTACTAACCAATGCTATGTCCAGTTAAGCAATACTAATATGCAAAGATATTTTAGCGAATTCATAGGTCGTTTTCTGCTGCATCTACTATGGACTTCAAATATTACAAATAAGAAAGCAAGGGATATTACTAATCCCCATGAACACATTATATTTGTTGAAATCGTGGACTATTGTCGTCAAATGTGTGACTTGGAACTTGCTGAATACATGCCCTTAAGAAAATTTGAGATTGATACTTGGTTCCAGCTGGGTCTGTCAAGTCCATCTGCGAAGGAAGGCTGCTCGACCTTTGGTACTTGAGAGCCAGCTAGTACTAATACTGCCTCCGGGTGTGGTGGAATTGTGCATACTCTAATTCGGTATCTAATGCTGAGTATATATATATATATCTTCAAAGTTTGGATGTCTTTTACTTCAAAACATTATATTTTGACACAGTGCTTAGCTTCTTTTGACATTTAAGGTTTTTATTCACTTTACTACAAGTTTGTCAAGTATGACTAATCTCATTTAACTGACATTTAAGAATGCTATCGAGAAAATATACAAATCTTTTTGTTTTACACGAGTCCTTGAAAAAGAAAATTCATTTGTCTACTTATTTCTAAGAAACATCATAACGATCGAGTACCTATAGTGCAATGGTAGTTGCACCTAAATTTTGTTTGTCCTACTTTCGTGTAATAGATTAGATACTTCAACTCTTCAAGACAAAACAAAAACGTTATTGTTGTGTACTTGCAACAAAATTAACCTACACTGTTTTTCGATACATAAATGATTATACACCATAAGCATCCTAATTTTTTCCTTCAATAGAACGATTATTTTGTAACATCTTCGTTTATTTCTTAGAAACCAGGGATTATTATTAGCATTGAGGTCTATCATCACAAGAACTCTATCGAACATACTAATTTCACATGACACGAGTGTGACTCGATAAGCATCACAAGGAGCAGAGCAAGGATATTAAGTCATCGGGTGTGGGAAAAAAATTAATATGAATATTTATATAACATATAATATAACATTGAGACCAAGTTAATTTTAAAAAAATCGTTAAGTTTAGCAAATATGTACACTAGACGACATAATTTCATCAGGTTTTTGTGCATTTTTGGAACCCTCTAGCTCCGCCCCTGAGCTTTGCGTGCAAATTATACACCGGCAACCTTTATGAGATTCAACGGCGAAAGTTATTGGTAGTTCCGGAATAAATAGCATAATCAAACCTAAAAGAACAAGACATCAACTGAAAATGCTATGTAAGAATTATTACATATCAACTCATCAAGTATCTATGTAACCGAAAGAAGAATGACTATCTTTACCATTAGAAAATAGATAACCGTCAACAATACGTTTTGTATTCATATAGTACATAGGGACGGAACCGAGACACAAAACGATCACATTCATTTACAACAAATTAAATAATACTACAAACACAATTTTTAGAAACCAAGTGCATTTAGCATAAATCTAAAAAAGTCGAAGATATTTAACATATTTAACATTACACAACAAAAATTTATAAATGTCCCGAGACTCTCGGTACTCATCCTGATTCCGTCGCTGATCGTACACAGTCGTATAGAAGAAATCTTGTTTTACATGTGTGGACTTTAAAACAAAGAGAATGAAATTCATAACCACTAACGACCATGAAGTTGTCTTGACGTGGAATGTGACTACCCGTACACAAATTTTGACTTATAAAGTTATTATTCAATTCTATATCCCTAGAAAGTATAGTAGTAACCCGTTTTTTGTTGAACATTATATTATTTAGAAACATATGTGCTACATCTGGTTTTTGACAAAATGTTTGATTCTAAGTATTTGGTACCTCGTAACTAATCTCTTGAATATAGAAAAGAAAATTGCCTTGATCTCTAAGGCAACCAAAAATAAAATATTCTGATGCAAACTAAAATATCATTGATGCAAAGCTTAGAGAATGTAAATGTGTAGTATTTGATATGAGGAATTGGTTTTAGAGTGTAACATGAAAGTGATAAATTTTGTTTGGTTTGATTAAACGATTTCGTGAAGACTACCACATGATGGTTTGTTATCAATTCTACCTAAAACCATGGATTTTGCAAGTATATTCAACTATTGGTGAACTCTATCTTTCTAACTCAATAGAATACTACTCATGACAATTCCCACCAAATTCGTATTACAATAGGAGAAAACCTACGATAAAAGATCTAACAGTGTAAATTATCAATAAGGATGTTTATATAAAATTGGAAGATATCAAACAAAAAACGTGTTGCCATGAAAAGTGAAAAGAGAACGGAAAATTGAAACTTTAAAGTGGTCACGTTAACTTTTTTTTAAAAAATTCTAAAAAGGAAAAGTTTTACTTGATTTGAGTTTGTGTCGCGGTCAGTTTAAACTTCGTAGATTAATCAGCCAATATGTCTAAAATTATAGTTACCAAAAAAAAAATCAAAATATTTAAAATTTTCACACAATATGGATATGCAGATTGTTGATGCATATAAAATGAAGAAAATTTCGAGAATTTGATTTTTATATGATTTATTGAATGCAAAAAAGAAATTATGCAAACAAAAAAATCGATGCATATATATTTAATTTAATATGTTAAATCATCCAGCGTAAGAGTAGGGTATAACGTTGGCTGTTAGCCTTTTGGCGTCAAACAACCTTTGATGTACCATACTCGGTCTCGCGCCAACCCTAACAGCCTGATTGTTAGGTTTTTTTTTTTTTGAAAAAAGAGATGTTGGGAGGAGCCTATGTTACCGTTATTTTAAAAAAAAAATCAAATTTAACCCTATAAAAATATATAAAAACTACATATTTTCACCAAGTTTTATACACTCACTTGTAACATTTATAACTCACTTCTCCTTACTTCTTTTAATTTTTACTCACCAAAATGGATCCATACAATATCAACACCATTGAAGAATATGAAAAGTATTTCAAAGATGATCATAAAAAACATATGCGAGGTTTTACGGAGTATGAGACATTTATAGCTATGTGTAATCAAAAAGCCGATGGTTCGGGGTCGTCTCCCAAAAAGACGAGGACTTATGATATGTGCCTAAACACACATCTTTATTTCTCGTAAAACGGGCTTAAAACGGTCAAATAATCATTAAATATGTGCTTTGTATATATGTTTTGTTGTCTATCTATGTGCAGGCACGGATATCGATAAATCACAAGAAAATAATAAAGTCAAGACAAAAGAACACATAAATGAAGAAATGCAAAAAGCGAAAGTTAGGATCTTGTTTAACGGAGCTTAAAACCCTTCCTCTCTCAAAAGACCAAAATACCCTCACCATAATCCTAAAATTCCAAAAATGCCCCTCACTTTTCCTAATAAACCTTAATGTTAAATCACAATTCAGAAATTGTCCTTTTCCTTTACATCGTTAGTCACTAATTAACCAAATCAATAAAGGTGTAATTTGGAGCTATTTGGGAAATAAATGTTTACTTTACTAAACATATTACCCAATACACCTTTTAGCCCAAAACATCACCACCCCGTCTATAACCCTTCCAACCCAACACCAATAACCCAAGTCAAACCTTTAATAAACCACCCAGTCAAACTCCTCCCCTTTCCCACCTCCACACCAATAAAGCTTTTACTGTGCATCTTATTGGTTTCAAATTTTATCGAAGGGGGATTTACCTAGCTAAGTTAAATCTTAATTAAATCCTACTCTAGTACTATTGAAGGACCAACAAGCATATCCCACGTGTAAAAACACCACGTCAACATGGTCCTCACACAAACCTTACACTCTGGCAATCCGTCAGTGAACAAAGAAAGCACAAGTGATTGGGAAATTAACAAGGGATTCAGTGTCAAAGAAAACCAAGTGGTCACATCATGTGTGCCAACGTTGGCGATCCCATCAACAATATTAATGCAATGATGCCTAAAAACTTTACTTGCATTTTTCAGTCTCGCTTTGTTTTGATTACGACAATATATAAAAACAAGCATTTACAAAAACAACGAAAATCGAATTTTTGAGTTTAAGCATTTTTTTATTTCATCCATAATCACTTAAGGTATAAATAAACAAGTTTTTAACCTAACTAAGTGATCAATGATTTATAACTTTTTGAAAACCCATTTAAATTTACAAGTGACATTTTTTTAATAATCTTAATTTTAAGAAAATATTTTATTAAAAAGAAGATAGAAATTTGAAGATTTGATATTCCTTTTGGATAAAGGATATGCCATTTGGGTATTTATCTCACTAGATGGACTTTCCCCACTAAAGAACAAATAGGAGTGGAGTCTAAGCCGGTGAATTATTATAGGTCCCCGTGGATCATTATTGATAATGAGCCGCATGCTTATTTAATGAGTTGCGCTTAGTAATAGCCGTTGGGCTTTTTCCTATAAGTAGTGGACCATTTCCAAATTTCTTTTTCACCTCTTTTGCACACAAATTATCAGATTCAAAACCCCTTCTTTAATCACACAAATCCTTGGTCATTTGGTTGATTATACTTGTTTAAGAAGTAAATCTTTCTCCTCTCATCTCATCCTCTCAAGTCTAAAGAGAAGAACACTTTCATCCTTGAAGGTTGTGTCAAGTTCAAAATCTACTCAAGATCCAAACTTTATTTCATTCTTATGTTATTGTGAAGATCCATATTGTTGTGTAAATTTGGAAGTTATGTATGTATTGTGGTTAATACTTAGGCATTAAAGTATATTGGTGTAGATTGGTCCTAGATACGGCTAGGTCTCGACTTTTAGTTTAAAGTCAGAAGTTGGTTAAGCGATATGTAAGGTTTCTCCACCTCAAGGAGCTTGTTGATTAGTGAACTCTCGAGTAAGGAGTACCCGGGAGTGGAGTAGGAATGAAGAGTGAGCTTTGTTGTCGATCAACTATAAATCCATGGTGTTCGGTTTGATCTTTCATTTCCTTATCTCTTTCCATTCATTATTCATTATTGCATATACTTTGTGATAATTAGTTTAGATACTCAATTACTAGTTCATATTGTGCATAAGAAGGTTTTACATAAACCACTAGAATCTAACTTTTTGAAAAGGTTTTTGAAAACCGATCTTTGGATCATTTTAACTAGTGAAACTATTCAACGCCCCTTCTAGTTTCTACAATTGGTATTAGAGAGGGTTGCTCAAGCTTTTGAAATATATTGTATTTTAAATCTTGAATCGATCTATGGATTCCAATAAGTACCTAGAAGGACAATCTATGCAAAGACCGCCACTTTTTAAAAATGATAGTTTTACTTATTGAAAAATAGATTCGAGACTTATACAAAATCAAAAGATTTAGATCTTTGGCAGGTTATTACCAATGGTGACTTTTTTCCTTTACAATATACTGAAGTTTCTAAAAAGAAAGAAATAGTTACTTTTGAAAATTCAAATGATGACACTAAAAAGAAAATTGCTAAAAATAATGAGGCTAAAATGGTTATTCATAATGATTTGCCTAAGAAAGAGTATGAAAGGATTTTTATGTGTAAAACCGCCAAAGAAATTTAGGAAGCTCTTTTGATAACCCACGAAGGTAATAATTAAGTCAAAGAAAGAAAAATCAATCTTCTTGTTCAACAATATGAACAATTTGTCATCTTAGAAGATGAAACTATTGATACTGTATTTGCTATTATTACTAGTCTAAAAGCACTTGATGAAGGTTTTTCTAGCAAGAACGGTGTTAGAAAATTTCTTCGTACATTCCATCTAAAGTGGAGAACTAAAGTCATGATGATTGGGGAATCAAAGGATCTCTTTACATTGTCACTCGATGAACTTGTTGGAAACTTGAAAGTTCATGAGATGATAATCTTGAAGGACTCGTAGATAGTCAAGAACAAAAGTGAAAGAAAATCTCTAGCATTGAAGGCCAAGAAAGTGCATATTGATCACAAAAGCTCATCCTATGATAGTGAAGATGAAGAATATGCTATGGCGGTTAGAGACTTCAAGAAGTTCTTCAAGAGGAGAGGACAATACATAAGGAAACCTAGCAATGATAAGAAACCATTCTTAAAGAACCGATTTGTCAAGATTGACAAAAGTGATAGGAAATGCTTTAGATGCGGTGATCCAAATCATCTAATTAGTGAATGTTTTAAGCCATCTCCCGATAAGAATAACACGGCGCTGGTTTGAGGGTCGTGAAGTGATAGTGGTGAAGAACGTGATTATAATGCTAAAGATGAAAAGTGTCTCATGGCTCATTCTTCAAAAGAGGTACACTCCAAAACCGAATACTATAACAATGATAGTTCTTTTCTAGATGACCTAGAATTAGAAAGTCAATATGATAAACTATGAAAACTAAGTCTAAAGTTCATAGAAAACAACAAAATTCTAAAAAAACTAAGGCTAAGCTTGAAAATGAGATTAGTGAGCTAAAGGCTAAATTAGCCAAAATGAAGAAAATTAAAAAGGTTGATTTAGGATGTATAAGTTGTGAAAACCTTAGGCAAGAGAATGAGAATCTCAAGAGCACATCCATTAAGTTGGAAAATTGATGGAAGGTACCAATGCTCTTGATGATATGTTAAGAAAATTCATTCTACAAAAGATGTGGTTTAGGTTTTAACAGTGATGAAGCATCAACAAGTGAAACCAAACAAGTTAAATTTTCAAAAAATGTGTCTGCTGACCGCAAATCGATATTGTATTCCGCGGTTCTCTATATATATGGAACTATAGAAGGAGATAATGAACCGCGGACAGAAGGTTTAAAAACGTGAAAATAAACTTTTCTGAAAAATCCGTTTTAGGTAGAAGGACAAAACATTTTGTCGTAAATAAAGCCAAAGTAATCGTTATCGATGAAAAGGAGTTTAGTAAATCCTATACTCCATTGAGTAAAGCTTTAATGGGAGTGAAAAATGTATTGAGGTAATCGTCTACTCCTCCTCCAAGAGTAAGAAATGATTCAAGGCCTAGAAGTAGAACGCCCACACCTAAAAACAATGACCATTCTAAGTCACGACCTATGAGTAAAACTCCTACACCTAGTAACAACAATCGTTTTAGATCAAGATCTAAAACACCTAAGAAAAACAATGGACACCAAAATACTTCGGTAAATTGGAACAATTTTCAACAGCAATGCTTTTCTCCATAGGGCATGTGTCCTTCATTCATGCATCCCAACCAAATGCAAGGGATATTTGGAAATAACAAATTTAGACCCATGAGATATTGGGGACCAAATGTTTGATTGTGTATGTTGTTACCTAGATATGCTTGAGGGTTGATTTAGAGCCCGACAATTGGATTAAGGATAGTGGTTGTTCTAAACATATGACAGGAAATCAAAGTCTATTCTCCACTTACAAAACATATAACGGAGGTAACGTCACTTTCGCTAGTAATCTACGTGGTAACATCATTGGCAAAAGTACGATTTCCCTTGACTCCTTGACCATTGAAAATGTTGAGCATGTAGATAACTTGGGATTTAGTTTACAAAGTATAGGTCAAATTTGTGACAATAACTATAAGGTCATCTTCTCCGAACATGATAGTGAAATCGTAAAAGATGGAAAAGTCATTGGAAAAGATGTTAGAAAGCATGGGCTCTATGTCATGAAAGTTAATAGAAAGTCTAAAGCCAACATTGTCTTGCGATTTTAGATGAGAGTTCTACTATTTGGCATAGGATATTAGGTTACGCTAATATGCGTTTAATTCAATCTTTGGTCTCTAAGGAGTTGGTAAGACATCTTTCCAATATCAAGTTTGATAGTCACTTTTGTGATGCTTGCAAAATTGGGAAGCAACTTCACTCTATTCACACAGCCAAGAATTTGTGTTAATGCAAAGTAATGCCTAAAAACATTATTAGTGATAACTAATATTTCTTAGTTTTTATCACGACAAATTAAAAAGACATTTATCGTCAAATACAAACGTAAGACGAATTATCTAACAAACACTATCATCAAGGTAATAATCATTTAAGTATTGCACCAACATATCTTAATCATGTTTAGTGATTATAAAAGTGATTAGTCCTAAACTTACATTTTGTCAAATATGACAAAATATTTTTTAATAAACTTTCTTTTTAAGAAAATGTTTTATTAAAGTGGAAAATCTAAATTTGAATATGGCTTATTCCAAATGCCATAGGAATATCCTTTGAAAGTAAAAACTTACCTCAGATATTACTCCCCCACTAAAAGACAAAAAGGAGCGGAGTCTATGAGCATGGATCCTTAAATAACTTTGCGGTTCCTTAGTGATAAGGAACCGTATGACAATTAAGGAACCACGCTCAGAGAGCCGTTGGCCTTTGTCTCCTATAAATAGTGGATCAAATTTGCATTTTCCATAACCCATTTTGGACACTCTTTCTGCTATCCTTTTCCTTTCTAATTCCTAGTCATTTGTAAATGATCACTTAATGTGTTAAGTATGTTTACTTATGATTATCCCCTTGATCTCCTTCTTTACCTTGTCCAAAGAGAAGATCATTCATACACTTGTGATGTGATTAAATATGAAGCCTTGATGAAGATAATCCTCTCATAAAGATCTAGTCATGTTCATCATTTGTTTTGTTTGAGTCTTGTGTAGATCCAATGTAATTATGAATACATGGATCTAGTCTTATGTAAATCCATTGTATATGTGTATACTTGGATTTGTGTTGTGTAGATCCAAGTTACATGTGTATACTTGGATATGTGTTTTTTTGAGTTGTAATAGTTGTGAGTTGTGAGTTCTCACTAAACTATAAAGTGATGTGGTTGTGTCTTGTGAGTTCTCACTAAACTATAAAATGATGTGTAGTTGTGTCTTGTGAAGTTCTCATTTAGCTTCAATGTGAAGAGTCGTGAAGATTGGTTCTACCTTTCGATTAGAACTCGACATCTAGCCTTGTGTCGTAAAATGGTGAAGTAGGCAACGTTATGAAGATTGGTTCTACCTTTCGATTAGAACTCGACATCTAGCCTTGTGTTGTAAAATGGTGAAGTAGGCAACGTTGTGAAGATTGGTTCTATCTTTCGATTAGAACTCGACATCTATCCTTAGTGTCGTAAAATGGTGAAGTGGGCGACGTTGTGTAGATTAGTCCTAGCTATGATTAGGTCTCGACATTTAGCTTAGTGTCGTAAAATAATGTAAGCGACGTTGTAAGGTTTTCTCCGCCAAGAAGGAAGCTTGTGGATATAGTGGAAATCTCGGGTAAGGTGTACTCGAGGAGTGGAGTAGGAACAAAGATAGAGCTTCATTGCCCAACCACTATAAATCATGGTGTCTTCCTATTAGGTCATTTCTTTCCTTACTCTTTACTTACTCTTATTATCTTATCACTCACATCTACTATTTGTCATTGTTAATGCATTTGAATTGAACCTAATCATTATGCAACTAGCTTTCAAGTAAAAGGTAGTTTTGAGACAAACCTATATGAAAGGAATTTAATTAGGATATAAACCGAAGAGAAACTATTCAACTCCCCCCCCCCCTTCTAGTTTCTACAATTGGTATCAGAGTGATGGTCACTCAAGGTCTTTGAAGTATATTGTACTTTAAAACTTGGATCGATCCATTGTCTCCTCAAGTTAGAAGGTTTCGTTGTACTAAAGTTTCTCTTTGGTCAAAACTATTTTTTCATTGAAAATAGGCCTTTTAATTGGTAATATTGCATCTCATCAAGATTAGTAGTATTTATGCATTTTATATATTTCCTTGAAATGTATCTACTAGTTTGTATATTGCTATGTGTAGGTTCTCATGAAGATTAATCACTTAAGTGATTGTGGATTGAGTTACTTACACTTGTAGAAGACTCATCTTATTTGATTCCCAACATCATTGAATGATGATACCAAGATGGATGTGAGTGATACTAGTCCTCGAAGACTTAGTAGTCACTTTATTCAAGTTTGGGCTTTGCATTAGCTCCTTGAAGTCTTGGAGTGCTCTTTGCGGCTAAGGTACGTTTTCGTCCTTCCACACGCCTATTGATCATTCTCTTGATCATTACTTGACTATATGTTTGTTCTTGGCATCCTTGCCTTGACATTTGTTTGTGGTATGTGATTCTATTCTTATATCCTCTCAAACCTTCATTGCTTGGATAATTGACTCACTTCGGAGATGTAGAGTGAGTTAGTAGTAGCTTAAAGTATCAAGCATGATTTTCATGGTTTGCACCCATACGGTTAGTAGGCCCAATATCATGTGCAATTGAGCTCATCTCTAGAATGATTGTTTAATCCCTTGAGATACCAAACTCCTCCATAAGTTGTAGTTAGGATATTACACATTTGGAATTGAAATATTCCAAGGATGTTGTTATTGTAAGCCCTAGAAATAATAATTGTCCGATCATGTGGGAGAGAAAGTGAATCTATACTTTTCTCATCGTTCTAAATAGAATTAAGACTACTCTTGAAAAATGATCCTTAATATATTTTGTACAAAGTTGCTTGGTATGATTCATTACCAAAGCCGTTTAGACTTTCGCCAGAAAGGCACATCTTATACCACTATAAATGACACAAGCTCTTCGTTTCCGTTACTTGAAGATTGTCAATTGTCTCTTGAGCATTGAACTTGGTCTTGATTCACTCCCCTTTGGTCCTCTCAATTTTCCTTCTTTACTACGAGTAGTCGTTTTTCCTTTTCGATCTCTTTCGGTCTCGATTCCACTCGTAATCCTTCACTTAGGCATTATCACATAGTATTGAAGTGGTCTGATAATTTCCAAATGGCTTAAGATATATTTTAAGTATTTTAGAAATACTCGGTTTTGAAAATTTCTTTGTTTTTCTTTGTTAAAAACTTGCCACTGCCGGCGGTTCCTTAGTTGTCACGGTGTTAACCCGCAGTTCCCTATCGATAAGGCACCGCGGCCCCACCAGGTGACTAAATTAATCAGTTTTTAATAAATAACACTATTTCAAACAAACCATCCATTTCTTCTCCATAGAAGGCGACGGGTTTCTTCTTTCCACCATTGTTGAACCTTCAAAAACACCAAATCACTCAAGTTTAGTTGATTCCAAGTCGTGAGTTTCACTCATCCCTCTTCCAACCATCAATTAATTGTAAGTTATTTCATTCAATTTCAATTATTGTTCCAGGGTTCTTATTTTCATAATTAGGGAAATCAATGTTGAATTAAAACCTTGCTAGGAATATGAGTTGACATAGGTATATCACTATGATTCCTTAGGGATTTTGACTAAATATTTTTGGTTAAATGATGGAATTGATAGGAACTCATGAACAAATTGATAATTACATTGTTAATGCTTACCCAAAAATGTTTTCGAAAAACCTTTGTTCAAAATTCATGATTGATCTTACATTGTTCATATGTTATAGTCAATGATGAATTCGGTTCATTGTGAACATGGAAATGTTAAGGATTAATCCTTCGTTTGAGAATTATTTGATCAAACACATTTCTCATGATTTTTGTTTTTGGTCATTATGTAGCATATGAGTGATTGGGAAATACTTTTTTGTTTGTTTTCTATAGGTAACTAATTTATGACTTTGCAGTCATTTGATTTAATGGTGTTTGCATATGTGTACTCAATCGTTCTCGGTATCTAATCGAATTGATCACGGTTTAGTGTGGAATTATTGGTGTTGGTCACTAAAAGGGGGAGCTTGATTATCTAAGTCTACAAATAACATAAACGTAAAAGCTATTAAAAATGAAGAAGAATGTCTAACCTTGAGTGCTCAACCAGAGTGAATGCTGCAAAATAGAATTTGGTTAAAGAAACTAAGAATAAAAGTGAAACATGTAAGTGTCGTTGAGTAAAAATTAAAGCTTTAAAATTTAAATTAAAAATTAAAACTTAAGAATAAATGACGAAAAATTAAACTTGATAAAAAGTAAATTTGAAAATAACTAGTACAAAACACTTTTGAAAATGAACTAAGTAAAATTGGCGTGAAAAATTAAAGTTTGAAAATTAAGACAATTTAATTAAAACATAAGTCGGAATACACCAAACTTAACCTAATCCGAAATCCTTTCCTTTGAAGTAATCCAGAATCAACCAAGTTGAAAACAATCCGGAATATAAATCCTTTACCTAGTTCGGAATGGGTGTTTTCAACGTAATTCGGAATCCAAGTCTGCACGTAATCCGGAAAGTGCAATGCCTGACCTAATCCGGAATCTAAGTTCCGGATGTAATCTGGAATACGAGTTTAGCACCTAATTTGGAATACTAATCTGGAATCCACCTTGTACGTAATTCGGGAAATAGATTCTGTGCATAATCCGGAATATGGATTCTTGGTTCAGTTCGGAATCGACAATGAAATGTAAGTCGGAATCAAGACCTTTGTACCTAATTCGGGATACAGTTCCACATGTAATTCGGGAAATGGTGTCCTACACCTAATTCGGAAAGTGGGGTTTTACAACTAATTCGGGAAAAACAATTTGCAAATAAGTCGGGATATTGGGGTAATTGCTTTGGAGGGAAAATTAAAGCTAATCTGAATACAGGTTTGCACATAAGTCGGAATAATGGGATTTTGCATATAAGTCTGAATAATTAAACTGAGTTAAGTCGGAATAAAAGGGTTTTCACACAAGTCGGAATAATGGGGTTTTTAAAAATACGGATTAACTCAAAATAAGCAAATTCACAATAAGCACTTACCAAAACTTTTACAAAATCAAATTTTAGAAAAAGCTGATAAGACACAATTTGAAAACTTTTAAAAACACTAAATAATCAAACTATTTAGAATCAACTTTTTATAAGAATATTAAACTACCAAAATCAACTTATTTAAAAATTAACAAACATAAAAATTAAGCAATAAGCACAATAATCTAAAAACCTCAAACACACCAACTCAATAAGCACAATCCAATAAGCAAATCACACAATCAACAAAATGAAATCAACTACATGATTAATTAAGCAAAACAATAGATTATGATTAAAAAAGGTAGAATGAGAATTTATTAAAAAGCTTGATTATATTAAAAATTAAGATTCAAGATTACAAGATTAAGATGAAGGTTTAGTAAGCTTGAAAGAAAAGCTAGAGAGAAGAAAAGTAAAATACACACTAATTACCTACTAAAATAAAAAAATAAAGACTAACTCTCTAATGACACATTTAGAGAACTATATATAGGGGAAGGGGAAGGTGTTTGTTTCTTCCTCTTTACTTCTTATCTTCTCGTCTTTTAAATAACTCGTCTTTCTCGACTTTGTCTCGGGATTAGTCGAATGATAACTTGAACTCGTCTTCTAATTTTCTTCTTTTAGTAGACTTGGTTCTTCGACTTTGTTAAACTTCCGTCTTTAGACTTTTTCTTCGATAAATCTTCAGAATAGGCCTTTGACTTCCGTTCTTCTTGCACTTTTGACTTCGTCTTTTGCTTTTTTTTCTTTGATAAAAGCCCGTGAAAACCCGTGTTTTCTTCCTTTTACATATTTTTGTCCTAAAACACAATAAAAACACAAACCACACATAATTCCGCCTTTTACGACATTAAATACACGTTTTGGTCTTGTTATTATTAGAAATAAGTGGTAAAAGGATAAGTGTATTCACACATATTAAATCCCCTACACTTGACCATTGCAATGCCCTCATGCAATGCATTAATTTCAAAGCACGGTTTACATTTTCCATCATAATTAACCCATCTTGGCCTTTATTAAATACTAGACACTTAAGAAAACTAAAAAGATAGAAATATATACAAAATGCTTAAAGGAAGAACAAGTAAAGAGATCGAAGACTTACATTAGGGCTTTGGTTGTCATGAATGTTTATCATCCTCAAGTTTCACGTTCCCTAAACCAAGCTTATAAACGAGATCATTGTTAATATAAGTTAGTAAACTAACACAAACTCATGTGGCCCAATTGTTCACTTAGACTCCCTTATTCCTAGGTGTATCTCTTATATTTTATGATTGTTTTGAATGATCACGAGGATGCATTGTTTGACTTATTTCGATAGTTTATTTAGGCCGAAAATAAAGTAGGACGATTTAATCAATAGTTAGCTAAAGGACAAAATCTTTTAAAACTGCTTCTCGGGACCTCATAAAGTTCATATCTTTGCATAACTCGCTTCACGATTTGAGACCTTTCTCGGACCGATATTTGGCAACGACTTCATACTTCGAATCTTGAGAGACGTTCTTGAAATTATGGTCTTCTCTTCATAATAGGAATTTCTTCACTTGAAGTTTTTGAGAGATTTTTCATACTTGGACCACGACTTCTTTATTTTTCTCCAATCTTTATTTTGGATTTTGATATACAACGATCCGCCTCCTTTTAGGACTTGGATCTATTTATCATCATACCTTGCTAGGGTCTTTCGGATAGACTTCTCCATGACCTTTAGGGGAGTATTTGCTTTTCGTCGTGTGTCTCGATCCTTCATATTGATTTTTGATAAATGATTCTTCACATCACTTGGGATCTTTAGCAACAAAATGTAGCCCTCATGCCTTGTTAGGGCCTTTTCGGACTCGCCAATCTTCGCATCCCGCTTCAATAAGTTATGCCTTGGCTATGAACTCTAATTAATACCGAGCAACTTATAACGATCTTGTGCTAGAAGCTAAGTAACTTTTCAAATCGTACGACCTTACTTATTGCAATTAATTTATTAGCAAGCGATGGGAGAAAAAGCTCATAATCAACTCACATAAACTCATGAGAGAATACCAAACTTATAATTGACTCTATCATCTCTCGTTCTCCACAATTATAATCTCAAGGAATGAGACTCGTGGATGCTTAGCCAATTAAATAAAAGTTCTGGGTTTTCAAGTCATCTATAGGATCTTGCAACTTCTTAGACTTTTTCAAGTTTAGAATTCGCATTTTAAAGTTCCCTTGATAAACGACTTTCTAGGATCAATTATAGGAACTTGCAAAAAGTTCTTGTTCTTAACCCGTAAGAGTTAAGACTTTCGCGTTTTAAAGTTCCCTATATAAAAGCCTAGCAAAACTTGACTTAAACACGTTAAGGATACTAGCTAGAGTAAACTTGGATAAGTAAACTCGGGGGTTGATTCAAAAGATTCATGACGGGCCTAATATATCAACGACATCTAAACTCATTAAAACCATTTTATTTAAATTTATTTTTCTCTTTTGACTTTATTTTTGAAATGAAATATATACATACGATGCAATAACAAAAGGAAAGAACATAAAAGAGAATAAATGAAAAATACTACTTGGCCAAAATAGATCAAAAATTTTGAAAAATATCGAAAAATTAGATTTTCCGGTTAAAATGAGGACAAATTCATGGAAAAGCCCACTTAACTTCGATAGAAGTCACCCCTACACTTGATATAAACATTGCCCTCAATGTTTAAGCATGTGGGAATAAACTCCCCTACACTTAGGACATTGTGCACGTTGTTTAAATCTTGCTAAGGAAGAGACAACTATAGTGATTTCAGTGTGAACATATAAGATATGAAATATTGAATCACGACAGTTTAGGATAGAACCGGGAAGATGGGTACACGGGATCACGGGTCGTCAAATATCATCAAAAGTGCTCTTTGAATCTTTAATCCCAGTACATCATAAGAAACAAGACAACAAACCCTATGTAGCTCCCCCTACACTTATTATGAAAACGGGTAAAGGATAGATCAACGGGTTGCCTCCCGAGAAGCGCTTGTTTTTGTTAACCGAGTCACGAGCCTGACCCGACCTAGAGCTAATTCAAGGGAAATGTGGTGAGGGATGGAATCATCTCATAAGAGATGTCCTCACCAAAGTACAACTTAACACGCTGGCCATTCACCTTAAAATTTGGCCCATTTGGTTGCGATACCTCAATGGTGCCATACGGGAAGACTTTGGCGACGGTGAATGGACCAGACCAACGGCTCTTAAGCTTGCCCGAAAAAATTTTCAACCAAGAGTTAAAGAGTAAAACTTGATCACCAATTTTAAACTCTCGGTTTTTGATCTCAGAATCATGAATGAGCTTGGTTTTCTTCTTGTAGATCAATGAATTCTCATAAGCTTCATTCCTCAGTTCATTAAGTTCATTGAGTTGGATCTTCCTAAGATCACCGGCTTTGTTGATATCAAAATTAGCCCATTTCAAGGCCCGATAAGCCTTATGCTCCAACTCAATGGGGAGGTGGCATGCCTTATCGTACACAAGACGATATGGAGTACAACCAATAGGTGTCTTATATGCGGTACGGAAATCCCACAAAGCATCATCTAACTTATCGGCCCATGAGGCACGATGCTCTCCCATAGTTCGCTCTAAGATTCTCTTAAGTCCACGGTTTGAAATCTCGGCTTGACCATTTGTTTGTGGATGATACGCGGTGGAAAGAAGATGATTGACACCATACTTAGTCATGACTCGTGCAAATTGATCATTACAAAAATGAGTCCCGCGATCACTGATGATAGCACGAGGAACACCAAATCGAGCAAATAGTTGTTTCAAAAAGTTCACAACCACCCTCGCATCGTTCGTAGGTACATCCTTTGCTTCAACCCATTTAGATACGTAGTCAACGGCTACGAGGATGTACTTGTTCCCTTTGGATGATGGAAATGGCCCCATAAAGTCGATGCCCTAACGTTAAAGATTTCACACTCTTGGATGAAATTTTGAGGCATCTCGTCTTTATGTGTGATCTTGCCTTGTCTTTGGCAAGCATCACAATGCTTAACCACTTGGTGTGCATCACGATACATGGTGGGCCAATTGAATCCAGAATCGAAAACTTTCTTCGCGGTGTAATTAGGACCAAAGTGACCACCGGTTGGTCCTTTATGACAAGCTTCCAAGATTTGTAAAGCTGCGGGCCCGTCAACACACCGACGAAGGATCAAGTCAGCATATTGTTTGAAGAGATAAGGGTCGTCCCAATAGTAATCTTTCACATCCTTAAAGAATTTATTCTTTTGCTGGGACGATAACCCTTCGATGAGAATTCCACCCACCAAGTAGTTTGCAAAGTCCGCAAACCATGGGGTATCATCGATATTAGAGTTAATGGACATCAAGGCCTCAAGGGGAAAAGATTCATTAATCTCTTGATTTGGGAGCTCCCCTTGATAAGGATCCTCGAGTCTACTAAGATGATCCGCGGCTAGGTTTTCCGCTCCCTTTTTATCACGAATTTCAATTTTGAATTCTTGAAGGAGTAGAACCCAACGAAGAAGTCTTGGTTTAGAATCTTGTTTTGTTAACAAGTACTTCAACCCGGAATGAACGATTTAGACAATGGTGGTGGAAAGGACAAGATAGGGGCGGAATTTTTCAAAAGCATACACTACAGCTAAAAGCTCTTTTTCAGTAGTGGTATAATGCAATTGAGCCCCCGTCATTGTCTTGCTAGCGTAATGGATTGGTTGGAAATGTTTGTTGATTCTTTGTCCCAAAACCGCTCCAATAGCAAAGTCACTAGCATTACACATCAATTCAAAAGGTAACTCCCAATTAGGAGTAACTAAGACCGGTGCCTTAGTTAATTTATCCTTAAGAAGATTGAAAGATTCGATACACTCTTTAGAAAAGATAAAAGGAGTATCCTTTTCCAAGAGGTGGGTCATCGGGCGAGCGATCTTAGAAAAATCTTGAATGAATCGACGATAGAAGCCCGCATGACCAAGAAAACTTCTCACACCCTTCAAGGTTGAAGGTGGAGGTAATTTAGCAATCACATCAACTTTAGCACGGTCGACTTCAAGACCGGCTTTGGAAATTTTATGTCCAAGAACAATACCTTCTTTTACCATGAAATGACATTTTTTCCAATTAAGAACAAGACGAGTGTCTTCACACCGTTTGAGCATACGTTCTAAATTGGCAAGGAAAGTAGAGAAAGAATCACCATAGACCGAGAAATCATCCATAAAGACTTCAATAGTTTCTTCAACCATGTCATGGAATATAGCCATCATACACCTTTGGAAAGTCCCTGGAGCATTGCATAAGCCGAAAGGCATTCTTTTGTAAGCAAATGTTCCATAAGGACAAGTGAATGTGGTTTTCTCTTGGTCTTTTGGATCTATGGGAATTTGAAAATACCCGGAGAAACCATCTAAGAAGCAATAATACTCATTACCCGCTAAACGCTCGAGCATTTGATCCATGAAAGGAAGAGGGAAATGATCCTTACGAGTGGCATCATTGGGCTTGCGATAGTCTATGCAAACTCGCCAACCCGTGACAAGTCGAGTAGGAATTAACTCGTTGTTTTCATTGGGAACAACGGTTATTCCGCCTTTCTTAGGCACACAATGGACAGGACTAACCCATGGCGAATCCGAAATAGGATAAATCATTCCGGCATCTAGAAGTTTGATAACTTCTTTCTTGATGACGTCATGAATTTTTGGATTAACCCTTCTTTGGCTTTGGATTGCGGGTTTAAAGTCATCTTGCGTGAGAATTTTATGAGTACAAAAGTTAGGATCAATTCCATGGATGTCGGAAATTTTCCAAGCAATTGCTTTCTTGTTATTTTTGAGCACATCGAGAAGGCGAGATTTTTCATCCTCTTTTAAATCCTTTGCAATGATGACAGGTAACTTCTTATTGTCTTCTAGGAAAATGTATTCAAGATGAGACGGTAAATCCTTAAGCTCTAAATCCGGAGGATTGTCAATGGAAGGCATAGTCAAATTCGGATCATCGTTTATGATTTCCATAGGAGAAGGTGTAGAAATATGGTCCTCATTGAGAATTTTCTCAATGGTACGAATGTCTTCTTCCCAATCAGTGGGAGAATCGTCATATTTTAAGTCCACATCCCCTAAGCTTGCTTCAAATTCTTTCAAAAGAAAATCACTTTCTCCAAATGGAGTCAATGAGGGAGCAATAGAGGCAACGGTCTCAACAATGGGTAGAGAAGAAAAGCCACTTTTACAAGCGTCTTTGAAATGTTCTTCACAAGCCTCATCAAGTACGTCAATGAAATTAACGTTCTCGTGTTCAGAAGGTTGCTTAGAAAGTTTATCCATGTTGAAGACGATTTTGTCGTCACCAACTCTCATGATTAATTCGCCCGCGGCTACATCAATAAGAGTGCGACCGGTCCTCAAGAATGGACGTCCAACGATTAATGGAATACGGGGATCCATCTCGTAGTCAACGACAACAAAATCCGCCGTAAAGGTGAATTTGTCGACACCGACGAAGACATCTTCGGCTATCCCCACCGGATAAGCAACCGTACGGTTAGCTAACTCCAATGTCATTCGTGTGGGGACTAGCTCGGGTAGAGATAAATGTTTCCAAACACTTAATGGCATTAAGTTGATACTAGCACCTAGATCGGCTAGGGACATACAATTCTCTACCCCGGGGAAGTTGCAAGGAATGAGAAAGCGACCCGGATCACCAAGTTTGGTTGGTAATTTCCTTAAGAGAACGCGGAGGAATTCTCATTAAGTTGGGTCTGAGCAATATTAAGGAGCTTTTCCTTATCACTAAGAAGATCTTTAAACATTTTAGTATATTTCGGCATGTGAGCGAGAGCCTCGGCAAAGGAGATGTTGAAATTCAATTGTTTAAACATTTTAAGAAAGTTTGAAACTTAAATATCATCCTTGTTCTTCAACTTCTCTT
Organism: Glebionis coronaria; assembly: GCA_025667525.1. Classification (NCBI taxonomy): domain Eukaryota; kingdom Viridiplantae; phylum Streptophyta; class Magnoliopsida; order Asterales; family Asteraceae; genus Glebionis; species Glebionis coronaria. Next base: position 208,919,393 of record CM046877.1, on the reverse strand, counting down.
TCCTCAACCTTGAAGGGTAAGGTATATCAGGTTGAGATGAAGGCTTTAGAATGGAATTCTCACTCACATCCTTGGGTGGTGGAGGGGTAGAAGTAGAAGGTGGTGGAATTTATGAGGGGGGCTCGTTTTCCTTTGTATAATCACAGGTGTAGGTGTAGGAATCTCGGGTTCCTTTAAACCATTTCCACTTCGAGTGGTGATTGCTTTCATCTCCCATCTTGGATTAGCCACGGTGTTACTCGGAAGAGAACCCGAACCAGAGGTTTGACTACATGGGAAGAAACTAGCCATCATATCCCTTAAGTCATTCGTTTGACTACTTAAAGAGTTTCGCATGTCATTCCTAAGCTCGGCTCGAAGATCATTCCCTTGTTTCGCCATGTCACCTTTCAAGTTGATGATTTGACTCTAAAGATTCTTTACCAGCGCGTCATTAGTCCTCATGTACGTTTCAACCTCTTGATTGGGTTGGTTGGGATGGGAAACTTGGTAAGCGGGTGGTTGATAAGTGGTTTGTTGATAAACTTGATTATTTCCTTGAGGTGGATATGGGTTTCTTTGGGTTTGATATTGATTAGGAGCTCGAGGTTAGTTTTGATTGTTGCGATTGAAGTTGGTTTGGTTTTGAGGAGGAAAACCGGGTGGTGAAAGGAAGTTGTTTGAACGATCACTTAGAAAATTGCGGTCACCTTGAGGACGAGCTTGATAGCCTCCCGTGGAAAAGTTACCGTTAACCGCATACACGTTTTCCAGATTGTCATGAGTAGAAGGACAATCGGTGTATGAATGAGAACCCCCGCAAATCTCACAAGAAGGTGTGACAGCTTTGACTTGTTGAAATTGGTTCGTAGCCATGGTTAAGAAATTTTTGTTCATCTCGGCTATTTGGCGGGTAAGTTCGGTTATCTCGGGGTTTGATGAAGTAGAAGAAACATTGGCCCTCAGGTTATTTCTTGAAGATGCGGATGAATCCCAATTTTTGTGGTGAGTAGTCATGTTCTCTGTAAGCTCTCTACACTCCTCAGGTCTTCTCTTCATGAATGTACCACCGACGGCAGCTTTAATCGTATCACGATCACAAAAAGTTAAACCATTGTAGAAAGTATCAATTAAAGTGACGGGGAGAATATTATGGTTCGGACAACGATCGATCAAGACATTATAACGTTCCCGAGCATCGAAAAGCGACTCATCAGGTTCTTGAGTGAAACCACTGATTTGATTACGAAGACTAGTGACCGTGGATGGTGGAAAGTAGCGCGACAATTTTTTTTGAGTCATTTCGTCCCATGTATGAATTGAGTTTTTAGGAAGACGATCAAACCATTTTTCGGCATGGTGGGATAAAGTGTGTTGAAAAAGGTGAAGGCGAAGAAAATCCATGGAAACACCGGGCAATTTCATGCTTTGAGTGACGGTTATGAATTTATCGAGATGTTTGTTGGCATCATCATCCGGTAATCCGCGAAATGGACAAGCGTTTTGAACTTTTTGGATCATGTGATGCTTCAACGAAAATTCGGGAGCCGTGATTTGCATCGGCGCAATCGGTCCTCCTCGTCCGTTCATGGTTGGTTGACAAAGCTCCTCCATCGTACGAAGGTCGGGTGGAGGGACATGGTTGTTGTTATTGTTATTATTCAAATTGGGGTGAGGTGGGTTGTTATTATTATTATGCACACCGGCCATATCTAAGTCTCTAAGAGTCTCGGGCTCAGAATAAGACGTAGATCGAATACGCATACACTAAAATTAAATACAATATTTTTGGTTTTTTATCTTTTTTTTTATTTTTGAAAATTTTATATTTTTTTAGGATTTTTTGAAAATTTTTATGCTTGAAAATAACGTTCCCAAAATAACGGATCCCAAAATCCATTTTTTCACACTAAAAACATTAAGCTTTACGAAAAGATCCGGCAGCGGCGCCATTTGATTTATGACTTTGCAGTCATTTGATTTAATGGTGTTTGCATATGTGTACTCAATCGTTCTCGGTATCTAATCGAATTGATCACGGTTTAGGGTGGAATTATTGGTGTTTGTCACTAAAAGGGGGAGCTTGATTATCTAAGTCTACAAATAATATAAACGTAAAAGCTATTAAAAATGAAGAAAAATGTCTAACCTTGAGTGCTCAACCAGAGTGAATGCTGCAAAATAAAACTTGGTGAAAGAAACTAAGAATAAAAGTGAAAAATGTAAGTGTCGTTGAGTAAAAAGTAAAGTTTTAAAATTTAAATTAAAAATTAAAACTTAAGAATAAATGACGAAAAATTAAACTTGATAAAAAGTAAATTTGAAAATAACTAGGACAAAACACTTTTGAAAATGAACTAAGTAAAATTGGCGGGAAAAATTAAAGTTTGAAAATTAAGACAATTTAATTAAAACATAAGTCGGAATACACCAAACTTAACTTAATCCGGAATCCTTGCCCTTGAAGTAATCCGGAATCAACCAAGTTGAAAACAATCCGAAATATAAATACTTTACCTAGTTCGAAATGGGTGTTTTCAACGTAATTCAGAATCCAAGTCTGCACGTAATCCGGAATGTGCAATGCCTGACCTAATCCGGAATCTAAGTTCCGGATGTAATCCGGAATACGAGTTTAGCACCTAATTCGGAATACTAATCCAGAATCCACCTTGTACGTAATTCGGGAAACAAATTTTGTGCATAATCCCGAATATGGATTCTTGGTTCAATTCGGAATCAGCAATGAAATGTAAGTCGGAATCAAGACCTTTGTACCTAATTCGGGATACAGTTCCACATGTAACTCGGGAAATGGTGTCCTACACCTAATTCGGAAGTGGGGTTTTACAAGTAATTCAGGAAAAACAATTTGCAAGTAAGTCGGGATATTGGGGTAATTGCTTTGGAGGGAAAATGAAAGCTAAGTCTGAATACAGGTTTGCACATAAGTCGGAATAATGGGATTTTGCATATAAGTCTGAATAATTAAACTGAGTTAAGTCAGAATAAAAGGGTTTTCACACAAGTCGGAATAATGGGGTTTTTAAAAATACGGATTAACTCAAAATAAGCAAATTCACAATAAGCACTTACCAAAACTTTTACCAAATCAAATTTTAGAAAAAGCTAATAAGACACAATTTGAAAACTTTTAAAACACTAAATAATCAAACTATTTAGAATCAAGTTTTAATAAAAATATTATACTACCAAAATCAACTTATTTAAAAACTAACAAACATAAAAATTAAGCAATAAACACAATACTCTAAAAACCTCAAACACTCCAACTCAATAAGCACAATCCAATAAGCAAACCAATCACACAATCAAAAAAATGAAATCAACTACATGATTAATTAAGCAAAACAATAGATTATGATTAAGAAAGGTATAATGAGAATTTATTAAAAAGCTTGATTATATTAAAGATTAAGATTCAAGATTACAAGATTAAGATGAAGGTTTAGTAAGCTTGAAAGAAAAGCTAGAGAGAAGAAAAGTAAAACACACACTAATTACCTACTAAAATAAAAAATAAATACTAACTCTCTAATGACACATTTAGAGAACTATATATAGGGGAAGGGGAAGGTGTTTGTTTCTTCCTCTTTACTTCTTGTTTTCTCGTCTTTTAAATAACTCGTCTTTCTCGACTTTGTCTCGGGATTAGTCGAATGATAACTTGAACTCGTCTTCTAATTTTCTTCTTTTAGTAGACTTGGTTCTTCGACTTTGTTAAACGTCCGTCTTTAGACTTTTTCTTAGATAAATTTTTAGAATAGGCCTTTGACTTCCGTTCTTCTTGCACTTTTGATCTTTTGACTTCGTCTTTTGCTTTTTTTTCTTCGATAAAAACCCGTGAAAACCCGTGTTTTCTTCCTTTTACATATTTTTGTCCTAAAACACAATAAAAACACAAACCACGCATAATTCCGCCTTTTACGACATTAAATACACGTTTTGGTCTTGTTATTAGAAATAAGTGGTAAAAGGATAAGTGTTTTCACACTTATTAGTAACTAATCATGCATTCGGAATACCATAAAGACCACCGAAATAGTAGATCTTATATGCCAAACCTTGCCGACTTTTGTGCCTCACCAACCCTTGCCAATACCTTTCGTTCACTCCAAAACCGTTGCTTTCATGAGGGTATAGTTGTCGAAGAGGACATTAGGGGTTATACATACATCAAAACAATGTTTGCTCAATTTGGCTTTGATTGTTTGTTATATATCAAAGAAGATATTCACCCCGAATTTCTCTTGGAGTTCTTTAGCGGATATTCTCTTATCTATAATGATAATGGAGTATTTGTTAGGTTCACCTTAAATGGTAAACCCATCCAATAATCTCTCGAGGATTTTGGCGCGGCTCTTCGTGTGCCATTTGTTGGTACTTGTCGGTTCACCCATGCTTGGAAACTTGATTCTCTAATTGAGTCTTCCGATAGTGCTCCAATTGAAGACGAAGAGCTAGACCTTGACCTCATCCTTGATACCATTACCAAAGAGCGTAGCTCAACCATTGTTCGAAGTATCCACTATTCCAAGCGATCTTTATATCGTCATGAGATACTCGAAAGCGACCTTAATGACTGTTTGGTCCAATGGGCCGACATTTTTAGGGAAAATGTATTTTGTCTTGCTGGAAACCGGGATCAAATCCCAGCGTGTATGGCACATATGTTATGTTGCATCTTTACCACACCAAGTACAATCTCGCATTTTACATCGCTCGACGGATTACCTATGCTCTCTTTCGACCAACCACAAATCTCCCATACGCCATGCTCCTCACTCGCCTTTTCAAAAAGGTTGGTGAACACTTTCCTGAGCTCGATCTCTCTCGCTTTCTTCTGGTCAATCGTGTTATGATGCCTATTCGAGAGGTACAACCACGAAAGCCGAGAAGTGATCGTGGTACGAAAAGGAATGAACCACAAGAGTCTGATGATGAGGACACTCGTATGTCACCAAGTGATGGTGGTGACGAAGGTACGAGTGTTCAATTCGGCTCTTCGAGTGATTCCACCCCATCTTTAAACACTTTCATCGACAGGTTAGACCATCTTGTTCCTCCTCATCACTATGCCACTAGTGAACTTCCGGAAAACCTCTCACTTGAGCATGTTTATCGTTCAAACCTTCAAACACGTGGTGAGTTATATGATTTTAGATTGGAGCAAAGCGGAGCACTCAAAAGAGCATTGGGAAGATGATCAAGAGCTTTGGTAACAAGAAGAAATGAAGATTTGGTAAAGGTACAAGGATTAACATGTTTGTGAACATGTTTGTGAACATGTTTTGAAATGTTGAACAATTTCCTTTCTTTAGACATTTTATGTTTCTTGTTCTTAGAATTTAGTGTTAACTAACTTATACTTTGTGTTCGATTGTTTAGCATTTTAATCCTTAGATGTTTATGTGATCGTTGTTTCGATTCACATATATTTGTGCATTTCTTTTGTGTTAGTTAGCTTTCTAGTTTTGGGTTTATAGTCTCTTTGGCTTGATATAAACTTGTTAAAAATCTGGGCTTTTGAAATCCGTTGGAGGATCACCTATCTAAGGTTTCTGTCCACGGATCCTTAAATACATGCAGTTCCTTAGTGATAAATAATCGCAGTTCTATTTAAGGATCCACAGGCTCCATTTTTGATAGAATCTTTGCTTTACACTGTTCTCTCTAAATCTTTGTATATATTGATAAATTTTTTGCTAAAAGACCAGCTTTTTCCCAAATTAGCCTACCTAATTTCATTGTTCATCAAAATGATTTTTAACCCATTACTAGTTTGGATCATCTCCTTCCCTTCTTAAACATCCCTTGTTTGATCTTCTTCTCCATCCTTCAAACCCTCTTCTAAACCTAGACACAAAACCACGGTGTCCACAAGATCATCAAACTCTTCCAAACAATCCTCATCCAAAATAGATCTTAAGATCAAAATCAAGTTTCCTAAACTTGATTCTTCATCTTTTCATACACCCAAGAGTGAGATTTCTCCAATTCTCATCTCTTCGTCACCATCACCACCTCTTGCATCATGCAAGACAAGCTCAAATCATAGTACTAACCATTATCATGGGTCTACCTCCTCTTCATTCCAATCTAGAATGAATGAGTTGTCCTCACCATTCACTCCTTGTGCTCTCTTGGATGTGAACCCTCAACCTCTCCAAAGCATTCCCATTGTGAATGACTTTGTTGAGCCATTGGTCACCTCACCTTTCACCCCACCAAATTCACCTATCTCACCCTTAGGCACCATGCCTCTTCCTCCTCCTCCTCCCTCAAACACTCTACTTTTGGGTGTTCCCATTTCCTACTTTAGGGGCCATACTTCTTTGGTTTTCTAGAAGCTCATGGTGCTAATTGTCCATGTTGCCTCTACAAAAGCTACATCATTCAAAACCTAAGGATGGATATGTTTGGACTTCATAGGAGGTTGCAAGACTTCTTGCTTACCTTGTTCTCCATGCCTCCACCTCCTAGGAGATGAATGATGATTTTATAAAAATAAATATTTTTAAAAGAAAGCCAAGGAAGACTATCTATCAAGAACTAGTTTAGCTAACTTTGTAATAGTTAGTTTGTACTTGATTTCTTGTATTTCCTTTCCTTCATGACTTTTCATGAAGATGTGATATGGATTTAGTATTTGTGTGTTTTAACCTTTGTGCTCACACTAATCAACTTCAACTTTATTTAAAATTGAACCTTAATCTATCACAACCTCTTAAAACTTGACTAAAATTGGATCAAAATGTTATCTAAATATTTTGTCACCCTTTGCCAAGACACTCTTTGTGAGTGTGTTGCCTTTTGAGCAACCAAAGCATTATCTAGTGCTAAAAGTGGTAAAAATCCAAGATTTGTAATTTTTTGAAAAAGTCTTATTTTTTCTCAAAACCTTGTAAAATTGCATTTTCATGTCCACTGTATGCGGATCCTTAAAGATCGCACGGTTCCTTATATATAAGGAACTGCATGTTCTTTTAAAGAACCGCGGACAGCAAGCTATTTTTGGCTCGTTTTTTGGTCTTTCTTCTTTGACCATAATCTTTTTCAAGATTCCTTGTTTACCAATTTTGGCTAAACATTCTTTGAAAACTTTTGTTTTCATTTCAAATCTTTGCCTTGTCTATTTTCTTTAAATTCTCTTCTTTTGAGAGTTCTTCTTCTCGTCCCTCACAATGTCTAACTCTCCTAACCTTAACCTTGACATCTCTTTGTCACAATCTTCTAAACCTAAAGCTTCTTCTTCTAAGCTTTCCAAGAAACCGAAAATCTCGGTTTGACCTATTTGGGTCAAGAAGAACAAGGATCACCATGATTCTTCTTCTTCCAAACCTTGCAAGATTTCTTTCTCTCCCATTGCGTATTGGAATGAGACTTTCTCAATCGATCCAATTACCGGAGAAAGAGAAGTTCTTCCACCACCACCTAAACCTTCCAACATACCTCGTCTCAATGACTTATCCTCTTTCCCAAATCTCACTCGGCATTGTGAAAACATTTCTTATCCATTATCTCCCTCTCCACCACCACCTTCTCATCTTGATGGTCCTCCCGCATCTAACGACTTTGTTTTGCATCAAGGAAGCTTGTGTCCTTGTTGTCGATTTCAAAAAATTCAACTTGCTCATGTATATGACAAGCTAAATTTTCTTGAATTTCTTCTCACTCGACCTCCTGTCAAAGTATTTGCTCCCGTGAACAAATCTTCTAATGATGCCTAGTCGTCTTATTTTTCCAATTAAAGCATACTTTTTGTTTTTGTTGTTTAAGTCAACTTAAGCAATCTTGGAGGATTATCACTACTAGAGTAGTTTATGCATATGTTGTTTATTTTCCTTATTTGTTGTGTTAAATATTCATATTGTGTGTATGAATATTTCCCTTGTTTGTTCTTTCATATTTGTGTAATATGAATGTTATATGTGTTACTCCCTTTCCTTTCAATTCGCTTTCACACATTGTTTAGAGTAGATCATGGTTAAAACTTACAATTGATTTTGGGTGATTCCACCAATTCTAAGTTTCTAACCCTTTAACATAGTATCACTTCAATTGGTTTGGATGTTTCTTTTCTACCTCTATTCCACCAATTGAACTTTGATTTTGTCAAAACACCCTCCTTCGACATTCTTAGCAAATACTTACTTCTAATTTGAGATTTCTTTTCTTTCTCCCTCTCAAGTTACTTAGTAGGTAGTGACTATATATACATTGGTCTTCCTTTTATCTCTACTAACCTTTGTGTAGCATGTCACCTTAGCTCATTCACTTGGTGCCCCAAGCAAGGGGATTAAACACCAAGGGGGAGCTTCTAGTAAAGTCAATTCTTCTCTTCCTCAACGACTTGTGCTAACCTTTTTGCTTCGAAAAAGGGGGAGAAATGATAGTGATAAACTCGTTAATAATTCAAACATTTTATTTTACATAAATGAGTTTATAGTTTGTCGTAATCAAAAGAGGGAGATTGTTAATGCAAAGTAATGCCTATAAACATTATTAGTGTTAACTAATCTTTCTTATTTTTTATCACGACAAATTAAAAAGACATTTATCGTCAAATACAATCATAAGACGAATTATCTAACCAAACACTATCATCAAGGTAATAATCATTTAAGTATTTCACTAACATATCTTAATCATGTTTAGTGATCATAAAAGTGATTAGTCCTAAACTTACATTTTGTCAAATATGACAAAAAAAATTAATAAACTTTCTTTTTAAGAAAATGTTTTATTAAAATGGAAAATGTAAATTTGAATATGGCATATTCCAAATGTCATAGGAATATCATTTGAAGGTAAAAACTTACCTCAAATATTACTCCCCCACTAAAAGACAAAAGGGAGCAGAGTCTATGGGCACGGATCCTTAAATACATGTGCGGTTCCTTAGTGATAAGGAACCGCAGGACAATTAAGGAACTGCGCTCAGAGAGTCGTTGGCCTTTGTCTCCTATAAATAGTGGATCAAATCTGCATTTCCATAACCCTTTTTGGACACTCTTTCTGCTATCCTTTTCCTTTCTAATTCCTAATCATTTGTAAATGATCACTTAATGTGTTAAGTATGTTTACTTATGATTATCCCCTTGATCTCCTTCTTTACCTTGTCCAAAGAGAAGATCACTCACACACTTGTGATGTGATTAAAGATGAAGCCTTGATGAAGATCATCCTCTCCTAAAGATCTAGTCATGTTCATCATTTGTTGTACTTGAGTCTTGTGTAGATGTAATTGTGAATACATAGATCTTGTCTTGTATAAATCCATTGTATATGTGTATACTTGGATTTGTGTTGTGTAGATCCAAGTTACATGTGTATACTTGGATATGTGTTTTATTGAGTTGTAATAGTTGTGAGTTGTGAGTTCTCACTAAACTATAAAGTGATGTGGTTGTGTCTTGTGAGTTCTCACTAAACTATAAAGTGATGTGTAGTTGTGTCTTGTGAATTTCTCATTTAGCTTCAAAGTGAAGAGTCATGAAGATTGGTTCTACCTTTCGATTAGACCTCGACATCTAGCCTTGTGTCGTAAAATGGTGAAGTGGGTGACGTTGTGTAGATTAGTCCTAGCTAAGATTAGGTCTCGACATTTAGCTTAGTGTCGAAAAATAATGTAAGCGACGTTGTAAGGTTTTCTCCGCAAAGAAGAGAGCTTGTGGATATAGTGGAAATCTCGAGTAAGGTGTACTCGAGGAGTGGAGTAGGAACAAAGATAGATCTTCGTTGTCGAACCACTATAAATCTTGGTGTCTTCCTATTAGGTCGTTTCTTTCCTTACTCTTTACTTACTCTTATTATCTCATCACTCACATCTACTATTTGTCATAGTTAATGCATTTGAATTGAACCTAATCATTATGCAACTAGCTTTCAAGTAAAAGGTAGTTTCGAGACAAACCTAATTGAAAGGAATTGTAATTAGGACATAAACCGAAGAGAAACTATTCAACCCCCACCCCCCCCCCCCCCCCCCCTTCTAGTTTCTACAATTTGGTTATAACCTCTCGGTGCCTAGAGCTCCTACATATGGATCTATTTGGACCTTCCGCCATGCAGAGTTATGGAGGTAACCTTTATACCCTAGTAATAGTAGATGACTATTCTAGATTCACTTGGACTAGATTTTTGGTTAATAAAAATGAAGCTTTTAATCATTTCGAAATCTTTAGTCGGAAGATCCAAAATCAACTAGGATGTCCAATTGTGTCTATTAGGATGGATCATGGTAGGGAATTTGATAATGAAGTGCAATTTAACGCCTTTTGTGAAGCTCATGGTATTACCCATAACTTCTTGGCTCCTCGCACTCCACAATTAAATGGGGTAGTCGAAAGGATGAATTGGACACCCCAAGAGATGAGTTGGACCATGTTAAACGAGCAATCCTTTCCTCAAAAGTTTTGGTGGAATGTCGTGGACACATCGACTTATATTCTCAACCGAATCCTCATTCGACCTTTTCTAGGAAAAACCCCCTATGAGATTATTAAAGGTAAGAACCGATCATTAGAATATTTTAAGGTGTTTGGAAGCAAGTGCTTCATTCTCAACACCAAATATTACCTTACTAAGTTCGACCCAAAGTCGTACGAAGGTATTTTTTTGGGATATTCACAATATAGTAAAGCCTACATAATCCTTAATAGAACCTTGGGCATAATCGAAGAATCACTCAACGTGAAATTCGATGAAACTCCTTCTTCATCTAAGAAACCACCTTTGGTAGATGATGACTTAGATGAATTAGACATAGTTAAAGCCAACGAGATTAGAAAACAAGGAGTTAAAGACCTTGATATTGAAAAGGTAGTAAACATTAAGGAATCTAAGGATCATGCACTAGATAATGTCATAAGCAACCTTAACCAAAGGACCCTTAGATCTCAAGCCCAAAATCAAAGTAACTTTTTTTGTTTTGTCTCTTTAAATAAACCTAAGAATGTTAAAGAAGCGTTGATGGACGAGAGTTGGGTCATCGCCATGCAAGAAGAATAAAATCAATTCATTGCTAATGATGTTTAGGAACTTGTTCCTTCACCTAGAAATACCACCATCATAGGAACCAAATGGGTCTATAGAAACAAACTAGATGAGAGCGATGTAGTATCTCGTAACAAGGCTAAACTTGTAGCTTAAGGTTATAATCAACAAGAAGGAATTGATTATGACGAGACATATGCACCCGTAGCAATGTTAGAGTCCATTAGGATCCTTTTAGAGTATGTGTGTGCATTATACTTTAAGCTTCAAAAAATGGATGTAAAGAGTGAATTTCTTGACGGTTTGATCAATGAGGAGGTATATGTGGCTCAACCTCCCAGCTTCATTGATTTTGAGAAACCAGACCATGTTTACAAGCTTAAGAAAGGTCTTTATGGTCTTAAACAAGCACCCAAAGCTTGGTATGATAGACTTAAAGCGTTTCTTTTAAAACATGAATATACCATGGGCATGGTAGACAATACGCTCTCTAAAAAGAAGAAAGGATCCCACTTATCATTATTTAAATATATGTCGACGACATTATATTCGGTTTAACTTTTCAAAGTATGTGTGTGATGACTTTGCCAAAATCATGCATGTTGAGTTTGAAATGAGCATGCTGGGTGAACTTAACTTTTTTTTAGGACTCCAAGTTAAACAAATGGACGATGGTATTTTCTTTAATCAATCTAAGTACGTTAAAGAAATGCTAAAGAAATTTGGAATAGAGGACTCTGAGCCTATGAAGACTCTCATGGCATCGGATACTAAACTCGCTATAGATGATGATTGTCAGTCGGTAGACAATACCAAATATAGAGGTATGATTGGTAGTTTGTTATACCTAACGGCAAGTCGACCAGATATCATGTTTAGTGTTCGTCTTTGTGCCCGCTTCCAAGAGGCTCCCAAAACCTCTCACCTTGAAGCGGTTAAGCATAACTTCTGATACATTATAGGCACTATACATCTGAGATTATGGTATCCTAAAGGGAACGGTGTAGACACCATAGTACGCCGAATCGGATCATGCGGGAGACTATGTGGACCAGAAAAGCACTAGCGGTATATGTACCTTCATATGTTGTTGTTTAACTTCTTGGTTATCTAAGAAACAAACCGCTCTTGCCATATCCACCACGAAAGCCGAGTATATGAGTGCCGGTAAAGCTTGTCAAAAAGCTCTAAGGATGAAGCAAGAACTTGTTGATTACGGGATTACACTCGATGATGTTCCCATCATGTGTGATAATAAGGGTACAATAGACCTTAGTAAGAATCTCGTGCAACATTCACGAAGTAAGCACATAGAGATTCGTCACCATTTCCTTAGGGATAATGTTCAAAAGGGGAACATTTCTATTGAGAAGGTACCCTTGGTAGATAACTTAGTTGATATCTTCACTAAGCCACTTAACATGTAACCTTTTAATTACTTGCGTTTAGTTCTAGGTTTAATCGAACATATTCCTTGATTGTGCATGCTTGATTGAGTCTTCTCTCTTTTAAGTCTTTTATTTTTGAGTAAAAAATTTTGGGTTTTAAAATTTTTGCTCTATTTCTCATCCAAAAACATGATCACTGACCACGAATCTTCAGCAATAAAGAACCGCGAGAGAGATATTGAACCGCAACCATATATATGGAACTGTGGGGTCTAAACGTTTTCTAGTCGTTTTCTAAGTCTTTGAGTAAAAATCTAGTGTTTTTAAAAACTTCCTTTCTTGATTTCAAAACACCTCGAGTCTTTTCTTAATGGTCGTGAAATGTTTTTGCATTGTTAATTCAATCTAAAAATGTTTTTCATACGTTCTTGGGATTGAAAGCGAACCTACGTACATAATATGTATGGGTCACACAATCATAGCAAGTGCAAGATTGAATTATGGAGGATTCATGGATTATCGAAAATATGTCATGACTTATTGTCTAGATAATCACACCTCCAACATCGATTTTACTTTCAAACAAAGGTATTTTGGTCAAAATCATGTTTGTTGGTTCATGCGTGTTTCTTAGTCTTTATTTCCTCTTTAGAATAACTTTAAGATAAGTTAGACTATAACTTTATGATTTGCTAAATTGGAAAAATTCCCTCATCCTCCAAAACACAGCCACTGCCTATGGATCATTAAATGTCCATGTTTAATGAGCCACAGTCAGTTAACTTAAAATCATGTTTTTCTGAACTACCAAAATTGTTCCAACATTTTCTGGAATCTTAGTTTCAAACCTTTGACCACTCCCTAAATATCTTGTGCTTTCTCTATATAACCCAAACACTTTCGCATCTCTTCATCCTAAAGCAAAAATGTCTTCTTCACCAAATGAAAGCCTTGATTTACCACCATTTTCTACATTCTCTCTCAACCCAAATTCACCCAAAAACACACCAAATCAAATATCTTCTCCTTCTAAGGAAATAGATTTTGGAAACTCTTCTCTTCCACTACATCCTTTTTATGTTTTTCCTTCATCACATGATAATGTCATGAATCATGGAGCATATTGTCTTTGTTTTCAATTTCAACATCTTGTCATATCTCAAATCTGTGAGTTGAATTACATCAAATGTCTTCTAGTGAAGCCCTCTTTTAACTATGACTACAAGAACATCACCAAGCCTCCACCACCATATTACGCTACAACATCGTCTTCTAATTAAGAAAGTGGCTTGCTTATTAATAAGACATCTAATTTAAGTAAATTTTAGAATTCTAGTTTAACTAGGATTAAAATTATACTTAAATTTTAGGCTCGTGTTTCATACATCCTTGTATGATTTTTATTTCCTTGTATCTTTTTATGTTGTTTTTTAACATGATTTATCTATGGATCTTGGATTCTTTGTGATCATTTCTATATCTTGTTGGGTGTTTTGTTTCTTTCTTCTAACCTTTCTATGTAGCTTGTCATCATAGCTCGATCTCTTGGTGCCCCAAGCAATGGGAGTAAGCACCAAGGGGGAGCCTTAACAAAATCGTTTATTTTCTACTTCAAAGACTTTGACTACCTTTTTGCTTCGACAAAGGGGGAGAAATGGAATAAACTCGTCTTCGAAATCTTGTCTTTATACTTAATTCATTTTATATGTTATCGCAATTAAAAAGAGGGAGATTGTTAATGCAATGATACTAAAAAACGTTACTTGCATTTTTCGGTCTCGCTTTGTTTGATTACTACAATATATAAAATAAAGAATTTACGAAAACAACGAAAATCGAATTCTTGAGTTCAAGTATTTTTCATCATCCTTAATCACTTAAGGTATAAATAAACAAGTTCTTAACCTAACTAAGTGATCAAGGATATATAACTTTCTTAAAACTCACTTTTATTTACAAGTGACAAAAGTTTTTAATATACTTTAATTTTAAGTAAATATTTTATTAAAAAGAAAATGAAACTTTGAAAATTGGATATTCCTTTTGGATAAAGGATATGCCATTTGGATATTTATCTCATCAGATGGATGTTCCCCACTAAAAGACAAAAAGGAGCGGAGTCTAGAGCCATAGGTCCCCACGGATCATTATTGAGAATGAGTCGCATGCCTATTTAATGAGCCACGCTCAATACTAGCCGTTAGGCTTTTTTCCTATATATAGTGGACCATTTTTAGATTTCATTTTCACCTCTTTTGACACATAAATTATTATATTCAAGTCCCCTTCTTTAATCACACAAATCCTTGGTCATTTGGTTGATTATACTTGTTTAAGAAGTGAATGTTTCTCCTCTCATCTCATCCTCTCAACTACAATGAGAAGAACACGTTCATCCTTGAAGTGTTATGTCAAGTTCGTGATCCACTAAAGATCCAAACTTTATTTCATTCTTATGTTCTTGTGAAGATCCAAATTGTTGTGTAAATTTAGAAGTTGTGTATGTATTGTGGTTAATACTTAGGCCTTAAAGTATATTGGTGTAGATTGGTCCTAGCTACGATTAGGTCTCGACTTTTGGCTTAGATTCGAAAATTGTTTAAGCGACGTGTAAGGTTTCTCCACCTCAAGGAGCTTGTTGATTTGTGAACTCTCGAGTAAGGAGTACTCGAGGAGTGGAGTAGGAACGAAGAGTAATCTTCGTTGTCGAACCACTATAAATCCTTGGTGTTCGGTTTTATCTTTCCTTTTATTATCTCTTTCCATTCATCATTCATTATTGTATATTTTATGATTATTAGTTTAGATACTCTATTACTTGTCCATATTATCCATAAGCAGGTTTAACCTAAACCACTTGAATCTAACTTTTTGAAAAGGATTTTTGAAAACCGATCTTTAGATCATTTTAACTAGTGAAACTATTCAACCCCCCTTCTAGTTTGTACAAACACCAAAAAGCATCCAACAACCTAAAGTTTACCTTTGGATCCAAATTAAAGATCAAAGGTCAAGAATGGATTTCTAAACCCATGGAGAGAGAAATTCAACCTAGAACTATCCTTATAGCTGTATAAATAGATATGGATATGTAAATTTCACTTTTGTTCCAAATTTTGTAATCTCACAAATTTGAGTTTCATTTTATATAAATGCAATTTACATTTCAGTTTTTAAATACCTTGTCCTTTAAATTACTCTATAACTTTACTTTTCCAGCAATTTAAATACAAGTCTTTCTTACTTTCCTAAAAATCACAAAATACCAAAAAAAAAATGTCCGTTTAATGTAGCAGCGCTTATCTAAGCTTATTGTTTGATAATCTAGTGTTAGAAATACGTTTTGTGTATTAAGAAAGTCTCGGTCACTCCAAGTATATAGTAATAGGCTCGTAGTATTGTTTAAGTTATTCTTATGTTTAGCCCGACCCATGAGCATGTTCATGGGCCGGAGGCCCAAGTCCACTTAAGGACTTGGGTATATAAACCCCTTTCCACCATGGAAAGGGGTGTTGGTTGTTTAGTTATTTCACACATATTAATAAAAGTTTCTTTGTTTCTCTCTCTTGTTTCTCTCTCTAGATTAACAACAACCCTCTTGATTAGTTACTCCCTCCGTCCCATTTTAATTGGCCTCATTACTATTTTAGTTTGTCCCAAAATCTTGTCCACTTTCTTTATTAAGATGTTTGTGTTTAATAATTTTACAATATTAACCATCTTATACACTTTTATATGGAAAGTAATTGCTACATTTATTGTATTTAATAGGATAAAATTGTCATTTTAACAATAAATGTCCAGGTTCATTAAATATATCTTAAAATGAAATTTTTTTGTTGGGGGACAATAAAAGTGGGACGGAGGGAGTATAAGATTATCATTGTTCTACAATTGGTATCAAGAGCATGGGATGATTTAAGGTATGTTGATTCGTGTTGTTTAGTGTTTGTTTGGGTTAGTGGGTGTTTTAGGATAATCCATCTCAAATCTTGAAATTTTTTTTGATTTTATGGTTTAAAGTGGTAAACAAAACACACGGTTTGATTATCTTGGTAGAAATCACAAAAATTTTTCGTGTTTTTGGGTACTTTTTAGCTATTATTAAGTTACTGTATATCCAGTCGTACAAGGAATTTCGGAAAAGGGTTTGTTATTCCGAAATTTTGTCATTTCGGAGAAGGGTTTATAAATATCTGAAAAGTTCACTTATTCCGAAGAGTTTTCTGAAAAGTTCATTTATTCCGAAGAAATTACTGAAAAACCAGTTATTCTGAAGAAGTTTCTGAAAACACACTTATTCCGAAGAAAGTTCAGAAAACCCATTTATTCCGAAGATATTTCTGAAAACCCACTTATTCTGAAGAATTTTCTGAAAACCCATTTATTCCGAAGATATTTCTGAAAACCCACTTATTCCGAAGAATTTTCTGAAAATCCTCTTATTCCGAAGATTTATTCGAAGATTTCTCTGAAAATCACTTATTCCGAAGATTTATCCGAAGATTTCCCTGAAAAATCACTTTTTCCGAAGATTCACATTTTTTTTTCTGAAAACCCAATTATTCCGAAGATTTATCCGAAGATTTCTCTGAAAAATCAATTATTCCGAAGATTCGGATTTTTCTGAAAATCAAGGTTATTCCGAAGATAAGGTTATTCCGAAGATAAGGTTATTCCGAAGATAGGGGATTATTCCGAATATTAGTGATTGGTTTTTATTTAGAATATTTTTCTAGGGTTTTTAGTGGATTTCAATACTGATACATCAACACACGATCTAAATCGACAACAACATTTTTCACATCCTTACTTCATTGAACGATCAAAAGATAATCTTTTTCAATCAAGTGTTCCAACAATGAATCATCATTCAGTCATGCCTACAGTGACTTCACTTACCGATATCTCAATCATTTCGGGTACCGATACTCGCCCACCTTTGCTCATCAAAGATTTATTTTAAGCATGGCAAGGTCGCATGAAAACGTACATCATGGGCAAACCCAGTGGTCGACTTATGCTTCAATCAATTGAAAAAGGTCCATTAGATTGGGGAGAGGTTACAGTCAACAATGTGACAGGGGCAAGGGAGTATCATGAGTTAACCGATGCTAACAAAATCATTGCAGATGCAGATGAAAGGGCTGTTCAGACAATTCTTCAAGCCCTTCCACCCGAAAATCTTACATGCTCGGATGATTCAAGTCGGGTCCTACAATAAAACGAAAGCTCAAAAGATCTTTCACAAAGCTCTTACGACGACCATAGATCAAGATACTAAGATATTTGAGAAACATGGTTCTGTAGTTCCCTACGATATCTTAAGTGAAGAAGAGGATGACTCCGACGATGCTGATGATAAAAATGACGATGATGACAAGGGTGATGATGACAAGGGTGATAAAGACAAAGATAGTGATGACAAAGGCGGGAGTGATGAAGACAAAGGTACTGGTGACGATGAAGGTACCAATGACGAAGAATGAAGTGATAAACACAGCGATGGTGATGATAATGGTGATGGTGATGGTAATGGCAAAAATGGTGATGATCAAGACGAAGGAAACGATGATACAGGGAAAAAGGATGGAGACAAGCAAGACAACTCCAAAGGTGACAAATCTTCCAAAGATGAGGTTACCAAGGGTAAATCAACTCCAAAACCTACACCTCGTCAAGTCAAACGCACCAAGAAGTTTCATGATGTAGATGCTAATACAGCCTCATCACATACTCCAGCCACAACCACTCCTGCAACCACATCTGATCCAGTTGCTTCTGTCACGACACCTTTAGTGCAACAACAACTGACGGAACCAGATCAACCTGTACTAGACATTCCAGTATCTGATCCAGTCCTAGACATACCAGACACTGAAGCAGTAGCAGAACCTGTCGATGATGTTCAAGTCTCTACTACAGTTCCTGATGTTCCAGAGACAAGTGAACCAGCATGGGTGGATACACTCGAGGAAGATGAAAATGCACCCGTACAACCTTGGGTATCCAATGCTGCTGCACTTCGTCCACTGACAAAGGCTGATGAAGTTGACTTCTCTCAATTCCTAAGCAATCCAATAGACTTTTCAAGATTCTTGGAGTACAACTATGGGTCTAATGTAACTCAAGCAATGGTTGTGAGAGGACTCAAAAATCCCAACCTTCGCGTTAAATCAAGGCTCAGCAGCACAGAATAAGAGTACAACGCAAATGAACTTCTGAAAGCGTTGAGAACCACTCAAAGGGATGGTCTTCAGGCGCCTGAAAAACCTCCTCCTACTACAGCTGCAGATGATGATCAAATTGCACTTGACTTCTTTGTCAGTGGGGATCTTGAATACTTGCTCAAGGGAGCAAACAAGTATGCAACTTCCCTAACATTGGTAAAGGCTGCAACTTGGGATTTGATATTGTGGTTAGAAGAAAAAGTTAATCGTCTTTGGGTTCCACAAAAATATCCTGAATATGATCGATATGCTGAATTGGGTGCTTCACATTGGGATGAGCGCGTGCGACGCGCCTACAACTATGCATGTGTGCACAACTCAGGTTCTCAAGTCTTCTCCCTAATTCGAATCAAAAGCATCCAAGGCGTTAGGATTGAACCCAGAACAGGCTATCAACATTTGACAAAGATAAGACTCATTCGACAAGATGAAAAAGTTTACACTATCCAGGAAGGCGACTTTCCACTTCTTCGTCTCGAGGATATTGAGGACATGCTGCTTTTACTAACTCACAACGCACTCAGACACTTGACATCAGAAGAACTAATTTCCCTGAATTCAGCCCTTCGAATGTACACACGTCGAGTTATCATCAAGAAAAGAGTTGAGGATCTGCAACTTGGAGTAGAAAGTTATCAACGGAAGCTAAACCTTTCAAAACCACGTACTAAAGTCTTCCAGAGGCATTCAGACAAATCTCCTTACACCAGCACCTCTGACCCGATGCCTGGCATTTTCTATCTGAATGGTCGTGGTCTTATGAAGTTCATGAGAATTCCGGAGATCAACAAATTCAGTGACGGGACTCTCACCTTTATTCGAGACAAGCTGGTGCATCTCAACAAGCACAAGACTCTTCCAGAGGTAACTATAGAATGGGACAAGGTATATCAACAGAGTGCTACATACGCGATCAAGAAGATTGATGAGAAGCTGAGAGAAAGACGTCTCATAAGAAGTTTAGAACGATTCGTTGGTGGAAGACCGTATGGAGCGCACCACAAGTTCATGAAACGATCCATCTAATGGGTCGTACTACCTCATGTCATCTCCATATTGTTAAATTTGTGAATATGTAAATATTGTAAATATTCTGCTTTTGTGGCTTGTTGTAGTGTGAAAGTATGATAATGTTTCAAGAATTTCTCACGAGATTCTAAATCTTTCAAAATATATCATACTCAAGCACTACAACTAACCCTCATTAACTTGAGGGGGAGCAGTAATATGTTCTTTGGCCATAGATTGATTTCATTTTTACCCAAAGACCGGTTAATCTATTTAATATCCAAAATATTGATGGTTAACATTTTGGAAAGGGGAGAAAATGGGATTAAGGAGACTTAATGATATTTGGCTAAACAATGAAGAGACTTAAAAGATAAACCAACTTAATATGTGTCATGCACATGTTAAGGGGGAGCGTTTTTGATGATCAAAACACTTAAGGCACAAAAAACTTTGATTATAATATCACAAGTGCTTTAAGTGATTTTTCAAGGATTTTTTTATGGTGACAATACTTACCCAAAACACACTTAATTCACGACGGATGTGGTGACAAAAGGGTGGTAGGTATAGGTATTAGTCCAATGATTCATCAGAACCGATGGAATCTTCCCAAGGACAATTCCCTAGATAGAATTAGAAGTCCTAGGAAAGATGGTGAATGATTGTGAACGTAGCTGAATGTCGACCAAGTACTTAAGCTAGCACTAGAACAATCACAACAAGGTACTAGTGATGACGTATTGGTAAGAATTGAAGGGGTTGAAGAATGAAAAAGAATTGTAAAGATAAAGGGTGTAAAGAAAGAAGCCCTCCTTACAACTTTAGGCAAAAACCGGGTCAATACATATGCTATTGAGATCATTTTTCAATGATTCTCGATATTGAAGATAGACATCATGGACCCAGTGATGAAATGCACAACCCTCCCCAGCTAACTCAAATATCTCTCAAAAGATATTTGTTTTAATCACACGGAGTTCAACATGTTATTTTATTGGTCTATTCACTCCGAATAGACTGATATTGAAAAGGTGGCAATCCTCTCCAGTCATCGCTCATTAAATCAAAACGCACTATCGAGTCTAGAGCCACGAGATCATCAAAAGTCTCATTAGGACACTTTCCATTTATTCCTTGCTTCTTCACACACCGTGAAAAGTAAGAGATCTTTATGAGTCCTACGCAGTATTCCTGTAATATTGCCAGAACATCCGAGTGATACGCAAGTATTACAATGAAGATGGAAATCCTGCTTGAGCCAACATCAAACAAGCTCATGGTAGGTGACACGTGCGGTTCTTTAAGAACCAATCTTGTGAAAACTGGAAAGAAACAGTAGTTTAATTCTTAACTGAACTTAAACTCGTTCCAGGCCTCTACGCATTATCGTATGATCTTCCCAGAACACTCAGAGTGACAATCTTTAGTGTTCACAGTGACGAGTGGAAATCCTTCTAGTGTTAACATCAAACAGCACTTGGTAGGTGACAAGCAAGATTCTATTTTGAATCAAGCTCGTGACAACTGGAAAGCAACGATGGTGAAAATATTAATTGAAATTCACTTGTTCCAGGTCTCATGAATTGACGGCTTTAATCATAAGGATTTTAATCCAAATGATTCACTCTTTATGTTCGCAGTCAGCTTTGGACGGCCGAATAAAGAGAACGGGTTTACCCGCGAAATCCTGTCAGGAAGTTACTTAATTGAAACTATCCGTCACGGGTACGATATTTAATATCGTCCAACGGTCTTCACCGACCGGAGGTAAAATGCTACCGAATTAGAATAAAATGTCAAAGCCATTTTGCTCGTGTCTTATTATGTTGTTGCATTCGAAGACGGTGGCGTTGCGGTGTACCTGTTGAAGACGATGGCGTTGCGGTGTACCTGTTGAAGTCGTCCTCACATATGTATCCCTTCTGCTTCAAATATTTCAGCAAATTCAAGAAAGTCTGACCTAAAAAGTCTTCCGCTGTATCGACTCTGAAACTTTCAAAGAATTCAACAAAGGATAAGTATGTTGGACATGAAGTCACGAGGAGGCAAGAATCACAAGAAGGCAAAGATCGCACGTGAAGGGTCAAAAGAACAATGCTCTAAAGCCAAAGCCTAAAAGATCAACATCAACATATTCACAACAAAAAGAAAAGAGAAAAGAGAAAAGTGGACTACGAGCTCAAGAACAAGATCTAACATGCTAGATTAGGACTTTGTAAATTTGGAGTGACCTCCCTTTGGGGGAGATTGTTAGAAATGCGTTTTGTGTATTAAGGAAGTCTCGGTCACTCCAACTATATAGTTATAGGCTCGTAGTATTGTTTAAGTTATTCTTATGTTTAGCCCGACCTATGAGCATGTTCATGGGCCGGAGGCCCAAGTCCACTTAAGGAATTGGGTATATAAACCCCTTTCCACCATGGAAAGGGGTGTTGGTTGTTTAGTTATTTCACACATATTAATAGAAGTTTCTTTGTTTCTCTCTCTTGTTTCCCTCTCTAGATTAACAACAACCCTCTTGATTAGTTATAAGATTATCATTGTTCTACATCTAGCTTTCCAGAAGTGCTCAGTGTTTCATTAAGATTTTTCTAGGCTTTTAAAAGCCTAGGTTGTAGCTGATTCAGAGTTTGAAGACATTTGTAGTTATATTGGTTTCTATAAGCTCATAAGCTGGTGTATAAGCTCCTTAGGCTTACTTGGTTTTGAGATAAATTGTGGTTGTTGAATAAGGGTTTGTAAGGTTGTAGGTCAGAGTCACCTAGCCGGACCCCTTCGTAAATCATTTTTCACTTTTTATAGCTTAACTTGATCAATTGCTTTATTGCTTGTTTAAAATATGCTTATTTGTCCTTATTACTTGCTAATTATCTTTTTTATTATTTTTCTTATTATTTTCTTTGTTTATCTTGCTTTTTATTGCTTAATCATAGTTTTACTTGCTTATTATATCTGTTTAAGGAGTGTTTGGGTTAAGCTCGAACTTGAATACAACTTAGATCTAGGATTTTAGGTTTTAGGTGTTTACTTGTTAGTATAGTAATAGCTTAAGTTTACCTTTGTTTCAATATAAAACATAAAAATAAAAAAATAGGTGTTCATCTTTATTACTGCAAATTGTTTTGAATCGTAAATCTAAGTAGGTGTTTATTGTGTTTGATTTCATTTTAAAATTACATGTTTACTTGTTATTTGAGGTTACTATTATTTGTGTAGGCTTAGAACTACACCTGCACTTACTGTCACTCATTTGGTTAAAATTTGGTCATGTTTAGTGTCAATCACACCAACATAAATTGTAGCTTCATATCTAGGTTTTAAGATCCCAAACTTGGTGCACACATAGTTTAGGTGGTATTATTATTTTGTTTTAGGTCACTTTTTAGTTTGGTGTTTATTTGAATGTATACATTAAGCTTGAATTTAGCCATAGAAATCTTAAGTGCACACTAGTATTAGTTTTACCATTGTTTGAACTTTTCCTCTTTGATTATGTGTTTCATTGTTTGTTTTATGTTTCTATGTGTTAATCTTCGCTTTTCTTGTTATTATACTCACAAATAAGTCAACTGCTTATTTGTGAGCTTATTATATAATCCAACAAATTGAGTGTAGAGCAAAAAGGATACAGGACTCGAACCTGTGACATCCTCATACCCCATACCTCAACACACTCATCACAAACCATTGCCACTCTAGGGACTTTAACGTCTAAGCTTTCCTTTCTATTTCTTTTATTTCATTTTCTCTTTTCTTTTATATTAATAAGTTGTTTAAGCTTATTTCTTATTAATTGCTTATTCAAACGTGCATCAACTTTAGTTTTGTTCTCAAAATTATTTTTCTCAGATTTTCTAGTTGTGTTCCAAGTTTCAGCTCATATAGTTGAGATTTTCCTATGAAATGGCTATTTTATCGTTTTCCATTTTGCTTATTTTCAATTTTGAGCTTATTTTATAAGCTTATTGCTTATTTATTGTTTCCATAGTCCTTATTTCTATATTTCCAGCTTCTGTGTCAAGTTCACTTCTTATGGTTTTGTTTTTTAAAAAATCGACTATTTTGTCTTTACTTACTTTTTGATTTTGCTTACTTCTGCTTATCTCATTATCTTATTCTGTTTTTTTACAGCTTCTTTTTTATTCTTAGTTTAGGGATCCTTCTTAGTTACAGCTTATAAGTGTCTTATTGAACTTTATAAGTTGTTCAAAATAGCTTATAGCTTATTCCAATAAGCTCTAGTGTTTTTCATCAAAAATTTCAAATTTTAAAGTTTCTTAGAATTCCATTTTAAGTCCTTTTGCACTTTTACTTTTTTATTTTTCTTAAAAAAAATTATTGGGCTTTTTGGTCCAATTACGTTTTTGGCCAAGTTTGTACGATTGGGCTTCTTAGTCAATATGTATTTTCAATTTAGTTTTTCTTTTAATTTTTAAGTTTAATAAATTTAATTTTAATTTGTTTTTTCAAAAATTTCAATTTTTACATTATTTTAATCTTTTCTCGTTTTGCGTGAATTACGTTAATTTACGTTTTTACTTTTCCGTCTTTGTTTTAATTTTCGACAACGACCATCTTTCATCATTTATCTAAATCCGTTTTGTGAATCTCAAATTTACAATTTCTTTGACGAACATGATCACGAGAAGACTTTAGTAATTTTTATTCGTATTCACGAGTTTTAATTAACTTGCCTATTATACGTCTATTAATTTACCTACGGTTTTGACCCAATAGAATATTGGCGCCGCTATCGGAGAAATTTTATACGATTTTCTTTAGAATGTATTTGTCTATATTTGAATCAAAGACCCTTTCATTCTTGTATGGTTGTGAATATTTCTTTTAAGTAAAAGTAAAATACCAAAAAGAAATATTGTTACTTGAAATCAAGTAATACCAAAAATAATTTTCATTTTTTTTAGTTTTGGTATGTGTTTTTGTTAGTATATAGTATTACGTAGAGAACAATTAATACACAATATTTTCATAACTATTGCTTGCAATAGACCGTAATTATCATCGTTCCTATAATTTTGTGTGTATGAACTAAAGAGAATTAAGGCAAAATAGATAAATACTAATAAGAAGTGAACTTGTTTAAATTAACCCTAAGAAGGGATTTAGGAGGGTTGTTCATAAGACCTATGACCCGAATTGGAAAAGGCATTTAGAAGCTTTGCGCTGCCTCGTTCTTTACCCTTAGGTAAGTATTTTGAGAGGGAAAACCTATTATTGGTTTGACACCAAAAGTATTATTATTATCCTTTTGTTTTATTATTGAACCTCGAGTGTGTTAACCATACCGCTCAAAGTCGAACGAAGGCTTGCCTTCACTCCTTGTGTTCATTAATCATTTTTCTTTGATTGGAATCATTGTTGTTATTTGTTCTTACTACTAATAAAAAACAAAAAAATTACAAAAATATTATGTTGTATTTTTCAAATTCAACAAAATTCCAAATAATCTTCTTTCTCTTTTATCTTCTTAATTCTTTATCTTTAACCTCCTATTCGTTTAATTCTCGTTTTATGCATGCGCACTCGTAACTTTTTGTGCAAAACTTCGAGAGATGCATTGGTCATCATCGAGAATAGGTCGAACGTTTATCAACAATGGAACACACTGAGTGTTGCCAATGTGAGCTCGCCTAACCATGAGATTGAGAGAGTAGACGCTAAGGTCGATAAACTTACGGAAATATTTACATGATTTTTAGTGTGTTCATTGTGGTGGAGCTCGTCCTTATTATGATTGTACGTCTACGGATAGCCAAACGTCGAATGTTTACGCGGCTAAGGGAAATTTTTGTCAAAATGGTCAAAATGGTCAATTTCCTCGTCAAAACAATGTTGTTCCACCAAACGTTCAAAATGAGAAAAATCGGTTTAATAATAATAGAAACAATTCCAACCAAGGAAATCAAGGCAGTTATTACCAAGGTCAAAATCTTAAATTCCATAATCAAGGTCAAATGTTTAAAGTTTTCAAAATCAAAATGATCTTTTTCAAAACCAAAACTTTCAAAACAACCAAGGGCAAAATAACCAAGGTTTTCAAGATCAAAGTTTGGTTTCAAAAGAATTATCTAATTTCATGAAAACCAACGAGACAATATAAGATCTATGTAAACTAACATGCAAAATCAAATCAATAATTTGAAAAATGATTTTCAAAATAATATAAAATGTCAAAACAATAAAATAGAGCAAAACCAAAGGCGTCTTGAAAGTTTGTTAATGTCATTCATGGATAAACCGTCACATTCAGGTTCGTTACCAAGTAATACGGTTACTAATCCAAAAGGCGAAGTGAAATCTATTACGACTCGTTTGTCTCGTATCGATACTACTCTTTCTAATTTTAGTGTTGTTTATCCTTCGACGTGTAATAAGATCGAGAAGAAAGAGAAGACTAAAATGGATGAGAAACGCGTTCCTCATATCCCACCTTCGGATTCTTAGATGAAAGTTGTACCTATAAGAGAGAAGAAGACCTTTATTGATCTGACGAAGGCGACCTTAGAAGAGTCTTATGTCGCGGTTTTTCTTAACGAGTTCCTCGAGAAACATGAAGACCCAAGATGGTTTCTTATTCCTTGTGATTTAATATAGATTGAGGTATGTTTAGCACTAGCCGACCTTGATGCTAGCATCAATCTTATGATTCTGTCCATTTGGAACAAATTGAATTTACCGAGCCTCACCCTAACTAGAATGACCATCGAGCTCGCAAATCATACGCGTGCCACAATGGTTGGTATATAGAATCGGAAAGTTTTTGTTTCTCACAGATTTCATCGTTTCCGACTGTGAGTGCGACCCTCTTGTGCCTATCGTTTTAGGTCGACCATTTTATCAACGACTCGTGCCAAAATTAGTGTCGAGGAAATCAATTACTTTCCAATTTGGGGATGAAAAAGTTGATATTAATTCGGACGGTATTTTTAAGAAGCAGTTCGAGATACTCCTACGATGACGGATGCAATAATGGGCAAACATTTCAAACAAGATGTAGATATAAAATTGTTGAAAAATGTTCTAAACCGTTAATAGAAAAACCTATTTGTTCTAATAAAGAAACCTCTTCATAAGTGTAGAAACTAGAAGGGGGGGTTGAATATTTTCTCTTCGGTTTATGTCCTAATTAAAATTCCTTTCAATTAGGTTTGTTTCAAAACTACCTTTTACTTGAAAACTAGTTGGCTAATGATTAGGTTCAATTCAAATGCATTAACAATGACAAGTAGTTGTTGTATCTGATGTAATAATGAAAGTAAAGAAAGAGTAAGGAAAAAAGCAACCTAATAGGAAGACACCAGGATTTATAGTGGTTCGACAACGAAGCTCTATCTTCGTTCCTACTCCACTTCTCGAGTACACCTTACTCGAGATTTCCACTATATCCACAAGCTCCCTTCTTGGCGGAGAAAACCTTACAACGTCGCCTACATTATTTTCCGACACTAAGCTAAATGTTGAGACCTAATCTTAGCTAGTTACAATCTACACACGTCGCCTACTTCACCTTTTTCTGACACAATGCTAGATGTTGAATTCTAATCGAAAGCTAGAACCAATCTTCACAACGTTTCCTACTTCACTATTTTCTGACACAAGGCTAGATGTCGAGTTCTAATCGAAAGCTAGAACCAATATTCACGACTCTTAACTTTGAAGCTAAGTGAGAACTCACAAAACATAACCACACATCACTTTATAGTTTAGTGAGAACTAACACACAACTTTTACAACTTAATAACACATATCCAAGTATACACATGTAACTTGGATCTACACAAGACAAATCTAAGTATACACACATACAATGGAATTACACAAGACTAATACAAGTATTCACTAATACAATGGATTAACACAACTAATCCAAGTATACACAAATACAGTGGATCTACACAAGACACAAATAAAACAAATGATGAACATGACTAGATCTTTAGAAGAGGATGATCTTAATCAAGGCTTCATCTGTAATCACATCACAAGTGTGTGAGTGATCTTCTCTTTGGATAAGATAAAGAAGGAGATCAAGGGGATAATCATAAGTAAACATACTTAACACATTAAGTGATCATTTACAAATGATTGGGAATTAAAAAAGAGAAAGATGGTAGAAAGAGTGTCCAAAAAGATTCATAGAAAATGCAGATTTGATCCACTATTTATAGGAGATAAAAGTCAACGGCTCTCTGAGCGCGGTACCTTAATTGTGCCTGCGGTTCCTTATCACTAAGGAACCGCATAGCCATTTAATGAACTGTGGGAGTAGACTCTGCTCCTTTTTGTCTTTTAGTGGGGAAGAAATATCTGAGGTAAGTTTTACCTACAAAGGATATTCTTATGACATTTAGAATATGCTATATTCAAATTTACATTTCTATTTTAATATAACATTTTCTAAAAAATAAATTTTATTAAAAATATTTTGTCACATTTGACAAAATGTGAGTTTTAGGCTAACCACTTTTTATGATCACTAATCATGATTAAGGTATGTTTGTGTAATACTTAAATGATTATTACCTTGATGATAGTGTTTGTTAAGTAATTCGTCTTATGATTGTATTCGACGATAAATGTCTTTTTAATTTGTCGTGATCAAAACTAAGAAAGATTAGTTAATACTAATAATCTTTTTAGGCATTGCTTTGCATTAACAATAAGATTTTGACATGAAAGAATACGCTTATCTAATTAACAAAGGTTTATGAAAAATTATTGATTCTACATTTTGGGAGGATGAAAGTGAAGAGATAATTCTGGAGGGAAACGTTAGTGCTATTACCACTTCTTTTGAGAACCCGCATTCATTCCCTCTGAAGGACCATGTTGATACCGTCAAGGAAAAATCTTCATTCGAAGAGCCTTTCGTTCCTAATCTTACACCGAGTGAGATTATTGATTATTATTTTGACCCTGAGATGAAGACATACTAGAAAATGAGCTAGCTCTTTTAGGCCCACTTACCCTAGAAGTAAGGACGGCGCTTTTGATCCGGATGTCGATATCGTCGAGATTGAACGTTTACTTCATAATAGCGAACTGTCTCGTGTGATTTTTGACGATTCCATTCTCAAGACGTTCTTCGATGAACTTTATCCCATCGAGAATGATGAAGTTATTGTGGATCTTAATACGATCGAGAGTTATTCTGAGATTCATAATGACATTTTTGAGCTCTTATGGCTCAACGAACATATTTTTGATAAGGAAATCAAGAGTATTGATGTTCCTATCTTTTATGACCATTATGTTTATCCAGAAGGAGAAATTTTCTTTTTAGAAAATTCATTTGAGAATTTTTCCACCATTCTACCTCCCTCAACCCACCCACCATGACCTTAATGTTCGAACTTTTAGCGTGACAAATATCACTTTTGATACACCTAATATTCTTAATTTTCAAATGGTGAAACAGGTTTCATAATGAAAAAGGTAAAGATAAAAAAGGAAAAAAAATTAATTTTCTTAATTTAAATATATCCCTATTTTATACCGTCATCACCCTCTAATGAGTATACTTTATGAGTAGTATGGTGGGATGATACCATGTTGTCTTATCCTTTCTCCATCGAGGACGAGATATTTGATCCCTGAAAAAAAATAAAGAGAAATCTCGATCTTCCATCAAAGTAGTCAATGGAAGGTAACTTTACACTGACAGTGCGAGCTTATCTCGGATAACTCGTTCTTTATTGACCTCACCCTTCTTCTTTGCCCACCTTTTCTTTTATCCCTTTGGGGTTAATGGTGAAGTTTCGTTATCTCGTGTGTCATCCGCTAACGAGGACGAAATCTTCGACCCTAATATTTTGCTACATCGAGGAATTTATTCCTCAATGCTAGTTTCACCCACTTTTCCTTAGATTCGTATATCTAAGGAACTTGAGTCGAGCTCTTGATTCGGTTATCATAAACAAGGTGCCTCGTGGGGGGGATCCCCATGCTTATCGTTGTACATATTATCTTTTATCCTTTATCTATTTATAAGTGATGCGAGGAGGGTCGTGCTTCTTCATGTATCATGTTTCGTGTTGTTTTGTTAGTGATGTGATTTTCTAGCTTTATCAACTCTCGAAGACTCTCGTGTCTGTTTTATCATGCATCACCCGAGCTTCGTTCTTTTGCTTCATTTGGGAATCTAATATCCGATGATTATCCTTTTCACTAACGCTTATCGACTGTATAATTAATAAACGGATTTTAGATTTGCGTCATACCCTTTCCATGCTTCGATTATTGCATCCGACTCTTCGAATCTGAGTATGGAGGTATTTACCCTTGGAATTGGAAACATTGAGAACAATGTTCGGTTTAGTATGGGGGTATCATTCGATATACTTTCCTTTGTTCATTGTTCTCGCGTGCTCCGTTTTTCTTTGTTTTTATAAATAAATGGCAAAATGGCAAAATTTTAAATTCTTCGCATTTTAATAAGTGTATTTGACACAAATGTAGGCTTTTCGTTGGTGAGAATAAGAGTAGATTTTGATTTAACCAGGTGTGTTGAGCCCGTTGCTCGTTCCTTAGCATATTCGAATCATTAATGAGTGAGTCTCAAGTATACTTTAAACATATATGATAAGATAGAGACAAAAATATACTAAATCTCTAGTAGGTTTTTAAACACGCTATTTTGTTTCGCTAGGCTAAGCATTCACGAGTCTCTTTAATTAGATGTATTTATATAGTGAAGAACGAGAGATGATAAAGTTAATTATAAGGTATCATGCTAAAAGTAGAATATTCAGTATTCTTTCAAAAACTCATGTATTTTAATTGTAGCTCTTTCTCGCATAAGATTATTTCACCATGTATATAAATAATTGTGTGATAAAAAAAATTAACGGTTTGATCTCAATTTCTTAATTTTTACCTTTTCTTTTAGTTTCCTTGTAATTAAATTGAGTACACATAAAGGAGTATTAGCTTCGTGGACTTTCGACTAAGGTGACTCATAACCACTAAGTAGAGGAGGTATTCAGACCATGAAATTTTGAACTTTGGCATGCTATATATAAGAATAAATATTGCTATAAAAATGTTGTTATGAATAAATACGCAAAAGTGTATAAATTATGAATAAAACAGAAAAATACTAAGTGAATTAATAATCTGAAACCAAAAAAGGTCACATACTCTGATGGCTACCTGATAGCGGGGGGAGGGGGTTTCTAGATCCTAAGGTGGAGGAAATCATCTAAAGCCATTATAAAGCGTCCAATAAAGGTGACCGACTTGATGACTACTTGACGGTGAGAAGGTTTAACCTTAAGGATGAATAAAAAGCTAAGAATTCTGTTATTAAATAAAGTCAAAAAATGACTA
Source organism: Glebionis coronaria (assembly GCA_025667525.1). Lineage (NCBI taxonomy): Eukaryota > Viridiplantae > Streptophyta > Magnoliopsida > Asterales > Asteraceae > Glebionis > Glebionis coronaria. The sequence goes on along the minus strand of CM046877.1, from coordinate 208,888,417 downwards.
AGATGTATATAAATAATGTCGCATAAATAAAGTGAAGTAATATTAAATAAGCCAAATTTCGTGTCTGGGAGAAATCCCTGGATCCTGTTAAATCAATTCTTCTTCTTGACTTAATTCTTTCACACCGTTGCTTTTAGGAATGGTTAAGGGTTAATAATTTGTGATTTAACCGTTCTTACTTATTTCGTTCTTAATAACTATGAAATAAGTCAACAGACATTGTAAATAAAATATTGAGTTACGAATAAGGAATAAGGGAGAAGGAGTAATACACAATATACGTATATGAGTAGTGTTAGCATCAATAACTTGTATATTAACAATGATCTCGTTTTTACACTTGACATGGAATGTGTGAAAATCAAGGAAGAACAAATCTATCTCCATGAGGCATTTACGTGTTGTTATTCTATGATCCTAAAAGTTATTTTCGAATAATTAAAGCATTACATTATGTCATTACACATTAACAATTAATAAAGTGAATAAATGCCTTTAATAAATGAAAATAGCAGTTGCTTTATACTTAATTCTATCATTACATGAGGACACAACAATGATTTAGTATGGGAGATTTTAATATGTTCCTAAACACGCATCTTTATTTCTCGCAAAACGGACTTAAACAGTCAAATAATCATCAACTATGTGCTTTGTATACGTGTTTTGTTGTTTGTGTATGTGGAGGCACGAATATCAAGAATTCACAAGAAAATTATCAAGTCAAGACAAAACGAACACGAGAAATAAAGAAATGCAAAAAGCCGAAGTCGGGATCTTGTTTAACGGAGCTTAAACCCTTTCTCTCTCAAAAGACTAAAATACCCTCACCATAATCCTAAATTCCAAAATGCCTTTAACTTGTCCTAATAAACCTTATTTTTAAATCACAATTCAGAATTTGTTCTTTTCCTTTACACCGTTAGTCCTAATTAACCAAAGGACTAACGTTGTAATTTGGTAACTATTTAGGAAATAAAGGTTAACTTTATTAAATGTTGATCCCTTATGATCTTGTTAGTCTAGCTTGCAGACTTAGACTATACAAAATAAATCCTATACAGCCTTAGTAGAAAATGTAAATGACTACCAAAGAACATGCGAAAACTACTCTTTGATATTATGAAGATTATGTGTATAAGTGATATTGATACAGAATAAACAAAGGAAGTAAACTAAACACCTCAATATTATTAGAATGTGAATACTCTTAATACATAGTACTAGTGTACAACCTTAAAGAGAAAAATATAAATATGAGAGATATATTAAACCTAAACTTAAGGCATCCTTTTATAATACACGGAGTCTTTTACAAGACAAGATATGAACAAATAAGTTTAAGCTTCTAGAAGATATACACAATATCTTCTAATCATATAATTTCAGTCTTTATCTTCATATTATCACTAATATTTGTTCCAACATTGAGGTTTTACCATAACCAATTCAATATTAATACAACCAACACTAAGAATACCACTACCAATATTAATATAATTAATACTGGCAATGTAATATGAACCATCACTAATTTTATTCCCAACGATACTCCCCTAAACTTGTGATTTCTATTAATAAACTCAAAGTTTCTGAAATTAAAATTAGGATTACTAAAACAATGACTTACTTCTGAATTTGGCTGTGTAGGAACTTAAGAAAATCTATAACAATCTGATCCTTTACATCTACTTTAAGTTGACTGTTTACCATCTTCTTAAGAGTGGTCTAAGAGAAAGGATATATCTTGTCTACAAGCAAATAGATAGAATCATTTGTCATGGTCAATTGATAGACACTAGAAGAATTATATAGATGCCAATGCTTCATATCTGATGCATTAAATCTTCCTCATGTGTTGTTGCTTTCATCAGGTTCATACATCTTTTTCATGGTCTCTAATAGATAGAAGCCCATCATATCATGACAAGGTGATGAATATACTTCTCCAAACCTTCCTTAAATAATTTCCCATAAATCACCCAAGTCTTCTCTATCTAAGACCTGAAACATGTCATCCAAAAACCTATACTCCTCTACTTCTCCCCCCCCCCCCTCCAGCTCTATATATTTTCCACCATCTTTCATTTTGTCCGTAATTAATTTCATATTTAATGATTGGAAAATTTAACTTCAAAGGTACAACTAGAGTATCTGCAACTAATAATTCCAAACATCCTTTTAGTTCTAGACTAGAAGGACCATCTCTTTTGGTTGTGAATCTTCCAAGTGGAATCATCTTCTCTTGTCTTTTTGCTAGTCCTTACTCATCCAATCGAATTGCAGTTTCAAGAGTTGATGAAGTACCAACCTTTGTATATCTCTTTCTCTTTGCTCTGCGCTTCTCTAAAAACCTCTCTTGATCCTCATGATAATTTCTCTCCAACTCGGAACCACTATCTAGAAAGCTACCTACAGACTTAATAACAGGTATAGCTAATTATTCTAATTCCTCAAAACTCAAACCTTCGAACTTCTTTTCGAGTATATAGCTTATGATTCCTGAACATAGCATTATAGAAAGATCTCTTTACTGCTCTAGACTTCAAATTATGTTGCTGATTTTCTTGATACTCCAAAAGCTTAGTCTTATCCTTCTGATGCTTTAAAGTTATTCCACAAGCTCATATCTGTCTTCTAATGAAAGTGTTGTCAAATAACCTTTGTATGCATCCAAAATTTATGCAACAATTAGTATACCCCAGTCTAGCTGACCAACCATTTTTGCCAAACTCTCCTCCGTGAGCTGTTGTGAATGAGGGTGAACATATTGCATGTCGACCTTTTCTTCATCTGAAAACCAGCTGATGTTTAGTTTTGATCCTTCTTTATGTTCTCCCAGGCTTGGCAATCTCAACATCACCTTGAACCTGATCTTGAACACCAGTATTAACACCAACATTACCAATTTCACTACCAGTATTGAACTTTTCACCACCAGTATTAGCCTCCCCTGAAACAAGTATTATCCCCTGCTCATTTATGGATGCTAACTTCAATCTTAATACTGTTTCAACTACATCAATCATCTCTTTTTCTTGTGTCTCCTTATCAATTACCTTATTAATTACCTTATCAATTACCTTTAATTCCTCCCCCTGATTGATAAGGAGATCATTAAAAGCAGGTTAAGGAGAAAAACCATCTGAAAATGTCACATGAACCTGTCTACTTGACTATTCTTCTTGAAGTTTGTGTACACTTCTTCTTAAAGATATCAATTCTTGAGATTGAGCAGCAAGAACATTAGCCTGATCATCCCCTGCCTTCTCCAAAGAAGAAACCTTGGTACAAAGATAGAAAAACCATCAATTTAAGTTGTGACAATCTATCCTCATCACTTCCAAGAGAAGTAACCTTTGTTGGTGAATCATTGGATCTGGTTGAGGTTTTAGGAATGTTATTCCTCCTATGTGCCACATTTGCCACAATAGGATTAGCTTCACTAGTTCTACTAGGCTCACTAGCACTAGTAGTCTCATCTGCTACAAAGCAAAAAGTAGATTCCATAAGCTGAGAAACTTGAGTTATATCTCTGTGTCTAGACCTAGATGTTGAGGAAATTGGTTGTGAAGTAGAAGGAACATCCTCAATTCTAGGTGATGTGGGTTGGGACACAGCTGGGCTTGTTGTTCCTTCATCAACACCAACTTGTAACATAGAAGTTGTCAATAGAACTATCACACATGTCCATTTTTCTATACTCCTCTTCATTTATCCAAAGACCCTGCTTGTCAAAGTAGGAACTTTGTACTCATTTTGGTGATTTACCAAAGAATGTCCCAGACCATTAATAATGGTCATGAGAAACCTTGGATACATCAAAAATTTGTGGGGACTTCCTACATTCTTCAGCATATTGACAAAGATTAAATAGGTAAAGTTGAAAGTTCTTTGAGTCGAGAGACAAACTAAAGCAGTTGCAAAATGACTGCCAAATTGATCCCAATATGCCTTCTTCTAACTCGTGCAATATAGAAGACAATGAATCAAGAACCTCCACTATGGTGAGAAGGCCCCTTTATCTGCATCATTCAATCTTAGGTGTTCCCTGACATGAGCTTCTGTAATGAAAGGTTCATCCTTGTTGACAATGGTCTTGATCACTTCCTCTCCATGAACTTTTTCCACAATAGTAGTTCCTCAAAATTGACGGATAATGAACTTAAATACTTTGGGGTGAACTGTGAGAACATGATATATGTGGTTGTGTCTCAAAAAATCAAGAATATCAAAGAAAGACTCTGACCAATATCCTTTTGCAAGTATGCAACTTGGTTATGTTCTCAAATAATGAAATAGTCGACACGGTTATTTGTAAGGTTAAGAAGGAAGAAATTTGACAAAGTGGTTTGGGTTAATATTATAAAAGTAAAAGGATAATTATGGGAAACAAATTTGGTTTATATAGTGGAGGTGAAAGAGTTTGATGGGGCCGTGAGATTCAAGTTGCTATATTATAGGGTAAGACTATGTAATGATCAAATCTTTGAAAGAATAAGTAAATATCTTCCAAAAGATTACCTAGGGTTGAAGTAATTAGCACAAAACCTCTCAATGGTAACTTTGTAAAATTCCCTTCAAATTAGAACTAATGGACACCCACCAGAAACTAACAACATTAAATCTAATACTGCCAACATTAATCCTCAAACCAATATTAAACCCATATGTCCCAAATAGCAAAACTCAAACAACTATCCAAAGACACCAAAATATACATACAACAATACATAATATACAATACTTTTTTTTAAACACACACACTAGTAGGAACTTCACACACAAAGAAGAATGAGATAACATCAAAATCTAAGCAAGTCGTCAAAGTATTTAAAGAACACTTAAATATATGAGACAAACATTGAGTCCTGTGTGTTCAACTAGAACACTACTCAACTAGAACACTACTAACCACTTTACACTTGTAGGTTGCTTTAACCTCTGGTTTGTTAAAACCATATTGCCTGTGATTAGATAGACTTGGATAAGGACTCTCCTTGACAGGATTTCCAGCATACAGTTGTTCTCTATGATACATCATGAATGATATGTTAGAGAGTGAGTCATCTAGTAAAACTAGGTGACTAAGAACCAGAACAGCAACCCAAATGTAAAATACAACATGCAAATTCCTTTATGCTCATTTGCTCATCATGCAAATGTTAGTCCAAGACCAAGAAAATATGTGCCCAAAATATTTTCCCTTTAGATTTTTAAAAACATGACTAACAACATTAAGAATTTCATCACTAGAATTAAAAATCTAAAAATTTTACACTAACATAATTAATTTACAAAAAATTTACCATCCCTTGTCAATGTAAGTATTTTTTTATAAGAACCGGAGACACATCAGGATTAGATTCAGTTGGACCAATGAACTTATATACCTTATGATAAGTCTCTCCATGCAAATCTCTGAGCTTATAGGTTCGAGTGTTGCCAAATCCTAAACATAGTTTGGTTTAGTTTCATCATATTCCAGCTTCTTCATAGCTTCATACTTCTTGAACATTCTTACTAAATACTCATTCAGTTCTTCTTTAGAACTAACAAAACTTGCTTTCTCACTCTCAGTTTTGTGAGTACTTTCTGTTGACTGAACCTTCTTTGGTCTCCAAACCATGTTTAGAGGAACAACACCACTGTGAAACTTGCTAGCCAACTTGTGTTATGTTGTCCATAGACTTGTGTTCATACTTAGTATTACCAATATTGTTAGCTTTGTTCTTTTGATAAGAATTTTGATGACATAAAGTTGTTTTCCTTTGAGGGGATACTCTAGTATGTGGCTGTGTCACAAAAGGTTTTGGTATGTTGTTACCAAAGTATAGTCTTGAGTTGATAGAATTAACAGACCTTGGGCTATGGATACCAGTGTAAAACTTTGGGTGAGCATATTTAAATGTTCTCCCAGAATTAAATGGTAAAGATCTACCAGAATTAAAATAAATAGCATTATTAATTGGTTTAAGACCATCCCTGAGTAATACTGACCTAAGGGTCATTCTAGTATTAGCTTGTAATTCTTTTTAGGTTCCTTATTCCCATTCATTACTTCTCTTTTGTGATTTCTCTTGCAATGCACCTACAAATGATCAAAACTTCCACTTATATAGCAAGACGTATTCCCCAACCCATTTTTATGAAACTGTTGATTGTTCCTATTTCTTTAATTTCCCTTAGGTTTGTTATCCCTATACATTTCAACATATTTGATAGATTTCTTAATAGGTTGATATCTAGGGGAATTAGGGTTCAACTTACCAGGTTTCTCTAAATCTGCTTTCTCTTCTAGCTTATCAGTAGTCTGAGAGTTTGTGCTATCTAAGCCACTTGGTTCAGAATTCAAATTCTTAGTTTGGCTACCAACACTAGTACTAATAGTTGGTGTAACCTATGGAATGTCAACACAAGTTCTACTAGAAGAGGTAGCACTATCACTTTCTTTCTCAAACTTGATTGGAACAAATTCTGGATCATCCTTCTATTGGAATTCTAGTAAACAGTATATGACATATCCGGTATAGAAGGAAAACACACAAGAGGGGGCTCAACAGCATGGTAGTCACCATTGTATCCTAGTTCGCACACTCATTTGTCAGGAACTTGACTGTCAATCATTTTCTCCATGCTTTTCATGGCATTACTAAGACTTTTGAACTTCAATTCATTATCAAGCTCAATAATTTCACAGGTCTCTACTTTTGATTAAGATAAGTGATTTCAAGGGTTTGAGCAGCTATTTCCTTTTTTAGAAGAATGATAGTCTTTAAAAGCCAGTTCTTGTTCCTTATGGCATACTATTTGTTCTTCTAAGATTCTCAGACCTCTTTTATAATTAGACAAATCACAAGTAGACCTATCATAATTCCTTTTAATTCCATCACAATATTTTTAAGCTCCTCATAAGTTTCTAGATATTTAGTAGTACAATTTTTCTTAAGAATTACCTCAGATTCTGAAAGTGCCATGAAAGCCATATTTGTGATAGGTTCCTCATCCTCCGTGAATCCACAGTCCATTCTAATTCCAGCAACAACTATCAATGCCTTGATAGAGGTTCTTCAACAGTTACCTTCCTCTCCTGAATTCTTAAACTTCTGCATTCCCCTAGAAAAATGTCCCTTCTTGTGACAATTATAGCATTTTATCTTGTATTTATCAAAACTTAAATTATCACCAACATTAAGAATGAGTTGCTTTCTATTTATTGTAAGAAACCTTCTTGCTCTCATACTAAGAAAAGCAAGCTGATTTTTAATTTCTAGTTTCTCCAAATCATCATCACTTAATTGTTGCAAACCATCAACAACAATTTATGCTACATTCTCATAGTTGGATAAGAATGCATGAATTGTTCCATCACTTAAACTAGCAGCATTAGTGATGGCTTCATCGGACTTAGAGAATGTACTTCCAGCATTAAGAGATGCATTACCAGTATTTAGAGCACCTTTTTCTAGTTTTCTTTACTGGTATGACTAGAACTTGATATAAATGCTAGGTTAGTATCATTGGAGACTGATCCAGTTTTTTCTTGAGTTTTCGTTCAACCACCTTGAAGTGATTGTACAGATCATCAATATTGACTTGATCAATATCCTCATTGTTTTCCCAAATGGATACATTTGTAGCCATTTCAATAGACATGCTCCTTAGGAACTTTTCATTTATGTCCTTCTGCTCAGCCTTTCCTCCTTGAGTGATAAGTTTGCTCACAATCTCTTAAAGTCTATTATAAATAGTCAAGAGATTCTGAGCCCCCAACATTGAAGTTATCAAACATTGATTTCAACAGTGCTTTCTTGGCCTTCTCAATGGAGTCATTGCCACCAAACCTTAGAACAAAAACATCAAATATAGATTTAGCATCTTCATATTGTTGAAAAGCAAGAATATGCTCATTTTGATATTGCTAGCATAACAATACTTCTGGCTTTCATATCATTGGTTCTCTTCTTCTTCTCTTCAAGCAATACTTCTGGTGCTTTGCCATCAGTTACTATAGGTTTGATGTGAGTGTTTCCGTGGGCAATGACTTCTCACATATCCTAATTATACATCTACACAAATTGCGTAAATCTGAATTTCCATTCCTCAAACTCTCTTTGTGTTGTCCCTTGATATATGATGATAGATTAAAAAAATGAGATAAAAAAGATATGAATTTCTAGAGAGAGAAAGTAGTGAGAGAAAGTAGAGAGAGAGAGAGAGAGGTGATTAACTAGGAGAAAATAGATTAGAGAAAAAATGATTACTTGCCACCCTCCTAACATGCTAGGAGGGTGCTTATATAGTCCACCCACATGCGGACTTTCTATTGGACTATATTGTTTTAGGTCGAGCTTGAATAAATGCTTAGTACCTTGAAAGAAGCCTTTTAAGCTAGCCATCAAGCCCGTAATGTCATGACTATTTTAATTAACTATTACAACGTTTTAATAAATATTACAATATAAATCTATGACCGAACATTCTTGTTTGACTCAATATTTTGAGGCTAACAATCTCCCCCAATGTGAAGTCTGATTGTGTCGTTTTCGTACACCCGAAGGTTATCGTAATCTCGGCGAAGTGTGAATGGAAATCCGCGTTAATGTCCAAAGTTTGATGCTCGAATAATAAAAAAAAAATTGATTCTAATAGTTAAACTACTAATATTAACGACTAAATATTAAAATATATAAAAGCTAAACATTAACAAGGCAACATACGGTTAACGACAAATAATATAAACGACATATTAAAATTTTAAAAACTAATTTAATAGAAGTGAAACATTTTATAAACTATTATAAAAATAAATTTGTTTAAGAATATAAGACTAAATTTTATCAAAGAAATGGCAGATTAGTTGTAAAACTTAATATTGAACTAATTAAAATATATAAACCTATTAAAACCCAATTTATACAAATAAGATTCATTTAACTAATTAGTAAAGGAAACTAAAGGTAAGTAAAGTTGCCTTATCCTCCCACTAAAAAAAACAAATGCAGGCCACTCAATGTAATACAGGGAAGTACTAATAAGTTTAAGATGCCTATTCCTAAAGCCATATAAAAACGCAGGGAATAAATAATTACTATCTAAAAATGAGGATAAGTTATTATATGGAATGTTCATCTGCAGCTTTAAACAAGACGTAGCCAAACAAGAAATTATAAAGTGAGAATAAAAAAATGGAGAGTTATTATTATTATCACTTATCCTTCTATTAATAAAAAAAAGTGGTAAAAAAATTATAGGATATGTAAATCTTGCTTATGTTTTAGAGAGAGAAAGAGATAGAGGGATGGTGAGAACACACACACTTAGAGAGAGAAAGTGAAAGAAAAACACTTTTTCACTATGTGTAAAAATGAAGAACACACACCCTCTCCATCAAAGGAGAGGGTTTATATACCCAAGCCTTGTGATGGGCTTGGGCTTACAATGTTGGGCTGGCCTACACATGTTGTAGGCTAGGCTTGACTTTGTTTGTTAAATAAAGATATCTAGACTACGAGCTACTACTTAATATATTGTCGGAGTGACCGAATCTTCCTAAATACGTAAAAACGTATTTCCAACAATCTCCCCCTAAGGGAGGTCACTCCAAACAAGGGCATTACCCGAGTTACAATAATGAAATAAACCTAGCATACTATGCTTGTCTTGAGCTCGTAGTCTTCGTCTTTCTTTTTTTTCTTTTCTGGTGAACATGCTGATGTGATCTTTGATATCAATCTTTAGCATTAATCTCTTGCCTTGATCTCGTGCATCCATCACTTGTGATCTTCGCCTCTTCGTGACACCATGTCCCACATACTTATACCTTCGTAATTCTTGAAAGATTCAGAGTTCGATATAGCGGAAGACTTAACTTTTAGGCTTTCTTGAATTTGATGAGGTATTAAGTGCATAAAGTATAAGCATGCGGGGACGACTTCTTCTTGGATCCCGCAACGCCACCGTCTTCAAATGCCGCAACATAAGTAGACACGAACGAAATGGCTTTGAACATTTCATTCTAATTCGGTAGCATTTTACCTCCGGTCGGTGAAGACCGTTGGACGATATTAGATATCGTACCCGTGACGGATAGTTTCAATTAAGTAACTTCCTGACAGGATTTCGCGGGTAAACCCGTTCTCTTTATTCGACCGTCCAAAGCTGACTGCGAACATAAAGAGTGAATCATTTGGAGAATAATATCCGCATGATTTGAAGCCGTCAATTCATGTTCCTGGAACAAGTGAAATTCAATTAAGAACTGCACCATCGTTGCTTTCCAGTTGTCACGAGCTTGATTCGTATAGAATCTTGCAAGTTACCTACCAAGTGCTGTTTGAGGTTAACACTAGAAGGAGTTCCACTCACCACTGTGAACACTAAGGTATCACTCTGAGTGTTCCGGCAAGATCACTAGGATATTGCATAGAGGCCTGGAACGTGTTTAAATTCAGTTAAGAATTAAACAGCTGTTGCTTTCCAGTTATCACAAGTTTGATTCATAAAGAATCGCACAAGTCACCTACCATGAGATTTTTGATATTCGCTCAAGAAGGATTTCCATCTTCATTGTAAATACTTTCGTATTACTCGGATGTTTAGGCAAGATCATGAAGATTTTGCGTAGGACTCTTAAAATCTTTCTTACTTTTCACAGTGTGCGAAGAAGTAAGGAAATATGAAAGTGTGTCCTAATGAGATATTTGATGATCTTAAATGGCTCTAGACTCGATCGTGCATTTTGGATTTTAGTGATCGGAGGCTGGAGAGGAGTGCCACCTTTTCAATACCAATTTATTTGGAGTGAATAAATCAATAGATAATGTGTTGTCTCCGTGTGATTAAAACAAATACCTTTTGAGAGATATCTGAGTTAGCTGGGATGGGTTGTGCATTGCATCACTGGGTCCATGATGTCTGTCTTCAATATCGAGAATCATTAAAATGATCTCAATAGCATATGTGTTGACCCGGTTTCTGCCTAAAGTTGTAAGGTGGGCTTCTTTCTTTACACCCTTTATCTTTACAATTCTTTTTCATTCTTCAACCCCTTCAATGTTTACCAATACGTCATAACTAGCACCTTGTTGTGATTGTTCCAGTGCTAACTTAAGTACTTGGTCGGAATTTAGCTACGTTCACAATCTTTCTCCAACTTTCCTAAGGACTACTATTTCTAGCTATGGAATGTCCTTGGGAAGATTCCTCCGGTTCTGGAAGAATCATAGGACTTAACCTATCCTACCATCCTTATGTCACCACAATCTTCATCGTCGTGAAATAAATGCGTTTCGGGTAAGTATATGTCACCATGAAAATCCATTTTGATATGCAAATCCGTTTTGCTCCCCCTTAACATATGCCACGATATTCGAAAACATTTCGCACATGTTAGGATGAGCCAGCACATTAAGTCAAACCATTTGTGATAATATCCCATATTAAATCACATTTTCTCCCCCATATTAAAAATATTAACCCAATCGATGTTTTTAATATCAATTGATTTAATGAAGTTTTAACAAAGGTTTTGGGAAGAAAAATGCAAGTCCGTTTTATCTTCATGATATCAAACGCATGAGATATGATACCGATTTGTAACATGATCACATATTCACCATATTAGAAAAGAATTGACAAGCTTGGACCTGATAGATGAGAACATCGTATGATAAGATCAAATGGTTCTTGTCAGCATATGTTGGTCGCCTCGTCACGTCTGAAGTCATCTCTTGACACCACGTGTACGATTGGTATTGTTGTCTTGACACCAGTTAGTGAGCTTGGCACGTTCGGCATCGAAGATTCTGAATGCTTGACAATTGCTCCCCCTCAATTGTTGACCCGTGTTCTATTGAAAGAGATGTAGTCGTCGGTTGAGTAGTCGCAGCGTCGAGTATGTAGATACCAATTGTAGATTGCTATGGTTGTAGAGATGATAGCTTCATAAAAACAACACTTCTCTTGTTTTAACAAATAAATGCACTGAGGCGTACATATATTTGTGTTAGACCAAGTTATAAAGTAAACTTGATCCCTTACAAGGTTTTAAAGTAAACCTTGCCCGAGAAAATTAATTCCCGTTGTGAGCCAAAGCTTTCATAAGAAATACTTGACTTTAATGTGAAAACCGGGTTGCAGTCTGAAATAACTACAAGCCATATAGGCATGTTTTATGAAATATTTACAACTTTTGTACGAACTCTATTTATGGCGCCGTGTCAATATAAATCAACATTTCTAAGGCCGTAAATATTATCGTACCAAAAGACATGCCTTTGAAAAATAAAGTGAAAATATTTTTGGATTTTTTTGAATTTTTCAATTTTTATGGTTTTTATATGGTTTTATATTTTTGTATTTTGCTTTTGTGGATAAAAATATAAACAATATATACATATGATCACCAAGGATACGGAGAATAGTTTTACCAAGACTATTCTTTCGCTTCATCTGCTAGTTCCTTTAGAGTCTCGGGCGAGAAGGTTCTCATTCCTAGCTTGTCGGCCAAAAATTCAATTCGAGCGCGATCTAAAGCCTTCGTGAAAATATCCGCCAATTGATACTCAGATCGGACAAAGTAAAGCTCTATTACTCCATTTTCCACTTGCTCCTTGATGAAATGGTAGCGAATGTCAATATGCTTCGACCGGAAGAATTGAACGTTGTTGCAGCATAAGGCAATTGCACTCTTGTTGTCACAGTACATCGGAATTTTGTTGAAACCTAGACCATAGTCAGTTAATTGCGATCTCATCCAAAGAATTTGAGCACAGCAACCGGACATAGCTATGTATTCTGCTTCCGTACTTGAAATTGCAGCGCTTTTCTGCCTTTTCGATGCCCAACTGATTAATCGATCTCCTAGTAGTTGCAATGTTCCACTCGTGCTACGCCTTGTATCTTGACAACCCGCGTGATCCGCATCTGCATATGCCATTAGTGCAATAGAAGAGTCCTTCGAATACCAAAGTCCCCGATTAATGGTTCCTTTAAGATATCGAAAGATCCTTTTAACAGTAGCTAAGTGTAACTCAGTAGGCCTAGTTTCATACCTAGCACACATACATATAGCAAACTCAAGATCAGGTCGACTGGCTGTGATATACAGAAGAGTACCGATCATTCCATGATACAGTGTCGGATCAACGGCAACTCCATGTGGATCTGCATCAAGCTTAGATTTTTCCACCATTGGAGTATCCACAGGGTCGCAAGATTCCATCTTATATTTCTTTAGTGTTTCAAGGGCATACTTGGATTGATTGATAAAGATGCCTCTGGGACTCTGAGATATCTGAAGACCTAAGAAGAATGATACCTTGCCCATCATTGACATCTTAAACTTGGAAGACATGAGTGTCCCAAACTCATCTGATAAGGTTTGGGTCGAGGCTGCAAATATAATATCATCAACATATATTTGTACCATAATCATATCTTTACCTCGTTTCTAAATGAACAGCGTGGGATCCACCTTGCCTTTAGCGAAGCCTTGCGTAATGAGGAATTGTGACAAAAGATCATACCATGCGCGTGGAGCTTGCTTCAACCCATAGAGAGCCTTCTTAAGCTTGTACACATGATTAGGATAATTAGGATTCACAAAACCATCCGGTTGTTGAACATAGACTTCTTCCTTGATTTCACCATTAAGAAATGCTGTCTTCACATCCATCTGATAGACAATCATATTCATATGGGCTGCATAAGCGAGGAATAGTCTAATAGCTTCCAAACGGGCAACAGGTGCAAAGGATTCCATAAAGTCGATGCCCAATAATTGCTTGTATCCACGAGCTACTAGACGAGCTTTGTTCTTCAATATTTCGCCTAACTCATCGAGTTTCACCTTGTAAACCCATTTCAAAGTGAGTAACTGCACTTGATCCGGGCATGGGACAAGTTCCCATACATCAAGACGTATAAATTTATTAAGTTCTTCTTACATAGCTTCTATCCAACATGATTGAGTAAAATCTTGTTGCCATGTCTTAGGTTCAACTTCAGTGAGATAAGCATCAAAGTGACAAAACATTGCACTTTCTTGTAACTGACTTCGTGTGGATACCGGACGATTAGGGTCACCAAAAATAGAATCTATAGGATGATCCTTTGTCCACTTGCTATCATGTTCACGAATCCGTGGATTGGAGTAAACTGTAGTAGGAGCTTCCTCTGAGGTGGACGATCCGGCTTGATTAGGGTCGGGAATAGGTACACTAAAGAATGGAAGTTCACGCATTTGAGCGAATTCCAAATCGTGATCATCATCATCCTCTTCATCATCAATAGGCATGACATGGGTAGTTGAAACATGTGTTGGTTGAGAATTACTCGTTGAAGGTATATCTTGACCCATTATAGGTGCAGATGTGTCTGATTGTGCTTCGGTTGCTGGAGCGACAACTTCGGTTACCGGAGCTATTACCTCAGGTTCTGGAGCAACAATACTTGGAGGAGTAAAGAATTCATCAAAGAACGGTTGAAACAACGTATCCCATTCAGTCCTAGAAGGTGGTGTAAATGATGATGAAGTAGGGTTGTTTGGGACAAGACCAGAACTAATGTTACTGGGTCCAATTTCATGAAGTGCGGGTTCAGAGCTGCTTTGCTCAGAAGCCATTGTTGTCAGCTCATCAAAATCAACATTCATAGTTTCGAGGATCTTGCGAGAGTTACGGTTGTAGATTCGGTATGCCTTCTTTGCGGGGGCATAACCAATGAAAATACCAATATCAGCCTTTGGTTGAAGTTTTCCCAAATTGTCACCATCATTATTTGGATAGCAAAGAGAACCAAACACATGAAGATATGATAAATCCGGTACTTTTCCATGGAGAAGCTCATAAGGTGTTTTACCATGGCGTTTACGAATTAGTGACCGGTTTTGGGTGTACACTGCTGTAGATACTGCTTCTGTCCATAAAAACAATGGAGCTTTTGCGTAAATTAACATCGTTCGAGCAGCTTCCATAAGTGTGCGATTTCGCCTTTCAACGACACCGTTTTTTTGTGGAGTGCGTGCAACGGATGTTTCATGAGATATGCCAACTTCTTCATAATAATCACGCAAAATTTGATTCACAAATTTGGTTCCATTATCTGTACGAATGCGTCGGACAGTAGTGTTGAGACGCACTTGAATCATCTTGAGAAATCCGATGATGAATTTAGGTGCCTCATTTTTTGCTTTAAGGAATTTCACCCATGTAAACCGAGAGTAATCATCGACAATGACGAGGATGTACTTTTTGCCACTAAGACTTTCAACACGCATTGGCCCACAAAGATCCATATGCAACAGATAAAGTTTCTCTTGGTTGGTGTCTTCAGTCTTGGGTCTGTATGACTTCTTAGTGCTTTTCCCCATTGTACACGCGGAACACAAATTATCCTTGTGAAATGATAGTTTAGGAAGACCACGAACAAGTTCGTTTTTCGCCAAGTGATTAATAGCGTCAAAGTTAAGATGAGATAACCGTCGATGCCATAACCATGACTTAGTCTTCGATGCTTTGGAGAGAAGACATACGGGAGAAGCGGCCATCATGTCTTGTAGAGACAAAGTATACAAATTATTTCCTCGAGTACCTTTCAATAAATCAACCCCTTCTAAATTACGAATGAAGCAAGTATGCTCTCGAAAAGCAACTTCTAGGTTTGCATCACAAAATTGTCCCACAGAGACTAGGTTGTGACCGAGATCTTCCACGTAATACACTCTTGAAATTATTATGTTCCCAATATGATATTCACCGTAACCCATTATCTTTGCAATATGATCATTTCCAAATCTAACCGTACCAAGAAACTTGCTGACGAAATTTCTGAGCTGAGAGCGATCTCCGGTCATATGCTTGGAGCAACCAGAGTCCAAATACCAGAGAACAATTTGGACCACCTGTTTTCAACAACAACAGTAGACAATGCATTGGAAACTATTGGTTCTGGAGTGTTAGCAGATACAGATATAGAATTATCAGAATTGCTAACATTTTTGAGACCCTTAGATTTCCTGCGTTTTCTAATGTGAGTTTTAGCACTAACAGGTTTTACTGTTCCAACTTTCTTAGGTTTTGGATTATTCGCGAGCACTACAGTGGGAGTAGACCTATTTAAAGGGCACTTAGTTCCTACGGTAGTGTTGGTGTTCCTAGTTAAAGGACACGCTTGTGTTTTGGTAGCCTTGGTACTCCTAGTTAAAGGGCACACTTTCTTCACTTCAGTGGGAGTGATCCTAGTTAAAGGGCACGCATTTCCTACTATAGTGAAAGTTCTACCAGTAGGGCGCCACATCCAACCAACTTGGGTTAACACTTTCCCAGTCGGTTTCCATTCTAATCCATTTTTCCGGGCATACATCTCATTCACATGGTCAATAATGCAAGAATCATGACGACTAGAAAACATACATTCATTGCAATTCCAACATTTCAAATTAGAATTCACACTAGGCTTAGAACGCTGCACAACTGCAGAGCCTTTAGGTTTAGCTACATGATTCTTTTTATTCAAAACAGAAATAATATTCCTAGGATGGGCTTCTACTTTCTCTTCACTTGACTACTAGATGGGGGCAAGATCCTATCATTCTTCTTGTTTCTCTTAAGCTTAGATCTTTGAGCCTTAGTAGTGGTGCTTACTCCTGTAGAAGGCAACACAGGAATATTAGAAGCTGGTTTTAATTCCGCCTTATCTTTAGTGACCAAAGTTTGAGATGGTTTAGTCCTAGGGCCCTTGTTAAGTGGTGTGGCGGCTATAAGGTTCCTTTTGATTGCACTAAAGGACGATGCTGAGACAGTGTCTGCGTTATCCACAACATTCTTACCTTTTAGAGTACGAAGTGTTTCCTTTAACTCAGCCAAGACCAGATTCTTATCACAAATTTGTTCCCTCAAATCAGATATTTTCACCGACTTTCGATTCAATTGTTCAATCAATGATTGATTCTGTGCAGTGGTATCAACACATGCGGGCTTTACTGAATCGAAAAGTCGTGTATTTTTCTGTTTTAAGTTATCAACTTTGGACAAAATCTTGGAAACTCGATTATCTAGATCTAGTTTAAAACTCTCAGCGGCCTCAAGTACGTTCACACAGTTAAGCTCCTTAGATTTCTCTATTTCTATCGGCAGAGATGTAGCAACTTTGTCACTTGGCCGACGCTGTTTTGATTGTAAATTCAATTGAAAATTCTTTTCAAAGTTTGCATCATCGATATTAACACCTTCGAATGACGTTTCAAATATTTCTTGAATAAATTGTTGCTTGCATTCAAGCGAAATACAATGTGTTTGAATCTCATCAAAACGTTTTGAAAGCGAAGAATATGAGTCTTGAAGCTTTAAAAATTCAGCGTCAGATTCGTGACAATTACTATCTACCACATTATTCACAGATTCAACATTATGCACAATAGAATCATTATCAACACTTTTATTCACACAGACAGAAACTATATCATGAGACATCACTTGCTTCAGAAGCTGATCATTTTGGCGTGAAACCCGTTCTATTTCAAGTAAACTTTTTTCAAAAGCATCTTCCATTTCATTGAAAACACGTCTAACTTCTTCTATTTCCAAAAACAAATCTTGATCAAGATTACTAAGACAAGCCTTAACATTGTCTACAAACGGAACAATTTCATTTCGGAACGCAGCTCTAGTGTGCTCAAAGTTCCATTCACCTTCCGTTACGGCCGAAGTCGTCGTACGTTCCAAAATGACCTTGTCAAAATCGGCTAAGTGTTGGTGAACCGCATTTAAGTTAACGGACGCCTTGCTTACCGGTGGAATTAACTTTGTTAAATCCGTTTTGACAAGTGTAGGAGATGTACTAGGAAGGTTTTCGTTTGACAAACTTTGGGGCACAAGAACTGTCAATTCTGCTAATTCCTTTTGTAAGCGAATGCGTGTCTTTTTCAAAAATTGATCTTTGTTATGTTGATCATAATCCATTGTATGGAATTTTGAAAGCATTTTAGAATGAGTTTCATCCGCAAGTGATTGTGTCTCCTCAGTACTACGAACAAAAGGTGCTTCTTTCGATTTGCCAATTATGGTCATATCATAAAGACCGGGAATATATTCCTGAGCTTGTTTTGCATAACCGGGATTAGGTGGTAAATCTTGAAGACGTTTATGTTCGAGTTCTTTAAATGATTTAGTTAAAAGATGAACCTTTTCTGTGGAAGCGTATTGTTTTAAAAGATGTTGTTCCTTGAATTTAAGAAGTTTGGTAGCATTAATTTCTGATTCAACCTTTTTAGACTCGAGAGTTTCGAAATCCATTTTAAGTTTCTGAAAATCATTGACAACCGACTCCTTTTCTTTTAATTCATGAGAAAGATTAGCTTTTAATGATTCTATTTCTTTAAAGTGTTCAATCTTTTCAAAACGAAATTGGTCAAATTCAGAACATGTTATTTTCTCTACTTGAAGGACCATTTCAAAAGCTTTGACCTTTTCTTTATGCAACACAAGCTCAGCAGTTAGGGTGGAATTGGTATCTACGGATTGTCTGAGGGCCATATGCATTTGATCAATAATATGTTTAGGCACCATGACCAAATCATGTTGAGCATAAGATTCCATACCCGTCATAGCATTTGGTTGAGGTTCACTCAAATGTGTAGGATTGGGTACCACATCATTTGAGTTACTAGTTCTCGAATGCTGTTCGAGGTTGTCCTTTTCATGCCCAACTTGATGTTGGTTATCATCAATATTATTAGATGTGGTTGGTACCTCACTGATAACATCAGAACCGTAGTGATAGAGATTAGCAACGAGAGCAGCTTGGGCAGAGTGAATGTCATCACAATCCGAATCATATGCGTCAAGATCATCTGCTTGATAAGTTGCATTAGAAGTAGAAACGACTGCAATGCCTTCAGTATCTGTTGCCCCTGGGTCTGTAAGAAATGCTAACTCCGCTGAATCCAAAATCTTCCCCTTAGACTGAGCATCAACCAAATACATCTTCTCACGAAACCATGCATCATCCCTCCTCCTTTTCGGCTGAGTGCATTCCCTAGCCATATGACCTTGTCCTCGGCAATTGTAGCAAGTCACAACCTTCTTAGGACCAATAGGACTCCCATTTACACTAGCATGAGAATTCACAGCTTGATTGTTCCTAGTCCTTGTAGGAGGTCCATATGAATTTTGCCTTCCCTGAATTGGTTGCACCGTCACTTGACCATCTTGAACAGTGGCTTGTTGTCGAGGATTTGATGAGGTGCGGAGTTGATTGTTTGTTGGTGGAAATCCTCTAGTTACAACAAGTTTTGACAAGTAGGCTGTGAGATGGTTTAGAACATCAGCTGGCGTATCATTTGGAGTAAAGACTGGTGCTTGGATTGGTGGAAGTTCATTAGAGTAGAAAGCTTGTGCTGGTTGTGCTTCTATTGGAAAATATCCTTGCTGAGGAGTATAGCCCATTGGAGAAGTGTTGGCTTGTGATGGTGATGTCTGATATGGTGGTTGCTGCGGAAAAGATTGTTGATGAACACCTTGTTGAAATGCTTGCTGTGGCATCACTGGTGGTTGATAAGATGGTTGCTGATAGGTGTGTGGTGGTGGTTGCTGCAAGTATGATGGTTGTTGATAAGTATAAGCCATATTTTGTTGAGAAGCATACATTGCAAGTGGATCATGAACTTGAGGTGTAGACAACCGAGCCTCGATCACGTGGCATTCGTGTTGTTGAAGAAAAGCTTGAAGTTGATCCACATTGGTGTTATGCAAGTCCTTAGCCAATTTAACATCCGTCATGTATTTTTTCCATTCTGAAGGAAGAGTGTTCAAATACTTGGTGTTCAATTGAAATGTAGGAATTGTCATGCCATAGATATTGAGCTCATTCAACAATAGGATAAATCTCAGATAGTAATCATTGAGAGTCTCCCCTGGCACATAGGCAAACTTATCAAAAGTATCATAAAGCTTACACTCTCGTTCTTGTTTTGTTAACGAGGTGCCTTGCATGAGAACACGAATTCTATCCCATAACTCTTTGGCAACTTTATGTTTGCTGACGAGTTTGTAGACATCTGGAGGAAGGGCTTGGAGAATGATGTTTGTAGCATACTTATCACATTTGTCTTGAATCTTCATATCTCCAGTCAATTCACCCGTTGTGCGAGGACGAGTAGTTGTACCTTCCGTCACTGTACCATAATCTAATGGTCCATTGAGCACCGATGCCCAAATGAGATGTCCATTCTCCTTGTTCAACATATAAAGTTCCATTTGGGAAGCCCATTCCTCATACATAGTCTTCACCAACATTGGTGGACGATTATCCGTACCCGAGAGGATGGACTTATCCGTAAGAGATGTGTACTCCATTTCAATAAGTTAAGATTTACAAACGTTGATCGATCAATGAAAGAAAGTAAATGTGTTTGTTGTTGTGAGTTGAAGTCGAGAAACAATGTTAAAATCCCCTAAAATATGTTCTCAATAAACCAAAAATTCCAAGTCAAAATTACACATATCGGAATGTTGATCGGAATAGTGATCGGAATAGTGATCGGAATATCAGTCGGAATAAGCCCTATTGGAATAACCTTGATCGGAATCTCCCAAATCGGAATAAACCCTAATCGGAATGTCAAAGATCGGAAAGTCCTAAATCGGAATGAACCAAATCGGAATGTCCCTTTTCGGAATGCCAAATCGGAATACCTAATCGGAATACCTAATCGGAATACCTGATCGAGATGTACCCAAAAACGGAATCCCTAAACCCTATTCCGATTACACTGATCGGAATGTCCTATAAACCCTTTTCCGATGACCTGATCGGAATAATTCCCACTTTTCTCGGACAAAACTCAACTAATTCGTGATTTTAAGCCAAAAAATGATCAAAACACCCAAAAAGTTTGTGTTTTTAGCCAAAGTAACTATACCAAATCCCTACCACAACTATGTTGAAGATTTGTATCAAGAAAAAACCATCAAAAACACAAAAAAATTTGGTTCATGTAAAAATGGATCAAAATAGGTGAATGAATCAAGAACACAAACACATAAACAATACAATCATCTCATGGCTATTGATACCATTTGTAGGATATGTAAATCTTGCTTATGTTTTAGAGAGAGAAAGAGATAGAGAGATGGTGAGAACACACACACTTAGAGAGAGAAAGTGAAAGAAAAACACTTTTTCACTATGTGTAAAAATGAAGAACACACACCCTCTCCATCAAAGGAGAGGGTTTATATACCCAAGCCTTGTGATGGGCTTGGGCTTACAATGTTGGGCCGGCCTATACATGTTGTAGGCTAGGCTTGACTTTGTTTGTTTAATAAAGATATCTAGACTACGAGCTACTACTTAATATATTGTCGGAGTGACCGAATCTTCCTAAATACGTAAAAACGTATTTCTAACAAAAATGCTGCCTAATCTTCGAAAATTAAAACAAACGCGGGAATGACTAAAAAAATTAAATTAAAAAATAGATAGCATCTCTCAATCTAGGGATTAAACGCAGGGGTGATCTATAAAGAAAATAAAAATAAAGAGAAGATCTATATATTCTCCTAAATCTATCCTTAAAAAATTAAAAAAAATAAAAATAGAATGTATCAAATTAAAAATTAGACAGGAAGAATATTAAAAATTAGATAGGAAGAATAATTACCTATTCTATCTGAAGATACGCAGAGTAATAAAAATACAAAAGTCAGGATCTGTTTTTCTTAATCCTACGCTACCCTCTCCTATCTATCTTAAAAACGAAAATAAAGAAGGTAAAAAAATGGATGTTCACAACTCCTTCAGTCCTACGCAGGCCCCCCCTTTTAATGTTTCTGCTTATTCTCTTCCTTATCACGTGGGTTGGGCCCTGCTTTTTGCTGCCTATTCTATCCTCAAATCTGATCTCTCCTTTTGCTAAAAACGGAATAGGGGCCTTGTGGGCTTAGTAATTGTTGGGCCAAAGTTGTTCATTGTTAGGCCAAAGTGGCTGTTATACCATTTAACTAATATCGGGTCGGTCCGACCCATATAAATGGAGTCGGGTCGGCCCAATAAAAGATGAATGCATCGTCGGACTCGATTTTCCGTGCTCTTTCCATTTCTTGTGCTCGTTTTTGGCTCTTTGGCTTCATTTTTGCTCCTTTTCTATAATATTTGTACCTACAATAATAAATAACACATATAAACGATAAATGCACTAAAAATACCCGTTTTGCTATTTATTATACCAAAAATGAAGGGATTTAACACTAAAATCATGACTAATTCCGTGTTCAACACACCCCTACACTTAAAACATTGCTTGCCCCCAAGCAACTATTATCACAAACGTTAAATCCAAAAACAATTTAAAACTACTTTCTTCGAAATTGCTAAAATAAAATAAAAATAAAAATCTATAGTGACCCGCCATGCTCGACTTTTTATTCAAGGTATAAGGATCATAGAACAGGAAACACGCAAACTGGGTGTCTCTAGGGAATAAATAACGTCATCCTCTTTTTAATACTCCCAACTAAGCTAAAATTCCTTGTGCAAACGTTTTGTTAAAATGCTAACACTACTTATACTAATAACCTATGTAAATATAACTTTTCACTCCTATAATTACAACGACTAGGCAAGTGTGTTCATTTTCAAATTTTTGATCGTTCAAATCGACATTTGTTATGGTTGCCTAATCATCTAAGTGGAATATTAGACTCACCGAAAATAACGAGATTTAAGATTCAAAAATGGCCTTTCCCATGTAGCGGCTTTCTTCTCGGAACGTCCCAACCTAATCGGTTAAGTGCCCGGACTTTTGACACCCCACGGAGAATAGTACCAGGATTGGCGGGATTTTGAAATCAAATATCTTCACCGCTAAGCTAATAAAAGACACTTAGATGAAAAAACAACGACGGTAATTAGAGAATGAAGATTCAAAGGAGAGATCACTCCATGTAGAGACTTTCTTCTCAGCTTGTCCTTTAGCAAAGCTTAGGAGGCTAGGTTTTTATACCCTCGAGAATAGTATCGGAGCTCACTGGACCTTTGACTTCTACATTCTCAATTACCGTCTAAACTCTTATACAAAATTGACGAATTCTAGTTCAACTTCGGATTTAAATTTGAGAAAAAGCAAGTTTCTCACAATTATAATTGAAGAAAAACAAAACATAAAACTCTTATTCATTTTTTATTTTTATTTTTATTTTTCAAATAATTTTTTTTTCTCTTCTTTTTTTTCTTGCTTTTTTTTCTCTTTTTTTCTTTTCTTCTTTTTTTTCTTTTTTTTTCATTTTTTTCAACATATTTATTCACACAACATTATTTCAAATTTAAGAAAATATGCTTTCACTCAAATTTAAATAAAATGTTGAACTAGGACTCTATATCAAAATTGCATAAGAATTTATTTTTTGCATAACAACACAATTTTTAACGTTCAAAGGCTTGAAAAAAAACACACTTATTAAATCTAGTTATAATCTAAGAGGAAAAGCCATAGGTTACTCATATAAGCTCTAAAGAGAACCAACTACTCCACATTTAGCATTTTTATTTGCACAATTCCTAAAAGCTTAGTCTAAAAGTAAAGGGAGCAGCCAGATCAACACTCAGGCAGAGTCAGGATCCCCTTTGTTCTAGCCTACGGGACAAGTCAATCACGCACGGTCAAAAACGTTTTATTATTATTTAATAAAATAAAATAAAACAAACACACATTTGATCAAAATAGGATGCAAGAGGGCAAACAAGTAGGCATCAATATTATCAATAAGATATAAAACCCCCTATACTTAGAACCGAACATTGGCCTCAATGTTCAAAAGTGATAAGGTGTTACCCCTACTCTTAAGAACACAAAAGGCTAATGCTAGAATTCCAAGTGTAAGAAGGAGAACAAAATCAGATATGCATGGATAAAGATGAGAACTCGTCTGAGTACTCCCCTGATATAGACATGAAGATCGAACGGAGACTGAATGAAGAAGATGATGGAAAACAGCAACATCAACCCTCTGAAAGTCTTCTCGATCCAAGGGAACCTGCACACAAAAACAAAAACCAACAAGCACACATGGAGAGAAGCACACGCCCCTACACTTATGTTAGAAAATAAATAAAAAGGATAGATTATCGGGTTGCCTCCCGAGAAGCGCTTGTTTTTGTTAACCGAGTCACGAGCCTGACTCGACCCCGAATTAAATGGTCCATAGGGAAGCAAGAGAATCACCACTGGCTCAGAACAGATATGCCAGGGTAAAAATCTTATCCTCATTACCGGATGAGAATAAAGAAGAAGAATCCACAGTATAAGTGAAGAAAAGTAGAAGGATTCTTATAACATACGAGAAATAGGTATAAAGGCGATCCTTAAGAATACTCGTCTTCGCCAAGGGCGGGAGGGTGGGAGAAAAAGATATCAAAGTGTCACCCGAGGACACTTGATAGAAACTTGAAGCAAGAGTCGATGGGGTAACCGGTAAAACATCACAAGAAATAGCAACATCAACGTCTCCTCCGGGATCAAAACACTCATCCTCATTTCCCGGTATGAAATAAGGCGAGTAAAAGCGATACATCACCCGCTTGGGTGTGCACGCAGTAGGACAGGGTGGCAACATAATATGAGAAATATCAGAAGAAATATCGACCACCTGCGTCACCTCTCCAGACCGAATCAAACGGAAAGTAGGGTCAAATCTCTCCACCTCCTCTACGATGGGAGGTGTCATGGCTAACAAAGAATGCTCATCAATAGCAACAGAGTCAGGGATATCAATGTCCTCAATCCCCTCTTCAAAGAGAGGATTCACCTCACTAGAGATGTAGGCGACATCAAAATCAAATAAAGGGTTCGAATAAATCTTGAAAGTTTCCTTCTGAACGTCTTCATCGGATAGTGACTCGTCATCACTAGAAGTAAAATCATCATCGAGATCAAAAAAAGGATTTGAGAAAGCCAAAGAATCATCTAACAAGATGTCGGTGGGAGGTAATGAATCATCACTAGAAAGAGATTCACACTCACTGTCACTATCGGAAGCAGCCGTAGGCTCACTTTGGATTGGAATAAGAGTCTCGTCACAAGGAATAGTGATAAGACTCTCATCCCCCATGATGAGAGAGGCATCGGTCTCCGTAGTGGAAGAATCAAGAATAGGAGTGGTAGTCTCACATGATGGATTAAGATAGTAAATATTATCCTCGTCATCATCATAACAATAAGGAATCACACGAGGCGTAGAGGTAAAAGCACTAAGATTAGATACTTGCTCTTGTTGTCTTTCGTCATGCAAGCTAATTCTTGTTGAACGTATTGAAGTGTATTCAAAAAATTGGCTCGTTCTTCTTCACACATTCCAACAGAAGGTTGATGATCGAGGGTGTATTGTGGGGGCTCAAAATTTTGAAAACCGGAATTATAGCACGGATGTGGCTCATAGTAATTCATCGGTTGAGAAAAATTAGAACACGGATTTGGTTCATAATAATCCATCGGTTGACAATAAGAAGTATCGTGAGGGCCCCCACAATGATTGCAACACGGGTATTGATAAAAACCCAGTGCATGTGCGGATACGGATCGGCATATATGGAAGAGGGCGAGATAGTGTCATTAGAGGTGAAGTATGAATTGGTCCAATTGCAAAATGAACAATGTCCAAATTCGTGATTAGGGATAGCCATACCGTACCGCTCGCATTTATCAGACGACCCACACCCTATACAATATGAATCCATGAAGAATTAAAAATAAGAGGGATTGAGAAAAAGAATTAAACAGAATAGAGGATAAAGAGGAATAATTATGAAACCTTTTTTTTATATGATATATATAGTAATAAAGAAAATAAAATAAGAAAATATTTTTGGTTTTTATAAATTTTGTATATTTTTTTGGATTTTTAAATTTTTTTATTATATATATACAAATACGAAAATAAACTTTCAAAACGAAAGGATCTTCAAGTCACTAACTAAAAATACAACGCAAACATCGCTACACACAGAGCCGGCAGCGGCGCCATTTGATTGAGTCGTTTTCGTACACCTGAAGGTTATCGTAATCTCGGCGAAGTGTGAATGGAAATCCGCGTTAATGTCCAAATTTTGATGCTCGAATAATAAAAAAAAAGTTTTGATTCTAATAGTTAAACTACTAATATTAACGACTAAATATTAAAATATATAAAAGCTAAACATTAACAAGGCAACATGCGGTTAACGACAAATAATATAAACGACATATTAAAATTTTAAAAACTAATTTAATAGAAGTGAAACATTTTATAAACTATTATAAAAATAAATTTGTTTAAGAATATTTATAAGACTAAATTTTATTAAAGAAATGGCAGATTTGTTGTAAAACTTAATATTGAACTAATTAAAATATATAAACCTATTAAAACCCAATTTATACAAATAAGATTCATTTAACTAATTAGTAAAGGAAACTAAAGGTAGGTAAAGTTGCCTTATCCTCCCACTAAAAAAAACAAATGCAGGCCACTCAATGTAATACAGGGAAGTACTAATAAGTTTAAGATGCCTATTCCTAAAGCCATATAAAAACGCAGGGGAATAAATAATTACTATCTAAAAATGAGGATAAGTTATTATATGGAATGTTCATCTGTAGCTTTAAGCAAGACGTAGCCAAACAAGAAATTATAAAGTGAGAATAAAAAAAATGGAGAGTTATTATTATTATCACTTATCCTTCTATTAATTAAAAAAAACTGGTAAAAAAAATGCTGCCTAATCTCCGAAAATTAAAACAAACGCAGGAATGACTAAAAAAAATTAAATAAAAAAATAGATAGCATCTCTCAATCTAGGAATTAAACGCAGGGGTGATCTATAAAGAAAATAAAAATAAAGAGAAGATCTATATATTCTCCTAAATCTATCCTTAAAAAAAAATAGAATGTATCAAATTAAAAATTAGACAGGAAGAATATTAAAAATTAGATAGGAAGAATAATTACCTATTCTATATGAATATACGCAGGGTAATAAAAATACAAAAGTCAGGATCTGTTTTTCTTAATCCTACGCTACCCTCTCCTATCTATCTTAAAAACGAAAATAAAGAAGGAAAAAAATGGATGTTCACAACTCCTTCAGTCCTACGCAGGTCCCCCCTTTTAATGTTTCTGCTTATTCCCTTCCTTATCAAGTGGGCTGGGCCCTGCTTTTTGCTGCCTATTCTATCCTCAAATCTGATCTCTCCTTTTGCTAAAAACGGAATAGGGGCCTTGTGGGCTTAGTAATTGTTGGGCCAAAGTTGTTCATTGTTGGGCCAAAGTGGCTGTTATACCATTTAACTAATATCGGGTCGGTCCAACCCATATAAATGGAGTCGGGTCGGCCCAATAAAAGATGAATGCATCATCGGACTCGATTTTCCGTGCTCTTTCCATTTCTTGTGCTTGTTTTTGGCTCTTTGGCTTCGTTTTTGCTCCTTTTCTTTAATATTTGTACCTACGATAATAAATAACACATATAAACGATAAATGCACTAAAAATACCCGTTTTGCTATTTATTATACCAAAAATGAAGGGATTTAACACTAAAATCATGATTAATTCCGTGTTTAACAAGGTCATTCCTCTTTGATATTTGGAGCTCAATGGAGATTACGAATTTCGTCATAAATGATTCTTGAACGTGTAATAGTAGTCTTGTTCCTTCATGCTATGATCTTTGAGCCTTTGTCGTTGTCTTTCGACTTTGTCTTTTATCTTGAGATCTTCAAATTATCCTTGACTAGTCTTTGCCATCTTGCGATCTTGTGTCTTTATCCACATTCTCATACTGTGCACAATCTTGAAAGCTTGCTAACAATCTCCTTTGAAAAGAGGTCATTCCTCTACGTTACTTGATAAGGAAAATTTTGATCATCAGATTTGCGGATGTCTTTAGCTTTCTTGATCGTTGAAAGTCTTTGGGCATGAGTATGTGGTTTTGAATCTTTGACTTTGCTGAGTACACCGTAACGCCACCTTCTTGAGACAAAACATAGACACGGACTGAATGGTAGCGTTTTACCTCCGGTCGGTGAAGACCGTTACACGATATTAAATATCGTACCTGTGGTTAGGTAGATTCAATTAAGAATATTCTTGATAGGGTTTTACGGTAGTACTAGTCGTTCTCTTTACTCGACCGTCTCAAAGCAAGACTGCGAACATAAAGAGTGAATCAATTGGATTGACATCCGCTTGATTAAAGTCGTCAATTCAAATTCCTGGAACAAGTTTGATTCATTAAGAATCTTACCATTGTTGCTTTCCAGATGACACAAGCTTGATTCATATGAATCTCGCAAGTTACCTACCTTAGCGCTGACTGATGTTGACGCTAGAAGGATTTCCATTCGTCACTGTGAATATTAATAAATATCACACTGAATGTTCTGGCAAGACCATAAAAATATTGCGTAGAAACCTGAAACGAGTTTGAATCGATAAAGAAATAAACCATTGTTGCTTTTCAGTTTTACATGTGTTCAATTCATAAAGAATCTTACACATGACCTATTGTAGTGTTGTTTGATGTTAACACTGGAAGGATTTCCACTCATCATTGTGAATACTAGGCAGTATCACTCTGAGTGTTCTAGTAATATCGCAAGGATATAGCGTATGACTCTCTTGATCTTCATCTGTGTGTCCTAACGAGATTTGATTGATCCCTTGGCTCTAGACTCGATTTGTGCACTTTTAGTGGTCGGAGGCTGGAGCAGATGCCACCTATTCAATATCAACTATCTCGGAGTGAGAAAGTCAATAGAAGTCGTGTTGATCTCCGTGACAATAAAACAAACTTCTTTTGAGAGAAGCCTGAGTCAGCTGGGAAGGGGTTGTGCATTACAACACTGGGTCTATGATGCGTTGTCTTCATGATGTGTTGACCCGGTTTCTGCCTAAGTTGTATGGAGGGCTAATTTCTTTACACCCTTTATCCGTACATTTCTTTTTCATTCTTCAACCCCTTCAATGCTTACAAAGACATCATCACTAGCACTTTGTCGTGATTGTTCCAGTGCTAGCATCAGTACTTAGTCGGCATTCAGCTTCGTTCACATTCTACTCCATCTTTCCTAAGGACTTCTAATAATCTATTGGATTGTCCCTGGGAAGATCCCTCTGGTTCTGGTTGGATGATAGGACTTAAACCTAACCACCCTTTTGACACCAATAAAGTCGTGAATTAAAGATGTTGTGGGTAATTGATCGTAACCATGAGTGCTTGAGTCTTTAGAACACATTTTAATCACATTTTCCCCCTATCTCTAATATATAAAATCGTTTGATATTAGAGATACCAAATTTGATTAAAATATATTGTGAAGAATAGTCTTGAAAAACTCTAGGGAGAAAATGTGTCAAACTTAGCATGAAGTTGGAACGTTCCCCCTCAAATATTGATCCAATAGAATTGTCATTACGAGGATATGATCCACATTAAACTTTTGAGGATAGGAGTTGTTGAACACACAATTACTGAAAGATTTTGAATATCATTGAAAAATTCTTGAAAAAATTGTGTTCAACGCTTTTTGAAAAATCAATTCTTTTTTGTGAAAAGGTTTTTCTAAAGCAAAAACTTGAGTTCATAGACTTTGAATGTCTTGACAAATCCACTCAAGTGTAAGAAGATTTCTCTTCTTTTGCTGAGGGTAAGGGCACTAAAGCGTACACTCCCCCGTGAATATAGATCCGGGTTGTAATCTGAAAGTGACTACAAGCCATTGTGTTGAGCTCAAAACGTTGAATGTTTTGTGACAAGCTCAACCCAAGATAGATTGCTCTACCCGTTGTTGGAAAAATTGTCCAAAATAGACATTTTCCTTTAAAAAAGTAGAAATGACATGTTTTGAAAAAATATTTACAACTTTCATTCGAGCTTTATGTACACACCTGTGTCGTTATTGAGCGACATTTATAGGTACGTCCATATTATCGATACTGAAAGACATGTCGAGAAGAATATTTTTGGATTTTGAAGGATTTTTTAATTTTGTATTTTGCTTTTTCATTAATATTTACATGTAGATGTTTGATAGATGAATCAAGCAGGTTTCTTTGCCAGAATCTCCAGTTCTGCTAGAGTCAAACATCGCATACCAATTTGCCTAACTAGATACGCAAACCTCTCTTTCGAAAGAGCTTTTGTAAACAAGTCAGCTAATTGGTAATCAGTTCCAACAAAGTATAGTTCAACAATACCCCTTTCAACTTGTTCCTTAATGAAGTGATATCTGACATCAATGTGCTTCGTGCAGGAATGTTGTACCGGATTGCAGGAGATGGCTATGGCAGACTTTGAGTCACAATACATAGGTACTGTATCAAAGTGGAAGCCATAGTCCGTGAGCTGTGTTCTCATCCAAAGAACTTGAGAACAACACGCAGATAGAGACACATACTCTGCTTCGGCTGATGACAGTGACGTGAAATCCCGCTTCTTGGAAGACCATCCCACAAGCTTATCTTGACCCAGAAATTGTGCACCACCAGAAGTACTTTTTCGAGTATCAAGACACCCTGCATGATCATAATCTGAATAGGCCCTTAGAAAGAAACAGGTTTCCCTCGGATACCAGAGTCCCATGTGAATGGTATTCTTAAGGTACCGAAAGATCCGTTTAACCTCCTTGAGGTGCTTTTCAGTGGGCCGTGCTTGATATCGTGCACAATAACACGTAGCATGTGATATATCTGATCGGCTTGTTGTTAAGTACACGAGGGAGCCGATCATGGAACGATATCTCGTTTGATCTATGGCATCTCCCTCCAAATCAGCATCTAAGAATGTGGTTGATAATGGTGTCCTAACGGGGTCACATGAGGTCATACCATGCTTTTTGATTATCTCTTGACAATACTTAGCTTGGTTTATAAAGATACCACTTAGGGATTAGTGAACTTGAATTCCAAGAAAGAATCTTAGTTCGCCCACCATTGACATTTCAAATCTGTTGTGCATTACTTTTTCAAACCATTTTGAAAGTTTTGGGTTTGTAGACCCGAAAATAATGTCATCAACATAAATCTGCACAAGCAAAATGTCATCCCCATATTTATAAGTGAAAAAAGTTAGATCAATGGGACCTTTTGAGAAACCTTTGGAGACTAGAAATTTCGAGAGCTCGTCGTACCACGTCCTTGGAGCTTGCTTGAGTCCATAAAGTGCTTTGTGGAGACGATACACCTTGTCAGGATAATGAGGATTGACGAATCCTTCCGGCTGTGTGACATAGACTTCTTCCTTTAAAGGACCGTTAAGAAACGCCGTCTTTACGTCCATTTGATAAACAATGAATCCATTATGTGCATCATAAGCAAGGAAAATCCTGACTGCTTCCATACGAGCTACTGGTGCAAATGATTCTTCAAAATCAATACCCTCTTTCTGTCCATATCCTTTAGCCAATAGCCTAGATTTATTCTTGATGATCGTGTTCTCTTCATCCATTTTGTTTTTCCAGATCCATCGAAGATTTAATGGTGTTACATCGTATGGTCTGTCAACAAGTTCCCAGACTTTAAGTCTTTCAAATTGTTGAAGTTCATCCGTCATCGATCCAATCCAAGCGTGATCTTCCAAGGCTTCTTTGATATTTGTTGGTTCAGTTGTACTCACGGCGAGTACGAACATACAAACATCACCATCGGTTTCAAGTTGTCGTCTTGTACGAACGGGCTGTGAAGGGTTTCCAATTACTTGAACCAAAGGATGATCTCGGGTCCAATGATGTGTTGAAGGATGTTGTTGATAGAACGTATGCATATTTGATGGATCAACATGGCGAGTAGAAGACTCTATAGTTTCGTGTACCGGTATACCGAATGGGTTGATAAATTATTCTTCGTCATTTAATGCATTGTCTGCTTGATTTGTGTTCTCTAGAGCAATGAAAGTAGTTGTGGATGTTGTAGGAGCGGTTGTTGATGTGATATTCTAAGGAGGTAAATCTGCAGCAACCCGTGTTGAAGTAGATGAAGTTGTATCCTTATGTTGACGATGATCGGTATCATCATTCTTATCATGAGTGACAACGGAAGACTTCGATACAACATGTTTCTCCCCCGTGAAATATTCATCATACATTGGTTCATATAACATTTCCAACTCTTTAATTGTCGTGTTGACTGTCATGTCTGCTCTTGGAACATTTCCTTGAACCAACTTTGAACTTGACGGTTCATTGTTGTGGTCTGGAGTTACGAGTTCCGTGCGGTTGTGAACGGAATTCGTTTATCGTTGTGGATCGGGACTTAAACTGTTTTGTTCATGTGCCATCTATTTTAATTCATCAAATCGGATGTGAATAGTCTCGACTATCAATTTTCTTCTCTTGTTGTAAACTCTATATCCCTTAGACTGAGTTGCATATCGCACAAGAATACATGCATCACCTTTCTCTTTCATCTTGTCAAGATTTTCACCATCTCGAATAATGTAACACGTACATCCAAAAACCTGAAGGTGTTTGAGTGAAGGTTTTCGATCATGAATTATATGATATGGTGTCTTTTCGTGTCTTGGAATAATTAAGGATCGTTTTTGTGTGTAGCATGCGGTTGACACGGCTTCGGCCCAAAAGAATAATGGTAGTTTTGAAGCGGATAATAATGTTCGAGCAGCCTCAACCAAAGTACGGTTTCTTCTTTCAACAACGACGTTTTGTTCGGGTGTTCGAGCAATAGATGTTTCATGTTTAATTCCTTCAGCTTCAAAATAGTTTCTCAGAGTTGAATTCAAAAATTATGTGCCTCTGTCAGTACGAATAACTTTTATTTGAGCCTGAAGACCACGTTGTATCAGTTTTAGGAAGTTGATGACAACTTCGGGTGTTTCATCCTTGGACCTCAAGAAATGAGTCTATGTGTACCTTGAGTAATCATCGACAATTACAATAACATATTTATTTCCATTGATACTATGAACACGCATGGAACAACACAAATCTATATGAAGAAGATCTAACCGTCCTTTAGAGCTTGGTGTAGTCTTTGTTTTGAAGCTACTTCGTTTAGCTTTACAAATCACAAGAAGAACAGAGATGATCTTTGATGAATTTCAAGCTTGGAAGGCCTCTCACAATATCTTTCTTGGAAAGCAAGTTGATGGTATCAAAGTTGAGATGAGAAAGACGTTCATGCCATAACCATGCCTGAGTCGTTGAAGCTTTAGCCATGAAGCAAATTGGAGTTAATGAAGTTGTGTCTTGTAGTGAAATTGTGTAAAGATCAGTACCCCGTGTACCGGTAAGTAAGTCATTCCCATCATAATCACGAACAAAACATGTCTTCTTTCTGAAAGCAACCTCCAAATCTGTATCACAAAATTGACCAACCGAGAAAAGATTACGATTGAGCCCTTCGACGTAGTATACCATTTTTACCGTTATATTTCCCTAAACTAAATCTCCATATCCTAGGATCGGTGCAAATTGATCATTTCCGAATCGGACCGTACCCAGGAACTTCTCCACGAAGTTAATTAGAAGCTTGAGATTCCCCGTCATGTGCTTCGTGCATCCGGAGTCCAATATGAAGAGAAATATTTGTATCACCTGCAGAAGAGTTAGAACACAATGGATCATTTGCTAAATTGGATATCATAGTAGTTGTGATTATAGAATCATTAGTGTCCTTAGCAACGTTTAAAGGCATACTAACACTCGTTGTCACATTTTCTGTCCTAACTTTAGGCATCCATTTATATCCTGGAGGACGTTGATTAGCAAACCACCATTTCCAAGACTTGCTAGCAGACTCATATAATTCCTTAATTCTGCTTCTAGGGTTCTTAGTGGTGGAATCTGATGCATTACTTTTCTTAGTGGGGGTTGCACCAGAATGGTTCACTTTGCGTTTGGGTTTACTAGCACTAATAGGCATCCCAACTTGCTTCTTAGTTATAGTATCTACGCCTTTGACATTATTCATAGCACACATAGAATGATTAGAATTAGCACATTTTCCACATTTGACACAAACAAATTTAACATTCAAATCATTCAAATCATTCAAAGTATTCAAATTGTCATTACACGCGATTACAGACTTTTATTCTTAAAAACATTCAAATTCCTACGGTGTTCTTCTACTTCCTTCATCTTTCCTTGACTCTTGTGTTTCCAGACCTTATCATTCACTTTAGTGCTCTTAAGCTGAGGCCGGCTAACACTAGCAGTGGAGACTACTCATGTAGTAGAAGACACATGGATATTAGTGTTTCTAGAAGTCTGAGGCGAGTGACTAACTTTGTTTGTGGGTTTAGTGGTCATTCTATACATCCCTGGTTTAATCACATTATTGTGCTTAACGCTTGGTGCTACAATATTCCTTATGGGTTGAGTATGTGATAACCTTTCCTTTCCATCCATCTTGGGGGCAAACACAGGTTTTGCAAACGAAGAATTTGAGAAAGCAGATGGTTTTCCCAAGATAGAGGATCTATTCACTTTAGAGGCATTGGGTTGTCTAACAACAGGTTTCTTAACGCTAGGTTCCACAACTTTCCCACCCATCTTAGCAACGAGTTTCTTCAACTCTACTATTGCTATGTCTTTTTCTTGTAACTGAGCTTTTAAATCCGAAATATCAAGACTTTTTTCGCTTAGTAATCGACATGACTAAGATAATTTTACTTCCAAAGGTGTATCATTTGAAAAGCTGCCAACTTTCTTTTGTAAAGCAAGTTCAAGTGAGTGACAATGTTTTTGAAGATAATCATATCTCTGTTAACAAAAACTCTTTTTGGTCAACTTTATTCGAAAGCTCAGTTTCAAGACGTTCACATTCTTTAACTTAATCAAGATATTTGCATGCAACATCAGAATATTCATCAATATCAGCACAAGATGTAACATAAATAATAAGTGTGTAGACACTTATCCTTTTACCACTTAATTATAATAATAACCAAGCCAAAACGTGTATTTTATGTCGTAAATGTCGGAATTATGCGTGATTTGTGTTTTTGTTGTGATTTAGGATCAAAATGTGAAAAGGGAAGAAAACACGGGCTTTCACGGGCTTTTATCGAAGAAAAAGACAAAAGACGAAGTCAAAAGATCAATAGTGCAAAAAGAACGGAAGTCCAAGGCCTATGTGAAGATTTATCGAAGAAAAAGTCTAAAGACGGAAGTTTAATAAAGCCGAAGAACTCAAGTCTAATTAATAAAGAAATTACAAGAAGAGTTCAAGTAATCCCGAGACAAAGTCGAAAAAGTCGAAGAATTTAGAAGACGAAAAGACAAAAGAAGAAAGAGAGGAGCAACACATGCTAACCTTCCTAATCACCTATAAATACCCTCCTAATGACACATTAGGAGGTGTTGACTATCTTGACAAAATAGTTCTTCCACCTTTAATTTCATGTCATTTTACTTAATTCTCATTTAATTTCCTTATCTTGCACCTTTAATTTCTTGCCTTTAATTTCAAGTAAGTTTTATTTTGTTGTTGAATCTTTAATTTTAATCAAGTTTTTATTAATCTCTCATTCTACCTTTCTTGTTTTGCTTAATCTTGATGTTCATGTGATTAAAAAGTTTATCTTTTTATTCATCTCTAAGTTTTAATACGAATTGAGCTTTGAGCTTGACATGCTTATTGGCTTATTTTGTATTTAGCTTATTTGTTTTAAAGTTTTCTTAAAGGTTTTGTAGTTTTAAAGTTTGATTTAAAAAGTTGCTTATTTAGAGTTTTGCAAGTTTTATTTGTTCTTATTTAGTTTGTTTAATTATAGTTTGATAAAGTTTTGGTTTGAGCTTATTGAAAAGTGGCTTATTGCCCTTGCTTATTACGAACTTCCCTCTGTCGGAAAAAGGGTTTACCTTTTCCGACAAGTATTCCGGTCGTAGACTTTTATTCCGACAAGCATTCCGACACCCCATCGGAAAAGGGTTTCTGGATTCCGACTGAGATTTCGATCTGGATTCCGACGTGCATTCCGATAGGTTCCAAGGTTTGCTATTCCGATAGGTTTTCCGATAGGGGATTCCGACCAACATTCCAACAGGGGTACTTTTGAGTTCATTCTGATTGTTTTCCGACGAGTGCATTCCGACCCTATGCTGACGGTGTATTCCGATGGGATTCCGATGGATTGGGTTTTGTGTTATTATTTTGCCTTAGTTTTATTTTTAAGTTCGCATTTTTATTAAATTGTTAATTTTACTTTCATTTTTATTAACTTGTCAAATTTACTTTTGGTCAAGCTTTAATTTTTGTCATTTGATTAATTTACTTTTAAAGTTTTATTATTTTGCACAATTACTTTTTAATTAGTTTTAGCTTTAATTACCGTCATTTACTTTAATGTTTTGCACATTTAATTTTACTACAACGACCAATCTTTTTGTTTTCCACCAAAAGACGACTGAGTCACGTTTAACCAGAGGTCAATTCGATTAGACTTCAAAGAACGATTCTTATAGTTATTAAATGGCACCGCTGCCGGCTCTATTCGTGAAGATTAACGGTTTTCTGTGAGAGACGCGTTGAATTTTGGGATCCGTTCACTCGTGAGCGTTATTTTTTTTTGTGTCAAAAAAATTCCAAAAAAAATCATAAAAATTAAAATTTTTCAAAAATACAAAAGCATTAAAAAAGTTATAAAAAGTAATTCTTTTCAAAAGTTTTACACCAAAAAGATTTTATTTTTACAAGTACATATATATTCTCTATTTCTTTGGTATCTTTTTCTTTTTCTTTTGCAGGTGTATGTGTACTAGATCTTCATCTTATTCAGAGCACGAGACTCGTGAAGATTTAGTTATGGCTGGTGTGCACAACAACAATAATCCACCCCACCCCAACATGAATAACAACAACAATGTTCCCCCACCCGACCTTCGAACGATGGAGGAGTTGTGTCAACCTACGATGAATGGACGCGGAGGACCGATTGCGCCGATGCAAATCACGGCTCCAGAGTTTTCGTTGAAGCATCACATGATCCAACAAGTTCAAAACACTTGTCCATTTCGCGGATTACCGGATAATGATGCCAACAAACACCTCGACAAGTTCATTACCGTTACTCAAAGCATGAAGTTGCCCGGTGTTACCATGGATTTTCTTCGCCTTCACCTATTTCCACACACCTTATCCCACCATGCCGAAAAATGGTTTGATCGTCTTCCGAAGAATTTAATTCATACTTAGGACGAGATGACTCAACGATTTTTGTCGCGCTACTTTCCACCATCCATGGTCACGAGCCTTCGGAATCAAATTAGTGAATTTACTCAAGAACCCGATGAATCACTTTTTGATGCTTGGGAACGATATAATGTTTTGATCGATCGATGTCTAAACCACAACATGCTCCCCGTCACCTTAATTGATACTTTCTACAACGGTTTAACTTTTCGTGATCGTGATACGATTAATGCAGCCGTTGGTGGCACATTTATGAAAAGAAGACATGAGGAGTGTAGAGAGCTTATAGAGAACATGACTACTTGATAGTCGTAGAAATACGTGTTTAGGAAAACAACGTATAATTGGGGCAAGTATTAAGTTGCACGTTTTAGGAAAAACGCGAAACCGAACGAGTGCGAGTTCGTTCTCGAGGAGGTGTGTGTATTAGGTGCCAAATTAAATAAACAAGTTTGGAATGGTGTCGTTTTAAGGTGAGGAAAAGGTAAAAATAAAAACGAAGTACGTTAAAATCTAAGCTACGACGACGAACTCGTGAAAACGTAAAATCGACAAAAACCTAAAAAGTCTCTAAAATTCACCAAAATTTTATCCTAACTAAATAAAAATACAAATAAAACAATTTTGAAAACCAAAAAGTCCAAAAGTTTTTTAATAATTTTATAATAATTTTTAAAGTTAAAGAAAAACCCTAAAATTAAATAAAATAAAAAATAAGACTTTTTGAAAACTTAATTGGATGTAAACCTCAAATTATAAAATTAAAACCTAAAAATAATTTTTATAAAATTTTAAACCTATTTATTCTATTTTTAATCTATTTAATTAAAAACGGGTACTTAAAAATTCATAAAAAATAATTAAATAAAGAGAAAAATTAAAACTTTAGCTGGAAAAATCCTAAACTTAATTATAAACACAAGAAAAACCTAAACAAGCAAAATGGCTTATTTAATAAGCTTATATGGGCTTATATACACTCGGCTTATATTAAATGGAAGAAACCAAAACGTGTTTAATACTTGGTGGGTGGAGAGGTATGACAAGAAAAACTATCCGGATCACTGGTAAACACGTTACTCCTCCTAAAGGGAGGTCGCATGTTCGAGCCCAGGCCAGGTAAGTTTTTACAAATATTTTTTTCGTTTTTTTTACTCAACGTGAACAGTGACTGTCAACTCCCGCAATACACAAACACAAGTCCAGTTAATCGAAATATGGTCCAGATTGATGCAAATCAACATAGTCCCAATGTTTTTATCCTCTTACTTGCTTCTTTTGTTGCTTACGGGGATTTGGAGCCCGGGATTGGGAGTATAGTTCTGCTGGGCGCAAACGGCACCCTCACAAGTCGTTGGACTTGTGAGGAGTCAAGACTAACAGCAAAATAACGAACTTAAACACAACAATCCACAAAAAAAAAAAACAAAAAAAAACAAGCAGATTCAGTCCTGATGAGGGTCACTACGGGGTGGTCAGGTGGATGAATATCCTTATCAGTGAGCTATAGGCAAGCTTAGACTACCAAAAATCCCTTAGAACCTTCTTTCCAACTTGTGCACAACCTAGATCTACACAAATGATAACCAATTCCAAGATTACGAGTGTCAAAATTCTCAAATGATACCTAAATCACCTACTGTTTGAAAACTTGCAGGTAAATAGAAAACGTAGAAGTTTAGATTTTAAACTAAATGGCAAAAAAATAAAAACCGATTTCAACTTATTTTTATCCTAATGCAAGAGTTCTAAAAGTCTAAGGCCTCAAAGATGTGTTCAACTTGAGTTGTCATCTCAAACCAAACACCCCTTTCAGGCAGAAATGAAGACTTAGTTTTACACTATGAATAAAAGACTAAATGTACTAGCAATCCTATAAACTAGATAAACAGTAAAAAAAAGAAGTTAAAATAAAAATAGAGGGATACAATCAGTTAAACCAAATAATGAACAAAACAAGAGATGTTGGCACACAAGAAATGACAATTGCACTATAAATCCTCACAATCCACACCTTAGCAGCCTAAGTGATTTCGGTCATTCATTTGCAGATTCACAACCAAAACTAACCTGTATGCTAGATGATCGCAGAGACTATAACGCACCCAAAGAAATTACAAGTGCCCACTATTGATGATGCAGATACGTATAATACCAAACGAACAAACAGTGGGTCACGTTGGCTTTCTTATGAGCTTCTATGAGCAAAAATAAGTTCCAGTAAACACTATTACTGAAAATCCAAAGACATAAAACCTAAACCTAACCTAGATTAAGGACTGATGAGTATGTTTAAGCTTATGTGTTCAAAAACTTTACACAATGGGGTATTACCATGTGTATTTTGAGACCACATAAGTCACATCACACATACCAGACCACAACTAGAATTCGCACACTTCTAAACAACTCCTAGCCTATCAACTACACCGTAGGCAGATTGCTATAAAAAGGGCAATTATGTAGAAAACCTTAACACACTAAATCAATTTTTCAAACTGAAAATACACATCTTTTTGCCTCAAATCTGCTTAACTAGGTTTCCTAAGGTTGTGCAGAGTAAGGTGGGCTCTTGGTGGTCAAACCCTACCCAATAGCATACCGCTCCCAAACACTCCTTAAAAAGACTAGATAATCAAATTCTCTACAAAAACTTGCGTATCTACACCACAATTTATCAAGACTCAGATGACTTATCTCAAATAAACAGATTTCACTCAAATATACGACACTTCCATGACACACATCACAAAGTCATATTTCGCATGTAAATCAGTACTTGGACATAAAATAAAAAGGAGGAGAAGAGCAAACCTCTAGGGCATACATCCATGCCCTAGACTGTTTGAGCTTATGTGGTAGCCAACAACCACAACCTTCCAAAACCTGAAAAGATCAACAAACAAGAAGATACAAACAACGTAATCTGCTTTTTATGAAACCTTCACAAAACTTTTGGACTTTGTGATATTTGAGAACTTTCTGAATAAACTTAACAAGAACCTTTAAAAACTAAATCCTAAAACGGATTCCAGGGAAGAACTGCATAAACAGAAAAAGAAAGTTTGGAACAAAGTTTCTACAAATATCAACTTTTCATAAACTCTTTGAAAAAGGAAGTATATTTGACAAAAATCATTCACATACACATAAAAGATAGATGGAACTCAGAATTTATATCTCAATTGTAAGTTTTTTATTCCTCAAATAAAAGTTTACACAAAGAGATAGAAAACTGGAACAAGAGAAACACTAGTCCTATTCGCCCTTTATATACAGGGTCACAGAAGAATCTAGAAAACAAAAGAAAATGCAAACCCTAGTTGTATGATTTCCAAACTTGCCCTTCAAATTTTGAATTCTCCAAAATAGTCAAAGGCCTCATGTGATGTTGCAGGGCTCATGTGATGTTGCTGAGTTGTCCAAAGCAATCTCCTTCGTTTATCTTCATTTGGGGAACAAGTAATCAACAGGAATCGTTGATGATGTCCCCTCATTGGGCTTTGGTGACAAAGACGGGGTATTGGGAAGTCTTGGTGGGGTAGGCTGGTGAGGTAGGGGACAAAAGGATCACATGGGTGTGTTCATAGTACCACCAATTAGTGTTCTGGAAACACTAAGCTTAAACCCTTTTGATTATGACATGATCCGAATTTAGGGTTTATGATTAGATTTAGGGGTGGTTAAGTGAGAACAGAAAATGTTACCCGCTTCTATAAAGGATTTTTGTAATATTAATTTAAAAATTAAATTAATACTAATTATGTTTGAGTGGGTGGGGTGACATGGCACATGGTGACTGGTGGGTTGGGTTTCAATGTTTGGCAGATTTGCCCCCTGAGCTTCCTAAAATCTTGCAAACAAACTTTAGGCATAATAGACTTGGATTTCTTTTGTAAAAACTTAGGCCTAATTGCAAAACTAGTCCCTCTAACTTATGAATAATGGAACAAAGACTAATTTTGTGAACTTTGAGATCTTCAAGGGCCAATCTTGCACAATATTCAAACATTAAGGACCAACTTGTGTAGAATGATTCTTCAAGAACTATTCTTGACAATTCTTTAAAGATGAGGGACCAAAGTTGTCATTTCTTCAAAGTTCAAGGCATTTTTGCAAAATCCAAAACTCAGGTCAGGTTCATTGTGCGGCTTCGTTTCCCGTGTTCGTTATTGCTTCATTCTTGTGATCATTTGATGATTTCATGATATCCGTACCTAAAATACACAAGACACAAATACAAGCATATATAGGGGTATTTTCATGATATTTTAAGCGTTTTAAGCCCGATTTGGACGATGAGACTATGTATAATTACAGTCTCATCACTACTCATCACAAAAATTGGGATTCATCCGCATCTTCAAGGAATAACCCGAGAGTCAATGTTTCTTCTACTTCTTCAAACCCTGATATGACCGAATTGACCCGCGCAATGGTCGAAATGAGTAAAAATATGCAACTCTTGGCTACAAATCAACAACAACAAGTTAAAGCTGTTGCAACTTCTTGTGAGATCTGCGGCGGTCCTCATTCATACACTGATTTTCCTTCTACTCATGACAATCCGGAAAACGTGTATGCGGCTTATGGTAACTATTCAACGGAAAGCTATCAAGCTCGACCTCAAGGTGATCGCAACTTGCTAAGTTACCGTTCTAACAACTTTCTTTCACCTGGTTTTTCTCCTTAAAACCACAACCCCAACAACTACAATAGAAGCAATCCAAACCCACTTCGAGCTTCTAATCCTTATCACCCACCCGCTCAACAAGCACCACCCATTGATCATGATGTTGAAGCTTTTATGAGGACCCAAGGAGAGCTAGTTAAGAATCTGCAAAGCCAAATCATCAACTTGAAAGGAGATATCACTAAGCAAGGTAATGATATTAGATCCGAGCTTCGACATGATATACAAACCTCTTTTAGCAATCAAACAAATGATTTGAAGAATATGCTGGCTAGTTTCCTCCCAAGTACTCAACCCTCTACTTCGGGCTCTCTTCCTTCGAATACCGTCACCAACCCAAGAGCGAATGTGAGTGATATTACTACACGCAGTGGAGCAACTTTAGTAGGACCATCTATCCCTCCCCCAGTTACTCCATCTACACCTCTTCCACCACCATTTATCCCTCCTACTCCCACGCCTAGTATTAGTTCTCTATTACCGTCTCCACCTCTTACTGAAGTACCCAAGAAACACCCTTCACCAACCCCACCTTCCACCTTTAAACCTTCAACATCTCAACCTTTACCTGCTACACCTACACCACCTAAACCCAATATTCCTTATCCATCTCGCTTAGACAAGTGCCAATTGCTCACCATGGATGATATTCAAGTGTCAAATTTTTTGAAGAAGATTTCGGGACTAACCATCACCTTTAGCCTTGTTGAAGCTCTAGCCCAAATGCCTGAATTTGTTAAGATTTTTAAGGAATTGCTTAATAAGAAGGAGAAGATGGCCGAGTTTGTTAATACTCGATTGAATGAGAATTGTTCTGTAGTCATTCTTAAAGAACTTCCTATAAAACTTGGAGATCCCGGTCGTTTTGTGCTACCATGTACTTTTAACCAAACCGAAGAATTTACTGCCTTAGCCGATCTTGGGGCAAGTATAAATCTGATGCCTTTAAGTGTTTGGAAAACACTATCATTACCCGACCTTACTCCAACAAAGATGACTCTTGAGCTAGCAAATCGAACTCTCGCTTACCCCGTTGGTATTGCCGAATATGTGTTTGTTAAATTTGGCACCGTCACTTTTCCGGTCGAATTTGTTGTTGTTGATTATGAAATGGACCCTCGTATTCCGTTAATACTTGGTCGGCCATTCTTGAGAACCGGAAAAGCATTAGTCGATGTTGCCGAAGGTGAGCTAATCTTAAGGGTCGGGAATGAAGCACAAGTTTTTAAAATGGGGAAGATCGCAACCAAACCCAATGGAAGAGAATCAACGAATATGATTAATGTGCTTGATGATTTTGTCGTCTCCAACAATCCTCTTTTTGATTCTTGCTACGATAATCCACTTTTCCAAGATGATGTGGATGATTCTCTCTCCAATTTTGATCCTCCACCAATTCATGAGTCTCCACCGATCTGTGATGACTATGATGATGATTCTAGTTCTGATATGGATGATTCTGATGATTTTTCTTCTGAGTATAAAGACATGCCAACTTATGATGACTTTGATGATGTCGATACTCTTTTGATTGATTCTTCACATGATGACCTTGCACCTACTTTTGATGAAGATCCTCCGCCAACAACACTTGATCCTACCTTTCTTGTTTTGCTTAATCTTGATGTTCATGTGATTAAAAAGTTTATCCTTTTATTCATCTCTAAGTTTTAATACGAATTGAGCTTTGAGCTTGACATGCTTATTGGCTTATTTTGTATTTAGCTTATTTGTTTTAAAGTTTTCTTAAAGGTTTTGTATTTTTAAAGTTTGATTTAAAAAGTTGCTTATTTAGAGTTTTGCAAGTTTTATTCGTTCTTATTTAGTTCGTTTAATTATAGTTTGATAAAGTTTTGGTTTGAGCTTATTGAAAAGTGGCTTATTGCCCTTGCTTATTACGAACTTCCCTCTGTTGGAAAAAGGGTTTACCTTTTCCGACAAGTATTCCGATCGTAGCCTTTTATTCCGACAAGCATTCCGACACCCCATCGGAAAAGGGTTTCTGGATTCCGACTGAGATTCAGATCTGGATTCCGACGTGCATTCCGATAGGTTCCAATGTTTGTTATTCCGATAGGTTTGATTTTCATCATTCCGATAGGGGATTCCGACCAAAATTCCGACAGGGGTACTTTTGAGTTCATTCCGATTGTTTTTCGACGAGTGCATTCTGATCCTATTTCGACGGTGTATTCCGATGGGATTCCGATGGATTGGGTTTTGTGTTATTATTTTGCCTTAGTTTTATTTTTAAGTTCGCATTTTTATTAAATTGTTAATTTTACTTTCATTTTTCTTAACTTGTCAAAATTACTTTTCGTCAAGTTTTATTATTTGTCATTTGATTAATTTACTTTTAAAGTTTTATTATTTTGCACAATTTCTT
Source organism: Glebionis coronaria (assembly GCA_025667525.1). Classification (NCBI taxonomy): domain Eukaryota; kingdom Viridiplantae; phylum Streptophyta; class Magnoliopsida; order Asterales; family Asteraceae; genus Glebionis; species Glebionis coronaria. The sequence continues at coordinate 208,844,153 of CM046877.1, read as the reverse complement.
TTTAATTAGTTTTAGTTTTAATTACCGTCATTTACTTTAAAGTTTTGCACATTTAATTTTACTACAACGACCAATCTATTTATTTTCCACCAAAAGACGACTGAGTCACGTTTAACCAGAGGTCAATTCGATTAGACTTCAAAGAACGATTTTTATATTTATTAATAAACACACATAATACCTTTTGAGAGACATTCATGTAAGAGTAGATCATATGATGTAAAAAACTCGTCTCTTTCAGGTTGATGGTCGTTCACTTCTTGTTCAAGAGATTCCACATATTTCAAATCATCAAACATTTTTTGCTTAATCAATGTTTCAGATTCCAAAATATTTTTTTGTTCTTTCTGCAAGCGGAATCAAAATACTTTTCACAAGCACAGTTATATCGTGAGGAATTTCTTTATCACCTTTCAAAAGTTCACATTTTTTCCAGTCATCATCAACAACCTTTTTGAAATTTTCAATGTTACTCTTGAGAATAATAAGTGCTTGCTTACTCTTGCTTACAGAAGCTTTATATGGCAAATACTCAATAAATTTTGAAACATGAGTTTTCTTAGTGGCAAAAGCTTGTCTCCATTTAATTCTTATTTGTTCACATTCGAAAAATATTTGCTCACGAGTCTTCTGTGTTTGCGGTTTGAAAAGACCATAAAGACTGTTTTCATAAGCATAATTATATGGTTTAACAAATTCTTTATTAACTTTTGGTCTACTCTCTTCTTCCAAATCGTTTGTCTCTTCACTATCGGGCCTAACGACAAGGCAATCAAGATCGGTCCATTGGGACTCATCAAGATACAAGTGTTGATTCTCAGATTGAGCTTGCTCAAGGTACTTAGGATTTGCAAAACTAGGTCTATCCATAAAAAATGAACGAGGTGCCAACATTCTCATGGTTTAAATTGATTGATTAGTTTTTGTTAGTGCAAACATTACGATGTTTAATCAAGATGATCCCTTCATGTTTTGGTGATGACAAACATATAACTCGCAATACATAATGTAAAATGTGTAAGGTACTCGTAATCACTGAAGCTTACTTATGTATACTTCTCTCGACACCATGAAGATTACATTCGTCATGAAAGACAAGAAGGACGCGTGGTTCCCTTATAGAACACGCGGTTCCTTAGTGATATCGAACCGCGGGAAGATATGGAACCGCGGGCAGTCAAGCCGGTTTAGGCTAACTCAAGATTTCTGGAAGCTTCTAGAAGATGGAGGGAAACTAATAAATTCAAAATTCAAATTTTGAATTTGGGCTCCAAGAATAAAAGGTGCATCCTTTTATCCAATGGGTAGTCCACTCTTTTATCCAATGGGTAGTCCACTCTTTTATCCATTGGGTAAAAAGGTGCTCTCCAAGGCAAGGTTTAGCTATAAATAGAAGACTCCTCTCTTCCATTTCACTTGAACAAAAACACAAAAAAAACCTTCCAACATCCCATTCCTCATCCTCCTCAAGAGCAATGAGAAGAACACTTTCACCCTTGTGAAGTGTTAGTGTCTAGAGTCATAACATGATGAAGATCTCTCTAGATCAAGTCATGATTATTGTCTTCCTACTATGTATATGTAGAAGATCCAAGTTGTGGGTACACTTGGATGTGTTTGTAAGGGTAGAATATCCAAGTGATGGGTATCCTTGGATTAGGTGTTAGTTGTGTAGATCCAAGTCTTGTTAGTACTTGGATATAGTGTTAGAGTAATAGATCTAAGTGTTGTGTGCTTAGATCTATATGGTTTATGTGTTTAGGCCATAAAATACAAGGTTTGTTATGTTGGGCCATAAAACATAACTAGTGGGTAGATTAGGTTGTGTCTTGGTAGTTCTCACTAAACTCTAAAGTGATGTGGTTGTGTCTAGGTAGTTCTCACTAAACTAAAAGTGATGTGGTTGTGTCTTGTGAGTTCTCACTAAACTTTAAAGTGACTAGTAGTTGTGTTGTGTGAAGTTCTCACTTAGCTTCAAAGTAAAGAGTCGTGAAGATTGGTTCTAGCTTTCGATTAGAACTCGACATCTAGCCTTGTGTCGTTAAATGGTGAAGTGGGCGACGTTGTGTAGATTGGTCCTACCTAAGATTAGGACTCGACTTTTAGCTTAGAGTCGGAAATTGGATAAGCGACGTTGTGTATGGTTTCTCCACCTTAAGGAGTTTGTTGACTAGTGAAGTAACTCTCGAGTAAGGTGTACTCGAGGAGTGGAGTAGGGCGAAGAGGAGCTTCGTGACCGAACCACTATAAATCATCGTGTCGGTACTTTCATTTACATTTATGTCTTTACCTTTGTAGATGTATTTATAATTGCATACTTGTGTTGTGTGTCTTTGTGTGCATCACATAATCTAAACATCTAAGTTGCGGAAAAGCTATGGCTAAGTACGTGTGTGCTTCATGTTTAGATTATGATCAAGTGTACATCACTTAGTCTAAACATCCTAGTTGCGGAAAAGCTTGTGCTTAGTACGTGTGTGCTTAGTGTTTAGACTATTGCTTGATGTACTCTTGATTTGATGTGCTTGTGTGTTTTCTTACTTGTAGTATTTATCTCTCAATCAAACACATCTCACATCTAGTCAAGATTGATAAGGAATTTGATACAAAGGATTGTTAAGGTTTCAAATTAACAATGTTGCTACGTCCACTGTCGGCGGTTCGTTATTGGATCGGCGGTTCCTTATCAATAAGGAACCGCGGGCAGAGATAAGGAACCGCGGGCAGTGGATTGAGCCGAAATATTTTGAAAATGAACTAGAAACTATTCAACCCCCCCCCCTTCTAGTTTCAACAATTGGTATCAGAGCGAGGTTACTCAAGATCTTTGAAGTATATTGTACTTTAAAGCTTGGATCGATCTTTGCTCTCTTTTTCAAAACAAATGGTTTTTAAAAATGAAAACGGTTTTTAAAAATAGAGATGATCTTTGTATCAAATTGTTCATGAAGAGTGATTACTTATGACATGTGTTTCGTTGTTTCATTCGTACAAGTTTTGGTGTTAAATAAACTTTATATAATAGCTTGAATTAAATCTTTTCATGTTTGGAAGTATAAAAATATTTTGTGTCATAATTAACTCTAAAATACGATTTCTATGTGTCTAAAATGATTCTTTAGAGTCCTAAGTCCTTCCAAAAAGTTACCAAATGATTTTGGCCAAAAACTCATTTTTTGTCCTCTGACCACGGTTCTTTATTGTTCCCCGCGGATCCTTATCAATAAGGAACCGCAGTCAGTTTGACTCAGATTTTTGAAAACTTTGAAAAATCATATAAAATCAACCGTAAGTCCGTAGAAGTCGTGCCACCCGTCATTTCGAACGTAATTGAATTTTCTTTCAATTAAGAATGCTTCCAAACCTTTATTCAAACTTTAAAATTTGGATGGTTTCTAAGTTTCATACTTTGTCCAAAGTATTGAGCGTCGGTTTGTCGTAAAACTTGTGTTTTACTCTTTTCAATTAAGTTGGACATCTCTTGGTGATATATCTTTGAAAATTGATATATTTACAAAGTGTTAAACTTAATTAAATTTTAAATGGGTCAAAGACTATTTTCAAATAAAATCAAGCTATGAATACTTTATTGTATCTAACACTCAAAACATGGACGAATGGTTTTATGTGTTAAACTAATTGTTTGTATGTGTTTCCTTGTGTGTTATTATCATATGTAGACATTATTAAGTGTTCCTTGCTATTTGTAGTAGTATTGCTTATATGTCTAGTCTCTTGTGCCTTGCTTGTTATTTGTTAGTATCTAGTTTTTCCTAATTAGGATGTATGCTAGATTTCTTGCATTTTAGTTGCAACATTATGTGTGCATTGCATATAGGATTAACATCTCTTGGTTTACAAATGTTACATAAACATCTTGTACACCTCGGCATGTTCTTTAACACTTTTAGGTTTGAAAGCTTTGGGAGCTTGTCAAATCTATTGATTTGGGTCGTCTTACTCGATCATTGTGTTATTAGTTCAAGTAGATAAATGTCTCAATATAAAACATGAAACACCCTTTGAAAATCTTAGTTATTTTCTCTTAAAAGAGTGTTTGTGGGAATCAAGAAAGATTTCGATTAAATATCAATGCATTATTCAAACTATGATTGGTATCATTATCGAATCTAATTGACATGTTTTTTAGTGTAGACATGAATGTGGTTTATTAATAATATACATCGGATCATAACTCACACTTGTGTTGATGATGTTATATTGAATCTACTTGTTCAAATTGTTAGACATATTTTGTTTAATAATTACTTATAATGCACAATAAGAGTCGGTTTGATAACTTGGATGTTTCATCCGAAATACTCAAGTAATTTACATTGCTATGCAATTTATAAATGTGTCATTTCCGAAAGACCAATCAAGAGTGTTCCTTTGGTTTGTGTAAACTTTGTTTATACACTTCAAAGTTATTGGCCTCAAGTTCTATTAAGGTAAATAATCTTAACTAGACTTGTTTGACAAGATATGCAATGGTGCATTCTTAACCCTCATTAGGTCATGCATTGTGTCACCATGCAAGTTTCATCCTTGCTAAACTTTATTAGGCAAATGTTGGAATTACATTTTGTCTAACTTGAGAATGACTACTAGAGAATTTATGCACTAGGATCTTAATTTGACCTAACGGTTGAATTACTTCCATGTGGGAAGTTGAGTTGGTGTATAACTCGTAAAAATGGTCGTGTTTAGCCTTAATTGAGCACCTCTAGTGATAGTCTCATACTCATTCTCTAAATTAGCTAAATTGATCTTCCTATATATGACTAATGATAGTTTACTTGGATGAACGTTGTATGTCATTAGGATTCTTTTTCTTTTGTAGCCATTAGGTTTTTCTTAACCTTCTTCCTACGTGCTAATTGAACCTATATGTTTTTCCTTTGTATGTGTTCTAGTTTTTATTGCTCTTAAGCATGACTTTATGATAAGTTAGACTAGAACATTAGGATTTGCTGAATTGGAAAATCCCCCATTCACCACCTAAACCAAGCCTCTGTAGGCGGTTCTTTAAATAGACCGCGGCTCCATATCAATATGGAACCGCCGGTGGAGATAAAGAACCGCGGGCAGAAGCTCTCAAATTCGGGTTTTCTAAAACTTCCCAATTTTTCCAACACCCTTTGGAATCTTTGTTTCAAACCTTTGATCACTCTCAAAATATCTTGGGCTTTCCCTTTTTAACCCTTTACTAGTTTGGATCATCCCCTCACCCTTTTAAACCCTCTTTGTTAGCCTTGTTCTTCACACCTCAAACCATTCATCCTTACCCCTTAAACCACCCATTACTACCATGGTTTCTACAAGAACCTCCAATTCATCCAAAACCTCCTCTTCAAAGAGGCACCTCAAAATTAAGATTAAGTTTCCCAAACTTAACTCTTCACCCTTTCACACACCCAAGAATGAGATTGTTCCAATTCTCATCTCTTCATCACCCTCATCACCTCTTGCTCCATGCAAGACTACCTCAACCCATGGTACCAACCATTCACATGGTTCTACCTCCTCTTCATTCCAATCTAGAATGAATGAGCTAACCTCACCCTTCACTCCAAGTACTCTCTTGGATGTGACTACCCAACCTCAACCCATCCAAAGCATTCCCATTGTGAATGACTTTGTTGATACCTTGGTGACTTCACCTTTTACCCCTTCAAACTCACCCACATCACCCATCCAAAGCATTTCCATTGTGAATGACTTTGTTGAACCCTTGGTGACTTCACCTTTCACCCCACCAAATTCCGCCACCACCCTTGTCTTTCATTCAAGCATGTGGATTGCTTATTGCTAAGACATCTAATTTAAGCAAATCTTAGGATTCTAGTGCAACTAAGATTAAAATTATGCTTAAGTTTTAGGCTTGTTTTTTTTATATATACATCTTTGTATGATCTTTATTCTCTTGTATTTCCTTTCATGTTTTTCAACACGATTTTTCTTTGAGTCTTAGATCTTGTTGTTATTTTGTTTCTTTCTTTTCTCTTATTTTGAGTCTTTTTCTTAAACTAATAAGAATTAGGAATCTTCTTGGAGATTTACATTACATGTAGCTTGATTTGTGATATCTAGATAGATGACTTGCTTGTATGCTACTTGCTTATATATCTTCTTGCTTATCCGTATGCTATATGCTTAATTGATTAGTTATTGAATGCATGCTTATTATAAAGGTTTTGTCTTTGTCAAGCAATTCCGATATAATATCTCTTAGATGTGTCTAACTCATGCATGTTCTTAAATGCTACGTGCTAACTTGTTTTACTTAGTCTTCTCTTTTCAAGTAATCATGTTTCTTGCATGCCATATGTGTTAATTGCGCACCTTCTCTACATTGGTTTATTGTAGACTTCTTTAGGCATTGCATGAATTATCCTATGTGCTTACTTGATTATGTGTTTGATTTTGTACTAACTCTTCATGTCTTCTTGAGCTTCTTTTGAGTTTCTTCTCTCATTTTCTTTCGAGATTTCACCTTCACCTTCTAAGGTATAGTATTCATGAATCAATTTGTGAAGTTATCCTTAACTTCTTTGTTGAGTCTCTCTCTATTCATTTTAATCATGCTCTTCTTAGTCGAGTCTCTTTCTTCTAGTCTTTCTAAACTAAGTTGAGTCGAGCCTTACCCTTTCCTCATCATGTAATTGTTCTTTAAACATCCACAATGATTGAGAAGAGCTACGAAACTTTGAGCATGTAGTTTATCGTATGCTAAACACCATTTGGTGTCGACATTCATACGCATTTTTGCCTATAATGTCCTATATCCCTTTTTTAAAGCGTCGATTTATCCGCTTTTGGTTTTCCTTTATTTTTTTTGGTCAAAAATGTCTCTAGGTTGAGATATTTTTGTTCCTCTTTTTAAGAGTTGATTGCGGTCAAAATTTACAATTGGTATGGGTGATTCCATCAATTCTAAGTTTTTAACCCCTTGAGATGATATCTTCAAATTCTTGGATGTTTCTTTTCTACCTCTACTCCAACAATTTTGAATTGATTTCCTCAAAATCCTCTTCTTGTTTTTTTGAGAGTTGAGGGTTAAATCTTGAATTTTCTTGGGTGATTCCAAAAATTCTAAGCTTTTTACCCTTTGACATATTATCATTACAATTGGGTGATTCCAACAATTGTTAATTGATCTTGTCAAGATCCTCTCTTTTGACTTGTTTTTGGATTGATAGCATCGCGTGCACACTTCTTTCTTCAATGCTTGTCATTGTTTGTGCAAACGACTTGTTTATCATCCTCTTTTTTTTCTTTTCATCATAGTCCTTCTTTCTCTCTTTTCGACTATGTGGAATTGTTTTTATTGTCCATGTCATACTCTCTTTAGTTTGGTATTTTTGCCAAGATATTAAAGCGGAGTATGTCCTCTCGACAATATATGCTCTTTTTATATATGCTCTTGTCTACTAACCTTGTTTCGTAGGATACTTCTAACCCATTTTTGTAGCTCGTCACTATTCTTGCTTTGTTGGTGCCTCAAGCAAGGGGGAGCTCATATCAAGGGGGAGCATTTTCAAGAGTTCAACTCATTACATTTGCGATCGTTCACTCACTTAAATTGCATTCATTGAACATCTTGCAAGTAATGAATTATGGGATCTTGAAGACATGGAGGTGGTTAACCTATGGTGATTGAAGACTTCACTAGGATGACGCAAGCTCAATATCTTTGGATGATGGGATTACAGTTCGGATTCCCGCCTCTCAACCGAATATCTTTTGGATGCAAGTTATCTCAAAGTTGATTCTTCTCTTCTACAAACGACGACTACCTTTGGATGCGTGATCTTCCTCAAATGACATGGATTCTACTCTTCCTCAAATGACGACTACCTTTTTGATTCGACAAAAGGGGGAGAAGGAAGTGTAAACGAGTACGTTTCACATTTTACTATGCGTTACGGTTTACTTGTTTGTCATCATCAAAAAGGGGGAGATTGTTAGTGCAAACATTACGATGTTTAATCAAGATGATCCCTTCATGTTTTGGTGATGACAAACGTATAACTCGCAATACATAATGCAAAATGTGTAAGGTACTCGTAATCACTCAAGCATACTTATGTATACTTCTCTCGACACCTTGAAGATTACATTCGTCATGAAAGACAAGAAGGACGCGCGGTTCCCTTATAGAACACGCGGTTCCTTAGTGATATCGAATCGCGGGAAGATATGGAACCGCGGGCAGTCAAGCCGGTTTAGGCTAACTGATAGGTGTGAAAACACCCATCTTTTCTACCACTTAATTGCATTAAAACGGGACCTAAACGTATATTTTATATCGTAAATGGCGGAATTATGCGTGGTTTGTGTTTTTATTGTGTTTCAGGGTCGAGAAGGTGAAAAGTGGAGAAAACACGGCTTTCACGGACTTTTATTGAAGAAAAAGACAAAACACGAAGTTGAAAGATCAAGAGTGGAAAAAGAACGGAAGTCCAAGACCAATTCTGAAGATTTATCGAAGAAAAAGTCAAAAGACGAAAGTTTACTAAAAAGCCGAAGAACTCAGGTTTAAATTATGAAGAAATTACAAGACGAGTTCAAAGAAATCTCGAGACGAGGTCTTAGAAGTCGAAGAATTTGAGAAGACTGAAAGACTGAGGACCAAGATAGAAAGAAAGAGGAAGCCACCAACCACTGCCCTCTCCTATAAATACCACCCTCACAACATGTGAGAGGGTTGGTTAGTCTTAGTTTAGTTTTAGGATTAGATTAGGAGTAGGTAGTTTCTCTCTCTAAACTTATGCTTTCTCTCTCTAGATTAATTTGTGTTTTAAACTTTTGTTATTGAATCTTTACTTTTTCATTAAGCTTTTAATCCTTCATCTTCTATCTTTCTTGCTTAATTTGTTCCTAATCTTTGAGTTCATGTTCTTGAGTTTTCTTAATTTTCAATCAAGTGGGTTTTGATTGATTTGGCTTTGTTTGTTAGTTTTGATGATTTGTTTTGATTGATTATAGTTAGTTGATGTTTAGTGGTTATTTTGGGTTAATATTTTGGTTGATCTTGATTGATTTTGCTTAAATTCGTATCCCCTGTTTTATATACCTGCTACTGTTCTTCGTCCAATTGTTCCGCATAGGCATCTTCATTTTTCCCTTATTCGGAACATTTGATTGTTCCGCATAGGCATCTTCATTTTTCCCTTATTCGGAACATTTGATTGTTCCGCATAGGCATCTTCATTTTTCCCTTATTCGGAACATGTGATTGTTCCGGATAGTCATCTTAATTTTTTCCTTATTCGGAACATTTCAATATTCCGGATAGTTGCTTGATTTTTCCCTTATTCGGAATATTTTCAATATTCCGAGTAGAACCTTTTTCTTTCCTTTATTCGGAATATTTTAAATATTCCGAGTAGACCTTTCATTCCGAATAGCAAGTTTTTCCGCATAGACTTATTTTCCGTATAGAGCATTTTATTCCGAATAGTGTTTTTTAGTTTTAGTTTTCAGCTTTATTTTTTTCCCGCCTTTTTCTTTATTCGCATTTTTACTTGCTTCCCTTTTATTTAAGTTTTAATTGGAGTCATTTACTTTTATTGCCTTTAATTTCTCGTCAATTATTTCCCGTAAAGTTTTAATCTTTCATTATTGTTTCCTTACTTTATTTTTAATTGTTCCAAGTCTTTATTTTTAATTAGTTTTAGACAACGACACCCTTTTACTTGATTCACCAAGAACAACTGAGTCGCGCAATTAACCAGAGATCAATTCGAAGAGATACCGAGAAAACGAACTTTCAAACGAGTAAAAATTCAGTTATTAAAATGGCGCCGCTGCCGGCTCTTTTCGTGAAGATTGAAGGTTTTTTGTGAGTGACGCGTTGGATTTTGGGACCCGTTCACTTGTGAACGTTATTTTTCGTGTCAAAAATTTTCAAAAATCCAAAAGCATTTGAAAAATTATAAAAAGCATTTCTTTTTCAAAGTTTTGCACCAAAAATATTCTTCTTGCTTATCTATCTTTCTCTATGGATTTTTATGTCAATTGCGTCGGGTGCGGGAGACGATTGTACGGGAACGATTCTTGTCAATGGTGTACATGTGAGCGGTGCGGAAACGATATCAAAGATATGCAATTAATACCAGGATTTTGTCCTTTGTGCCACTCACTTAATTCTTCCTTTTTGAACCCACCTACTCTTTCCCCGTGCATCTATTGTGGAAGCGATTCTCATTGGCATGTTTCGTGCCCGGTTCAATACTCGTATGATTACGGGCAAGAACCGGGGTATAACTATGACAATGGAAATAACTATCCACAAGACGCACCCGACTTTTCTCCTTACCCTTCTTGCCAAACTTGTGGGGGTCCTCATGATTCTTCTTATTGTCAACCAATGAATTATTATGAGCAAAATCCGTGTCCTCAATTTTCTTCACCAATGGATTATTATGAACCAAACCCGGTTTCTAATTCTTCTCCACCGATGAACTACTATGAGCCACAATCATGCTATAATTCAGGTTTTCAACATTTTGAATCCCCACAACACATCATCGATCCTCAACCCTCCTTCGAACAATTGAGCTCCAATGAACAACAGGACAATCTGGTTAAGCAGCTTCAACAAATTCAAGAATCTTGGATCAAGTTCATCGAAAAATATCAAGAGGATCAACGACAGGAGCAAATATCGAATATCGAGACTTATACTCCTCCTCCGGTGTCTCCATACTATTACGATGATGATGACGATGAGCCTACTATTTCTTGGAATGATCTTACTGCTCAATGTCATAGTGCTATTGTCATCCCTCCTCTAAATATCCCAATCGTGTCTAAGGAGTGTGATACATTGAATGAGCTTAGTGATGTTGGTCTTGATAACGTGTTTGATGATGAGGTTTGTGACATACCGACTGCTATGGAGCCTAAGGACGACGTTGCTCTTACAGAAGAGGTCGATCCTAATGATGACGATTCTTCTCTCTGCTATGAGAATTTCACTTTTGAAGTTTCTCAATCTCCACCGGGAGATGCGGGTGATGACGATTTGTTTTCTCCGGTTTACGAGACGTTCATCGATGAACATGATCGTGTGGATGAGGTGGAAGACGTACTTCTTCGCGATAGATTACGGAAAGTGCACCTTCTTATTGATCAAATCGAAGCGTTGACTTCTCCTTCTCCTTCCGAGTCTTTGCCTCCCTCTATTCCTCCCGTTGAAGATAATGACCCATTGCTGGAAGAAATTGACATTCACTCCATACCACCAGGTAATGATGACGATGATTTGGAGGGGGACATTATTTTTGCTAATTTGCGACAGGAAAATATTGTCCCAAGTCCCCCTCCCGAGCACCTTTCATCCTCCCCTTTAGCCACTATCTCGGAGGATGAGTGCTTTGATCCGGGAGGTGACATTGATTATGCTATGATTGATAACAATACGGCTTTGCCGTTTGCTCAGCATTCATTGTCTTCGGGGGAGGACAATGTGCTTACTTTACCCAACCCACCTCCCGTGGATCTTGAATTCACATACTATACGTATGTTGAAAGGACCTTTCTCCCATTCAAGACTTATCCCCCCGCCTCTCCTTTGTTGATGTCAACCGGGAACGAGGACAAGGTCTTTGATCCCGGTATCACATTCGAGGTTTCCCCATGGACCATTTAATTCGGGGACGAGTCAGGCTCGTGACTCGGTCAACAAAAACAAGCGCTTTTTGGGAGGCAACCCAATTATCTATCTTATTTCACCATAAGTGTAGGGGGAGCCCCGTTGGTGTTTCTTGTTCTCTTTCTTATCATATGCAGGGATTAGATCTTCACAGACACACTCTTGATGACTTTTGACGAACCGTGATTTCGTGTTCCCTTCTTCCCGGTTCTATCCTAAACTCTTTTCGATTCACTATTTTATATTTCTCAATATTAAAATAGGAATCTCTTTAGTTGTCTCTTCCTTAGCGAGATTTAAACAACGTGCACAATGTCCTAAGTGTAGGGGAGTTTACTCCCACATGCTTAAACATTGAGGACAATGTTTATATTAAGTGTAGGGGGGACTTCTATCGAAGTTAAGTGGTCTTTTCCTTGTATTTGCCCTCATTTTAACCGGAAAATCAGTTTTTCGACATTTTTCAAAAATTTTAATCTATTTTGGCCTAGTTGTAGTCTCCTTTATTTTTGTTACTTTCTAGCATTTTAATAAAATGGTTTTAGTAAAGTTTAGATATCTTAGATATATTAGGCCCGTTGTGAATATTTTGACTCAACCCGAGTTTACTTATCCAAGTTTACTCTAGCTAGTATCCTTAACCATGTAGACCTTAATTGATTTATTAGGCTAAGTATCCACGAGTCTCATTCCTTGAGATTTTAAATTGTGGAGAACGAGAAATGATAGAGTTGGTTACAAGTTTGGTATTCTCTCATTAACTTATGTGAGTTAATTATGATCTTTTTCTCCCATCACTTGCTAATAAATTATCTGCAATAAGTAAGGTCGTACGATTTGAAAAGTTACTTAGCTTCTAGCCCAAGATCGTTTAAAATTTGCTCGGTAATGACGAGAGTTCATAGCCAAGGCATAACTTATGAAGCGGGGCGCGAAGATTGGCGAGTCCGAAAAGGCCCTAACAAGGCATGACGATTCCATTTTATTGCTGAAGATCCAAGGTGATGTGAACAGCATTATTCCCAAAGTCAATATGAAGGATCAAGACTCACGACGAAAAGCAATCAACTCCCGTAAAGATTATGGAGAAGTCTATCCGAAAAGACCCTAACAAGGTATGAGGATAAATAGATCCAAGTCCGAAAAGGAGGCGGATCGTTGTATCTCAAAATCCCAATTAGAGATTGAAGAATAATCATGAAGTCGTGGTCAACAAAGTTGGAGAACCTCTCAAAAGTCTCCAAGTGAAGAAACTCTATGAACGATGAGAAGACCATTATCTCAAGCACGTCTCTCAAGATATGAAGTATGAAGTACATGCCAAATATCGGCCCGAGAAAGGTCTCAAATCGTGAACCGAGTTATGCCAAGATATGAACTTTTTGATATCCCGAGAAGCAGTTTTAAGAGATTTTGTCCTTTAGCTAACTATTGATCAAATCGTCCTACTTTGCTTTCAGCCTAAATAAATTATCAAAATAAGTCAACAATGCATCCTCGTGATCATTCAAGACATCAATAAAATATAAGAGATACCCATAGGAATAAGGGAGTTTAAGTGATTAATTGAACCGCATGAGTAAATGTTTGTTATGCCAACTTGTACTAACAATGATCTTGTTTTTAAGCTTGGCATGGGGAACGTGAAACTTGAGGGTGATAAACATTCATGACACACAAGCCCTAATGTAAGTCTTAGATTTCTTTACATGTTCTTCCTTGATTGCATCTTGTTATTTTCTATCTTTTTGATTTTCCTTAGTTGTTTAATAAAGGCCAAGGTAGGTTGATTATGATGGAAAGTGTAAACCTTGCTTTATCACTAAGCATTGCATGAGGACATTGCAATGGTTAAGTGTAGGGGATTTGATAGGTGTGAAAACACCCATCTTTTCTACCACTTAATTGCATTAAAACGGGACCTAAACGTATATTTTATGTCGTAAATGGCGGAATTATGCGTGGTTTGTGTTTTTATTGTGTTTCAGGGTCGAGAAGGTGAAAAGTGGAGAAAACACGGCTTTCACGGACTTTTATTGAAGAAAAAGACAAAACACGAAGTTGAAAGATCAAGAGTGGAAAAAGAACGGAAGTCCAAGACCAATTCTGAAGATTTATCGAAGAAAAAGTCAAAAGACGGAAGTTTACTAAAAAGCCGAAGAACTCAGGTTTAAATTATGAAGAAATTACAAGACGAGTTCAAAGAAATCCCGAGACGAGGTCTTAGAAGTCGAAGAATTTGAGAAGACTGAAAGACTGAAAGACTGAGGACCAAGATAGAAAGAAAGAGGAAGCCACCAACCACTGCCCTCTCCTATAAATACCACCCTCACAACATGTGAGAGGGTTGGTTAGTCTTAGTTTAGTTTTAGGATTAGATTAGGAGTAGGTAGTTTCTCTCTCTAAACTTATGCTTTCTCTCTCTAGATTAATTTGTGTTTTAAACTTTTGTTATTGAATCTTTACTTTTTCATTAAGCTTTTAATCCTTCATCTTCTATCTTTCTTGCTTAATTTGTTCCTAATCTTTGAGTTCATGTTCTTGAGTTTTCTTAATTTTCAATCAAGTGGGTTTTGATTGATTTGGCTTTGTTTGTTAGTTTTGATGATTTGTTTTGATTGATTATAGTTAGTTGATGTTTAGTGGTTATTTTGGGTTAATATTTTGGTTGATCTTGATTGATTTTGCTTAAATTCGTATCCCCTGTTTTATATACCTGCTACTGTTCTTCGTCCAATTGTTCCGCATAGGCATCTTCATTTTTCCCTTATTCGGAACATTTGATTGTTCCGCATAGGCATCTTCATTTTTCCCTTATTCGGAACATTTGATTGTTCCGCATAGGCATCTTCATTTTTCCCTTATTCGGAACATGTGATTGTTCCGGATAGTCATCTTAATTTTTTCCTTATTCGGAACATTTCAATATTCCGGATAGTTGCTTGATTTTTCCCTTATTCGGAATATTTTCAATATTCCGAGTAGAACCTTTTTCTTTCCTTTATTCGGAATATTTTAAATATTCCGAGTAGACCTTTCATTCCGAATAGCAAGTTTTTCCGCATAGACTTATTTTCCGTATAGAGCATTTTATTCCGAATAGTGTTTTTCAGTTTTTAGTTTTCAGCTTTATTTTTTTCCCGCCTTTTTCTTTATTCGCATTTTTACTTGCTTCCCTTTTATTTAAGTTTTAATTGGAGTCATTTACTTTTATTGCCTTTAATTTCTCGTCAATTATTTCCCGTAAAGTTTTAATCTTTCATTATTGTTTCCTTACTTTATTTTTAATTGTTCCAAGTCTTTATTTTTAATTAGTTTTAGACAACGACACCCTTTTACTTGATTCACCAAGAACAACTGAGTCGCGCAATTAACCAGAGATCAATTCGAAGAGATACCGAGAAAACGAACTTTCAAACGAGTAAAAATTCAGTTATTACTAACTCAAGATTTCTGGAAGCTTCTAGAAGATGGAGGGAAACTAATAAATTCAAAATTCAAATTTTGAATTTGGGCTCCAAGAATAAAAGGTGCATCCTTTTATCCAATGGGTAGTCCACTCTTTTATCCAATGGGTAGTCCACTCTTTTATCCATTGGGTAAAAAGGTGCTCTCCAAGGCAAGGTTTAGCTATAAATAGAAGACTCCTCTCTTCCATTTCACTTGCACAAAAACACAAAAAAAACCTTCCAACATCCCATTCCTCATCCTCCTCAAGAGCAATGAGAAGAACACTTTCACCCTTGTGAAGTGTTAGTGTCTAGAGTCATAACATGATGAAGATCTCTCTAGATTAAGTCATGATTATTGTCTTCCTACTATGTATATGTAGAAGATCCAAGTTGTGGGTACACTTGGATGTGTTTGTAAGGGTAGAATATCCAAGTGATGGGTATCCTTGGATTAGGTGTTAGTTGTGTAGATCCAAGTCTTGTTAGTACTTGGATATAGTGTTAGAGTTATAGATCTAAGTGTTGTGTGCTTAGATCTATATGGTTTATGTGTTTAGGCCATAAAACACAAGGTTTGTTATGTTGGGCCATAAAACATAACTAGTGGGTAGATTAGGTTGTGTCTTGGTAGTTCTCACTAAACTCTAAAGTGATGTGGTTGTGTCTAGGTAGTTCTCACTAAACTATAAAGTGATGTGGTTGTGTCTTGTGAGTTCTCACTAAACTTTAAAGTGACTAGTAGTTGTGTTGTGTGAAGTTCTCACTTAGCTTCAAAGTGAAGAGTCGTGAAGATTAGTTCTAGCTTTCGATTAGAACTCGACATCTAGCCTTGTATCGTTAAATGGTGAAGTGGTCGATGTTGTGTAGATTGGTCCTACCTAAGATTAGGACTCGACTTTTAGCTTAGAGTCGGAAATTGGATAAGCGACGTTGTGTATGGTTTCTCCACCTTATGGAGTTTGTTGACTAGTGAAGTAACTCTCGAGTAAGGTGTACTCGAGGAGTGGAGTAGGGCGAAGAGGAGCTTCGTGACCGAACCACTATAAATCATCGTGTTGGTACTTTCATTTACATTTATGTCTTTACCTTTGTAGATGTATTTATAATTGCATACTTGTGTTGTGTGTCTTTGTGTGCATCACATAATCTAAACATCTAAGTTGCGGAAAAGCTATGGATAAGTACGTGTGTGCTTCATGTTTAGATTATGATCAAGTGTACATCACTTAGTCTAAACATCCTAGTTGCGGAAAAGCTTGTGCTTAGTACGTGTGTGCTTAGTGTTTAGACTATTGCTTGATGTACTCTTGATTTGATGTGCTTGTGTGTTTTCTTACTTGTAGTATTTATCTCTCAATCAAACACATCTCACATCTAGTCAAGATTGATAAGGAATTTGATACAAAGGATTGTTAAGGTTTCAAATTAACAATGTTGCTACGTCCACTGTCGGCGGTTCGTTATTGGACCGGCGGTTCCTTATCAATAAGGAACCGCAGGCAGAGATAAGGAACCGCGGGCAGTGGATTGAGCCGAAATGTTTTGAAAATGAACTAGAAACTATTCAACCCCCCCCCCTTCTAGTTTCTACAGTTTTGTAAACAATTTTCTTGTAAAAATCAATTTGAGTTTCAAGTTCCACCATTTTGTCGATGTCATTCGCTTGTTTAGTTTTGAAATCCTTTTCCATCTTTTCAACCACAGCTTTCTTTTCATTAACAAGTTTAGTTTTATCCTCTTGAAGAAAACTATTTACTTGAGTTAGCCCATTGACTTTAGTGGTAGGAAGATACGTTTTGTGACGTTCAGTACTCAAAGAGGTGTTATAGTTACGTTTCTCTTGTTCTAGAAGCTTAAGAGTTTCGTTATATTTTTGTTGATAATCATCCTTTTTGACGTTAATTAAACACCCTTTGTACCCCTCAACCTCATTGGTCTTTTGAAGAAGCTGAGCTCTATAGCTATCAATGGTCTCACTATATTTAATTAGAGCAGCTTTGCATTCTTCAAAATTTTGAGTGAGCGTAGCGTTTGCCTTCTTTAATTGCTTTTGACTTTTTCTAGTTTCTTTGACATCTTTTTGTAAAGAAGCAATTAAGTTAGCAAGCGCAATACGCTCCTCGTCATCATCATACTCATTTGCATGTTGATCATCCTCAAACTCATTATTGCACATGTCTGATGAATCGGGTGTGTTATTGCTATCAACCGTTTCCATCATACATGTGTCATTAATGGCTTTGGGTAGCTCAGAATGCTCATGAATATTACCAAACACATTATATTCCTCTTCAGTGTGTACCTTATTGATTGGCTCAGTATCAAAGATAGGACTATTGTCATATTCAGTGACGTTGAGAACTTCTTCAACCTTTGCCATGTATGAGTTATGTGCTTCAAGTTCTTGGTCGAAGGCTTCATCATCAGTGTCATCAAGCATTGCTCCTTCCTCAGCCGACAATTTAACCCCAACTTCCATCTTCTTGCATAGCAACATCTTTTCCTTATGATAGCCAGAGTCCCTAACCTGTTTCGGCTTCCTACATTCCTTTGCCATATGCCCATAGCCTTGACAATTAAAGCACTGAATCCCACTTTGCTGAACCACTTGAGTACCAACACTTTCCCTATTCCCAACAGCAGTAGCAATCCTCTGAGTATCATACTTAGCATTTTGTCGATCATACCATGCAGAACCCTCAACATGTGGTGGATTACGTCGATCATACCTAGGAGGACTTTCATCACATTGACGTGTGTCATACCTTCGAGGACTCTCAACATATTGGTTCCTTGTATTTGATGATATTAGAAGATTGTTGTTGGTGGGTTTGAAGATTTTCTTGTAGGTCTTCATAATGAAAGCAATTTGTTGCTTCATCTCCCTATCCTTCTGAGCTAGGTCTTCATCACTGTCCTCTTCAGATGATGGCTCAGGTGATGGTGATAGTGCTCTTGGTTCTTTGTCTCGTGATCTTGTGGGAACTGAATACTTAGATGAAGTGGAGTATCTTGGTGAAGAGGATGTGGTGGAGTATCTTAGTGATGAGGATGTAGTGGAGTATGACTTTGGAGCACGAGAGCGATGATCTTAGACGTGTTGAGTGGTAGACACCAAAGCAAGTGGATTAGCAGTCTTTGCTATCCTTTCAGCTCGAAGTTCATTCGCCTCATTTTGAAGTTGTTTCAAAATGTCAAAGAGCGTGTGATAGTTGACCTCGTCTAACTTACTCTGTTGTTTCACCAAAGTTACGAACCGTGTCCACTCTGGTTGAAGTTGCTGTAGAAATTACACATTGACTTGCATAGTGGAGACTTGCAAATTGTTTCTTGTCATGTCATTCATCATCTTGTAGAACCTTGAGTAGTATGAATCAATTGATTCCCCATCCAATGAAGTAAACTTGCCAAATTTCTAGAACAAGTTAGTTTTTGACATCTTGCTTGTTAAGTGATTCTCCTTGTTGCAAGCGTTCAATGGCAAACCACATTTCTTTTGTAGTAGAGCATGCATCAACTGTTGAGTAAATATCATCCCCAATCCCACTGAGAATCACATAGGTTGCTTCTTTCTCTATAGCAATCCAAGCACGTTTATCCTTCGAAGTGTTCTCATATCTTTCCTCAATTGTTTGCTCATCGGAACCGGTCGTCGAGTCGGTTCCTGAAATTGCAGGAATGGTTATTGTAGTGAGAGTATAGGGTCCTTCTTTGATGCAACGTCGAAGAACATCACCATTGGGTTTGGTGTCAAGATATCGAAGGAATCGTGATTGTCATTGTGCGTATTGACCAGTCACAAGCATTGGTGGTCTCCCTTTGTTACCCGCCACCATGATGTTGTTATTAGTAACACGATATTCAGTAGTAGAATCCATCTCAAGAATGAAGTGAAGTGTATAGAATCTTAAGTAGATGTTGTTGTGAGTAGATTGTGGTTGAAACTTCAAGAAATGGTGTGAAAAAAGAAACCAAAAATTCGTAGGCGAAAAATTACACGAAATTTCAAAATCACGTTTTTGAAAATTTTATAACTCAACAATTCGGAATATATTTCCAAAGAATAAGTCGGAATCCAAACGAACACTATCCGGAATCCAAATGTACACAATCCGGAATGTTGAAGTTGAACTTAAGTTGGAATAAATGATTTCTCTCTAATCCGGGATCAAGATGAAGAACCTTATCTGGAATCCAAGTTGTGCACAAAGTTCGGAATCCATGATCTGTCACGTAATTCAGAATAATTTTTCTAGATCTTATCCGGAATCCAGCTTCCAAACGTAATCCGGAATCCTTATTCGGAATAACAACAAACGTGACCTTGTTCGGAATCCACAATGTGACCTAATCCGGAATAACTCTTCTGAAAGTAATTTGGAATATCCAAAACGAAACCTTATCCGGAATAAAATTCCCAATCTAATCCGGAATTGAAAGGTTTATACGTAATCGGGAATTAAAAAATTCCCAACCTTGATCGGAATAACTAAAACCGGACCTAATTCGGAATTATGTTATTCTATACATAATTCGGAATAATTACGTCTTCACCTTATTCGGAATCCAGTTTTCACCTAATCCGGAATCCGTTTTGCACCTTATCCGGAATACTTTTTGCACCTTATCCGGAATAGTTACTTCTGGATCTAATTCGGAATAAACTTGTTGTATGCTAACCCGGAATCCAACTACACACAAGTCGGAATAAAACTAAACCCTTGTTTCCCGACTTATCAAACCCCGTTATTCCGAATAGTAAACAAACCAAAAGATTCAAGATGACGAATTTTTACCCAATAATCAAGCCAAAACTCCCAATTTTTCGTGAAAATCAACAAAATTACTAACACAAATTCCTACCACAACTTTGTAGGCAATTTGTATGAAGATTTTGAGCTCGAATTTTTTTTTAAGACGAGATGATTTGAAGATGAAAATCACACGAATAAAAAATGATAACCACAAACTAAACACGAATCTACCCCATGGCGATTGATACCAATTTTTGTCCCTTGATATATGATGATAGATTAAAGAAATGAGATGGAAAAGATATGAATTTCTAGAGAGAGAAAGTAATGAGAGAAAGTAGAGAGAGAGAGGTGATTAACTAGGAGAAATTAGATTAGAGAAAAAATGATTACTTGCCACCCTCCTAACATGCTAGGAGGGTGCTTATATAGTCCAACCACATGCGGGTTTCTATTGGACTATATTGATTTGGGTCGGGCTTGAATAAATGCTTAGTACCTTAAAAGAGGCCTTTTAAGCTAGCCATCAAGCCCGTAATGTCACGACTATTTTAACTAACTATTACAACGTTCTAATAAATATTACAATATAAACATATGACCGAACATTTTTGTTTGACTCAATATTTTGAGGCTAACACCTTGTTTAAAGACTGAAACCTTGTTCTTTGTGTTAGGTAGTGCAACCTCTGAATCCATCTCTTTAGTTAAAAGTGTTCTTAAATAAGCTTCAAGATCAAAGCTTCTCAACAAGCTTTGATACCACTTGTTGATCCCTTATGATCTTGTTAGTCTAGCTTGCAGACTTAGACTATACATGATAAATCCTATACAGCCTTAGTAGAAACTTTGAATGACTATCAAAGAAAATGCAGAAACTACTCTTTGATATTATGAAGATTCTGTGTACAAGTGATATTGATATAGAATAAACAAAGGAAGTAAACCAAACACTTCCATATTATTAGCAATAGGAATACTCTTAAAACAGATTACTAGGGTACAACCTTGAAGTGAAAAATATAAAGCAGAGAGATATATTAAACCTAACCTCCTTTTATAGTACAAGGAGTCCTTTATAAGACAAAGATATGAACAAATAAGTTTAAGCTTTTAGAATATATACACAATATCTTCTAATCATATAAAACACGTCTTTAGTCTTTATCTTCAGATCAACACTAATATCTCTACCAGCATTAAGGTTTGGCTACGTCCAATTCAGTGTTAATACAACCAACACTAAGAATACCACTACCAGTATTAATACTCGTAATGTAATATAAACCATCACTAATTTTATTCCCAACACTAACATATCAGCCCAATACATCTTTTAGCCCAAACATCATCACCCCGTCCATAACCCTTCCAACCCGATACCAATAGCCCAAGTCAAACCTTTAATAAACCACCCAGTCAAACTCCTCACCTTTCCTACATTCGCACAAAAAAAGGTTTTCCTGTGCATCTTCTTGGTTTCAAATTTTACCATAGTGGCTAGCTAAGTTAAATCTTAATTAAATCCTACTATAGCACTATTGAAGGACCAACAAGCATATCTCACATGTAAAAACACCACCTCAGCATGGTCCCCTCCAAAACCTTACACTCTAGCAATCTATCAATAAACAAAGGAAGCATAAATGATTGGGAAATTAACAAGGGATTCAATGTTAAGGAAAACCAAGTGGTCACATAATGTGTGCCACGTTGGCAATCCTATCAACACCATAAAGCATCCAACGACCTAAAGTTTCCCCTTGGAGCCAAAGTAAAGATCTAACGCCAAGAATGAATTTCTAAACCTTTGAAACGAGAAACTCAAGACCTAGAAGTATCCTCATAGCTGTATAAATATATAAGGATATGTAAATTTCACTTTTGTTCCAAATTTTGTAATCTCACAAATTTGAATTTTCTCTTAGGTGTCGTTTGGTTCAAAATATTGAAATTCTAGAATTTTAAATACTAGTAAATTAATATTCTTAAGAATTAAAAATTCTACAAGCATGTTTGGTTGGCAACAATTTATGATATTTTGAAATCTTGATTTGTGTTGAATCAGTTAACGAATAAATATTTTTTATAAATTATTTATTGAAAAGAGTAAAAATCGAATTTTAACTATTTATAAAAAAAATTTATCAAATTTTTTATAAAATTTTTATATAAATTTTATAAAAAAGTTATATAATATTTATAAACTTTTTATAAAAAGTTATATAAATTTTATAAAAAATTCAATAATTTTTATAAAAAATTTATATAAATTTTTTATAAAAAAGTTTATAAATTTAATAAAAAAATTCAATAATTTCTTTTATAAAATTTATATAAATTTTATTAAAAATTTCATAAATTTTTAATAGAATTTATATAAATTTCATAAAAAGTTTCATAAATTTTTTTATAGAATTTATAAATTTTATAAAAAATTTCATAAATTTTTATAGATTTATATAAATTTTATAAAAAAATTCTTTAAATTTTATAAACAATTTATATAAATTTTTATATATAAATTTTGTTTTTGCTATTTAAAAAAGTAAAAACTAAAAAAATAAATTTTATACAAATTTTTTTAAATTTTATAATTTTTTATATAAATATAAAACCCCGAATAAAAACGGCTAGAAAAAAGTTTATAAAAGATATTTTGATATAAATTAAAATTCTCCACTTTTTGGAGTAATTCTAATATCCTCCATTTTGTGAATTTAGAAAATTTAAAATTCCTTAATTACTAATACCAAACACAATATTTAGGAGAAATTAAAATATAAATATTTTGAATACCCCAAATATTCTTCAATATCCTCAACCAAACGACCTAATAATTTACATTTTAGTTTTTAAATACCTTGTCCTTTAAATTACTTAGGCGATGTTTAGTTGTGGAAAAATTTTCATAATTTTCTGTTTCTAATTTTCTAGAAAAGAAAAAACTTTTCTTTTCTAAAAAAGAGTTGAGAATTTTGAAAACTTGTTTAGATAATATTTTTCATTTTCTAAAAAAATAAACAATGTTTAAACGAAACTATTTTTAACCATTTTTTTCATGATCAACTTTTTTTTCACGTTTTTGCTAGTTTTTTTTACGTTTTCGTCTGTTTTTTCCCGTCTTCTTTTTTCATATTTTCGTGATTTTTTTTACGTTTTAATTATTTTTTTACTTTTTATCAGTATTATTACGTTTTAGTGTATAAATTTACGTTTTCGTCAGTATATTTACGTTTTCGTCAGTAATTTTACGTTTTTTCTATAAACTTACGTTTTCGCCAGTAAATTTACGTTTTCGTCTTTAAATTTACGTTTTCGTCAGAAAATTTACGTTTTCGTCAGAAAATTCACGTTTTCGTCAGTAAATTTACGTTTTCGTCAGAAAATTTACGTTTTCGTCAGTAAATTTACGTTTTCGTCTGTAAATTTTCGTTCTCGTCTGTAAATTTAGGTTTTTGTCAGAAAATTTACGTTTTCGTAAAAAATTTACGTTTTCGTCAGTAATTTTACGTTCTCGTCTATAAATTTAGGTTTTTGTCAGTAAATTTACGTTTTCGTCAAAAATTTACTTTTTTGTCAGAAAATTTACGTTTTCGACAGAAAATTTACGTTTCCGTCAGTATATTTACGTTTTCGTCAGTAAATTTACGTTTTCGTCAATAAGTATACGTTTTCGTCTGTAAATTTACGTTTTCGTCAGTAAATTTACTTTTTTGTCAGAAAAATTAAATTTACGTTTTCGTCTGTAAATTTACGTTTTCGTCATAAAATTTTAAATTTAAATTTACTGACGAAAACGTAAATTTAAAGATCAAAACGTAAATTTACTGACGAAAAAGTTAATTTACTGATGAAAACATAAATTTACATACGAAAACGTAAATTTACTGCCGAAAACGTAAATGTACTGACGGAAATGTAAATTTTTGATGAAAACGTAAATTTTCTAACGAAAAAGTAAATTTTTAGACGAAAACGTAAATTTACTGACGAAAACATAAATTTAAAGACGAAAACGTAAATTTTCGAACGAAAACGTAAATTTTCGGACGAAAACGTAAATTTTCTGAGAAAAACGTAAAATTACACGAAAACGTAAATTTACTGACTAAAACGTAAATTTACTGACGAAAACGTAAATTTACAGACGAAAACGTAAATTTACAGACGAAAACGTAAATTTTCTGACGAAAACGTAAATTTTCTGCCGAAAACCTAAATTTACTGGCGAAAACGTAATTTTTTTGACGAAAACGTAAATTTTCTGACGAAAACGTAAAATTACTGACGAAAACGTAAAATTACTGACGAAAACGTAAATTTTCTGAGGAAAACGTAAATTTACAGACGAAAACGTAAATTTACAGACGAAAACCTAAATTTACTGGCGAAAACGTAAATTTTCTGACGAAAACGTAAATTTTCTGACGAAAACGTAAATTTTCTGACGAAAACGTAAAATTACTGACGAAAACGTTAAATTACTGACGAAAACGTAAATTTTCTGACAAAAACGTAAACTTACAAACGAAAACGTAAATTTACAGACGAAAACGTAAATTTACAGACGAAAACGTAAATTTACAGACGAAAACGTAAATTTTCTGACGAAAACCTAAATTTACTGGCGAAAACGTAAATTTCTGACGAAAACGTAAATTTTCTGACAAAAACGTAAAATTACTGACGAAAACGTAAAATTACTGACGAAAACGTAAATTTTCTGACGAAAATGTAAATTTATGACGAAAACGTAAATTTACAGACGAAAACGTAAATTTACTGACGAAAACGTAAATTTACAGACGAAATCGTAAATTTACAGACGAAAACGTAAATTTACTGACGAAAACGTAAATTTTCTGACGAAAACGTTAAAATAATGATGAACGGTGAATACTGAATAGAGTAACGTGTTATTGAAATGGGTTAAATAAAAAATTTAGAAAAGGGTAAAATGGAGTTTTCTAATTTTCTATATAAATTTAGAAAATGAAAATTTTGTAATTTTTGAAAAATATTGAAAAATGATGTTGCTAAACAGGTTTTCTATTTTCCACTTTTCAAATAAAAATTTTTCTAGAAAAGTGGAAAAATTTTCTCCAACTAAACAGCCCTTTAATAACTTTACTTTTCCAGCAATTTAGATACAAGTCTTGTCTTACTTTTTCACAAAATCACAAAATAATAAAAATAAAAATAAAAATAAAAAATGTCCTTCTAATGTAGCAGTGCTTATCTAAGATTAAAAAAAACAAATTTTCATTCCTTAAGAAAAAGCAAAATAAAAATAAGAAAAAAACCAATATTTTTTCCTAGTTATCTTGTCCTTACTCAACCTAAAAAAACACAATCTCTAGATTTAAATAGGAGCCCCCGAACACCTCGTAAACTCAGTCCAACCTTAAAAAAAAAACACTCTGTTTACTTTTATGTGTGTGTAAAAGAAAAACCTTAAAGAAACCATGGAACTGGAATCAATGGCGTCCTCAATCGGGGTATCAGTCCCTGTGCTGACTTTCCTGTTATGTTTCGTGACAACTATCCCAGTCAGCTTCTTTCATCGTTTTGTCCCTGGTGGGCCCACTGCCCGACACTTATACGCCGCCTTTACTGGGGCACTGCTTTCTTATGTCTCTTTTGGGTTCTCGTCCAATTTGCACTTTTTAGTGCCCATGTTGATTAGTTATGCCGCTATGGTTGTTTATAGGAAGCGATGTGGGTTGATTAGTTTTGTTACTGCTATGGGTTATCTTATCGGATGGTATAATTATTTCCCTTTTTTTTATTTTTATTTTTATTCATATTAATTTGACCGGCAAATAATTATATTTGCGAAATCGTGATTCTGGTTCGACACTTGGGGTAATACTTATGGGTTCATTTTGTAGTGATTGCGAGAAAAAAAGTCTATATGTTATACGCACTTTTATGTAGAGTATATAGATGTGTTTTTAGGATTAATTTCTGGAGTGATTAATGTGACTAAAGTTAAGTTGAGGTTAAATGTGTTTGCATGTGTTTAGTTGCTAATACTAATTTGGATATGTTTATGTGAGATAGATACCCGAGTATTTAATTTAGGGGGTGTTTTGGTTTACCTTATTTTCTGGGCTTATGGGTTTATTTGAATTTGGAAAAAAGCCGATAAACTCGCTTTTAACATCTTATGAACTTATTAGTTTGAGTTTATCGACATAAGTCGATAAAAGTAAGGCGATAAGCTCATAAGCTGTTAAAAGTGAGCTTATTGGCTTTTCCAAACTCAAATTAGCCCACAAGCTCAGAAAATAAGCTAATACCAAACACCCCTTGGATTTGGATTTTGTAGGGGATTGAGTTACTGCATGTTTGATTTGAGCGAGATATGAGAAATTGGTATAAAAATATTAAATTATTTTGTTGCATGTTTTTTTAGGAAGTTACTGATGTTTACAGAAGTTTTATGCGTGTGGTGTAGTTTTTGCCTAAATGAAGGTTGAGTGTTTTTAGGATTGATGTGTTCTTGTCTTTGAATTCAAGGGATGTTAGTTTTAGCTTTTATGTGAAGGCTTGAATTGGAATAAGATGAAATATCTAGTTGTATATAATTGATATTGTATATTTTACTCATGTTAGCTGGTTTGGGCAATCTGTGTTGTGACTTGTGATAGATTATTGCTTGTATTAGTGCAGATGATTACATCAGATATGCCGTTACAGCATAAGATTTGTATTGGCAAAATCAGGATCATCACAAATTTTTTTACTTAGGAGTACATAACAAATTTCTCATTTGATCGGTATTGTTATTACATAATTGTCATAAAGCCGGTCCCTTTTTTCATATAGTGAATCTAAGAAGAATATTATTAGGTATGGAAGTTCGACATTTTAGGATTACTAAGATTTAGGTGCAGGATGCACATGCACACACACACACATTACTAGGAGTATGTACATATATCTATGTCTGCAACACATATATCTGCAAGTACGTACATACATATACCGAAGTAACAAATGAACTCAACTAAGGAACATTACCAAAGCATTTAACCCATATACCAAAATAGTTAATACATGTACAGGTTGATCAAACATTATATGATTTGCGTACCCTTTTATCTGTTCAGAATTGGTGAACATAATATGAGGATCGTACTTGTTGATACTACAACTTACCTACTTAAAAACTTACCAAGATTACTCAACCAATAAGTGCCAGCAACATATATATATTTACAATGAAGTTGAGTATATGTGTTTGCATAGACGCTTGGCTCTGTCCTGTCATCTGGCTTCTCTCTGTTTTACATTCAAAACATTGGTTTTTTGGCATTACACCACTCTTTCCCGTCTATAGGACTACTGTAGCCTTTTCTGTAAGGCTCTCTGCTATGAATGAATTGTTCTCTGTTTATACTTGTCAGTTATGTTAACGCTGTTAAGATTTGATGCTATAAAAGTCTGAACATCGAGTGATCAACTGTTACTAATTATTGTCAAATATGCAGCCATGTGTACTATATGAGTGGAGATGCATGGAAGGAAGGAGGCATCGATGCTACAGGTAAACAGACTCTCTCCATTTCCACCCTTGTTATAGTTCTCTTAAATTGAGAATGAGATCATATAAAAGGAAATATTGAGCACCAGATATTGCTTTTAACATTCTGTAATTACAATACATATTATCAGCTTCTTTTGTCCTCATTAAGCTGTATTGCTGTCTAAGTTTCTTTTCCGATAGATCTCAATTGGTATGCAACTAATTTACGTTATATGCTGTAATGTAGGATCTCTTATGGTGATAACACTAAAAGTGATTTCTTGCGCTATTAATTACAATGACGGGTTGTTAAAGGAGGAAGATCTTCGTGAATCCCAAAAGAAAAACCGCTTACTAAAGCTGCCATCCTTGATTGAATACATTGGATACTGCCTTTGCTGTGGAAGTCACTTTGCTGGTCCAGTATTTGAAGTCAAAGATTATTTGGATTGGACCGAAAGGAAGGGGGTAATAAACCTAATTGTCTGCTTGTTTTTTTTAACCTTTTTGTAATTGATGCTAATATAATGTAATCATTTTATTCTTCATAAATATATTTTCCAGATATGGACAAAATCCGAGAAAGGTACACCATCACCTTTTCTGCCGACACTCAAAGCTATTCTTCAAGCAGGTTTCTGTATGGGTTTGTACTTGTATCTTGTGCCCGATCATCCATTGTCAAGATTCAGTGAGCCAATTTATCAAGAATGGGGCTTTGTGAAACGTTTAAGCTACCAATATATGGCCGGATTTACAGCCCGTTGGAAATATTATTTCATTTGGTCTATCTCAGAAGCGTCCATAATTATTTCTGGCCTTGGTTTCAGTGGTTGGACTGAATCTCCTCAACCCAAGGCAAAGTGGGATCGTGCCAAAAATGTTGATGTTTTGGGTGTTGAGTTTGCAAAGAGTTCAGTTGAGTTACCACTTGTGTGGAACATTCAAGTCAGCACATGGCTTCGTCATTGTGAGTCTTCTCATTGCCCTTTCTCGAGTTGCTACCTAAGATGTTAGAAGCTAGAGTTTAATTATCTTTACGGTTCAAATGCGTAAAATAAATGTTTTTAGCTATAAATTTCATGGGTCTAACGGGTCGAGTGGGTAAAAAATTCACCCAATGTTTGCTTCTAATGTTTTTGAAAAGTTAGTTTTGTATTAAAG
The DNA here is from genome assembly GCA_025667525.1 of Glebionis coronaria. Classification (NCBI taxonomy): domain Eukaryota; kingdom Viridiplantae; phylum Streptophyta; class Magnoliopsida; order Asterales; family Asteraceae; genus Glebionis; species Glebionis coronaria. Next base: position 208,815,587 of record CM046877.1, on the reverse strand, counting down.
GTAAGCATATTTAACTCTCTAAATATTTGTAAAAGGTATATTATTTTGGTCGAATAGCCAACCCAACCTGCCCTGACCCATTGTGACCCATACAAAGATTCCGATTCTGCCCAAACCCAATACATAACCTGCTCAATTTACCCATTTTGCCATCTTTGTATTTATTTTGGTCAAAGTTGTAAGACTCACTAGGCTGTAGCGTGGTACTTGTGTGGTCGGCAACCTTGCAGCGAGTAAATGGCCTATGCAGGGAGTACCCGTATTCAATTAAATTATATATATAAACATAATACTTTAAAGTTCAAACACTTCAAGTCGAAACATAAACATAATAATTCTTAATACTTCAAATTAAATCATAATCATAATACATCAAATACCATAACCGAGTAATTTGGCCAAGTAGCCAAATTTTTGACGGAGTTATTCTGAGTAGGCCGAGTAATTTGGTTGATTTGGACCGAGTTGCCTGATTGTTGACAGAGTAATTTGGCCGAGTAGGTTCGAATTGCCTCGGGGTCTACCTGATCACTGAGTACTCCCCGAGTAATCTGCATGTTGAGTTTTACAACACTGATTTTGAGTATCACATGCATGCTCAGCTAATGCATAATTATGGAACTACGAGAAGCAATATACATTTTCTTGTTTTCTAATACTTGTATTTTATCAGATGTTTATGACAGACTTGTCCAAAAGGGAAAGAAGCCTGGATTCGTTCAATTGCTAGCAACACAGACTGTTAGTGCTGTCTGGCATGTAAGTTTTTTTCTCAAGTACATTAATCCTATTCTTAATTATTTTACTAATCTGAATTTCTCATTTCCTATAGAATCTTCCAGTGGTATTTAGTTGTTTGTTCACGAGAATGCTTTTTATTTTTAGAATTTGACTGTGGTCAATATTTGCTATTTTGACAGGGATTATACCCTGGGTACATGATATTCTTTGTTCAATCTGCTTTGATGATTGCTGGATCAAGAGGTAATAAAGATGTCAACCCTTTTAACACAATTCACGTGTTATGAATCATTTAGATGGATATAGCTTTTACATTTGCTGACCATTGTTTTTACTTGTCTATGAGCAGCTATTTACAGATGGCAGCAATCTATTCCCCCCAAAATGGCGATTGTTAAGAAGTTGTTTATGCTCGTGAACTTTGCTTACACGCTTCTTGTTCTAAACTACTCATGCGTTGGTTTTATGGTTAGTGTGAAACCCGATACCTTTTTTTCCCCTCTTATCATTTCCCCCTCATATGCACCTTCGAAATTAAAATGAGTATGGATTTATTGCAAATATAATTTGATAAAATTTCCCATAAGATACCATTTTTTCTTGTGAAAATGCTAGAACAAAACACTAGATTTGCAAGATTGAGCTATTTTAGTCAAAAGATGTGAACTACGGTGTTGGCTAGCATTGGTTTGTCCTAAATAGCTTTGTACTACTAAACTTAGTGTTAATGTTTTGGCAATATTTCATGATAGATGATTACTTTGTAACAAAAAGCCAAGTATTAAACTAGATATCTGCCATCCCTTGCTTTGAGTTATACATTTCGTCACGAGAATGTCCATAAAACTGACATTTTTTAAATGCGTGTTTTTCCTTTTAATACAGGTATTGAGCCTACACGAGACACTGGCTGCGTACGGGAGCGTATACTACATCGGAACTATCATTCCAGTGGTTTTGATCCTCCTCGGTAACATAATTACACCAAAGCCATCCAAATCCAAAGCGCGAAAAGAACAGTGAGGTTTGGAGAAGAACAGCGAGGTTGTAAAACCGTTTCTCTCCTTTAAATTCTCAACGAAAAAGCAAAGGATTGAGTTTTTCCACCCTTGCCGTTTCTTAGCTAGGATCAATGTCAAAACAAATATTTCCAATTTTTGTTTTTCATTTACCATTCCATGTTTTCTCAGTCTTGTACCATGTATTCTGATTATTTAAGATCATCATTAAGCTATTTGTCGTATCTATTGGTTTTCAACATGTTAACTATTTTCTGGGGGCATTTTTGTTTACGGTTTCTGTAACAGGGCGGGTAGACCAGCTGTTTTATATCTTGTTCGTGGTCTGTTTGAGGAGCACGTTCCCTAAATAAAAGGTAATTGGTTCGGAAACCTGTAGGGTCTTTCTATGTATATTTTCGTTTCCCCTCGCACTTATTAGTCTTGAAGGAGGCAGCTGGAAACTGCTGACCTGTTGGCCAAATTATTAACAAAATTCCAAGTTTTTTCTCCCCTCAATAGGGGCCAGCAGAGCGACCCCCACCATGTTCACCTCATCATGCTTGCGTAACCGTCCCATGAGCGACATAGGTTTTGATTGGATGATGTTTCTGCTTTTCTTTGTTTGATTCATAGTGAAGTATTTGTTTGAAATGGAAAATGCTTGATGTCAGGTTTGCAGTATGGTATAACACTTTAACTGGAGTAACATAAATGTTTTGAACAATATAAGTTAATGTTAAGAAATCGTACACAGACAAGCAATGACCTGTGGAAAATAAACAACAGTTGTTTGTATGGATCCGAGTTCGTAAACTGTGGTAGCTTAGCTGTGCCTGTGATGTAGATAATGTCACTTAGAGGATCTTGGTGCCTGGAGGCAAAATGCAGTGGTACATGAAAATGTTGGTTAACCGAGAGATGATTGTTGGGTGAAAATCCAGTTTTACATTGGTTAGAGAACATTAAACGACAAAATTTAACGAGTTGCTCTTTTATTGACAATAGGTCCATACAGTAGAACAAAACTTAGGTTATATCGATCTGTGAGGTTAAGTCACGATTGTGACAGTTTATCGTGATAGTTAATCGTTGTGGCTGGGCTCCGGTTATAGTAATTAAGCAATTATTGTGGTCTGGGGTCTCATTCTTGATCAACTGTAAAGTGGTATATGGTCCCATAGAGTAGTAAAGCTTAGTTTCAAGTGTAAAGCCACATGTAGTGTTCCTTGTTACTGAATTTATTGATCTACCACTTCATCAATAGTCACCATTCAGGATCCAAATTCTTATTATGTAACCCCAAGCTGTATATGATGAAACTTTTTCCCAATGTAATTATCTGAGGTGTATTTCATTATTAGTAAGATCCCCAGCTATTGAATCTGTTGTCGTCGGCGGGGATACAATTACAAAGGTCATGGACGATTGTTTACGTCTTCAATAAGTTTTATTTTAAGTTAAAAGGGATTACTCTGTTAAGATATATTAATCGCAAAAAGAGTCAAATACAATGGAATGTGACATAAATACCACATTAACCTCACGCAACCGCTTGAACAACCACTAAACTGTTTGTGGCAGAAGTCTTCAATATGTTTCTAATGCCTTGTGAGCCTACTACAGCTTAGGGTATGAATTTCAGGTTCGAGCTATTTAAATGAGCTCCAAACTATGCTTGGCCGTTTCGAGCCATTTACAATGGGAAAGAATTGACCCTTTTTAGCACTTGGAGGGTAGGATATTCATATATGTATATGTAGATAGGGAAACTCGAAAGTGTCACATGACACATAGCAACATGACATTAGTGTTTTCACTGTTATGGGCTCATAAAATCCAAGGAAAAAACATGGGATGTTTAGGACTTATAACGACACGAGTGGCTGAGCCTGTGGAACTGGAACTCAACAGGCTGCCTGTCTCGCTGGCCGATGTAGTCGTCGTTTAGATCGATTTTGGCTTCATATGATCACTTCTTATCTTAGATTCTTAGTAAAGTAAAGATAACAAATCTACAAACTATTTATGCTACAAATAACAAACACTTTGTTTCAGTTGAAACTTAAATAAGAAGCATTTTACACCACAGAGAGAAATTTACATGTGTCTTAACTTTGCAAAACCTATATAAAAGTTAAACACATTGTCATGATTTGTAATTAGCAAGTCAAACATTTAGAATGTCAACTATGTTTGGATTAGTTAAAACTTCATTTTATGAAAAGATTATAATCTTGGAATCTCTCACTTAAAATAAAGTTATTTTATTTCCTAATCCATATTTGCATATCAATTTGAATATTCTAAATTTTGAACCATATATTTGGGAGATAATGATTGGAAGCAGAGAAGGTAAGGCACATAGCTGGCTTCTTTTTCTTGTCCTTTTCAATATTTGCTGGTTGTTGTGTTTCTTTCTATTTATATTTTAGTTTTTAATATAAAATGTGTGCTGTTTGTTGAACAAGCAAATAAACATTACAAAATTCAAACAACGAATAAATAATATTATCTATCTCGCTGTTAGGCTTACAATTACTTGTTTAATTTGAGTATATAACTTAAAATGTTCATTTGTCTACAAATGGTGTTGTTTCTAAGGAATATCCTTAAAGAAAGAGCAAGTTAAATGAGAATATTCAGGGTTGTAAATAAATTAAATGAACATGAATGAATCTTTGTTCATGTTTGTTTATTTAATTTTAACCGGATAAATAAATGAACACGAACGTCTAAATGAACGATTTTTTTGTGTGTATGTTTGTTTATTAAAAAATGAGGTGTTCATGTTCGTTTATTAAGAAACTAAGCGAACATAAACAATTTATCATAAATGAACGAAAGAAAAGGGCTAATGACTTAAAAATGCATCTAACTTGACACTTTTTTGCGTTTTGTGTAGTCATCTTTTTTCTTTCCCATTACCCTTTAAAATTTTGAAAAAAATAAGGGTAAAATAGTCACAAAATACACAGAATGATCGACTTTTGAAGGTTTGATGACCATAATGAGAAAGAAAAAAGATGGCTACACAAAACGCAAAAAAGTGTCAAGTTAGATGCATTTTTAAGTCATTTGCCCAAAAAAAACATAAATTTATCAGATTGTGCATAATATTTTGTTTTATAAGTGTTCTTTTGCTTAATTTTTTTTTGAACGACAATTTATTAAGAAACTAAATTAGCAAGGAGCTAGCAGTTAAATAAATACAAGAGAAGGGTTTTTGAGCCAGTCGTTTCAGCTGAACGTGACTTTACATCTAGATGAACACCAATAAAAAGACCTAGAAATTATATCATCAAATAACGATGCCTTCAAAGGAGTAGAAGCCTCGAAAAGAAGCTTGTTCCGATAATTCCATATGTCACCACATAACGTAGAAAATACCCTCAATGAGATTTTTATGCTTAGATTGAAGTCTCAAGGTCGATAACCAAACACGCCAGGTCTCGTAATCACAACCTACAACATCTGGATGTCCCACCAATTTGTGATCATACGAGAAAGATGAGTAGCAATCTCACACTTGAAAAATAAATGAGTTGAGGGTTCGGGCTCCTTCTCACATACGGGACAAAGAATAGAGTCGATAACAATACCTCTACGTGAAATATTAGTACGCGTAGGGAGAGAATCTAGCTTCACTTTCCATGCTAAAATATTAATCTTGATGGGGATTGCTTTTATCCAACGAGTTTTAGAGGACACAAAAGGAAGTCTTTTATGGTCAATATCCCTACGAACAAACGCAACCGAAAAAATTCCGAAACCCTCTAAAGACCACACCCATCTGTCAAAGATATCCCGAAGCATAACTTGTGACACCATATCAGACATATCAGTCGCTTGAGCAAACTCTGAGCCTCCTCTCGGATCACGACGAAGAGAGTGAATCAAACTATCGTCAGCAAGCTTTGCTTGAACCGTAACTGCTTATTATGCTCCAAGGCGAAAGCTCGAGGATACAACTCCTTAAGAGTCTTATTGCCAATCTAGCGATCAATCCAAAACTCGGTGCTACACCGTCACCCAGCTTTAGTTGAATGAAATCCATGAACGCGATGCCATGTTGTTAAAGATTATCAATCTCTTTCACAATATAGAGCCAACAAGAATGGTAACAGTTGGAAATTTTAGTACCTATACGCCCATCTTCACCATGGATGGCCTTGATGATTTTAGCCCAAAACGACAGCCCGTTAGCTTGAAATCTACAAACCCACTTGAGCATTAAGGCCCTAATTAGCGCATATATGCTAGCAACGCCTAACCCTCCCTTTTCCTTAGGCACCAAGACATTCTTTCATTTCGTCCAAGTAGCATCCTTACTATTAGGAGCATGCCCATTGAAAAAAAGTCCTCTAATAGATTTAATCAACTTGATAACGGTAGATGGGGCTTTAAAAATCGATAAATGATAAATAGGAATGAAACTTAACCCCGACTTGATAAGCATGAGGCGACCACCTATAGACAATGTTTTTAGTTTCCACTTGGAGAGACTAGAACACACCTTATTTATGATCTCATCCCAAGCATTGGTTTTTGACATCGAACTGCCCACTTTAACTCCAAGGTAGTTGAAAGGATTACTAACAATAAGGCAGCCAAGATGTTCAGCAGCACGAACGACAATATTGTTTGCCACCAGAATACCCATAATCTCACTTTTTCCCATGTTAATCCGAAGATCAGAAGCACAATGAAAGCATTCCAGAACATGAGTTAAAATAGAGATGTTGCTATCACACCATTGACCCAAAAACACAACATCATCCGTGTAGAACATATGAGATATGGATGTGGAATTATTTAACTGAATGCCTTTAACCCGCATCAACGACCCTTTGAAATGATATGTGAAGACTTTCCATAACAAAAATAAATAGTAACGGAGATAAAGGATCACCTTGCTTGATGCCTTTGAAAAACTGAAATTCCTCCGTAGGACTCCCATCTATAAGGATTGATCCTCTCGATGATTGAAGACAACATTGAATCCATCTACACCATTTATCACCAAAGCCAAACTTTTTCAACACCTCATCTAGAAAGTCCCATCGCACCGAGTCAAAAGCTTTCTCGAAATCGACTTTAAAGATTAACGATTGCTTCTTTTTTCTTTTACGTCGTTGTAGTAACTCATTAAGGATAAATGGGCCATCTAATATTTGTCTTTCTGCAATGAACGCAGATTGATCCTTGTTTACAATGGCCCCCATCACATCCACCAGACGGTTAGACATAATTTTAGCTATGATCTTATATATACTGCCAATAAGACTTATATGTCTGAAGTCTCTAACCATATTAACGCCAGGAATCTTTTGTTTAATTATATTTGTTCTAAAACTATAGAGTTATAAGGTATGATATATAAACATAAGCATATTAAAAATATAAACGAACGTTAATGAACGCATATTTGTACGTTCACAAACATAAACAATGTGAATTTTGTTCATTTTCGTTCATTTAACTAAATGTACGTAAAATGATTTTCCTTCATTTATTAAACGAACGTAAAATGATGTTCATGTTAGTTCATTTAATAATAAACAAACATAAACTAACTTTTTACCGAATGACTCATGAATATTCACTGAACGTTCAATTCGTATACAATCTTAATATTTATATGTTTAAATAGCTTGTTTGAAAATAAATATAATGAGATAAACTATTTGTACTATCCATCAACACTTTTGTTAAAGTTTTGTTTGTTCCAATGTTTTGAAACTCGGGTCGACCCGGCCGGTTCAACCGGTTGGACCGGTTCCGGCCGAAAAAACGGGTCAAATTGACCCGGGTCTTACATTTTGGAAACCCGGTGTGACCCGCCGGGTTTGAAGCGACCCGGGTTGACCCGGTTCGTGCGACCCGGCCGGGTTTTGATTTTTTTCGATTTTTTTGTTTTTTTTTTCGTTTTTTCGCGATATAATTATACGTATTTATAAAGTAACTTTGTTTTTACGTGTTGTATTTGTTAGTAAATTGTTTTTTGGGCCAAATATATGATATATTCATGATTTATATTTATATATATATAGTAATATTGGAAATATATAAATAATTTTTTTTAATTGAAAACCGGGTCGACTCGGCGGTCCAACCGGTTGAACCGGTGACCCGGTGACCTGGTGGCTCGACCGGGTCGATTCAAAACCCGGGTTTTAAAACATTGGTTTGTTCTAGTAAAAAAAAAGTGCAAGATGTTATTAAAAGCAAATGTCGTGTATCTTGCAATTCTTATATGGTGCATATCATAAATTTTGGGAGGTATTCTTGGAGAGGTCTCGAGTTCAAGTCTCACCAAGAATCTTCAGGAGTCCGAATTAAGAAGCAGGAGTGGGGTTTATCCTCCTAAAGAGAAGGTTCGATGCTTGCATACTGCCCAATTGAATGTCACTGTAAGCTCGAATCACTAACTACTAACTCGCCGTTAAAAAAAAAAAAAGAAAAGAAAGTTGATGTATATAAATACAAAAAAGCGTGCAAGAACCTTAAGAAAACATAGATACATTGAAACAATCTTTTATTTAAATAGTCATTAATAATAAAATTATCTCAAATCCAAACAACCAAACACGTTATGATATTGTTTAAATATATTTTAAAGATTTTGCGCATTTTACATGATTATGTTTTTTCTTAGTCAATTGGTCACTACAAAAAGGGCGGAATCAAGTCATTAAACGTGTACATAATGACTCATTAAATCAAATAAAGCAATAACCATTTGGTTTATGTTTTAAAGTTTGGCTAAATTTTAGACATGATATGTTCCAATCACATTTATGTTTATATATTTTTGTCGAATGATATTTTACCTTTAGATAAGAGTGTGACTTAGAGTTATGTTTGACACCTTTAGATAAAAGTGTGACTTAGAGCTATGTTTGGCGTGTGAGTTAATCAAAATTTATTGTTTTTCAAAAAATAAACTATTATTAAAATTAAATATCATTTTAAGTGATAGAGTTTATAAAAACATGTTTAAAAAATAAACTTTTAAATAAAATAAGCTTAAACAACATGTTTTATCATTCAGCTCTAACAATTCGTTTCATCTTTTAAAAATGCCAAACACACTTTTATTTTATTTTCTCCACGGGAGGTCAAGTATCGTTTTGATTATTGTTTGGGTTTTAATTACGGATGTTTAGGATATCATTCATATAACTTAAAAACAAAATGAACTTGTTCAAAATCGAACCGAAAATCTTGAAAACGTAACTGAAAGAGTTTGGTTTTTGTTTTGACAATATGTAAACCGAACCAAATTAAAAATCAAATTTACATAAATATGTATTATAAATTCAAATAGGTTTGATTTGATCCAATCTGAATTTACTTCGATTTTGGCTCAAATTAACCCCAAATTCCATCTCATGAACACCCAATGGTTTTAATCAAGAAAACGTGTTAGTTAAATGATGTTTCCTTGACTATATTTTACATAGTAATTAAAGTTATTATCAAAGACACCACAAAAGAAAATGCATCTTTATAGTGTGGACACTCTTTGTTCCATGACCATTCCTTTTATTCCTTCCTTCCTTCCTTCTTATATATACACAACACATTTCTCTTTATCTTAATCTCTCATTCCATACTTAATAAATACACACACTAAACCGTGTGTTTTTCCTTCAAAACATTACCCAAATCAAACCAAACCAGATTCTAATTTTTGGTTGCTTTGTTCATCATTTTTAGTCACATATAACATAGGTCATAGGTGTGTGTGTAGGTTGCAATTCATTATAAAGTGGGTCAGAATCTTGGTTCTTCCTTCATACATGGTTTTCCTCTTTCTTAAGTTTTCAAAAACTTGTTGATCACTTCTCAAATTCCCTTCTTTCTTACATTTTTCCACTTGTGAGTGCTTACAAAATTTTCATATATTAAGTGTTACATTTTCATCTGAATTTTATAAGAAAAATGTTGGGTGTGAAGCCAAGAAATCTTGGGACACTTGGGGTGGCGAAAGGCGGATATTCGACTACGGGTGGTAATGCTTCTTGTGAAGTTAGACCATGTGGAATGTTGGTTCAGAAGAGGAATTCAGATGTTAATCAATGTCATAACATAGTACATAGTATCAAAGTTAGGGTTAAATATGGTTCAGTTTATCATGAAGTCAACATTAAACCTCATGCAACTTTTGGTAATTCTATATTTAAATTTCTGTTTACTTATGTTAGTAACATAGTATTTGTTTTGTCAAATTCATTTGTTTTTTTTATATATGTGCAGGAGAATTAAAGAGAATGTTAGTAGGGCCAACAGGATTGAACCTTTTGGATCAAAAAATAGTATATAAGGACAAAGAAAGAGACTCGAAAGCTTATTTGGATGTAGCAGGAGTTAAAGACGGGTCGAGAATGGTCTTGTTTGTTGATATAATGAGTCAAGAAAAAAGACTTGTCGAAAATCTTAAAACTGCGAAAACAGATAAAGCTAATACTGAGATCGTTAGTGTCACTTCAGAAATCGATAAGCTTGCTAAACAGGTTGGTAATTTGGAGATAGAGATATATGGCGGCAAAAAAGTCGCGGAGAAGGTTTTGCTGAATATGATCGAGTTGTTGATGTCACAATTGATCAAACTGGATGGAATTATAGCCGAAGGAGATGTGAAATTGCAAAGGAGAATGCAGGTACTTTTGTGTACAGATTTCTGAAACTATTTGTGTTCAAAAACTCAATTAGCATATCGTTAACTATCTCTCGTCAGACAATTTTTGGGTCACGAGTTCGACAACCGGATCAATTAGCATATCGTTAATTATATCGCTAGGCAATTCCGTTGCTATGCGTGAATAATCTAGTTTATGTTTAAAAACTCAAACTTTAGAGACTTTGAAAATGTTATAACGATACAATGGAAACTTATGTCACAAACTATGAATCAAAAAGACAATTGACATTTTATCATTTTCAATGACAATTTAGGTAAAAAGAGTACAAAAGTACATAGAAGTTCTTGATATGTTGAAGATCCGAAATTCCAAGATTGCAAGCTACGGTCATGAGACTAAAGGACGATACCCTTTGCAACAGCATCACCCGAAGAAGGTTACATTTGAGCAAAGACTCGTAGCACCAATGGAGAAGCAACGAGACTCGATGAAATGGCCAATCGTGGCTACGACAAATTGGGAGAAATTTTGATTCGCGTGAACTATTATCATGGAAGAAGAATCCATTAGTGTGAAATGTCACCATTATTCTTTCTTTCCTTTGGGTATTTTGCCTAAGTTAGATAAAAATTTCTGTCTGCTCTCGTGTTTGGGTTCAAAATTGCACTACTATTTTGTATATATGATCGATAATCAAGACTTCATTTGCCAAGTTACTAAGTATTATCATCAATGGAGTATCAACTTTCAAGTTTCAAGAATCATCATTACTTCTTTGGTCTCTATTTTTATGTTTTACCAAAGGGAATTGGTTCATAAAACTACATTACGAATCCTTTTTATCTATATACAACGTTTCTTAGAAATCCTTTTATTACATAATTTGCTCATTTCAAAAAGTTTTTTTGCATAATCGAATATATGAACAGTTAAAGCAGAATATTAACATCATACAAGTTTTTAATGCACCGATGTGTTAAAAAGGTATATATAATGGATGTAAAAATTTGATGAGAATCTTCAATTTACATTATGGCCGATCTCATCAAGACACATGATACTTGCTTCTAAAAAGAAGCCTTCATTAATTCAAAAAAAATTTCAGACTTTTTATATTTATGAATTATTTTTTCATTAATGCTTGATTGCTAAAAAGTTATGTTAAAATGTTACCTCCAATGCTAATAAGTCTTGCAAAAGCTTTTGATACATATAAGACAATTGTATTTAATTGATGAGATAAGAGTGCAAAAGCTTTTGACAATAGATTGATAAACACAAAGTCTTTCATAAAAAGCTTTTGTAAAAACTTTGGTTACAATGGTGAAAAGTTATCCAAATAACTAGATAGAACTAGACGATTACCCGCGCATAGCAGCGGAATTACCTAAAGACATGTAACTAATGATATGCTAATTGATTCGATGGTCGAACTCGTGACCAAATAATTGCCTAGCGATAGATAGTTAATGATTTATTAATTGACCCGATGGTCGAATCGGTAACCCGATGACTCGTCCGGGTTGAACCGGTAGGCGAGCCCGTTCCCATTGACTCGATCGGGTTGACTCGGTGGTCGAACCCGTATCCTGGTGGTTGAACCTGTGACCCGGTGACTCGATAAAATTTGACCCGGTGGTCGAAACCAGTGACCCGGTGGCTCGACAGGATTGACCCGGTTGTCGAACCCGTGACCCGGTGACTCGATCGGGTTAACCAGATGGTCGAACCCGTGACTCGAAAAGATTGGCCCGATGGTTGAACCCGTTACCCGGTGACTCAATCGGGTTGGTCCGATGGTCGATCTGTGACCTGATGATTCGACCGGGTTGAACCGTTGGTGGAACCCGTGACCAAGTTACTCGTCCGAATTAATCCGGTGGTGGAACCCGTGACCCGGTAACTTATGCAATTGTTTATGGTTTAATTTTTCAACATTTCCTATTTTATCCAACTTATTTGCATTTAATTTTTCAACAATTACATAATTAATATCCAACCTCTATGTATTAAATTTTTTCAACAATTCCATAATTAAGTTAATTTTCAACATTCAAAGTTTTGAGATTTTTCCTTTATAAGTAGTAGAGATAGAGATAGTAAAATGTTATGAAAGCTTTGCCATTACACTTGCCAGCATCAACAATGCAAAACCCATGAATGACTTTTTGTCATTAATACCATAAATACCATATATCACACATGCTTAATATTTTTACAAAAGACTTGGTGTTTACCAAGTCTTTGTAAAAAGTTTTTGCCAAAAACGCAATGGTGAAAAGTACTAAAAATGACTTTGTGGAATAGTAAAAGTATTCGTGTGGTTTTCTCATTGTGGATGAGCATCTGCATTGCACCAAGCTTTTCAATAGCTTGATGCATTTATTATATAAATGTTCAATTAATTTTGTTATAAAAAGTCATGTTTATAAACTTGTTCTTCAATACAAAAAACTATTCTAAAAGTATCAAGTCAGTGAAAATAAGAGATTGCCAGTGAATGTTTGTATATAAAATGAATAAACAATGTGTCAAGTCTTTCCTTAAACATTTGGTATATACCAAGTTTTTGATACTTCGCAATGCAAAAAGTTATGTTAATGACTTGTGAAATAGTGTCAAGTTTTTTAAAATGCTTTAGAAAAATTTCTATTTGAGGTGCTCTTAGTTCATTTCACATCACATCTCATTCTTTCTACATAGTAAGTATCTTTCTTTACCTATGTTATTTTATTGGGTTTTCATGTTAAATTCGTATCATCTTTTACTTACATTATAATATATAGTATAGCTTGGAGGTTTTCATGTTAAATTCGTATCATCTTTTACTTACATTAGACGAATACCCGCGCATAGCGGCGAAAATTGCTAGCGGCAAATAATTAATGATATGCGATATTATGATAATCGTTTTATGTAACATTTAAAATAAAACGTGAAAATATCAAAATGAAAATTGCAAAACGCTGATAACATGCAATAAATTCTTAACATGTGTCAAACAACATATAAAGATATTTAGTAAAATTGAAAGTAAAACATTATATCAATTAATAATTAAAAGATCAAATATAACAGCGTGCGTTAGTTGTCGTGTAAAACGTGCGTTAGTTGTCGTGTAAAACTCTTTTGTACACGATATTTGAAGCGTGGTCGTGACAATATATAATCTTATTAGTATATAGTTTTAAATTTTAGAATTACTAAGCTATAAAACATTTAAGCAATTCACTACCAACTTCTAACTACAAACACGTCCAAATTCCTAACACTATCTTTTCCTACCAATTTTACACCATTATAATTACAATTGTTTATGAATAAAGTGGGTAAAAATGCAAAAGAATCACAAAAATTACAATTTTGGGACAACGTAAGAGCTATACATTTTCAAATTAGGAACTCACAATCCCAAAGTATCTAACAATATTAATTTAAGATATGTTATCTGTATTTTGCTTAACTTTTAAGAGTCTCTGCATTAGTTTATAACTTTCTATTTAATCTTCTCTTTGAGTAAACTTAAAAGTTTGGGCAACTGAAAATGATGCACATTATGAATTTAAAGTCAAAACTGAATGTATTGGACAATGTAAAGTCTAAACATTTTGTTCAAATAAGGTCTTCACAAGAACGCCAAACATATCTGTTTGGTTATCCTTCGGTTCATATGACTTGAAAGCGATTTTGAGTTCATATGTTATCAGTAGTGGTTATAAACGTAAAAATTTTAATACGATTGTTACCAACTATATCGGTGAAAATGTCTCAATAACTTATTTGCCTAACTTGAGAGCACGTTATTTGTCTTTATCATTTGTTGTTTGTGGTTCATATCGCACGATTAACGAATGAAAAGACATTTACTTTTATATAAACAAAAGTTTGTCACACTTAAACATAAACTGACTGGGACTCTTTACCATCTTATGTAATATCGATCAAACAATATGATTAAACTACAAAAGAACAAACAAAGATTAAACTCAATATAGTTCTATAAAAGTTGTATTAACAAAACAGAAACCAACCACTAAAAACTGTATGAAGCAGATGCAAAACCAAAGATGCAAACTCCAAAGATTATTAAGTAAAGCCACCTGAAATTTTTGTTCATACAATCATAGCCACGATGGAAGACGCACTCATTTGGATAAGATTTCACTGTTCATCCTCTTGGAGGAGAAAGTCTGTTCCACCTTAGGGTCACATTCTTTAGCACCTGTGGAGACAAAGCATTACATGTTGATGACCCTTCAGCCATATCAGTGAGAATCGTGCTGCATAAGTAAATCATTTGTCAGTTTTTAGATCAATAGAAGTTTTAAACATGCATTGCCTGTTAAGAATTTTAATGCAAACAAAAGACTTACATAGGAGCACTGATAATAGAGAACCACAAACAACAAAGAACCTCGTGATCATCCCCAATTCGATTGACACTGATATAAGGTTATATGAATGGAAGAATGATCCAATCATGATACACTGGGATTCCTAATAAACCAAAAATTCAACACTCCTTCAAACAAAAATCATTGAATATGCAATTACTCATATGCATGAATAGGAAATGATATATAAAACTGCAACAAATAGAATAATCGGGGATACATGTATAAACAAACATGAACAATCGTTAAAGAAAACAAGAACAACAACGACAATGGACATACCTCAAACAAAAAAAATCAATAAGAATGAATTGAAAAGATGAAAACTGGCTCCAACAATGAAATCATGAAGAATGAATTAGGAGACGCATAATTAGTTTTTCAATTGATAATTTGATGTGCTGTTGGTTTTTGCAAAAATCGCGGAATTGATTTAAAGAGAATAGTATTGTGTAAGATTCATCACACGGTCACTGTCCAACTGTGTAACTGATGTGCAATGAATACTTTCCGTAGTTAGCCCTTTCATTTTAATGATAAAATAAATTTTGTCTATAAAATTTATTTGTTTGTTTTTCAACTTTTGATTTTTTCAATCACAGATTTTTTGTTATAGTTGCCCTTTATAGGTTTTTCAACTTTCAAGTTTTCAACAAATATAATAAACCTTTTATAGGGTATATAGATTATAATATATTTTATTGGAGGTTTTCATCTTTTACTTACAGTCGTCTCCTTTTGTGTCAAATTTTTTGGTATCGTTTTGTCTTTTGAATTGTGTTTTAATATAATAAAATTTGCATACCACACCTTCAAATTGTGACATATTACAAAAACAACCTTAAATTGTAACTATTTACGATTTTTTATATAATAAACTTTATTTATCATATATGAAACTTACACCTATCAATCTATTCGAAAAAATCCCATAAAAAGATTGTCGAATTGCGAACCAAATAAGCTCAATATTGCAATGCTCTTGACTTACATATGGTTTTATAAAAAATATTGAAACTTAATACATAATATATTTTATTTATTTATGAAAGTAGTCGTTAGGTTTTTTGTTCTCTGAAAGACCAGTCATTAACGCAAATAGTACTATACATATTATTCCACTTAATGTTAGCTTTTACAAATATGTGACTGAAATCTAGCGATTCATTAGAAAAATATATCGTTGAAAAAATCTTCGCGTCGCGAACAAAACAAGCATAACATTGCAATGGTTTGACATACATATGGCATTTCCAAAAAAAAGTTTGACATACATATGATTTTATAAAAAATATATTTTTCTCAAATATACATTTAAAAAAATCAAAACACACCCATAAAACTATATGTCAAATGACATTTAAATAAATCACGAAGAACAGAGACATCACTTTGTTATTTTTTTATCTACGACTTATTTTTGCAAACTTTATTTAACAAATATTTTACAGATATCAATAACTTCTACGATGAATAATATACTGACGATTACATCTTTGGATTTCGAACAAAACGAGACCGATGTTAACGTGTTATTGATATACGTACGAGTTTCTAAAAGATTCCGCCAATTAACATATATTTAAAAAGATATTTTTAAAACACCCTTAACTTATCTATGGGTTTTAAAAACTACCTTACAACCTTACAATTAATAAAATATAAATATATAAAAGTGTCAATACAATGAAAAAGTAAAACGACACGGGCCTTGCGATGTTGTTCGGGATAAAAAAATATAATCATGTAAATCACTCTCTCATTATGCAACTTATTACAAAAACGACCTCCAATTTTAACTATTTACACAAAATACCATCGAACATATCGTCGAATTGCGAACCAAATGAGCCAATATTTTAGTACTTCTGATATAAGTATGATTCTATAAAAAAACTATTATTTTTTATTTTTTACGTAAACAGTCCTTGAAACTATTTGTTCCTTGTAAGGTCCGTCATTGACGTGAACAATCTTTTACATATTCAAGTGCATCTTTAGTTCTACACGCTCCGTCGCGAAGCTCGGGCTATATAAATATCGTGCTAAACTACGTTGTATTACGCAACATAAACCCTTACACTATATGACGTATTACAAGAACGACCTTAAACTACAATACAAGGTCTACAAGGACGATTAATCCCCTGTTAATAGCTACAAGGCCTTCAACCTTGCCGATTAATGAAAAGGCGATTAATAGCAATCAACTATGGTCAACGACGGTCAAAGGATGTCAAACTTGCCGAAAACTTGCAAATTTGACAAAAATACCGAAAACTCACTACAAACTTATGTTTATCACTTATAATAACTAATTATATGTATGATCAGTTATATATTAAGAATACCATTTCCGAAAATACCTAAAATTTATTAGAGATATCCAAAACTTGCTGAAAATACCAAAAAATTGCTAAAAATGCTAATCTGATTAATCACCGATTAATTCCGCCTAGAACGATTACAAGTTATAAGGTGGTCGACCGGCTGGCTAGCGATTCACGATTTTTGCAACCATGCTTTTAACTATACACGTATTTAGTATAACAAAATTTATTTATCAATCATAAATCGTATGCCTACTGATTCTTTCAAGAAAAAAATAGCGCTGTAAAAATCATCGTACCGCGAATCAAACGAGTCCAATATTGCAATGCTTCTGACAAACATATAATTTTATAAACTTAATTTAAACTTAATACACATTCCAAATATTTTTTTGCCGAAATAGTCCTTGAAGTTATTCGTTATTTGTAAGGCGGATCATTGGCGCAAACAACCTTTCGCATTATCGGTCCACTACAAGCATTAGTTCTGCACCGTTCAGCGCGAAACGCGAGCTATATTTATCGTTTATTATATTAGTCGTGGGTTTCCCCTAAAATGCATAACAAAGGATTCCTGCCTTGGTGAAATGCCAACTCGATGAAGCCTAAGCAATTGGATGATGAATTAGAAACGATACTAGTAAATGTTGTCAAGTGGAACATGATGGTTTAGAATTGTGTTTAGATGATGAATTTGAAACGATACTAGTAAATGTTGTCAAGTGGAACATGATGGTTTTCCTAGTATTTTGCGATACATGTTATAAGAGCTACTATGCTTTGAGGAAGTGTGTCTCGAACTAGCAATTGGACATTCAGTACCTCAGAGATAAATTTTGTTGTTGTATCGGAGTTAGTTCTAGATATCAGATATTGTAGGTTATATTTATGTATTAGAGTTTGGGAAACGTCCTAATCTCCTTTTTCTCATTTTGATGTATCATTTTTGAGAAAGTAATCATATATGTTCACTTTGGTGTTTTCAAAAAAAATAATAAAAAAATACATAAGAGTATCTACTATTGTAACACCCCATTTGGTAAAATGAAATGTCACAGTAATTTATGGCGTGTCATCGAAGCATGCAAGATAAATGTTTAACATTCATGACCATAAAAGGAAAATACCGGAAACAAACATCGGTAGTCCAAGTAACTCAACACAAACAAATATAAGTACTGTAAAGAAAAGGACTAAACAATATCCAAATGAAATAAAGTATGAGAAAGTAGGATAAATTCATAAGATGAAGAAAGCTGGACAGCTTCCATCCGAATGCACATACTCTTGAGATCCTACTTGAGACCTTGGGTACCTGCCGTTTGGGAACATAGAAATGGAAAACGGCTGAGCATAACGCCCAGTAAACGGATATATAGCATAACATAAAGGCATAAAATAATGAAAGCATATAAAGCATGAATGACAGCAGAAATGAATAAGTCCTGGGAAAAACCTAGGCGTATAACATGTAAACTGATTTTAGTTATGAAAAATATATCTTATGTTTACTTATGAAAATCTGTATTAGTTTAATATACCAAAATCCAATATAGGTCATGAGGTCAACAACGTGTATGAATACATAAAGGGGTGACCTCGTCATGCAATTAGAGGGGATGCCTCTAATTAATATGGTCTGGGTAGCAGGTATCAACTCCTTGTGAAAGATGCAAGGCACACACCACATTCACCATGTAAATTCTAACTGAAACTGTAACTAGGATGCACCCATACGCCCCACATGATAACATAATAAATAATAAAGGCCAAATAAACTGAAGGGACGCCACGAGCTATCACTCCGCCGTGGTGAAGTCATAACACTGGTGCCTCTAGTGTTATGGTTATGGTACCTCCATAACTAAATGAAACTGGCATGCATGTATATGGCTAAGGTAACTAATAAAAATAAACATTTACAATTTGTAACTACTGGAAAAATAGTTGGCTGCATACGAGAAATCCTAAATAAAGGAAGAGATTGTCCTTACTGAAGGACGGGAAATCCGTACCTCTTGTCCAGTATAAGCTAATCGGAAACGCTGAAGAACCTACTCCGCCTTGACGGATAATACTACATAAGATTAGGGACGTGTATGAGTTGTCTGAGATACGTGTATTTTACTAGTTCTGTGTGTTCTTAGCTTATTGTTCATATTCTGTCATGATTTACTGTTTAATGTGTTATCTGTAGTTATTCTTGTATTCTGTTGTTTATTATTCATGTATTAAGGTATTACTATACTTGTATTGTAATACTATTGTAATACCAAGTGACTTTCTAAAAATAGCAGGTTACCTAAAATAGAAAGTTTCCAAAAATAGTAAGTTTCCAAAAACAGAATAAGTTGATTTATAAGTCCAAAATATAAGTTTAAGCTTATTTAAAAAAATACAAGTCATGAATGAAATGTTATAGCTTATTAAATAATTAACAAGATTGATTTAATAAACTATAGATTATATGAATTTAATTAAAATAACAGGTTTAATTAAATTAGGCTAATTAAATACTTAGGTTAAATCATGTAATATTAATTTTAATATTTAAGACCTAAGTCTTGTCAAATAAATAAAATAATCTGATTTTATTAATTCCCGAGCCAGAACCCGTGTTCTAAAATAATCCGGAGCCCGAAAAGTACCTAGCTGACACCACACAGTCGGTGGCTAGTGGTGTCAGCCGGTGGTAACCCACGACCAGTGGCTACCCGACTCGCCAGTTGCCACTGCGTGGCCATCGTTCCCCCTGCTCGCTGTCGACTACCCACTGCCGAGCCCAAGTACACCCCGGCTTAAGTCGGGGTTCCCACTGTTTTCAAACTAAGTCCCACCGAGACCCTATAGGTCTCGGTTGACACTCAAATCAAACCCAAACAATACCCCGACATGCGTCGGGGTCCCTTGTGTGCGATCGATCCACAAACCAAACCAAGTCGAGACCTTAAGGTCTCGGTGGTGGTGTGATTAACCAAGCCGAGAGCCTTGGGCTCTCGGTTGATGCGTCGGCCGAACCAAAACCAACAAACCAAAACCCCAAATCTTGTTTTCTTGGATTTACTAACATGTTTTAATCATGTTTTTAATATAAAATTAACATGAACATAATTAAATAAAAGAATGATAAAAAGATTAAGGTTTTAAGGTTACCGAATACGCGAATGAAAAAGGTTGAAGAACACGAACACGTATAACTAAAAATCAAAGATCAAAACCAATAAACACCCCCTTGGTGTTTGATCACCGACGGCAAGAGGAGAGGAGGAGACTAGGGTTTTCTTGATTTGCTAATTATTAATGATATGTTAAATCCCCTGGAGTTTTATTTACATTGGGATTAAAATTGGTTAATGGGCCAAAGGCCCTTCTCCCTTGTTTTGTCTCCTATGCCGCGACCACCATGAGCCCAACAAGCAAAGCCATACAATTTTCATGGTTAAGTTTATATTCGTGTAGTTTTTGTGTTCAATTGTCGTGAATTTAAGTCGTGTTCATGTCATATTTATAATATACGTAATTACTTGTTATTTAATGTCGTGACACGTGTAATATATTGTAAATGTAAAGTTTTAAATTTTATCGTATTCTCGTGTATTTACTGTTCACACGTACTGTTCATGGTATTTTAATGCGGGTTTTACAACTCTTCCCCTCTAAAAGAATAATTCGTCCTCGAATTAGAGAAAACGTAAACTGAAAGAAAACATACCCGAATCAGAACTGGAAATGAGGGTAAGAAGTCCGTATAGGCTCCTCCGTCTCCCAAGTGGCTTCCCGCTCAAGATGATCCCTCCAGAGGATTTTGACGAATGGAATCGTCTTCCTCCGCATGACACGATCTTGTCGTTCAAGGACTCTGATAGGTGTGCAAACACCCATCCTTTTACCACTTATTTCTTGCTAAAACAAGACCAAAACGCGTATTTAATGTCATTTGTTTGGAATTATGCGTGGTTTGTGTGTTTGTTGTGTTTTCAGAGCCAACCGGATAAATATTGAAGAAAACATGGGATTGCACGGGTTTTATCGAAGAAAAAGACGAAAAGACGAAGTCTATTGTCCAAGAGATGCAAAAGATTTGAAGTCAATGGGCCTATTTGAAGATTTATCGAAGAAAAGGACCAAAGATGGAAGATTTACATATGTCGAAGAACTCAAGTCTATTAAACGAAGAAATTTAAAGACGAGTTGAATTTATTCGTCGACAAATCCCGAATCAGAATCGAAATCATCAACTTTACTGAAAAGACGAGAAGACGAAAAGAAAGGAAGAAAGCCCACTCACCAACCAACTTGAAGACCTATAAATAGGAGTCCCTTCACACGATTAGAAGCGAGTTTTTCATTTCCCTTTTTTTGTTTTCTCTGTTTCGTAGGAAACCAACACCATTAAGGTGTTGGCGATTTTTCATTCTTGTTAAATCAAAGATCTTGTAAGTTTTTAATCTTCCCTTTTGTTCACTTAACCTTAATCTTTCAATATAATCTTTCCTTTAATCTTGTTCATCTTTCTCTTTTTATTTGGTTGATTTAATCTTTAAAAGTAAGTGGGTTTTATGTTTTTGTTGATTTGATTTGATGTTTACCATTAGTAAATGATTAGTTGTTAAATTAGTTTAAGTTTTGGTTAAAAACTTGGTGGATTTTGGTTTAAAATCGTTCTTTACTTGTTCCCTGTTCTTCGCGTCTTCATAAACTACCCAGATTCCGAATCAAGCTTTTATTTATTTTATTCCGGATTAAGGTTTAGCAAAATATTCTGAATCAGCAAATTTCATTCAGTCATTCCGAATCAGTGTCTTTATCCGGAATAATCAATATTCCGGATGAAGGGATATTCCGAATCAGCATTTTTGTCATAATTATTCCGAATGAGCCATTGTTCCGAATCAAGTCACTTTTTCCGAATGAAGGTTTAAGTTATTCCGAATCAACATTATTCCGAACCAAGGTTTCATTCAGTTATTCCGAGTCAGCATTATTCCGAACCAAGGAAAATTATTCCGGATCAATTTATATTCCGGATGAACACATTGTTCCGAATCAGTTATTCCGAATCAGAATATATTCCGAATGAAGCATTGTTTTCCGAATCAAGCATTTATTATTATTCCGCATGAGTTATTCCGAATGAAGCAAGATTATTCCGGATAAAGGATATTCCGGATCAATAAAATTATTCCGGATCAGTTTTCTTT
Source organism: Glebionis coronaria (assembly GCA_025667525.1). NCBI lineage: Eukaryota > Viridiplantae > Streptophyta > Magnoliopsida > Asterales > Asteraceae > Glebionis > Glebionis coronaria. Next base: position 208,793,275 of record CM046877.1, on the reverse strand, counting down.
TGAGTATTCCGAATCAGTGTTTTTCTAGTAAGTGGTATTTTACTGTTTCTGTTTTAATTGTTTAATTTTAATTCAAGTTTTATTTTTATTAATTGCTTTTAGTTTAATTTTATATCTTAGTGCATTTAAACCTTTTAGTAGAATAGAAAACCAATCCCTTTTTAGTAACCAAGAACAACTATTCCACTTTGAGCCGTGATCAATTCGAGAAGATACCGAGAATTAAGTTGAAACCATATAAAATCTCAGTTATCAAATGGCGCCGCTTCCGGCTCTTTTCGTAAGGATTAACGGTTTTTTGTGAGAAATTGGATTTTGGGATCCGTTCACCGTGAACGTTACTTTTTCATAAAAAATTTCAAAAAAAAAACCTAAAAAATATAAAATTGTCAAAAATCAAAAAAATTTAAAAACATAAAAAAACCAAAAATATTTCTTGCTTTGTTAGTTCTTTTGCAGGTGTATGCGCACTCGATCAACGTCTTATCAAGAGCCCGAGACTCTCGATAACTTAGACATGGCCGGTGTACACAACAACAATAATAATCCACCTCAAAACAACATGAATAATAACAACAATGAACCTCTACCGGACAATCGTCCTATGATCGAACTTTTGCAAGCACATGTAGAGGGCAACAACGATCCTATTGTCATACCCGCGATTGCAGCCAACAACTTTGAGCTCAAATCCGGCTTTATTCAAATGGTCTTTGCTCAACCATTCTTGGGGCGTACCATTGATGATCCTCATGACCACATAAAAAGGTTCCTTCAACTCACGAATACGGTCAAATTCAATGGTGTTCCACAAGAGGTAATCCGCTTACAACTTTTTCCTTTCTCCTTAGAGGGACAAGCCCGACATTGGCTTGCAAAAGAACCGCCACAAAGTATTCTGACGTGGACGGACTTAGAGACCAAATTCATAAACTACTTTTTCCCACCCTCTCGTACTACCGCTTTGCCGAATGAAATTATTAATTTTGAACAAAAGTACGATGAGTGTTTTAGTGAATCTTGGGACCGTTTTAAAGACCTTTTAAGAAAGTGGCCACAACATGGTTTTACCAAAGTGCACCAAATTAATACTTTTTTACAATGGTTTAAGCATGAATGACCAAGATTCACTAAATAGTGCCTCGGGGGGTAATATTTTGGTTAAGTCTTCTAATGCCGCTTGGGATATTATTGAGAATAAGTCTAGAGTGCAAACCAAGAGTGTTCGGACCAATGCCGCTAGTGCTAGTACTAGTGACAACGACAAGAGACTTGACAAAATTACTTCGCTTCTTGAATCGCTTGCTGCCCACACCGCTAACAACACCAAAATCATCAATGCTCAAAACGCTCAAGTCAATGCTGTAAGCCAACCATGTGAAATATGCGGGGGTCCTCACTCTTACACTACTTGTACCTCCACCCAAGAATATCCTTGTGAGAATGTTAACGCATCATACGGTACCTATCCTCCGGCCGGTTATCAAGCACGTCCTCAAGGTGACCGCAACTTGCTCAGCTATCGCTCAAACAACTTTCTTTCCCCGCCCGGTTTTCCTCCAACCAATCAAAACCAACAACAAAACCTTAACCGAACCAATCAAAACCAACCTCGAGCACCATACCAACCACCTCAAAGACAACCATATCCACCTCAAAATCCTACTCAACTTTACCAACCCGCTCCTTACCAACCACCTGCTTATCAAGCACCTCCTCCTACCCAACCCACCGTTTTCAACCACGAGGTCGAAACGTACATGCGGACGAATGATGTGTTGGTGAAGAATCTGCAGACCCAGATTATTAATTTGGAGGGCGACATGGTGAAACAAGGGAATGATCTAAGAGCCGATATGCGAAACTCTTTGAGTAGTCAAACGAATGACCTAAGGGACATGATGGCTGGTTTCTTCCAAGGTAATCAACCCTCTTCTTCGGGTACTCTTCCGAGTAACACTATCGCTAATCCAAGAGGGGAGATGAAAGCAGTCACCACTCGCAGTGGAAAAGGTACCAAGGAACCCGAGCTTCCTACACCTACACCGGTGATTGTGACAAAGGAAAACGAGTCACCTACTCATATTCCTCAACTTTCTACTTCCCCAATTCCTCCACCTCTTACTTATACCCCTCCTCCACCCAAGGATGTGAGTGATCCTACTATTCCAAAGCCTTCCTCTTCTTCCGATATCCCTTATCCCTCAAGGTTGAGGAAAGAGAAGCTCAAAAGCAAGGACGATATTCAAGTTTCGAACTTTCTCAAAATGTTTAAACAATTGAATTTCAACATCCCCTTCGCTGAGGCTCTCGTTCACATGCCTAAATATGCGAACATGTTTAAAGATCTTCTTAGTGACAAGGAGAAGCTTCTTGATATTGATAATACCCAACTTAACGAGAATTGCTCTGCGGTTCTCTTAAGGATATTGCCAACCAAACTTGGTGATCCGGGTCACTTCTTAATCCCTTGCAAATTCCCGGGAGTAGAGAATTGCATGGCCCTAGCCGATCTAGGTGCTAGTATCAACTTAATGCCTCAAAGAGTTTGGAAGCAATTATCTCTCCCTGAGCTTGTCCCCACCAAAATGACTTTGGAATTAGCTAACCGTACGGTTGCTTATCCAGTGGGGATAGCCGAAGACGTTTTCGTTGGCGTTGACAAATTCACCTTCCCGGCGGATTTTGTTGTCGTTGACTACGAGATGGACCCTCGGGTTCCATTAATCGTTGGACGTCCATTCTTGAGGACCGGTCTCACTCTCATCGATGTAGAAGCGGGTGAGCTTATCATGAGAGTTGGGGACGATCAAATTGTCTTCAACATGGGTAAGATTTCTAAACAGCCTTATTCATACGAGAGTGTTAATTGTATCGACGTTCTTGATGAGGCTTGTGAAGAACACTTTAAAGATGCTTGTAAAAGTAGTCGTACCTCTCTTCCCACTGTTGAGACCGTTGCCTCCCTTGCTCCATCACTAACTCCATTTGGAGAAAGTGATTTCCTTCTGACTGAATTTGAAGCAAGTTTAGGGGATGTGGATTTAAAATATGACGATTCTCCCACCGATTGGGAAGAAGACATTCGTACCATTGAGAAACTTATCAATGAGGACCATATTTCTCCACCATCTCCCAAGGATATTGCTATCGATGAACCGAATTTGAATACACCTTCCATCGAAAATCCTCCGGATTTAGAGCTTAAGGAGTTACCGTCCCATCTCGAGTACGTGTTACTTGAAGACAAGAAGAAGTTACCCGTCATCATCGCTAAGGACTTGAAAGAAGAAGAAAAATCTCGCCTTATCGCCGTGCTTAAAGATCATAAGAAGGCAATTGCTTGGAAAATTTCCGATATCCGCGGAATTGATCCAAACTTTTGTACTCACAAAATTCTCATGGAAGATGACTTTAAACCCGCAATCCAAAGCCAAAGAAGGGTTAATCCTCGAATTCATGACGTCATCAAACAAGAGGTTATCAAACTTCTTGATGCCGAATTGATTTACCATATTTCGGATTCGCCATGGGTAAGTCCCGTCCATTGTGTGCCCAAGAAGGGCGGAATAACCGTTGTTCCCAATGAACACAACGAGTTGATTCTCACTCGTCTCGTTACTGGGTGGAGAGTTTGTATCGACTATCGCAAACTCAATGATGCCACGAGAAAAGATCACTTTCCTCTTCCTTTCATGGATCAAATGCTCGAGCGTCTAGCGGGTAATGATTACTATTGCTTCTTGGACGGTTTCTCCGGGTATTTTTAAATTCCCATCGATCCCAAAGACCAAGAGAAAACCACATTCACTTGTCCCTACGGAACATTTTCTTACAAACGAATGCCTTTCGGTTTATGTATTGCTCCTGGGACGTTCCAAAGGTGTATGATAGCTATCTTCCATGACATGGTTGAAGAAACTATGGAAGTCTTCATGGATGATTTCTCGGTTTATGACGATTCTTTCTCTGCTTGCCTTGCCAATTTAGAACGTATGCTTAAGCGGTGTGAAGACACTCGCCTTGTTCTAAATTGGGAAAAATGCCATTTCATGGTAAAAGAGGGCATCGTGCTAGGACACAAAATCTCCAAAGCCGGTCTTGAAGTGGACCGTGCTAAAGTCGATGTTATTGCAAAATTGCCTCCACCTTCAACCGTGAAGGGTGTGAGAAGTTTCCTTGGTCATGCGGGCTTCTACCGTCGTTTCATCAAAGATTTTACTAAAATCGCTCGCCCGATGACCCACCTCTTGGAAAAAGATACTCCTTTTATCTTTTCCAAAGAGTGTATTGAAGCCTTCAACCTTCTTAAGGATAAGCTAACTAAGGCACCGGTCTTGGTTACCCCTAATTGGGAGCTACCCTTCGAGTTGATGTGCGATGCTAGCGACTTTGCTATTGGAGCGGTTTTGGGCCAAAGAGTGAACAAACACTTCCAACTGATCCATTACGCTAGCAAGACAATGACAGGGGCTCAATTGCATTACACGACAACCGAAAAAGAGCTTTTAGCTGTTGTCTATGCTTTTGAAAAGTTCCGCCCCTATCTTGTCCTTTCCACTACCATCGTGTACACGGACCATTCCACGTTGAAGTACTTGTTAACTAAACAAGATTCTAAACCAAGACTTCTTCGCTGGGTTTTGCTACTTCAAGAATTTAAAATCGAAATTCGTGATAAGAAGGGAGCTGAAAACCTAGCCGCGGATCATATCAGTAGACTTGAGGATCCTTATCAAGGGGATCATCCGAACAAAGAGATCAATGACTCTTTCCCCCTTGAGACCTTAATGTCTATCAACTCGAATTTTGATGAAACCCCGTGGTTTGCGGACATTGCAAACTACTTGGCGGGTGGAATTCTCATCGACGGGTTAACATCCCAACAAAAGAAAAAGTTCTTTAAAGACATTAAGACTTACTTTTGGGATGACCCGTATCTCTTCAAACAATGCGCTGATTTGATTATTCGCCGATGTGTTGATGGACCGGTAGCTTTAGACATTCTCGAAGCTTGCCACAAAGGACCCACCGGTGGTCACTTTGGTCCTAACTTCACTGCAAAGAAAGTGTTTGACTCGGGATTTTATTGGCCCTCCATTTATCGTGACGCTCACGAAATGGTGAAACATTGTGATGCTTGCCAACGACAAGGCAAGATCACACATAAAGATGAGATGCCTCAAAATTTCATACAGGAATGTGAAATCTTTGATGTATGGGGCATCGACTTTATGGGGCCATTCCCTTCATCTAAAGGAAACAAATACATCCTTGTAGCCGTTGACTACGTTTCTAAATGGGTTGAAGCCAAGGCTTTAACCACTAACGACGCAGGGGTGGTTTGTAACTTTTTGAAGTCGCTATTCGCTAGATTCGGTGTGCCTCGTACCATTATTAGTGATCGCGGGACTCATTTTTGCAATGATCAATTCGCAAGAGTCATGGCTAAGTATGGTGTAAATCATCGTCTTTTCACCGCATACCACCCACAAACTAATGGGCAGGCTGAAATCTCTAACCGAGGGTTAAAGCGAATTCTTGAACGAACCGTGGGAGAGCATCGTGCCTCATGGGTCGATAAACTTGATGATGCTCTGTGGGCTTTTCGTACCACATATAAGACTCCGATTGGTTGTACACCATATCGTCTCGTGTATGGGAAAGCATGCCACCTCCCCATTGAGTTGGAGCACAAGGATTACTGGGCCTTGAAGTGGGCTAATTTCGACATCAACAAAGCCGGTGACCTACGCAAAATCCAACTCAATGAGCTTAATGAACTCCGGAATGAGGCTTATGAAAATTCTTTGATCTATAAGGAAAATACTAAGCTCATTCATGACTCTAAGATTAAAAACCTAGAGTTCCAAGTTGGAGACAAAGTTTTACTCTTTAACTCTCGGTTGAAAATCTTTTCGGGCAAGCTTAAATCTCGTTGGTCCGGCCCATTCACCATTGCCCAAATTTTTCCATATGGTACTCTCGAGCTCGCTCAACCTAATGGACCTAATTTTAAGGTGACGGGACAACGAGTGAAGTTGTACTTTGGTGAGGACATCTCTCATGAGATGATTCCATCCCTCACCACGTTTCCCATGAACTAGTTTTGGGTCGAGTCAGGCTCGTGACTCGGTTATCAAAAACAAGCGCTCCTCGGGAGGCAACCCGAGTATCTATCCCTTTCCGTTTTACCTCCTAAGTGTAGGGGGACCTATATAGGTTGTTTTGTGTTTGTGTGGTGACGTGATTACAGGGATGAATGCACTTTTGGAACCTTTGAAGAACCGTGCTCCCGTGTTATCCGCAATCCGGTTCTAGCTCTCAACTATCGTGATTCAATTTTCTTCATACTCACATTTGAAATTGATCACGTTAGTTGATAAGTGTGAAAACACTCATCAATAATGATCCATAAACCACTCAAAACACAGTCAAATACATTATTTTAACTTTAAAATATCAGAATTACGCGTGTATTTGGTGTTTGTGTATTTTCAGGTAAAATAGGTACATTTGAGACAAACACGAGCTTTCAAGGATTAATTTGATCAAAAGACGAAGAAAAGGACGAAAGATGATCCAAGGACCTTATTTGCCAAATTTCCAAAGATCAAGGGCTTAAAGTGCAATTACTACAATGATAAAGGATGAAAAGAAATGTGCTAAAGAGTTTATATCATTTTTGATTAAAGAAGTAAAGATGAAGGACTTAAAAGGCAATTATTTGGAAAATAAAGTTTATTACTTTGGTTCATTGACCAGACTCGGTCAAACTCTCAATAAACACAACACGCATCTTCTCCATTGTGAAGAGAGAGAAAATGAGACGGTTTCTTTCTCTTCTATCTCCAACACCTGCAATCGGATATCAAGCACAATCAAGAGAGATTCAGTCGAAGACTTCAACTACAAAAATACTCCCCTCTTTCTTCTCTACATGAAGGTACTATTCAATTAGATCAAAGGCAAAGAATGAAGAAAGCCCCAATTTTGGAAGATGATGAAGGACGAGTTTTATCCTCGTATTAAACACGTGTCCAATCCTCATTGGATTGAACACGTCACAACACCCTTTCCAGACGGCTATAAATTGAAGACGAAGCTTTCATTTGCAACCGGTTAGACTAGGAGTAGTTTACACATAGTTAGGTTAGATAGGATTAGTAGTTTGATTCTCTCTCAAAGTTTTATTAATCATTCAGTTTTAAATTTGTTACGATTCAGTTTACTGTTGTAACCGATTCCTTTCTTGTTCACCATTAATGAAAGTTTCGAGTTTTCTTCTACTAATCTCATATCTCTGTTTTCAGTTCATTAATAGCTCATCTTTCTTATTCTATCTTCATAAACTGGTTTTTGTCATATTATACTGTTAAGCGAGTTTGTTGAATTTGGTTACTTGTCAGTTAGTTTAAATTTTCGGTTAAAAGTTTGTTAAATGTTGTTAACAGTTGTAACCGATCTCCATTTGTCAAAGATTTAGATTTCTCAAAATTTCTTTCTTTTCAAAAAAGTAGTTACTGTTCATTGAGTTATAAACTCACACAGAGCTAATGAAACTTTTAGTATAAATAATCTTTTGGCTAAGGAATCATGAATGAGTAGTTAGAGTTTAGGATTATGCTTAAGTTCTGTACTATTTTGAGTCAAGTTTTCAGTAGCTGGAGAAATCAGACTGAGTAGCTGATATTAGTTAGGAGCTTCTGGTTTTCGGCAAAGCATACAGTACTTAGACCTGAGTTCAGTAGTTAAAGTCCTGGTGTTAGTATAGATTTGATCTCAGTTCAACAATACAGTAGCTTCTTCGACATAGGGAATAGCTTATAGTTTTCTGAAACGAGCGTATCACTATTCGGTTTATTAAAAGATTAGTTTATATCAGTTTTGCAAGAAGGAATTTGTTTTGTTCTTATGCAGGTTTCAGTTTTGAGGGATCTGTTTGGTTTTTCTTTGTTTGATTTCAATTTTGCAGGTGTTGGATTTGCCATATGGTGGTAGCAGGTGTTTGTTTCGATTCCAGCTTATAGTTGTAGCTTTGTTTTCGATATTAGTTACAAGGCAACTCAGCGTTGACCTTCGACATCAACGGGCTGGCCTGGAAGAAAATGGTTAAGCTTGTTTCATTTTTCGGCGATTTCGCTAGTGTAGTCTGTTGTAGTTAAACATGTAGTATAATATCGATTGGAATCAGATATTTTGTGCTCTACGGTTACTTGCTTTGATTTGGAACTGATTTGATTTTCTGTTCATAGAATTGCATTAGAAGTTCATTAATTTTTAGCTCATATTAAGGTAACCAGTGTTTAGCATTACTTCAGATTTTGAGTTCTTAATTTGATCTTATGATTAGAACGAGTTAGGATAGGTTCATAGACTAGAGAGTATTTGGTTTGTTATATCAGTACAAGCGTGAATTTTCAGTTCAAAATTTTATAAGGAAGTAAGATTTTAGTTAATTGATAATAGTTGGCTTTACATTTCTCATTTGTCTGAATTAGGAGTAGATTGAGCTTTGATCACAGTCTGATTTAGCTTCAATTTTATACAAGTTTAGTGGTTTTACAAGTTAGGCCCGTTATAATTACCTGCTGGACTTGCTTTATTTTAGTTGGGCCCGTTTTATAGCTAATGGATTGTGCATTTTTTAAATCAGTTGGTTAGTAGGCCTATAGATTAATTTGTTTGGACTCATATTTGAACATTGGATATTTTAGCTTAATTTTGCTAATATCTTTTTAGAATAATAGTATATTAGTTTAGTAATAGTATAGAGCATAATATTAGTAGCTTTCTCGATTTACGTGCTTTTATATTTTGCGTTTTATAATTTGTTAAAATTGTATTGTGTGCATTTAAAAGTGGTATTTGCAATGTGTTTTTAGCGTAGTAAGTATATGTAGATAGTATAAATAGTATTTTTCATTTTTAGGAGTTTTACTTGTCAAAATTGTCAAAGTAGCTTAGATTCCAAACAAGATTTTACCACCAAAAACAATTAAGTCTTTGCTTAAAGCGTTATATCAATTCGAATCGATACTGAGAAGACAACTACACTAAAAAACGAATTATTAAATGGCGCCGCTGCCGGTTCTTTTCGTGACGATTAACGATTTCGAGTGAGACGATTGGATTTTGGGATCCGTTCACTTTGTGAACGTTATTTTTTACGTATTATAAATCAAAAAGAAAAAAAAAAAAAAATCAAAAAGATAAAAATACAAAAAAATAAAAAAATCACAAAGTCAATTCTTTTCCTAAAGAATTGAACCAAAAAAATAAAAAATCCAAAAAGTAATCTTTTTCCTAAAAGATTACAACAAAAAAAATATATATTATATCGATTTCATCGCTTTTTACGTACATATAGTATTTTTCGTAAAAAACAAATAAATACAAAAATATTTTTTTTTATATATTATTATATGTAGATACGTATAAGTATAAAAACAACCAAGTTACCTATTTCCATAAGTATTGCCGAGGCAATACACCGTGTTGAGGGGCGTTCCGGTCCTTGACACGCGTATCGATCCAATTTAATTAAGCAAGAATAGATAAATACTTCCAATTGGCAATAATTCGAAGAATACAAACTACAAAGTGAATAGATAGGCGACGTGCTATAAAATGCCGTCTAAGGGTCAATAGGTACTTAAGTGCTTCGCGCCACCTAACCCCCCGTTCACTAGTGCGTATTCTAAGAAGGAAGGCTTAATTGGAGGTCTTGCACCCAAGTAGTAATTATATATATACTTTCTTGTGGATATTTCATATCGAAACTCGAAGAGGATAATCTTATTCTTTTCAAAGTCGACCGAGGGCTACTCCCTCATTCCTCGTGTTTACTTACACGTGTACTCGCACACGTGTAAACATACCACCTTTGGTGTATCACTTCCTTTCCCGAGGAAGCTTTTAGACGTCTTTTCTTGTATATACATTCGGCCACCTTGTTACACATGGATACTCGTTCCATGTTGGAGATTTTGCAACAACAATCCGCCACCGCTAATTATCCGTCTTGTTCGACTTGTGGTGGTCCACACGATACTTATTTATGTGATCAAAATCATGGTTATTATGGGGAGGGATATGCTTACAATGGAACCGAGAACCCTAATTTTCAACCTAACACTCAAATGGACTATACTTGTAATGACTATATGGGATATTCCGGTTTTTCATCACAACCTCCACCATCATTTCATGATCAAACTTTTAATGTGCCATACCAAAACCAAGGATTTTCCAATTATGAAGGTTTTCAAAACAATGGAAATTTTCAAGGCTATAATCAAGAAACCTTTCATAATCAAGGATTTTCAAACAATGAAGGCTTTCAAAATGATGAGAATTTTCCTTGCCATAATCAAGACACCTTTCAACATCAAGGATTTTCATATTTGACCACTTTGCCACACTTGGTTAATCGTCCTATTTTGGAGATATTACAAGACGAGCAATATCGAGCTATGTATGGGCCTTGTGCGACTTGTGGAGCATCACATAATGAAAATAATTGTGATATATACGCGAGTAATTATGATCAAGGGTTTGATGAGGATTTTCAAAATCAAGAATTTTTAAATCAAGACGATTTTCAAAATGAAGAGAATTTTCAAAGTCCTAATAAAAACACCGTTAACAATCAAGGCATTTATCATTTCTTGAGTAAAGACGCTTTTAATATGGTAATGCAAGCACTTGAGTCAATGCAAGAGGCAACTGATCCGAAAATATTAGGCTTGAGCACATACATCTTGCAACACATGAGACCGAACGATGCTTTACCTGATGATGAGCCTTCTTTGAGAGTAGATGTTGAGGATGATACACTTAGTGATGTTCTTATTATAGACCCTTCCATCTCTCCACCGACTATAATTGAGCCATACACACCTTCATCACCTTTACCTCACGAGGAACCCACCGACTCTTTAACCATGGGGGACGAGCCTCTTAGCACTAATACAAACACCGATTCGGATGAATTAACCTTTTCTAGTGTTGAGAACCTTATCCCAATCCAAAGAGAGCTTGAGAGGGTTTCCAATGAACTATGTGATGAGCTTTGTGTTGATACCTCTTCTCCTCATGATCACATTGAGATTTTATCCCATATTGACCTTCATGCTACTACTAGTGATTTTGGTGATTTCGATCTTGATGAATTGTTTAAAGAAAGGGATAATGAGATTGAGGAAGAGTTTGTGAAAGACTTGACACACATGGAGGATGATGATTGTGATTCTAGTGACGCGTCTTATGCTATATCATCCAATGATTTGTCTTGTCAAGATAACATTCCTAATTTGGATGAAGAGTTTGCTCCTATAGGGAATATGGATCCTTCTCCTCTACCACCATATGATTCTTGTGATGAACCCTTTGATGATCCTTATAATAGTGATGAGTCTTTTACATCTGATGATGAATCCATGTCCTCTATGACTCCTTCACCTATTCCTCTAAGTGATTTTGTGATGAAATCGAATCCTCTTTTTGAAACATCATTTGATAACCCACTTTTCCATCATGCTGAAGAAACCAATGAGGATTTTAGTAATGATGAACCTTCTCTTTGTGATACACCAATATATGATGATTATAGTGATAATGAGTTTTCCACTTGTGAATCTCCATTTTTTGATGATCACACTTCCTTGAGTTTTAAGGAATCACCAATCTTTGACAAACCAATCTATGATTCCTATAGTGATGAGGAGGGGTCTATCATTGATGAGAATGAGGAGATTCTAAAGACTGAAAGATTGCTTAGTGAAGATGAGTTGATAGATAAACAAATTGAAGATTATCTTAAGAGAGATGATATTGTGGTTGATACATCTTCTTCTAATTGGGAAGAGGATATTCGTCTTATTGAGGACATGCTTTTTGGGACCCTAGAGCCTACACCTTCTCCACAAGACACTATTAATCTTGATCCTCCTTATTCTATGCCTTCTATGGAAGATTACCCACCTTTTGATGATGATGAGCTCAATATGGACATAATTGTTATGAATGTTTTGATACCTACACCTTCATATTCTCATGATGCTTTGCTCACTAAGGGGGAATCTTATATGATTGATACGAGTTCATCTTCTTATTTTCCCATGAAGGGAAAGGTTTTTGATCCTGGGATACATAAATTTGAGACACCTTGGTTTTTATCTACTCCACTTAAGAGTGTGCCTTCGATTGATATGCGCTTCTTGTATGAGCTTACTTTGGTGATGCTACCTATTTTGGAGTTGTTCACTTGTCAAGATGGAAATTATGTATTTGATCCTGGAGTGCTTCATATTTGAGAGTTTTCGTATGTTGGACAAACTTGAGACACGTTGGACCGTTCCATTTATCGAGGCGGATTTGGTAAATCTTATAGTAAATGGCAACGTGCTAAGTTTGAGTGTATCATGTGAGATGTGCTTCAAAGTGGAAATCTTTTACTCTCCATGATGTTTCCCCAAGGACAACCTAATTCGGGGCCGAGTCGAGCTAGCGACTTAGGGTTAGAAAAACTCAAGCATTGAATAACTAGGATAGAAAACGTAGAGTAGATTTTCAATAGGTTAGGTTTAATTAAAAGGATGTTATAGTAGAGTTGAAGTGGAGGGGTGCCTTTCTTCGTATTTTGGTGTTTGTTTCAAGGGTTGCTCTCTCTCATTTCATGCTTGGAGCTTATGGAGGAGGCCCGTGTATCTGGTTCACTTCGATTAGTTTTTGCTATCGTGATATTAAACAATTGTGCTTAAAATGAATATCTTTTAGTTGTCTCTTGCTTAACTTGGGTTAAGCAAAGTTATCAATGTCATAAGTGTAGGGGAGTTCACTCCAATACTCTTAAACATTGAGGACAATGTTTATCTTAAGTGTAGGGGAGACTTCTATCGAAGTGACCTTACCTAGACCATTGCCTTAACTTCATGATAACTTGGGAAAATTAATTTTTCAAACACTTTTCAAATTTTTGATCTACTTTGGCCACCATAAAAATATGCATTCATAATTTTTGCATCAATCATTTTTCATTTTGCATAACACATTTGCATTGTATATATTTCTTCTTTTCTTTTATTCAAAAATATATAAAAAGGAAAAATATAATAAAACATGGTTTTAACAAGTTTAGACTTCTTTGACATATTAGGTCCGCCATGGATATTTTGACTCAACCCGAGTTTGCTTATTTTAGCATTCTCTAGCTAGTATCCTTAACCATGTAGTCTTTCATTGGTCTATTAGGCTAAGCTTCCACCAATTTCATTCTTTGAAATTTTAAATTTGTGGAGAATGGGAAATGATAGAGTTGAAGCAAGTATAAAAGGGCTAGATAGACTTCATGGCAATTACTTGTGGCTAAACCCTTCTCTTCTTGACCTCTAATTTCTTCGCTTGTATATAATTGTTAATAAATAATCAAGTACGGTTTTAATTGGTTTGTAATCTCTTATGCATTTTTGGCTAATCATTCATGGTTGATATGAGTACGTCTTAAGATTCTAAGTTAGCACGTTTTATGTGTACTAGACTTGTGTCATGCTCCATATTTAGCGGGTGTTTTTCCTTTTCTTCTTTTCAAATTTCTTTGTGAGGAATAAAGAAAAATAAGAGCGGCTTATGAAAAAAAATGAGTGGCTAGAAAAAAAAAAAAAAAGAAAAAAAAAATATTGCAAGACTCCCAAGAGGGGCAGTGTGGTGTTAATTATAGTGACTATTGAGTTCCAATATTACCTTGACGGGTTGCGGGGATTCAATAGATTGCTCCAATCCAATATTACCTTGACGGGTTGCGGGGTTGAAGATCCAAAATCTCAAAAAGATGCGGATGTAAATTATTGCGTGAGTTTTATTTTTCTTTCCTTAGCGAGTGTGTAGTTACTTATGAAAGCATGGCATGAGGATTTTACACATAAGGCGAATGACTTATTATTCTTAATACGGACTTGTATTAATTGTGAGCGGTTTTTCAAGTAATGGATGAGAGGATTACTTAGGATTAAAACCGTCCTTCCTTATTTTTGGATTTTACACTTCTTATATTTCATGCTTGAATAATGACAAATTTGCCCACAAGCAATTTGCTCAAATAATAACCGGTTCCACATTTAATTGTCATGAATAAGTTGATGCACTTTTTACTTGTGAATGCAATGATCCCATTTACTAGCTTGGTATGGGGAAAGTGAAACTTGAGGGTGATAAGTGTCCATGGTACAAAAGCCCTAATCCAAGTCATTGAGTCTTTATGAGTTATTTCCATCAAAACCATTTATGAAAAATCCAAAAATATATAAATAGAATTGTTTTCTTTGCATTGCATTGTAAATATTCAAAATCATGCATCATATAGAGTAGGGTGGTGTAGATGCATTCTATAATGGCCAAGGTTGGTTAATTATGAGAAAAGTGTAATTTAGAGCTTTAAAATGTTGCATTGCATGAGGACATGGCAATGGTCAAGTGGAGGGGAGTTGATAAGTGTGAAAACACTCATCAATAATGATCCATAAACCACTCAAAACACAGTCAAATACATTATTTTAACTTTAAAATATCAGAATTACGCGTGTATTTGGTGTTTGTGTATTTTCAGGTAAAATAGGTACATTTGAGACAAACACGAGCTTTCAAGGATTAATTTGATCAAAAGACGAAGAAAAGGACGAAAGATGATCCAAGGACCTTATTTGCCAAATTTCCAAAGATCAAGGGCTTAAAGTGCAATTACTACAATGATAAAGGATGAAAAGAAATGTGCTAAAGAGTTTATATCATTTTTGATTAAAGAAGTAAAGATGAAGGACTTAAAAGGCAATTATTTGGAAAATAAAGTTTATTACTTTGGTTCATTGACCAGACTCGGTCAAACTCTCAATAAACACAACACGCATCTTCTCCATTGTGAAGAGAGAGAAAATGAGACGGTTTCTTTCTCTTCTATCTCCAACACCTGCAATCGGATATCAAGCACAATCAAGAGAGATTCAGTCGAAGACTTCAACTACAAAAATACTCCCCTCTTTCTTCTCTACATGAAGGTACTATTCAATTAGATCAAAGGCAAAGAATGAAGAAAGCCCCAATTTTGGAAGATGATGAAGGACGAGTTTTATCCTCGTATTAAACACGTGTCCAATCCTCATTGGATTGAACACGTCACAACACCCTTTCCAGACGGCTATAAATTGAAGACGAAGCTTTCATTTGCAACCGGTTAGACTAGGAGTAGTTTACACATAGTTAGGTTAGATAGGATTAGTAGTTTGATTCTCTCTCAAAGTTTTATTAATCATTCAGTTTTAAATTTGTTACGATTCAGTTTACTGTTGTAACCGATTCCTTTCTTGTTCACCATTAATGAAAGTTTCGAGTTTTCTTCTACTAATCTCATATCTCTGTTTTCAGTTCATTAATAGCTCATCTTTCTTATTCTATCTTCATAAACTGGTTTTTGTCATATTATACTGTTAAGCGAGTTTGTTGAATTTGGTTACTTGTCAGTTAGTTTAAATTTTCGGTTAAAAGTTTGTTAAATGTTGTTAACAGTTGTAACCGATCTCCATTTGTCAAAGATTTAGATTTCTCAAAATTTCTTTCTTTTCAAAAAAGTAGTTACTGTTCATTGAGTTATAAACTCACACAGAGCTAATGAAACTTTTAGTATAAATAATCTTTTGGCTAAGGAATCATGAATGAGTAGTTAGAGTTTAGGATTATGCTTAAGTTCTGTACTATTTTGAGTCAAGTTTTCAGTAGCTGGAGAAATCAGACTGAGTAGCTGATATTAGTTAGGAGCTTCTGGTTTTCGGCAAAGCATACAGTACTTAGACCTGAGTTCAGTAGTTAAAGTCCTGGTGTTAGTATAGATTTGATCTCAGTTCAACAATACAGTAGCTTCTTCGACATAGGGAATAGCTTATAGTTTTCTGAAACGAGCGTATCACTATTCGGTTTATTAAAAGATTAGTTTATATCAGTTTTGCAAGAAGGAATTTGTTTTGTTCTTATGCAGGTTTCAGTTTTGAGGGATCTGTTTGGTTTTTCTTTGTTTGATTTCAATTTTGCAGGTGTTGGATTTGCCATATGGTGGTAGCAGGTGTTTGTTTCGATTCCAGCTTATAGTTGTAGCTTTGTTTTCGATATTAGTTACAAGGCAACTCAGCGTTGACCTTCGACATCAACGGGCTGGCCTGGAAGAAAATGGTTAAGCTTGTTTCATTTTTCGGCGATTTCGCTAGTGTAGTCTGTTGTAGTTAAACATGTAGTATAATATCGATTGGAATCAGATATTTTGTGCTCTACGGTTACTTGCTTTGATTTGGAACTGATTTGATTTTCTGTTCATAGAATTGCATTAGAAGTTCATTAATTTTTAGCTCATATTAAGGTAACCAGTGTTTAGCATTACTTCAGATTTTGAGTTCTTAATTTGATCTTATGATTAGAACGAGTTAGGATAGGTTCATAGACTAGAGAGTATTTGGTTTGTTATATCAGTACAAGCGTGAATTTTCAGTTCAAAATTTTATAAGGAAGTAAGATTTTAGTTAATTGATAATAGTTGGCTTTACATTTCTCATTTGTCTGAATTAGGAGTAGATTGAGCTTTGATCACAGTCTGATTTAGCTTCAATTTTATACAAGTTTAGTGGTTTTACAAGTTAGGCCCGTTATAATTACCTGTTGGACTTGCTTTATTTTAGTTGGGCCCGTTTTATAGCTAATGGATTGTGCATTTTTTAAATCAGTTGGTTAGTAGGCCTATAGATTAATTTGTTTGGACTCATATTTGAACATTGGATATTTTAGCTTAATTTTGCTAATATCTTTTTAGAATAATAGTATATTAGTTTAGTAATAGTATAGAGCATAATATTAGTAGCTTTCTCGATTTACGTGCTTTTATATTTTGCGTTTTATAATTTGTTAAAATTGTATTGTGTGCATTTAAAAGTGGTATTTGCAATGTGTTTTTAGCGTAGTAAGTATATGTAGATAGTATAAATAGTATTTTTCATTTTTAGGAGTTTTACTTGTCAAAATTGTCAAAGTAGCTTAGATTCCAAACAAGATTTTACCACCAAAAACAATTAAGTCTTTGCTTAAAGCGTTATATCAATTCGAATCGATACTGAGAAGACAACTACACTAAAAAACGAATTATTATTAGTCGTCTCTTCCTTAGCTTGATTTAACCAACGTGCACAATGTCATAAGTGTAGGGGAGACTTTTCCCACATGCTTAAACATTGAGGATAATGTTTATATTAAGTGTAGGGGGGACTTCTATCGAAGTTTTAAGTGGACTTTTCCATTAAAATGCCTTCATTTAACCGGAAAATCATCTTTTTCAACATTTTTCAAATTTTTAATTAACTTTGGCCATATAGTCGTAATTTTTAAATTTTTATCGTTGCTTTCATATGTATATATCCCACAATAAAGTTAAAAATATTAATAAAGTGGTGTAGCAAGTTTAGAAGTCTTTGACATATTAGGCCCGTTGCGATTATTTTGACTCAACCCGAATAGACTTATCCAAGTTTATTCTAGCAAGTATCCTTACCCATGTAGACCTTAATTGGTTTATTAGGCTAAGCATCCACGAGTCTCATTACTTGAGGTTTTAAATTGTGGAGAACGAGAAATGATAGAGTCAATTATAAGTCGGTATTCTTGCGCAAGCACACTTGGTGTGATTATAAGCCTATTCTCCCATCGCTTGATAATAATTTATCTGCAATAAGTAAGGTCGTACGATTTTATTGAATAACTTAGCTTCTAGCCCAAGATCGTTTAAAAGTTGCTCGGTAATGATAAGAGTTCATAGCCAAGGCATAACTAATGAAGCGGGGCGTGAAGATTGGCGAGTCCGAAAAGGCCCTAACAAGGCATGAGGATTCCATTTTATTGCTAAAGATCCAAGGTGATGTGAAAAGCATTATTCCCAAAATCAGTATGAAGGATCAAGACTCACGACGAAAAGCAATCAACTCCCATAAAGATCATGGAGAAGTCTATCCGAAAAGACCCTACAAGGTATGAGGATAAATTGATCCAAGTCCGAAAAGGAGGCGGATCGTTGTATCTCAAAATCCCAATTAACGATTGAAGAAATAATGATGAAGTCGTGGTCAACAAAGTTGGAGTATCCCTCAAAAGTCTCCAAGTGAAGAAACTCTATTAACGAAGAGAAGACCATTATCTCAAGAACGTCTCTCAAGATATGAAGTATGAAGTACATGCCAAATATCGGCCCGAGAAAGGTCTCAAATCGTGAAGCGAGTTATGCCAAGATATGAACTTTTTGATATCCCGAGAAGCAGTTTTAAGAGATTTTGTCCTTTAGCTAACTATTAATCAAATCGTCCTACTTTGCTTTCAGCCTAAATAAACTATCGAAATAAGTCCAAAAATGCATCTTCGTGATCATTCTAAGACAACAATAAAATATAAGAGATACACCTAGGAATAAGGGAGTTTAAGCGTATAATTAAGCCATGTGTGTAAGTGTTTGCTTTGCTAACTTATATTAACAATGATCTCGTTTTTAAGCTTAGTTTGGGGAACGTGAAACTTGAGGGTGATAAATCTGCGCAGCACCGAAGCCCTAATGTAAGTCTTAGATCTCTTTGCGAGTTATTTCCATATAGCTATTTACAAGTGAAAATGGTTTTCTATCCCTTTTGTTTCATTCAAGCTTTTATATATCTCTTTAGTAGTAGTGGTTATTGTCAATAAGGCCAAGGTTGATTGATTATGAGAAAAGTGTAAATTTGCTTTGTCACTAAGCATTGCATGAGGGCATGGCAATGGTTAAGTGTAGGGGATTTGATAGGTGTGAAAACACCCATCCTTTTACCACTTATTTCTTGCTAAAACAAGACCAAAACGCGTATTTAATGTCATTTGTTTGGAATTATACGTAGTTTGTGTGTTTGTTGTGTTTTCAGAGCCAACCAGATAAATATTGAAGAAAACATGGGATTGCACGGGTTTTATCAAAGAAAAAGACGAAAAGACGAAGTCTATTATCCAAGAGATGCAAAAGATTTGAAGTCAATGGGCCTATTTGAAGATTTATCGAAGAAAAGGACCAAAGATGGAAGATTTACATATGTCGAAGAACTCAAGTCTATTAAACGAAGAAATTTAAAGATGAGTTTATTCGTCGACAAATCCCGAATCAGAATCGAAATCGTCAACTTTACTGAAAAGACGAGAAGACGAAAAGAAAGGAAGAAAGCCCACTCACTAACCAACTTGAAGACCTATAAATAGGAGTCCATTCACACAATTAGAAGCGAGTTTTTCATTTCCCTTTTTTTGTTTTCTCTGTTTCGTAGGAAACCAACACCATTAAGGTGTTGGTGATTTTTCTTTCTTGTTAAATCAAAGATCTTGTAAGTTTTTAATCTTCCCTTTTGTTCACTTAACCTTAATCTTTCAATATAATCTTTCCTTTAATCTTGTTCATCTTTCTCTTTTTGATTCAAAGTCTTAAGTTCTTATTTGGTTGATTTTAATCTTTAAAAGTAAGTGGGTTTTATGTTTTTGTTGATTTGATTTGATGTTTACCATTAGTAAATGATTAGTGGTTAAATTAGTTTAAGTTTTGGTTAAAAACTTGGTGGATTCTGGTTTAAAATCGTTCTTTACTTGTTCCATGTTCTTCGCGTCTTCATAAACTACCCAGATTCCGAATCAAGCTTTTATTTATTTTATTCCGGATCAAGGTTTAGCAAAATATTCCGAATCAGCAAATTTCATTCAGTCATTCCAAATCAGTGTCTTTATCTGGAATAATCAATATTTTGGATGAAGAGATATTCCGAATCAGCATTTTTGTCATAATTATTCCGAATGAGCCATTGTTCCGAATCAAGTCACTTTTTCCGAATGAAGGTTTAAGTTATTCCGAATCAACATTATTCTGAACCAAGGTTTCATTCAGTTATTCCGAGTCAGCATTATTCCGAACCAAGGAAAATTATTCCTGATCAATTTATATTCCGGATGAACACATTGTTCCGAATCAGTTATTCCGAATCAGAATATGTTCCAAATGAAGCATTGTTTTCTGAATCAAGTATTTATTATTATTCCGCATGAGTTATTCCGAATGAAGCAAGATTATTCCGGATAAAGGATATTCCGGATCAACAAAATTATTCCGGATCAGTTTTCTTTTGAGTATTCCGAATCAGTGTTTTTCTAGTAAGTGGTATTTTACTGTTTCTGTTTTAATTGTTTAATTTTAATTCAAGTTTTATTTTTATTAATTGCTTTTAATTAATTGCTTTTAGTTTAATTTTATATTTTAGTGCATTTAAACCTTTTAGTAGAATAGAAAACCAATCCCTTTTTAGTAACCAAGAACAACTATTCTACTTTGAGCCGTGATCAATTCGAGAAGATACCGAGAATTAAATTGAAACCATATAAAATCTCAGTTATCAGACTCTCTCAGGTTTTTCGACACATGAAAGATCCTCTCGAATCTGATCAAGCGGATACTAAACAACATGAAGGGGATGGTAGTTGTATCCTCTGAGTAAGGACACATGGAACACGTTGTGAACGTGTGATAACTGAGGTGGTAACGCTAAACAATATGACATTTCACCAACGCGTTCTATGATTTCAAGCGGTCCGATGAAGCGAGGACTGAGCTTTCCCTTGATTCCAAAACGCCCGACTCTGCGTGCTGGTGATACCTTGAGGAAAACATGATCACCTATGTTGAAGAATAGATCTCTATGATGCTTATCAACATAACTTTTCTGACGAGCACGAGCTTCCTGCAGCTTCGCCTTGGCGACGGCGACCTTCTCATTAGTCACCTCAATCATCTCTGGACCCTCGATCAGTCGTTCGCCCACCTGATCCCAGCAGATTGGGGCGCGGCACTTCCTACCATACAACATCTCGAACGGTGAACACTTGATGCTAGCGTGCCAACTGTTGTTGTATGCAAACTCAACTAGATAGATATAATCGTCCCAGCTTCCTGTCCATTCTAGATCACACACCCGAAGCATGTCCTCCAATGTCTGAATGGTACGTTCCGATTGTCCGTCGGTCTGAGGATGAAAGGTAGTGCTCAGCTTAAGTCTGGTGCCCCAAGCTTTCTGCAGACTCTGCCAAAAACGTGAGGTGAAACGAGGATCTCTGTCAGAAATGATTTATGATGGATTACCATGCAGTCTCATGATCTCCTTCTGAAAAGTGTCTGCCAATTTGCTGACCGGATGCTCCTTGCGGAGTAGCAGGAAATGAGCAGATTTGGTCAATCTATCAACAATAACCCAGATTGCGTCGTGTTTCTTCTGAGTCACCGGAAGACCAGTAACAAAATCCATGGAGATCTTGTCCCACTTCCATTCTGGAATGTCCAATGGTTGTAGTAAACCACTAGCTCTCTGGTGTTCGATCTTAACCTGCTGGCAAATCATACATTTGGAAACGAATGTGGCAACATCCTGCTTCATACCACTCCACCAGAAATGCTGCTTGATGTCGTGGTACATCTTGGTGGAACCAGGATGTATGGAAAATGGATAGCTTTCAGCTTCAGTCAGCACATCTTCCCTGAGTGTAGAGTCATCAGGAACAACTAGTCTAGTGCCCTGCCATAAGATACCGTCATCATCAACACGAAACTCCGTCTACCGATCAAGGTTCTGAATGATAGCCCAAATCTCACCATCATCTTTCTAAGCTTCCTTGATCCTAGAATATAAGTCTGGTTCCACTTTAAGATTCGCCCAGTACCCATGATGTCCTTGTACACAAAATTCAATGTCTGTCATCTCCAGGTCACGAATGATCTCCTTTGTAACCTTGATGCCAGCAATCATACCCGACCTTCTGCTTAGAGCATCTGCCACCACATTCGCCTTACCAGGATGGTACTAAATGTTGGTTTCATAATCCTTCAGAAGTTCTAACCATCTTCTCTGCCTAATGTTTAGTTCCTTCTGGGTGAAGATGTACTTAAGACTCTTGTGATCTATGAAGATGTCACATGATTCACCATACAAGTAATGCCTCCAGATCTTCAATGCGAAAACAACTACTGCAAGCTGCAAGTCGTGTGTAGGATAGTCCTCTTCATAAGGTTTAAGCTGCCGTGATGCGTATGCAATAACCTTCCCATGTTGCATGAGAACACAGCCTAGACCCTTTCCTGAAGCATCACTATAGATCTAAAATCCACCTGTACCAGATGGGAGAGTAAGGATAGGTGCAGATACTAACTTCTACTTTAGGTCTTCAAAGCTCTTCTCTCGTTCTTCAGTCTAGACGAATTTCTCTCCTTTTCTCATTAGCTTAGTCAAAGGTAAGGCTAAACGTGAAAAGTTCTCTACAAACCTACGGTAGTAGCCAGCTAAACCTAGAAAACTTCTGACCTCTATTGCAGATGTAGGTCTCGGCCATTTAGTGATGGCTTCGACCTTCGCAGGATCCATGGTGATCCCCTCTGCAGATACAATATGGCCTAGAAATGACACCTTGCTTAACCAGAACTCACACTTGGAGAACTTGGCATATAGCTGCTTTTGACTTTGAATTTTCAAAACTGTACGTAGGTGTTCCTCATGTTCCTCCTTGGATTTGGAGAAAATCAGGATGTCATCAATGAAAACGATAACGAACTTGCCCAAAAACTCATGGAATACACGGTTCATCGGATCCATGAAGACTGATGGAGCATTTGTGAGTCTGAACGGCATGACTACGAACTCGTAGTGCCCATAAAGTGTACGTAAAGCAGTCTTGGAGATATCCTGCTTTTTAACCCGTAACTGATGGTAGCCGGACCTCAGATCGATCTTTGAGAAGTACTTGGCGCCCTGAAGTTGATCGAACAGGTCATCAATACGCGGCAAAGGGCAGCAGTTCCTGATCGTGATCTTGTTCAGCTCACGATAGTCTATAAATAAAAGCATGCTGCCTTCTTTCTTCTTCACGAATAACACCGGTGCACCCCATGGCGATGCACTAGGACGGATGAAACCTTGCTCCAGAAGTTCCTGCAACTGATCCTTTAACTCCTTAAGCTCAATGGGAGCCATGCGGTAAGGAGCCTTGGAAATTGGCTCTGATCATGGAATGGGCTCAATTCTAAACTCAACTTCACGAACAGGTGGTATGCCCGGAAGTTCATCAGGAAATACATCGGGGAATTCTGACACAATAGGCTGATCTTGAATCGATGGAGACTCGGCAGCAATGTCATGAATGTTGGCTACGAATCCCTGACAACCATGTGATAGTAATGCACGCACTCACCGTGAGTTCAACTGTACCTACAAACATCAAACAAGCCATGACTGATCATGCGTGGATTGAATCAATGCAAGACGAAATTCATCAGTTTGAACGCCTAAATGTTTGGGAACTTGTTTACAGACCCTATGGAATGTCAATTTTAGATTTCAAATGGATCTGGAAAAACGAACTGGATGAAGAACAAACCATCATCAAAAACAAATCTCGTCTTGTGGTTAAGGGATACCGTCAACAAGAAGGCATATACTACGATGAATCATTCGCTCCAGTCGCTCGTTTGGAAGCAGTCAGGATATTCCTTGCTTATGCTGCACATAAGGGCTTCACGGTTTTTCAGATGGACGTTAAAACTGCTTTTCTCAACGGTCATTTGAAGGAAGAAGTGTATGTGAATCAGCCGGAAGGATTCATCGATCCTCATCATCCTGACAAAGTCTATCGTCTCAAGAAGGCTGTATATGGACTTAAACAAGCTCCAAGGGCATGGTACGAAGAACTTTCAAACTTCTTGGTGTCCAAAGGATTCTCCAAAGGTTCTATATATCCTACTCTCTTTACTAATAAATATGGGGATGACATAATGCTGGTGCAAGTTTATGTTGATGACATTATTTTTGGTTCTACGAACCCAAAACTTTCAAAACGTTTTGAAAAATTAATGCACAGCAGATTTGAAATGTCAATGATGGGGGAGCTAAAATTCTTTTTAGGCCTCCAGATTCATCAATCCCCACGTGGTATCTTCATTAACCAAGCTAAGTATGCTCAAGAGATACTTAAAAAGCATGGTATGACCTCATGTGCTCGCGTTGGTACACCATTGTCTACCACATCCCTAGACGCTGACTTGTACTCATATCCCGTAGATCAAACGCGATATCGCAGTATGATCGGGTCACTTATGTACCTTATAGCCAACAGGCCTAATATTCATCATGCCACATGCTATTGTGCACGATATCAAGCCAGACCTACTCAAAAGCACCTCAAAGAGGTTAAACGGATCTTTCGGTACCTTAAGAATACCATTCACATGGGACTCTGGTACCCGAGGAAAACCGGTTTTCATCTAACAGCTTTTTCAGATTCTGATCACGCAGGTTGTCTTGATAGTCGAAAAAGCACTTCTGGTAGCATACAATTTCTAGGGGAAGACAAGCTTGTCAACTGGTCGTCAAAGAAGCAGGATTGCACTTCGCTCTCATCAGCTGAAGCAGAATATGTGGCTCTGTCCGCGTGCTGTGCTCAAGTCCTCTGGGTGAGAACTCAACTCACGGATTATGGCTTCCACTTTGATAAAATACCTATGTATTGTGACTCAAAGTCGGCCATAGCCATATCTTGCAATCCGGTTCAGCACTCCCGCACCAAGCACATCAATGTCAGATATAACTTCATCAAGGAACAAGTGGAACGCGACATCGTGGAATTATACTTTGTCAAAACTGAGTACTAGTTGGCAGACTTGTTTACAAAAGCTCTCTCGAAAGATAAGTTTGCGTATCTAGTTGGTCGTCTTGGTATGAAGTATATGACTCCAGAAGACTTGGAGGTTTTGGCAAATGAAGCTGCTTGATATTCTCTCACAATGACTTCTAAGCGCATCACAGCTTAGGACTCGGACCTCAACTAAGGAAAGTTTATCTCGGACGATAACTTATACTTCTCAATGAGAAATTCATATTTCTCGGTCATGAGCTTCTCATAAAAACATTCAAAGTTTTTAAGTTCATGAAAAACGATTTCTAAGTAAATGTCAACTTAGAACTCGAACTTCAACTTAAGGAAAGTTTATCACGGATGATAACTTCTCCTTCACAATGGGATATTTATTTTTCTCGGTCATGAGCTAGTCACAAAACAATCAAAGTTTTAAGCTCATGAAAAACAGACCCGAAAGGGGAGTGTACGTTTCAGTGCGCTTTTCCTAAGCAATAGAAGAGAATTCTTCTATCCTGATTATTTTAAAACCGTTGAACACAATTTTTCAAGAATTTCTCAAAAGGTTTTTCTAAATCTTTCAAAATTGTGTGTTCAACTCCCTTCCTCATATGTGGTTTTTATATCTCAAAATTGTCATATGTTATTTTGATCAATTTTTGAGGGGGAGCGTTTTTAAATCAAGCCTTTTAATGTTGTTGGGTACATCTCTAAAATTGTCATATTTTATGCATCCAACACATTCCGAAAATGTGATTAAATATGTCATATATATTATCGGTAAAGGCATCTCAACTCCGTACCTCAACATATTTTGTGGTGTCGTTTTTCTAAAATTTTGTCAAATTTTGTTTCAAGACACACATATATTGTTGAGGGGGGGCGTCCCGACTGAAAAAGTTCCATGATTCATGCGTGCAAACATGTTTCTCTCCCCGTCGATTTTTCGGAAATTGTCATATTTTAATCTATTGGTATCTCTAATATTATATTTTTATATTAGAGATAGGGGAGAAAATGTGATTAAAATGTAATATATCGCAACATGTAATCTTAAAGACTCAAGTGCAACTCTTTCCTTCACATGCCAAACTATTTCGTATATCGATGCATGTGTGTAGGGGGAGCTTTTCGGAAATGTAAAACTTTCAAAGTGTTAAAAAGTTTTGATTTTTATCAAGCATTTTGAATGTTTTTCAATGGTTTAATGGTTACGATCTATACCCAAAACAACCTACTATCCACGAAGGAATGTTGGAGTCAAAAGGTGGTTTAGGATAGGAAACTAAGTCCTATGTTCCAACCAGAACCGGAGGGATCTACCCAAGGACATTCCATAGCTAGAAATAGTTGTCCTTAGGAAAGATGGAGTTGAATGAAGCTGAACGCGGACCAATTACTTAAGTTAGCACTAGAACAATCACAACAAGGTGCTAATGATGATGTATTGGTAAGCATTGAAGGAGTTGAATATTCTATGCAACTTAGGCAGAAACCGGGTCAATACATCTATTGAAGACAAGTCATCATGGACCCAGTGATGCAATGCACAACCCTTCCCAGCCATTCGAGTTTCTCTCAAAATAAACTTGTCTCATTGTCACGGAGATCAACACGTGTCTATTGACTTTCTCACTCCGAGTTAGTTAATATTGAAAAGGTGGCAGTCCGCTCCAGCCTCCGATTACCAAAATGCACTTATTAAGTCTAGAGCCAAAAGAAATCAATCTATCATCTCATTAGGACACAATCGAGTCCTACGCATTATCCTTGTGATATTGCCAGAACATCTGAGTGATACAATTCACAATGAAGATGGAAATCCTGCTTGAGCCAGCATTAAACAAGCTCATGGTAGGTAACTTGTGCGATTCTACACGAATCAAACTTGTGAGAACTGGAAAGCAACTAAGTTTCGATTCTTAATTGATTCAAACTTGATTCCAGGTTTCTTCGCAAAATCTGTGTGATCTTGCCAGAACATTCAGAGTGACACTCCTTAGTGCTCACAGTGACGAATGGAAATCCTTCCAGTGTCAACATCAAACAGCACTGCAGTAGGTGACTCGCAAGATTCTCTATGAATCAAGCTTGTGACAAACTGGAAAGCAACAATGGTGCGATTCTTTTAGAATCAAACTTGTTCCAGGAAATCTGAATTGACGACTCTAATCAGACAGATAATTTTTCCTTATGATTCACTCTTTACGTTCGCAGTCTGCTTTGAGACGGTCGAGTAAAGAGAACTGGCTACTACCGCCGGGAAACCCTGTCAAGGAGGTTCTTAATCGAATCTACCCGATCACAGGTACGATATCTAATACCGTCTAAACGGTCTTCACCGACCAGAGGTAAAACGCTACCGAGTTAGGATGAAATGTTCAAAGCCATTTTATCCGTGTCTATATATGTTGCTGCATATCAAGAAGGTGGCGTAGCTGTGTAACCAATGTCGATTCAGAAGTCACAAGAGCACAAGATGGCGATACACAAGATACCTAAGAATGTAAGAATGTAATAGGTCATCTTAGTTACAAGGAGCACAGATGAAGATCTCAAGCACTCAAAGTCAAATGACGAAGGCTCAAGATAAAGATCACGAAAGCATGAAGGAACAAAGCTGTTACAAACAAGATCAAGACCAAGATACAAGACCTAACCAGGAAGATCTCCTCTACAAGAATGTATTCACTCAATCATCTTATGCTTTTTAAGATTTTTTAGATGACCGATACATTGGGGGAGATTGTTAGCCATATATTTTATATAGTCGAACAAGAATGTAATAGGTCATCTTAGTCGTTAAAGGTTTTGTATTGTAATAGGTTAGTCGGGAAAACCGGGCTTGGACTTTAAGCTAATATTGTATAAGTTAGGGGCGTAAGATCAAAACAAAGCCAAGCCTGGCCCAAGGATACTAAACCCACGGCCCATATGCCAAGGGTATATATACCCTCTTCCATGTGTGGAAGAGGGTGTTGGTTCATTTTACTTTCTCTCTCTAGTAAACATAAACCTTCCAAAATCTCTCTTGTTTCTCTCTCTACTTTTCTTCTCTTTCTCTCTCTAAATATCTCTTCTAAATCTTGTGTTATGGATTAATATGGGATTAACACTTGAAAATAACGTTCCCAAAAGAACGGATCTCAAAATCCATTTTTTCTCACTAAAAATCGTTAATCTTTAGGAAAAGAGCCGGCAGCGGCGCCATTTGATTTATTGGGATTTGTGTGTGTGTGTGTTCGTACTCGATTCAATTCGAATTGATCACGGTTTAGGGTGTAATTATTGGTGTTGGTCACTAAAAGGGGGAGCTTTTGATTGTCTAAGTCTACTAATAATATAAACGTAAAAGCTATTAAAAATAGAAGAAGAATGTCTAACCTTGATTGCTTATCCAGAATGAATGCTGCACAGTAGAACTAAGTGAAAATAACTGAAGGTAATTATCTATTTTAAAATAAAAGTGAAAACGTAAATGTGGATGAGTAAAAATGAAAGTTTTAAAAGTTAAATTAAAAATTAAGATTTAAAAATAAATGACGGAAAATTAAAACTTTAAAAGTAAATTTGAAACTTAAAACTTTATAAAAATGTAAACTTTATAAAAACGTAAACTTGAAAATTGAGCCAAGATAAAATAATTAAAATAATACTTAAGAAAAATGGCGGGAAAAATTAAGATTTGAAGTTAATTCGGGAAACTAAAACTGAACATAAGTCGGGAAACCAAATTTTGAACTAATCCGGAATATGTGCTCCACACTCAATTCAGAATCACCCCAAATCACACTTAATTCGGAATCCTTGTCTTCAACCTAATTCAGAATATCAATACAACACCTAATCCGGAATAACGGTCTTAGACCTTATTCGGAATGTGTGCTCCTGACCTAATCCGGAATATGGATTCCGGATATGAATCCGGAAAACTGATCACCAACCTAATTCGGGAAATGAATCTAGCACACAATTCGGGTAACGAATTTCACACGTAATCCGGAATAAACATTTCTGACGTAATTCAGAATATACAATTCCTGACCTAATCCGGAATCCCTATCTAGCACTTAATTCGGAATGCCTATTCCGGATAATAATTCGGAATATGTGTTTGGAGGTTAATTCGGAATGCACCACAAGATGATAATTCGGAATACCGATTTCTAATCTAATTCGGAATGTTGGTCATAACCTAATTCGGGAAATGGCAATTTTGCACCTAATTCGGGAAATGGAGTTTTTGCTTTGGATGGAAAAAAAGTCTAATTCGGAATAAAGTGAACTGAAGGTAAGTCGGAATAATAGGGTTTTAAACTAGTTCGGGATGAAAAGGTTTCTAAAATCCGGATTAACACAAATAAGCAAAATCACAATAAGCACTTACCAAAACTTTAACCAAATCAAATTTTAGAAAAAGCTAATAAGACACAATTTAAAAACTTTTAAGAACACCAAATAATCAAATTATTTAAAATAAACTTTTTATAAAAATATTAATCTACCAAAATCAACTTATTTAAAAACTAGAAAATATAAAAATTAAGCAATAAGCTCAATAATCTAAAAACCTCAAACTCACCAAACCAATAAGCACAATCCAATAAGCAAATCAATCACATATTCAACAAAATAAAATCAACTACATGATTAAAGAGACAAAATAATAGATTATGATTAAGATAGGTAGAATGAGAATTAATTTAAAAGCTTGATTAGATTAAAGATTAAGATCCAAAATTACAAGATTAAGATGAATGTTTAATAAACTTGAAAGGAAAAAAACTAGAGAGAGAAAGAGTAGAACACACACTAATTACCTACTAAACTTAAAGAAAAAAATAAAGACTAACTCCCTATGACATGTTTAGGAAACTATATATAGGGGAAGGGAAAGGTGTTGTTTCCTCCTTATTTCTTCTTGTCTTCTCGTCTTTTAAATAACTCGTCTTTCTCGACTTTGTCTCGGAATTAGTCGAATGATAACTTGAACTCGTCTTCTAATTTTCTTCTTTTAGTAGACTTGATTCTTCGACTTCGTTAAACTTCTGTCTTTAGACTTTTTCTTCGATAAATCTTCAGAATAGGCCTTTGACTTCCGTTCTTCTTGCACCTTTGACCTTTTGACTTCGTCTTTTGTCTTTTTCTTCCATAAAAGCCCGTGAAAGCCCGTGTTTCTTCCTTTTTAATATTTTTGTCCTAAAACATAATAAAAACACAAACCACGCATAATTCCGCCTTTTACGACATTAAATACATGTTTTGGTCTTGTTATTATTAGAAATAAGTGGTAAAAGGATAAGTGTTTTCACACTTATTAGGATACATTTTATTTAACATTATTTTATTTAGTTAATTAATAAAAATAATTTACATGACAAATTAATTTATTTAATTAAAACCACGACTTAGGTTATATTATTAAAATTAATAATACATGTTTTAACCTAAGTATTTTTGTTTAGACATTTGTTTTATTAAATAATTATTTTACTTAATTTATATGAACTGGTAATTAATTATTTAATCCATGACTTAGGTTATTTTATTTAATTAAATAAATCATGTTATAACATATGTATTAATTAGACTTAATTAAATTTGACCATGACTTAATTTAATTAAACTGTATAAGCTAAAGTTTATTAAATTGACCATGACATTTTATTAAGAGTAAATTGCATACATCATCCTTAAAGTTTGGCCAAAATGCATGTTTTGTCCCAAAAGTTACAAAAGTGCAAGAATCATCCCTATTTGGAAACTTTAATGCAAGTATCGTCCTTATGGGGAAAATTCTGGGGACGAAACACGCAAAATGACCAAAATATTTGGGACGAAACATGCAAGATAGCAAAACCTCAAGGATAAAATTTTGCAAAATAGTTTGATTTTGGAACGATATCGGCACTTTTAAAATATTTGGGACAAAACCTGCAAAATGTCTAAACTTCAGGGACGATTTATATAATTCTCTCTTTTATTAATTAATAAACCATGCTTATCATTATTAATTAATAATAACTTTAACCTAGGTGTTTAATTTAATGGACTTTACTAATAATTATCATGACTTATAACTTATGATTAATAAGCACTAGCTTATATTTTTAGACTTATTGATGAGATGGCATTTATACATGATCTCATCGTTCTTTTTGGGCTTTAAATGCACAAAAATGTCATAAAATACCATATATATGCTTGTGTTTGTTTACTTGTGTATTTTAGGTATGGATATCGTGAAAAGGACAAAAGATCACAAGAAACAAGGAAAAACGGACACGAGAAACGAAGCCGTACAAAGAACCGGGCCCTAGTTCATGATTTATCCAAGATTAATCCTTGAAGACTCGAAGATATGCAAGATTGATCCTCAAATAATGAAGAAATGACACTTAAAACCCTTGTGAATTCATAATTACAAGTTTGGTCCCTTAAGTTTGTCAAAATTGCAAAAAGGTCCTTCAACTTTGAAGAAATGGCAAGATTAGTCCCTCAACTACTCAACATTGTCAGTTATAGTCCCTCATGAAGGCAAACATCTATTGAAGACCTTTGAAGATCAAGAGTGTCCAAAACCAGCCCTTGAAATATCCAAAAATGACAAAAGCAACCCTTAAAACCTTTTTGGAAAAGTTTGGTGGCAAAAGTGTGAAGAATGGAAGTTTGTTTGTGAAGAGAATTCGTTTTTAAGGCTGAAAATCTTATTATACATATTTTCCCAAAGAACAAGGACTCTTTTGCCCAATTCCAAACATTCAAACGAATATTGCGCCAAACACTTACCTTTCCCCTATTTTTGGATCAAAAGTTACCACTGTTCACCATGATGAACCCAGTAACTCCCATCACTTAAACAAAGGGTAAATTTCAATTAACCATTCCCACACTTGATTCACACGCCCAGAAACATAACCCACACACAAAACCCTCAATCTCATTACCCAATGGACCCCACACTCAACCTCCTCCACCAATGAAAACACAACTTTCTTTCCAAGTAATCTGACGTGTCAAGATCAACAGCTAAGAGTCATAGCTTAACTCTAAAGCTAAAATGAACGTCCTTGATCATTTTGGACAGCTCATATCAAGGATTCGTCTAGAAGCACTCAAGGGCACTTTTAAGAATTCACATCTAGGGTTTATGAATAGTGTTATGTATGCATTTGCCTATAAAAGGAGACCTCAACCTGTGAGAGTCCCTTTGTTCCAGTTTTACCTTTTATACATTGTAATTCCTTTTTGAAATTTATAAAAGTTGGTATTTTGAGAAAATTGTAATTCCTTTTTATGTTTTTGAAAGTTGGTGTTGTTTAAGGGTAATTCTGAGTTCCATTTGTTGTTATAAGTGTGCTTGAATCATTTGGTTCAAGGACGTTTATGTTTGGTAAGTTTTTCAAGTTTGTAAAAAGCTTGAAAAGTGGTTTCTGATTTTGATATTTTTGTTGTACTAATCCTTAACCAAAAGCTATAAGCTCTTACAAGCTTGTTGACACCAAGCTTGTGAAGGGATTAGGGCCTTTGGTTGGGCTGTTTGTTCATTGTGTTGAAGAAATCAAGCCCTTGAGTTTCTGGTTTGAAACATCAACCAAGGCAGTCATCCATCTTTTTTGTTGAATTACCTTGGTCTTGTTCTAGTTGTTGAACAAGGTCCAAGGAGCATATCTGGTCCTCCTAGGATGTTGTGGAGGACAGGTATAATCCTTTGTTTAAGTTTCCCCTAAAAATTTCATGTTATTGCATGTTTATGATTTTGGAATATGATTTTGTGTTCTTGTGTTTGAGGTTGTGATTTTTGTGTTTGAATCTGTTAGTTGTCACCTAGGAAGTGTTTTTGAATCATAAAATCTGTAGGTTGTGTTTAAAAATCACAAGTTTGTTTGAAAAGTGCTTATTAAAGGACTGTTTGAGATTACTGGTTCATAAGGCCTTGTGGCCTTGTGCCCTTGGTTCTTAGGGTTTGGGAAATCTAAACAAGTCATAATATACAAGTTTTAGTCATTGGTTAAGTTTCTGAAAGTTTGGGAAAAGGATTTGAAGTTTTGCTAAAATCTGATAAAAGTGTTTTTAAGATTGGTCAAACACATCAGATCCAATAACTTCTTGGTTACTTGGATCTAAGGTCTAAAATCAGGTTTGGGAATAGTTTGGGTGATAAGCTATCTATTGGTTATCTGGTTGTTGAATTTGGTAGCTTATTGAGTGAGTTATAGCTTATCAAAGTTGGTTGAAGTGGTCATTTGCATCAGCAAAGTGACCACCTCATTTGGTGCTTGCATTTGTACTTCTAGTGTAAGGATTGTTGTTTTGTTGCTTTGATCCTATTTATATGCTGATTGTGAGATTATTTGGCTACTTGGATTGCTTTGTTGATAACTTATAAGCTTACTGGCTTATTGGCTTATTTGTGCCAAAACACATCAAGTCTACTTAACTGGTAGGCCTTGATTCACAAGGTTTGTACTCAAGCCTTGACCAGCAGGGTGAAAACAAGTCTAAACACTTCATTAAGTCTGTCAACGTCCAATTTGTGCTTGTCAGCGTTTGATTTACACTTGTCAGCGTTTGACTTTTGGTCAAACTTGGCCTTATAGCTTATTGAATCTATTTTGCTTATTGGTACATGCAACAACTTAGTTTTTGTAATAGAACTTATTTTTCTCAGCTTAATAACAAGTCTGGAAGGTTACAAGTCTTTTGGTTAATCTTTTGCTAGGAAACTAGCTTATTTGGCTTTTTCAGCCAGCTTATTGGTTCTCACAGCTTATTCTATTTGGCTTTTTGTGATTTTCTTGATTGATTATTCTTAGTTAAGCTATTTGTGAGCTTTTGCAACAAACCAGAGCTTCTGAAACAGCCTAGAAATCTATCCCGACTATTTTGTTTTGTGGAATTGTTCTTGGCTTATTTCTGGCTTATTTAGTGTGCTTTTTCAAAATTTCTTTTTACAGATCTCTTTAGTATCCCAAAAGAAGGTTGTGTGTCAAATTAGAGCTTATGGCATTGACTTATTGCTTAATGGGCTTATTGGCCCAATAAGGATAAGTTGTTTGTTCATTAATCTGTGATAAGCTCACTTTCAGCTTTTGGGCCTTCAGAGTTTTGTGTTTAGAATTGAATTTTGAGTCAGATAGTGCATTTCCAAGTCATTTGGGCTTATTTGACTTTTTGGGCTAAAAAGCCCATTAAGGTGGACTGTTTTTGCTTTTGGCCCATTTGAGGGCCCAATAGGGGTATTTTGATAATTTCACTTTCATTTTCTGATTATTTAGGTTAAAATAAACTAGTTTGCAAGTTTTTAGAATTTTTTATAATTTTTGGATTTTTATTATTATTTTATTATTATTTTATTATTATTTTATTATTATTTTTCAAATTTCACACTTTTGCACTTTTTATATTTTTCTTAGCTTAAATACATTAAAGTAGGAATTTTGCAACTTTTAGATTAATTTTATCATCTTTAGATTAATTTTTATAATTATTTTAAGTTTTAATAGTTTTTAAATCATTTTAAATAGTTTTTATTAGTTTAAAAATTTCTAAAAATAGTTTTTAATCTTTTTAGGTCATTTTAGAGGTTTACCAATTGAAAATCTTTATTTGGGCTTTTTGATAATTAATTTGATTTTTAGGGCTTTAATTAGCATTTAAAAATTAATATTTAATTAATTAAAAGGGTTTGAAAAAGTTTTGATCAATGGTAAACTCTTAGTTTATTTGTTTTGATTTTTGGTGAATTTTTGGTAATTTTTAGAATTAATTTTTATTTTTGCTCATTTTACGGTTTTACGTGTAGTCGTAGTAGTAATTAATTTCACGTCTTCGTCATCCTCTTTTCTCATCCCCTTCTAACCTAATCTCAAACCTTGCTACGAATTATTCACACACATATACCTCCTTGGGAAACGAACTTCATTGGGTCATTAGTGCTTGATTTTCCTAAATCATCACTTAATACTTTTCCCTATTTACGCTCTTTTCCTAAAGAGTAGTAAAACACTACAACCATTTTGGCGCCGCTGCCGGGGAGGTGTTTCGTGATTAATTTGTCTTGTTGTTTTTAATATTAACCATAAATAGTATTTGTATTAGTAGAAATCTACTAATACGTATTATCGGTTTTTTGGTTTTTCTTGTGAAATTATTATTACTATATTGTATTAAGTATCACAAATCAATTCAAAATATCTCCAAAAGTGTGAAAACACAACCTTAATTGGGAATTGATCTCATAATTATTGTATTCGAATCTCAAACAAAAGAAAAAGGCAAAAATAGATAAATACTTTCGTGAAGCTCGATTTTGAAAAATACGAACTATAAGGTGGGTATAAGGCGGGTATTATAAAATATACCCTAAGGAAAAAGTCTCTTAAGTGCTTCGCGCCGCCTTGTTTCCCCGCTTGCTTGTGAGTATTTTGAGATTGAAGGCTAATCGAGGGTTTTGCCGCCCAAAGTATTATTACGTATAATATATTTGCTTGGTTTTCTTTGTGATTAAACCCTCTTGAACAATTTGGTTTTCCCCAAAGTTCTAAAGTCATTCGAAGGCGTTCACTCCACGTGATCGTTTTCATTATTTTGAGGCTTCTTTAATCAAGAGTTTGATTCGGGGAGAGATTTGGTAGATTGTTGTCTACGAAGATACACCAAAATCCAAAAAAAATTAAAAACAATCAAAAACACAAAAAAACTGAAAATTCACAAAACACCCAAAAAGAATCTTCTTTGCTCACCTCCCATTCTTCGTGAAGTTTATGATCACTCGTAATCAAGCAAAACGAGCTCGTAAACATCTTCAAAAGCAAGCAAATCAAGAGACGTTGATTGAAGAACAAACTCCAATTGTTGAACCTATTGTAGAACAAGAAGTCGTCATGGCTAATCGTACTATGATGGAGTTGCTACAAGCACCCACCGAGGGTTTTGGAGAGGCCATTGTGATTCCCGCTATCCTTGCGGAGAATTTTGAGATTAAGACGGGTTTAATGTCGATGTTGCAAGCAAATAAGTTTTGAGGTCATGAGAAAGACAACCCGCATTACCACATAAGGAATTTTAATCGTCTCACCGCTACTAGCAAGTTTAAGGATGTTCCACATGACGCCATTAAGATGATGTTGTTTCCATACTCGTTAGATGGACCCGCTAAAATTTGGCTTGAGAAAGAACCGCCAAATTCAATTTTGACATAGGGTGATCTCGTTTCTAAGTTTGTGAACAAATTTTTTCCACCATCTAAAACAACACATTTGAAAAATGAGATTTCAGGATTTGTGCAAAGAAATAATGAAAGTTTTTCAATGGCATGGGAACGCTTTAAAGAAATGTTACATTAATGTCCACACCATGATTTTTCGGAATTACATCAAATTGATACTTTTTATAATGGGCTTAATGATCATGAACGAGATTACTTGAATGCCGCCGCGGGTGGTAATTTTTTATGCAAAACGACCGATGAAGCTTTAAAGATTATCGAGAATAGATCTAAGGTTTATAGCCCTCGTAACACACCGAGTGTTGCCAATTTGGGTTCGTCATCGTCTCGTAGCATTAATGCCTTACATGATGAAGCTAATGAGGAGATCGGTTTTTCGATAGATTTGCTAATCTTATGACTCATTGGAAAGCTCAAGAGGCTTTGAATTCCGCTTTGGTTAAAGCGGTTGAAAAGAGTTGTTTGTCTTGTGGTGGAGCTCATGATCTTCCCGAGTGCATTACCACCGGTGGTAACACTTCGAGTGCTTATGTAGCAACGGGAACTTATAACCAAAACGGCCAAGGTTCCCGCCCAAATCAAGCTCCACCAAATCAAAATGCTAATAACTATCGAAACAACAACCAAGGTGGTAATTATCAAGGCAATTCACGTAACTACAACAAGGGGAATTATCAAAGTGGGAATGGACAAGTCACTAATCAAAACCGAAACTGTGATTTTCAAAACACTACACAAGGTTTTCAAAATGCTCACACTAAAAATCTTCAAGGAGAATTTTTGTATTATGCTAAAGCAAATGATGCTAAGTTTGATAACATGCAACGTGAGATGATTAGCTTAAGGTCCGAGTTGAAAAACGAGCTTAAAAACGAACTTGCTAATGAACTTAATACTCATGCTAATAAAATGTAAGGAAATGTTCAACGTCTTCAACAAAATCAACAAAAGATGGAACAAGGACAACATGAGATTAAGCAAGAATTGTTAAAAGCGGATGCTAGGCAATCAAAATTTGAAGACCGAATGGCAAAAATGTTTGAAGCAATCATGTGTAAACCCTCTTCCTCGGGTGGTCTTCCTAGTAATACCATTGCAAACCCGAATGGAGAAATGAAGGTTATTACTACACGAAGTGGTAAAACTTTCAAGGAACCAATCTCTCGTCCAAGTACTTCTACGGAGAAGGAAATAGAGAAAGAGCCCGAGGTGATGGTCGAAAAGGAGCACATTACAATCCCACGAAGTACCGCTCATACCACACCTACGGTTGAACCAATACCAATTGTGGAACCCGAGATTCCAAGGCCGTTGCCTAATGTCCAACCCACACCACCCTTATCTTACCCTTCGAGACGAAACAAAGAGAAATTGCAAGAACGTAACAAACAACAAATCGAGCTTTTTATAGAAATGTTTCAACAAGTGCATTTTGATGTGAGTTTAGCCGACGCGTTGTTATATATGCCTCGTTTCGCCTCCACTTTTAAAAGTATGATGAGCGATAAGGAAAAGCTTTCAAAGCTTGCTAATTGTTCTTCGGTTTATCTTAACCGCATACCGGAAAAAGTTGGTGACCCCGGAAAGTTTCTCATTCCTTGTGACATACAAGATATGAAAGAATGCCTCGCCTTGGCTGATCTTGGTGCGAGCATTAATTTGATGCCATTTTCCATTTGGAAATCGCTTTCGCTTCCGGCTCTTACTCCTTCGAACATGTCTATCGAGATGGCCGATCATTCTACGCTTTTAGCATGTGGAGTAGCCGAAGATGTTTTCGTGAAAGTGAGGAAGTTCTATTATCCCGTTGATTTTATAGTAGTTGACATCCCCGCGGATCCTCAAGTTCCTCTAATTTTAGGTCGTCCATTTTTAGACACCTCGAGATCGCTTATCCACTATCATGCAAGAACTATCACTTTGAGATTCAACGAAGAGGAACTTGTTATAAACGCTACTCAAAACTCAAAACCTTCTCATGTTTATGCAATCGCTACCATCAATCACATTGACTTAGTTGATGTGGTTTGCGATGAGTTTTCATAAGAAGTGTTAGGTTTTTCCGATAGCTCATCAAGTTGCAATCCCACTATTTTGGATCCGATTCTTGCTAATTCTACACCAAATCTCACTCCATTCCAAGGAGGCGGTTTTACTTCAAATGAAATCGACAATGAAGATGAGGTGTTGATTAGTGATGATACTTCTATTTCACCATTTCTTCTGCCGATGGAAGTTATGAGTGTTGAACCAAAATCTTCAATCGAGGAGCCACCTATCCTTGAATTGAAAGATCTTCCTTCTCACCTTGAATACGCATTCTTGGAAGGTGATGACAAGTTGCCGGTTATTATTGCAAGAGGTCTTGCTAATGATGAAAAAACCGAGCTCTTGAAAGTTCTTAAAGCTCATAAAGGGGCAATTGCGTGGAAAATTTCCGACATTAAGGGTATTGACCTAAAATTTTGTACTCACAAGATTTTAATGGAGGAGGACTACAAACCCGCAATTCAAAGTCAAAGAAGGGTAAACCCCAAAATTCACGATGTCATTAAAAAGGAAGTTTTAAAACTCCTTGACGCGGGAATGATTTATCCAATCTTCGATAGCCCATGGGTGAGCCCAATCCATTGTGTCCCTAAAAAGGGAGGAATGACCGTTGTGCCTAATGAAAAATACGAATTAATTCCC
Organism: Glebionis coronaria; assembly: GCA_025667525.1. Taxonomy (NCBI): domain Eukaryota; kingdom Viridiplantae; phylum Streptophyta; class Magnoliopsida; order Asterales; family Asteraceae; genus Glebionis; species Glebionis coronaria. The sequence goes on along the minus strand of CM046877.1, from coordinate 208,754,607 downwards.
ACTCGTGTTGTGACCGGTTGGAGGGTGTGTATTGACTACCGAAAGTTAAATGACGCCACTCGTAAAGACCACTTTCCTTTGCCCTTCATGGATCAAATGTTGGAGCGACTCGCGGGAAATGATTTCTGTTGCTTTTTAGATGGTTTTTCCAGTTACTTTCAAATCCCTATCGACCCTCGTGATCAAGAGAAGACTACGTTTACGTGTCCTTATGGAATGTTTGCTTATCGTAGGATGCCTTTCGGACTTTGCAATGCACCGGGTACGTTTCAACGGTGTATGATGGCCATTTTTCACGATATGATCGAGAAGTTGATGGAAGTGTTTATGGATGACTTTTCAGTGTTTGGCAATTCGTTCACGTCATGTTTATCTAATCTCGAGCAAATGTTAAAACGTTGTGAAGAAACCAATCTTGTGCTTTATTGGGAAAAATGTCATTTCATGTGTAAACAAGGAATCGTCTTAGGACATAAGGTCTCGAAAGCGTGGATTGAGGTCGATAAAGCTAAGGTAGACGTCATCGCCAAGTTACCTCATCCCAAAACCGTTAAGGGAGTTAGGAGTTTCCTAGGCCACGCGGGATTTTATCGTCGTTTCATCAAAGACTTTTCAAAAATATCTCGACCTATGACACACCTTCTCGAGAAGGATGCTCCTTTTAATTTCAATGAAGATTGTGTTAGAGCTTTCAAAACTCATAAAAGGAAACTTACCGAAGCTCCTATTCTTGTTGCTCCTAATTGGGAATTACCCTTTGAAATCATGTGCGATGCAAGTGATTATGCTATAGGGGCCGTCTTAGGGCAACGTTATGAAAAGCATTCTCGTCCTATCCATTATGCTAGTAAGACGATGACCGAGGCTCAACTAAAGTACACCACAACGGAAAAGTAATTCCTTGCCGTGGTCTATGCTTTTGAGAAATTCCGACCTTATCTCGTCTTAACTAAAAGCATCGTGTATACCGAACATTCGGATATCAAGTATCTCTTAGCTAAGCAAGATGCTAAGCCGAGATTGCTTCATTGAATGCTCCTCCTCCAAGAATTTGATGTCACCGTGCTTGATAATACAAGGCTTTTTACACCAAGTATAAAATATTTATCGTCCGATCTCCTCGAATTGATTTCCAGTCTAAAGTGCGACTCAATTGTCTTTTGGTGAACAAGAGTATGTTTTGGTTTGGTTTTCTAATTTAAACTAAAAGCAAGAATGAAAATGTCGTTGAGCGAAATTAAAGCGTTTAAATATTAAACTAAAAGATATTTAGAAAAACTTTATGTAAAACTTTAAAACTTAATAACATGTTCTATCGGAATATTGCAAATCATTTCTATCGGAATGCACCAAAGTTAATACCATCGGAATATAATTAAAACAAGTCATCGGAATAATTCATGTGAACCATCGAAATATTAAGCTGAATACCCATCGGAATGTCAAATACAACGCTGTCGGAATGATGCATATCGGAATGAGCTAGATCGCAATGTTTCAGATCGGAATAACCCGAATACCTTTGTCGCAAAGTGGTTCTGATCGGAATGTTGTAAAGTAAATTTGGGCAGAGTTTCGTCTTAACAAGGACCTTAAATCCCGTCGGAATATGCGATCGCAATGAGCGATCGCAATCCAGATCGGAATAAGGGGGAATGACCAAGTTATCGCAAAGTAGAACCCTTGATGGGTTATTGCGATAGAAACCAAGTAATCCGTCGGAATGTGTAGAATCCCCAAGATTGCGATGGAAGCAATACTTAATCCGAAATTGGTGGTAAGCTTAAAACTCAATAAGCACAATCAATAAGCTATTTTATCCGAAACTTAAACAACTCAAAAAGCTTAACTTTGACAACTTGTAAAACATAAAACGTTATAAACTTTATGAAATGAACTTTAAAATGACTAAAACCCTTGAGAAATCCGAGAACCAATAAGCTAAAACTTGAAATAAACCAATAAGCATAGAGAGCTTATAGCTTATACGTGTAAGAGCTTATGTGTAAACAAAGATGATTAATTCTTTAATCACGAAATCATCAAGTCATACAAACGAAGTATGCAATTCGGATCAAAGATAAAGTAAACCAAGAAATGTAGAAGGAGATTAAAGATCACAAAGCTTAAACTTAAACTTTTGATTAAAGAAACTCAAATACAAAGATTAATGAAAGCTTAAAAGAAAGGAAAGATGAAAAACTTAGTGAGAGAAAGTTTAGAACTTTCTCTCTCTAAAAACTAGAGAGAAAACTTAAAAATAAAACTAGCTAACCACCCTCCTAATGTGATTAGGAGGGTATTTATAGGGAAATGGGAAGTGCATGTGTGGTGCTTCCTTCTTGCTTTTCTTCTCGACTCGATTTAATTATTTGTCTTTTCTCGACGTCGTCTCGGGATTCGAACTTGTCTTAATAATCTTCTTCTTTAATTTAGACTTAAGTTCTTCGACTTCATTAAACTTCCGTCTTTAGACTTTTTCTTCGATAAATCTTCAGAATAGGTCTTGGACATCCGTTCTTTAAGCACTCTTGATCTTTTGACTTCGTCTTTTCTCGTTTTCTTCGATAAAAGCCCGTGAAAGCCCGTGTTTTCTTCCTTTTTCATCTTTTGGTCCTAAAACACAATAAAAACACAAACCCCGCATAATTCTGACTTTTACGACATAAAATACACGTTTTGGTCTTGTTATTATTGGAAATAAGTGGTAAAAGGATAAGTGTTTTCACACTTATTACTTGACAAAAAAGGAGCCGAGAATCTAGCGGCCGATCATCTCTCTCGTCTAGAAGATCCTCACAAAGATGTTTTCGAGAACAAGGAAATCACTGAAACATTTCCTCTCGAGACTCTCGGTGTAGTGAATTCTAAAGACACCACCCCATGGTTTGCCGACATTGCAAATTACCATGCGGGGAATTTCATAATCAAGGGTATGACGACACAACAAAAGCGAAAATTCTTTCGTGACGTCAAGTTCTATTTTTGGGACGACCCTTATCTCTTTTGGGTTTGTGCGGATCAACTCGTTCGACGTTGTGTTTTTGGTGCCGAAGCTTCTAATATCCTTAGAGCTTGTCACGAGGGACCCACAGGTGGTCACCACGGTGCTAATCTCACGGCTAAGAAAGTGTTCGATGCCGGCTTCTTTTGGTCTTCTATCTATCGTGATGCACACGCACTTGTGAAGTCGTGTGATTCATGGCAACGTCAAGGAAAATCGTCTCAACGTGATGAAATGCCACAAAACATAATTCAAGTGTGTGAGATTTTCGACATTTGGGGCATAGACTTTATGGGGCCGTTCCCATCGTCTCATGGTAACAAGTATATCCTCGTCGCGGTGGACTACCTTTCTAAGTGGGTGGAAGCTAAGGCTTTACCTACTAATGATGCTCGTGTGGTAGTGAAGTTTTTGAAGCAACTATTCTCTCGGTTCGGAACCCCTCGTGCTATTATAAGCGATCGTGGAACCCATTTTTGTAATGACCAATTCGAGAAGGTCTTAAAGAAATATGGAGTTACTCATCGTCTTTCTACGGCTTATCACCCGCAAACGAGTGGGCAAGTCGAGGTTTCGAACCGAGCTTCGAAGAGGATTTTAGAGAGGTCGATTGGAGAAAACCGTGCTTCATGGTCCGACAAACTCGATGACGCTTTATGGGCCTTTAGGACCGCTTATAAGACACCTATCGGTTGTACTCCTTATAAGTTAGTCTATGGGAAGAATTGTCATTTGCCCATTGAATTTGAGCACAAGGCATATTGGGCCCTTAAGCATGCAAACTTTAACTTAAAGACCGCGGGAGATCACCGGAAAATACAATTGAATGAATTGGATGAACTAAGAGACAATGCTTATGAAAATTCATTGATTTTCAAAGAAAAGACTAAAAAGTTTCATGATGCAAAGATTAAAAACCGGGTTTTTAACATTGGTGATCAAGTGTTACTTTTTAACTCTAGACTAAAGATATTTTCCGGGAAATTGAAATCTCGTTGGTCGGGTCCTTTCACCGTTACACAAGTGTTTCCTTATGGGACCATTGAGCTAGCTCAAGATGATGGTCCTAACTTCAAGGTGAATGGACATAGGCTTAAGCACTACTTTGGTGGGGAAATTCCTTCAATGGTTGACCTTGACCAAGTCACCTTCCCCAATGATAATTAGCATAGAGGGGATCGAGTCGAGCCATGACTCGGTAATCAAAAACGAGGTGCCTCGTGGGGGAGATCCCATGATTATCCTTTTATGCTTACTAATAACTAATTAGAGGGGATTTGTGCCCTTCCAACTCATTGTCTCGTGGTTGTTTGTGATTGTGTTATCTAGATCATCATCATCATCTACGATTGAAGACTCTCGTGTTCGTTTACGTGAGCCTCCATCGTTTGCTTGAAGAAGTTTTTTAGGAATCCATTGACATATCCTTTATTGTTCTAACAATTATCTTTTAGCATACTTAATAAACGGCTTTAGATATATTGTTGATCACCCTTTCCATGCTAGATCCTAAGCATTCGATTCTTCGTCTCTAGTATGGGGGTGCTCCACCTTTAGACTCGAAACATTGAGGACAATGTTTACTTTTAGTATGGGGGGGGGGGTGAATAGATACTTGCTTTGCTACGCCCTCACGTTTCCAACTTTCAATGTTTTGTTTTGTTGCTAATAAGGCTAAAAATGGCTAAATTTTAAAATTTTTCTTAGTTTTCATAAGTGTTTTTAAGACACGAATGTATATTTTACGATGGGTAGAATAAGAGCTAATTTTTGAGTTGATGGGCATTTGGAGCCATTTACATTTCTTAACCCGCTCAATTCAAGTTTTGCTAGACTTTTATATATGGAACTTTAAAACGCGAAAGTCTTAGCTCATACGGGTTAAGAACAAGAACTTTTCGCAAGTTCCTATAATCGATCCTAGAAAGTCACTTATCAAGGGAACTATAAAATGCATTCTCTAAACTTGAAAAAGTCCAAGAAAGTGCAAGATCCTATAGGTGGCTTGAAAAACCAAAACTTTGATTTGATATAGTCTTAATGAAAGCTAATCCAAATTTGGCTTAATTTTGACTTGCATGGCTAAGTATTCACGAGTCTCTTTAATTAGAGGTCTTTATATAGTGAAGAACGAGAAGTGATAGAGTTAGACAAGTGATCATGCTAAATGTAGAACACGAAAATGTTCTTTCAAAAACTCATATGTTTTTAATTGTGGCTTTTTCTTCCCATAAGATCAATGCATTAGGAATAAAAATAATTGCAATAAGTAAGGTCGTACGATTTGAAAGGTTACTTAGCCTCTAGCGCAAGATCGTTTAAAAGTTGCTCGGGGTTGAATAGAGTTCATAGCCAAGGCATAACTTATTGAAGCGGGACGCGAAGATTGGTGAAGATCCAAAAAGGCCCTAACAAGGCCTGAGGAGCTATATTTTGTTGCTAAATATCCAAGATGATGTGAAGTATCATTATTCCTAAATCAATATGATGGATCGAGAGACACGACGAAAAGCAATTACTCCCCAAAAGATCATGGAGAAAGTCTATCCAAAAAGACCCTTACAAGGTATGAGGATAAATATATCCAAGTCCGAAAAGGAGGCGGATCGTTGTATATCAAAGTCCAAAATAAATATTGAAGAAAAATGATGAAGTCATGGTGCAAATATGAAGAATCTCTCAAAACGTCAAGTGAAGAAATTCCAAAATATAAAGAGAAGACCATAATTTCAAGTACGTCTTCCCAAGATTTGAAGTATGAAGTACACGCCAAATATCGGTCCGAGAAAGGTCTCAAATCGTGAAACGAGTTATGCCGAGATATGAACTTAAGGAGATACACGAGAAGCCGTTTTAAAAGATTTTGTCCTTCGGCTAACTATCGATTAAATCGTGCTACTTTGCTTTCGGACTAATAAATATTCAAATAAGTCAATATGAATCACTTGTGATCCATGACAAATAGTTAAAAAATGCTTGTAACCCATTTCCTTTTATAATAACTAGGATTGCGGGGAGAAAAAGTATTACACAATTTGGACCTATGAGTAGTGTTAGCATTATGACTTGTACCAACAATGATCTCGTTTTTGCACTTAGCATGAAATGTATGACAATCAAGGATGACGAAATTTACTCTAAGGGACATTTACTTGTTTCTATTCTTTGACCCTAAAAGTCACATTCGTGATGAAAATCATACATTATGTCTTTACACATCTTCGTAATATTATTGCAAGTCTTTTACTCTTCAATAAAGGTTAATAAAATTGAATTTTGGTGATGCTTAGATACTTTATTCTAGCATTGTGTGAGGGCACGACAATGGCTTAGTATGGGGGAGTGATGAGATGGCATTTATACATGATCTCATCGTTCTTTTCGGGCTTTAAATGCACTAAAATGTCATAAAATACCATATATATGCTTGTGTTTGTTTACTTGTGTATTTTAGGTATGGATATTGTGAAAAAGACAAAATATCACAAGAAACAAGGAAAAACGGACACGATAAACGAAGCCGTACAAAGAACCGGCCCCTAGTTCATGATTTATCCAAGATTAAACCTTGAAGACTTGAAGATATGCAAGATTGATCCTCAAACTATGAAGAAATGACACTTAAAACCCTTATGAATTCATAATTACAAGTTTGGTCCCTTAAGTTTGTCAAAATTGCAAAAAGGTCCTTCAACTTTGAAAAAATGGCAAGATTAGTCCCTCAACTACTCAACATTGTCAATTATAGTCCCTCATGAAGGCAAACATCTATTGAAGACCTTTGAAGATCAAGAGTGTCCAAAACCAGCCCTTGAAATATCTAAAAATGACAAAAACAACCCTTAAAACCTTTTTTGAAAAGTTTGGTGGCAAAAGTGTGAAGAATGGAAGTTTGTTTGTGAAGAGAATTCGTTTTTAAGGCTGAAAATCTTATTATACATATTTTCCCAAAGAACAAGGACTGCTTTTGCCCAATTCCAAACATTCAAACGAATATTGCGCCAAACACTTACCTTTCCCCCATTTTCGGATCAAAAGTTACCACTGTTCACCATGATGAACCCAGTAACTCCCATCACTTAAACAAAGGGTAAATTTCAATTAACCATTCCCACACTTGATTCACACGCCCAGAAACATAACCCACACACAAAACCCTCAATCCCATTACCCAATGGACCCCACACCCAACCTCCTCCACCAATGAAAACGCAACTTTCTCTCCAAGTAATCTGACGTGTCAAGATCAATAGCTAAGAGTCATAGCTTAACTCCAAAGCTAAAATGAACGTCCTTGATCATTTTGGACAGCTCATATCAAGGAATCGTCTAGAAGCACTCAAGGGCACTTTTGAGAATTCACATCTAGGGTTTATGAATAGTGTATGTATGCATTTGCCTATAAAAGGAGACCTCAACCTGTGAGAGTCCATTTGTTCCAGTTTTATCTTTTAAACATTGTAATTCCTTTTTGAAATTTATAAAAGTTGGTATTTATAAAATTTATGAATAGCTTAATTCTTTTTTCTCTTTTCTCTTTTCTTCTTTCTGTTTTTCTTCTCTCCGCCATTAACACACAAACACACTCACACAAGCTCTCACAACCTTCGTCTAATCCGTCGCATTCATCTCACAAGGTACAAACATCATCTAATTCGTCTAATGTATTCCTTTAATCCAATCAATTAAATCGTTTTAATTAAAATCAATCAAGATTAGGGCGTTTGATTTAATTAGGTCAAATTGATTAGGGGTTTTAAGTGGGTTTCACTCGGAAAGAGACTAGAACGAATTGTGTAGCCTTTAGAATGCCTTAAACACTCAGATTAGCTTAGATTAATCGATCTTAGATCACGTAGTTAAGTATTCCGAATGAGCAAGTGTTTGGCAAAAATATTCCGGATAAACCTGTTATTCCAAACAGACCTGTTATTCCGGATAGACCTGTTATTCCGGATAGTCCTGTTATTCCGGATAGACCTGTTATTCCGGATAGACCTGTTATTCCGAATAGACCTGTTATTCCGGATAGACATGTTATTCCGGATAGACCTGTTATTCCGGATAGACCTGTTATTCCGGATAGACCTGTTATTCTGGATAGACCTGTTATTCCGGATAGACCTGTTTATTCCGGATAGACCAGTTTATTCCGGATAGACCAGTTTATTCCGGATAGACCAGTTTATTCTGGATAGACCAGTTTATTCCGGATAGACCAGTTTATTCCGGATAGACCAGTTTATTCCGGATAGACCAGTTTATTCCGGATAGACCAGTTTATTCCGGATAGACCAGTTTATTCCGGATAGACCAGTTTATTCCGGATAGACCAGTTTATTCCGGATAGACCAGTTTATTCCGGATAGACCTGTTTATTCCGGATAGACCTATTTATTCCGGATAGACCTGTTTATTCCGGATAGACCAGTTTATTCCGGATAGATGATTATTCCAGATAGACCAGTTTATTCCGAATTAAATGTTTATTCCGAATGAAGGATGTTTGAGTGTTTTAAAAGCTTAAGGGATTATGTCATATGTATAATGCTTAGGTATAAATTCATAATGATATTCATATCTGTATGTATCAACTTTTATGTTTTATCTTAAGCAGAAACAATGACTAACCCAATCGTGCAACAAATACAAGACTCTAGAGCAGCAGCCATTGCCGAGGCCAAAACCCTCAAGTTCATTCCAAACAACTACCGTTTGAAAGAGGTCTCTCATTCCACTCACAATGGATTCAAGGTAGGTTCAACCATTCTTCACAATTCTCACTTCAAGAATGCGCTAAGGGATAGTGCTTCGGTGCCCTTCGACTACATGTACGAATTCTGGGCAACCAAAGAGAAGACGTCAAACAAGATCACATTCTTCCTGGACAACAAGCAACAGACTCTCACCGTGTCAGACTTCCGCAAGATCTTTGGTTTTCGGGAGTCACCCAAAGGAACAACATTCTCAGCGAACCCGACCAAGAACGAGCTCATGGAGATGTTCTCTGCTATTGGATGTGCAGACTTACGAATAGTGTCCGATTTTACCACAGCCAAAGTGGGTCAACCTTGGAGAGCGATTTTTGGTATTCTCAGCCGATGTCTCACACCCAAAACGACTGGGTATGATGCTGTGCGTCCGCCAATCGTCAAGATGTTCTATGGTATGTTCAAAGGTATAGGTATTGATTATGCATCATTGTTGTGGGAAGAGTTTATTTTTCAACTCTTCACAAACACGAAGACTAAGGCTAAAGGTTACCAGTACCCTAGGTTCATAAAGCTAATCATACATTATTTTATGGAAAACGATGCGTCTATTGATAAGCGTGCAGGTAGCCGTCACCACACAATGGATGCTGATGATCTGGTGGACTTAAGGCAAGAAACTCACTCCAATGTTGTTATCCATGGTCCTATTCCCAGTCATCTCCTGACAGATAAGATTATCGCTTCTGCTGATTACAAGAACATGCTACGAGAAATCGAGAATCAACGAGCAAGCATTCAAGCAGGAGAAGACTCGTCTACCACGGTTAAGAGTAAAGGTAAACGCAAGCAAACAGCTTTACCTGAACCCAAAACCAAGAAGAAAAAGATTGTGGCTAAGAAGGGTAAGAGCACGGCTGATGAGCTTGTTCTTCACGATGAAGAAGATATTGATGAGGATCCTACTCTCGAGCTAACTCAAAATACTGAGAAAAAGTTAATGAAGATGGCTATTGAAAAGAGTAGGAGAGACACGGGCGGTAGTGGTTCGGGTGCTAAGATGGATGTTGAAGAAGAATACGAGGAACCACATGATATTAATGAGTTTGGATCACCCGAACGTTACTCAGCATCGAAGGAGACATCCATTGCTGATACAGCAAGTGTTGAGAAGGATTCCGGTGCTACAACAATCATTGTGACTACACAGCCTCTCGTAACTCAACCTCCACCAATCCAGCCCTTACCAACACGACCGGTGTCAACACCACTACCTTTCCTTCCACCTCCAACAACTTCCATCCTCAGTACTGTAATCACAACCGAGCCTCTTCAACCATCCCAGAGTAGCTCTATACCATCTTCAATGGCTGCATTCTTAATGGCAGAAATGTTGGATAAACACACGGACAGTCAAAGAAAAGAGATGGATAAACTTCGAGAAGAGCTACTTCGACGAGTGCAAAGTGAAGAGGCATCCAAGAAAGACCAAGAAGAGATGATAGCTAAGTTCACTGCAGAGATGGAATTGACACGTAAAGCTCATGCAGAAGAACTTGCTCAGGTCAAACAGGCTGAAGCTGAAAAGAATGAAGCACGACTTACGAGACTTCGAGCTATAAAGGATAAATATAAGGAGCAGAAAGAATTACTTGAAGCTTCTATTTTAGAGAGAGTGAATGAATCTGTTGAGGCCCTTATGCCAAAGCTGCGTGATGAGATGAGGAAACTTGCGGCTGATAACTTGATGATCAAGTCGTCCAACCCTTCCGAATCCGCCTACAAAATTGCATATGACTTAACGGATTTTGAATTAAAGAAGATCCTCAAAGCTCGCATAAAGGAAGTTGGATCTTTTGACAAGTCTAAAGTTCAGCGGACACTCTACAAAGCTCTCAATGAAGCTATCTTGGAGGATGATCGGTTGTTTAAGATGTTTGGAAGTGTGGTACCTTACCACATTTTGGATGAGGAAGAAAAGGAAGATAGTGAACAAGAGGAGGATGATGGTGAAGAAGAAGAAGATGATGATGATGATGGTGATGACAATGGTGATGATGATGATGATGGTGATGATGATGATGATGGTGAAGGTGGTGATCTAAATGAGGAGAGTGATAAGGGTAGCAACGGGGATGATGATGAGGATGATGGTGGTAAACATGATCAGCCTGAAACGGGGGACAAGGTTGCCAGCAAAAAGAAACCATCCAAGTCTGGTACCAAGTCTCAGAAAGATGCTGCCCGAAAGGAAAAGTCCACTTCTATGGAGTCAGGACGAACCAAGTGGCGCCATGATGTGAATGTTGCTACTGCGTCATCGATTCCCGGTACATCTGTTTCTGTTTCTATACCTGTTACCACTAATCATGTTAGTTCTTTTGTTGCTCCTGTGATTGCAGAATCAGTAACTGAACCTGAATCTGCACAACACTCGCCTGTTCATGATACCACCGAAATGCCTGAATCAGAACCAGCAAGTGTTCATATCTCTACTCCTCTGCAAAAAGAACCACAATCTACTATTCTCGAGTCAAGCACACGGGACTGGGCGGATACATTGGAGATTGATGAAACTGCACCGCCACAAGCTTGGATCACGGCAGCTGCTAAATATGATCCAATCACAGAAGCTGATAGAGATGTTCTATATCTCCATATCCGTAGTCTGATAGACTTGTGTGCATTTTTGGCTCATGAGTTCAAATCTTCGGTCACTCCGTCTTTGGTGAAGAAAGCGCTAAAGGACAAGAGAATTCACGCCAAAACCAGGTTAAGCCACATGGAGTACGAGTATTATGCTGACGAGGTCCTGAAAGCTCTCAATACCGTTCAAAGGCCAGGCCATCATGAGTCAGAAAGAGCTCCACCTCCGCTTGATCCCTCTCAAGATAATCAAATTGCTCTTGACTTCTTTGTCACCTATGATCTTGATTATCTCCTCAAAGGATCATCCAAGTACGCAACCTCTTTGACCTTGTTGAAAGCCGCTAATTGGGGGACAATACCCTGGATCGAGGAAAAGGTAAACCGACTCTGGGTTCCAAAGGTAAACCGTAATTATGATATGTATGCTGCTATAGGAGCATCACATTGGGACGAGCGAGTCCGAAGGGCGTACAGAGGTTGCTGCTTAGCCAACTCAGGTAATATTGTCAAATCCGATATTCGCATCTCAAGTATTTTGGGACTGAAAACTGAAGCCAAGAATGGCTATCATAATGTGACGGAGATTCGTCTAAAAAGGGAGGATGACAGAGAATACACAATACAGCAGGGAGATTTTTCTATCATTCGCCTTGAAGATATCAAAGACATGTTGCTTATGATGACCCGTGATCAACTTACCCATCTTACTCGTGAAGAAATCATTGCCTTGAATACAACACTTCGTATGTTCACACGAAGCGTTGTTATCAAGAAACGAGTTGAAGATCTTCAACTGGGAGTTGAAAGCTACCAAAGGAAGCTTAACATGACCCGTCCAATGAATCAAGTTCCACCTCAACATGCCAAAAGATGTCCCTATACCGGCATTACCGTTCCGATGTACGGGATTTTCTACATGAACAGTCGTGGGATCATGAAGTTTATGAGGGTAGGTGAGCTTCATAAATACAGTGATGGGACTCTCATATACGTCAGAGGAAAATTGGAGCATCTTAATTCTGGTGGGTCATTACCAGAAATAATTGAGGATTGGCATCCGGGTTATCGGCAAATGGCGACATATGTGATCAAGAAGATTGATGAAAAGCTCCGGGAACGTAGATTGATGAGGATCTTAGAAAGATTCGTTGGTGGTAGACCATATGGACTGCACCACAAGTTACTGCAACGATCCATCTAATGGATCGTACATCTCAGGTCTACTCTATATTGGTTTTAATTTTGAATATGTAAATTTTGTGAATATTGTGCTTTTATGGCTTGATGTAGTGTTAAGGTATGATAATTTTTCAAGAATTTTTCACAAGATTCTAAATCTTTCAAAATATATCATACTAAAGCACTACACTTAACCCTTATTAATTTAAGGGGGAGCATTAATATGTTCTATGGCCAAACATTGATTTCATTTTTACCCAAAGACCGGTTAATCCATTCAATATCCCAAATATTAATGGTTAACATTTTGGATAAGGGGAGAAAATGGGATTAAGGAGACTTAAATGATACTTGGCTAAAAGATGAAAAAGACTTAACGATAATCCAACTTAATATGTGAAAAGCACGTGTTAAGGGGGAGCGTTTTTTATGAACAAAATACTTAAGGTACAAAACTCTTGATTTCAATATCACAAGTACCTTAAGTGATTTTCAAGGATTTTTCATGGTGACTATACTTTCCCAAAACACGCTTTATTCACGACGGATGTGGTGACAAAAGGGTGGTAGGAATAGGTATTAGTCCAATGATTCATCAGAGCCGATGGAATCTTCCCAAGGACAATTCCCTAGATAGAATTAGAAGTCCTAGGAAAGATGGAGAAAGTTTGTGAACGTAGCAGAGTACCGACTAATTACTGATGCTAACACTGGAACAATCACAACAAGGTGCTAGTAATGATGTATTGGTAAGTACTAAAGGGGTTGAAGAATGAAAAAGAAATGTAAAGATAAAGGGTGTAAAGAAAGAAGCCCTCCTTACAACTTTAGGCAAAAACCGGGTCAATACATATGCTATTGAGATCATTTGTTAATGATTCTCGATATTGAAGAAAGACATCATGGACCCAGTGATGCAATGCACAACCCTTCCCAGCTAACTCAAATATCTCTCCAAAGGTATTTGTTTTAATCACACAGAGATTAACACGTTATCTATTGGTTTATTCACTCCGAATAGACTGATATTGAAAAGGTGGCACTCCTCTCCAGCCATCGCTCACTAAATCAAAACGCACTATCGAGTCTAGAGCCACGAGATCATCAAAAGTCTCATTAGGACACTTTCCATTTATTCCTTGATTTCTCACACACTGTGAAAATTAAGAGATTTTTATGATTCCTACGCAGTATTCTTGTAATATTGCCAGAACATCCGAGTAATACGCAAGTATTACAATGAAGATGGAAATCCTGCTTGAGCCAACATCAAACAAGCTCATGGTAGGTTACACGTGCGGTTCTTTAAGAACCAATCTTGTGAAAAACTGGAAAGAAACAGTAGTTTAATTCTTAATTGAACTTAAACTCGTTCCAGGCCTCTACGCATTATCATATGATCTTGCCAGAACACTCAGAGTAACACTCTTTAGTGTTCACAGTGACGAGTGAAATCCTTCTAGTGTTAACATCAAACAGCACTTGGTAGGTGACGTGCAAGATTTTTTATGAATTAAGCTCGTGATAACTGGAAAGCAACGATGGTGAAAATCTTAATTGAAATTCACTTGTTCCAGGTTTCATGAATTGACAGCTTCAATCACAAGGATAATTTATCCAAGTGATTCACTCTTTATGTTCGCAATCAAGCTTAGTGATCGTCGAATAAAGAGAACGGATTTACCCGCGAAATCCTGTCAGGAAGTTACTTAATTGAAACTATCCGTCACAGGTACGATATCTAATATCGTCCAACGGTCTTCACCGACCGGAGGTAAAACGCTACCGATTTAGAATGAAATGTTCTAAGCCATTTCATTCGTGTCTTATCATGTTGCTGCGAAGACGGTGGCGTTGCGGTGTACCAGCTGAAGTCGTTCCCACATGCTTATGTTTTTCTGCATCAAAGTTCAGCAAAATTCAAGAAAGTACAAAATGAAGTCTTCCGCTGTACCAAACTCTGAAGCTTTCAAGAATTCAACAGAAGACATAAGTGTGTGGAACATGGAGTCACGAGGAGGCAAGATTCACAAGAAGGCAAAGATCGCACGTGATTGGTCAAAAGAACAATGCTCTCAAGCCAAAGCCTAAAAGATCAAATCAACATATGCACAACAAAAAGAAAAGAAGAAAAGACTACGAGCTGAAGAACGAAGACTTAGTATAGTATGCTAGGTTTAGAACTGTGTAACGTGGAGTGACCTCCCTTAGGGGGAGATTGTTAGAAATACGTTTTTAACGTATATTTAGAAGTATCGGTCACTCCACAATATTATTAATGTTGTATAGCTCGTAGTTAATGTTTGCTTATTTAGTTAAGTAAAATCAGGCCCATGGGCTTGTCATGGGTCGGCCCAAGCCCATTAGTGGCTTGGATATAAATACCCCTTTCCACCATGGAAAGGGGTTGGTTGTTGGTTTTGTTTCACATACATTGAATAAAGAAACACACATTTCTCTCTCACTTTCTCTCACTACTTTCTCTCTCTAAAACCTTCAACCCACCTTATTGATTCATAAGATTATCTATATTCTTCAAATTGTAATTCCTTTTTATGTTTTTGAAAGTTGGTGTTGTTTAAGGGTAATTCTGAGTTCCATTTGTTGTTATAAGTGTGCTTGAATCATTTGGTTCAAGGACGTTTATGTTTGGTAAGTTTTTCAAGTTTAAAAAAAGCTTGAAAAGTGGTTTCTGATTTTGATATTTTTGTTGTACTAATCCTTAACCAAAAGCTATAAGCTCTTACAAGCTTGTTGACACCAAGCTTGTAAAGGGATTAGGGCCTTTGGTTGGGCTGTTTGTTCATTGTGTTGAAGAAATCAAGCCCTTGAGTTTCTGCTTTGAAACATCAACCAAGGCAGTCATCCATCTTTCTTGTTGAAGTACCTTGGTCTTGTTTTAGTTGTTGAACAAGGTCCAAGGAGCATAGTTGGTCCTCCTAGGATGTTGTGGAGGACAGGTATAATCCCTTGTTTATGTTTCCCCTAAAAATTTCATGTTATTGCCTGTTTATGATTTTGGACTATGATTTTGTGTTCTTGTGTTTGAGGTTGTGATTTTTGTGTTTGAATTTGTTAGTTGTCACCTAGGAAGTGTTTTTGAATCATAAAATCTGTAGGTTGTGTTTAAAAATCACAAGTTTGTTTGAAAAGTGCTTATTAAAGGACTATTTGGGATTACTGGTTCATAAGGCCTTGTGGCCTTGTGCCCTTGGTTCTTAGGGTTTGGGAAGTCTAAACAAGTCATAATATACAAGTTTTAGTCATTGGTTAAGTTTCTGAAAGTTTGGGAAAAGGATTTGAAGTTTTGCTAAAATCTGATAAAAGTGTTTTTGAGATTGGTCAAACACATCAGATCCAATAACTTCTTGGTTACTTGGATCTAAGGTCTGAAATCAGGTTTGGGAATAGTTTGGGTGATAAGCTATCTATTGGTTATCTGGTTGTTGAATTTGGTAGGTTATTGAGTGAGTTATAGCTTATCAAAGTTGGATGAAGTGGTCATTTGCATCAGCAAAGTGACCACCTCATTTGGTGCTTGCATTTGTACTTCTAGTGTAAGGATTGTTGTTTTGTTGCTTGGATCCTATTTATATGTTGCTTGTGAGATTATTTGGCTACTTGGATTGCTTTGTTGATAGCTTATAAGCTTACTGGCTTATTGGCTTATTTGTGCCAAAACACATCAAGTCTACTCAACTGGTAGGCCTTGATTCACAAGGTTTGTACTCAAGCCTTGACCAGCAGGGTGAAAAACAAGTCTAAACACTTCATTAAGTCTGTCAACGTCCAATTTGTGCTTGTCAGCGTTTGATTTACACTTGTCAGCGTTTGACTTTTGGTCAAACTTGGCCTTATAGCTTATTGAATCTGTTTTGCCTATTGGTACATGCAACAACTTAGTTTTTGTAATAGAACTTATTTTTCTCATCTTAATAACAAGTCTGGAAGGTTACAAGTCTTTTGGTTAATCTTTTGCTAGGAAACTAGCTTATTTGGCTTTTTCAGCCAGCTTATTGGTTCTCACAGCTTATTCTACTTGGTTTTTTGTGATTTTCTTGATTGATTATTCTTAGTTAAGCTATTTGTGAGCTTTTGCAACAAACCAGAGCTTCTGAAACAGCCTAGAACTCTATCCCGACTATTTTGTCGTTTTGTGAAATTGTTCTTGGCTTATTTCTGGCTTATTTAGTGTGCTTTTTCAAAATTTCTTTTTACAGATCTCTTTAGTATCCCAAAAGAAGGTTGTGTGTCAAATTAGAGATTATGGCATTGACTTATTGCTTAATGGGCTTATTGGCCCAATAAGGATAAGCTGTTTGTTCATTAAGCTGTGATAAGCTCACTTTCAGCTTTTGGGCCTTCAGAGTTTTGTGTTTAGAATTGAATTTTGAGTCAGATAGTGCTTTTCCAAGTCATTTGGGCTTATTTTGACTTTTTGGGCTAAAAAGCCCATTAAGGTGGGCTGTTTTTGCTTTTGGCCCACTTGAGGGCCCAATAGGGGTATTTTGGTAATTTCACTTTCATTTTCTGATTATTTAGGTTTAATTAAAGTAGTTTGTAAGTTTTTAGAATTTTTTTATAATTTTTGGATTTTTATTATTATTTTAATATTATTTTATATTATTTTTCAAATTTCACACTTTTGCACTTTTTATATTTTTCTTAGCTTAAATACATTAAAGTAGGAATTTTGCAACTTTTAGATTAATTTTATCATATTTAGATTATTTTTTATAATTATTTTAAGTTTTAATAGTTTTTAAATCATTTTAAATAGTTTTTATTAGTTTAAAAATTTCTAAAAATAGTTTTTAATCTTTTTAGGTCATTTTAGAGGTTTACCAATTGAAAAATATTTATTTGGGCTTTTTGATAATTAATTTGATTTTTAGGACTTTAATTAGCATTTAAAAATTAATATTTAATTAATTACAAGGGTTTGAAAAAGTTTTGATCATTGGTAAACTATTTGTTTGTTTGTTTTGATTTTTGGTAAATTTTTGGTAATTTTTAGAATTAATTTTTATTTTTCCTCATTTTACGGTTTTACGTGTAGTCGTAGTAGTAATTAATTTCACGTCTTCGTCATCCTCTTTTCTCATCCCCTTCTAACCAATATTAATCTCAAACCTTGCTACAAATTATTCACACACATATACCTCCTTGGGAAACGAACTTCATTGGGTCATTAGTGCTTGATTTTCCTAAATCATCACTTAATACTTTTCCCTATTTACGCTCTTTTCCTAAAGAGTAGTAAAACACTGCAACCACTTATTAATCTAGCTTATTTCTATTTATGAAAACTTTCTATTTCAGGAAACTTACTATTTTTGGAAACTTTCTGTTTTTAGAAACTTACTATTTTTGGAAACTTACTATTTTTGGAAACTTTCTATTTTTAGAAAGTTACTTATTATTACACTACAAGTAGAGTAATACAATAGCACATGAAATACATAATCAGAACACGTGAATAAATACAAGGTAACATTTAAAACAGTAAAACATGACAAAGACATATAAAATAAGTTAAGAACACATAAGAACCAGTAACACACTCAGTAATGAGACAACTCATACATGTCCCTTATTTATGTAGAATTTGTGAAGTCGTAGTAGGACTTTCTTTTCATCTTTCATCGTTCATTGGACACAAGGTACGGATATTCCGTCCTTCAGTATGGACATTCCTTCGTATGTATGATTAGGATTCCCCGTTTGCAGCTGATAGGTGTGTAAACACCCATTCTTTTACCACTTATTTCTTACTAAAACAAGACCAAAACACGTATTTAATATCATTTGTTTGGAATTATGCGTGGTTTTTGTGTTTATTGTGTTTTCAGAGCCAACCGGATAAATATTGAAGAAAACATGGGATTGCACGGGTTTTATGGAAGAAAAAGACTCAAGACGAAGTCTATTGTCCAAGAGATGCAAAAGATTTGAAGTCATTTGGCCTATTTGAAGATTTATCGAAGGAAAGGACCAAAGATGGAAGATTTACATTAGTCGAAGAAACTCAAGTCTATTAAACGAAGAAATTAAAAGACGAGTTGAATTTAATCGACGACAAATCCCGAGTCAGAATCGGAAACGTCAACTTTTCTGAAAAGACGAGAAGACAAGAAGGACGGGAGAAAGCCCACTCACCAACCAAAGACAAGACTATATAAAGACCACCCTTCACACTTTTCATTCAGTTTTTTCATTCCCCTTTTCTCTCCTTTTTCTGTTCGTAGGCTTCACCAACACCATTAGGGTGTTTGGTGATTTTTATTCTTGTTGTTCCAATCTTATAGTTTAATCTTTGTCTTTAGTTTGTTTAACATTAATCAATAAATACAATCTTTCCATTTCATCTTGTTCATCTTCATCTTTTTCAAAGTTAAAGCTTATTTTGTTGAGTTTGATCTTTAAAAGTTATTGGGTTTTAAGTTTTTATTGATGGGATTTGTAGTTTATGGTTATTACATGATTCGTGGTTAGTTTTACTTAAGTTTTAGTGAAAAACTTGGTTGATTTTGGCTTTAAATCGCATTCCCCTGTTTTTCTGAAATAGTACTGTTCTTGAGTTTCCCAGGTTCCGAATGAACAAAAAGTTCCGAATGAACAAAAAGTTCCGAATGAGCATAAAAAGTTCCGAATGAAAGTGCTTTTCAAAAGTTCCGAATAAGTTTTAAAAGTTCCGAATCAATTTATGTTAAAAAGTTCCGAATAAACTTCCGAGCCAAAAGTTCCGAACCAACTTCCGGATCAACAACTTCCGAACGAAGTTCCGGGTAAACTTCCGAATCAACTTCCGGACCAAAAGTTCCGGACCAAAAGTTCCGAGTGAACTTCCGGGTGAACTTCCGGGTGAAGTTCCGAATCAAGTTCCGGATCAATCTTCCGAGTAAACTTCCGAGTAAAAGTTCCGAATCAAGGAGTTAACATCTGTTCATCCGGAAAAGTTTCGAATCAGTAAGAACTTCCGAATCAATTTCCTTTTTAGCGTTTTTAAGTGATACTTACTGTTGCTTCATTTTATATTTATATTTTAATTTTAATTCTAGTTTTATTAATTGTTATTAAATTAATTGCTTTGAATTTAAGTTTATATTTTAGTTCATTTAAACCTTTAGTAGATTAGAAAACCAATCCCCTTTTTAGTAACCAAGAACAATCATTCCACTTAGAACCGAGATCAATTCGAGGAGATACCGAGACTAGAACAATTGAACCTAGCAAAATCAGAGTATCAAATGGCGCCGCTGCCGGCTCTTCTCGTTAAGATCAACAGTTTTTTGTGAGAACTTGGATTTTGGGATCCGTTCCCCGTGAACGTTACTTTTTCATAAAAAATTTTCAAAAAAACCCAAAAAAATATAAAATTTTCAAAAACCCTAAAAAAAAAAAAACATAAAAACCAAAAATATTTTTGCTTTGTTTTTGCCTTGTTAGTTCTTTTGCAGGTGCATGCGTATACGATCAACGTCTTATCAAGATCCCGGGCCTCTCGAAGACTTAGACATGGCCGGTGTACAAAACAAAAACAATAACCCACCTCAAAATAATAATAATAACAACAATCCACCTTTCAACAACAATAATAACAACAACAATGAGCCTCTACCGGATAATCGCCCGATGATTGAACTTCTTCAAGCACATGTAGATGGTAACAATGATCCAATTGTCATACCCGCGATTGCAGCCAACAATTTTGAGCTCAAATCCGGCTTTATCCATATGGTCTCTGCTCAACCATTCTTGGGGCGTACCATTGATGATCCACATGACCACATCAAGAGATTCTTGCAACTCACCAATACGGTCAAATTCAATGGTGTTCCACAAGAGGTAATCCGTTTACAACTTTTTCCCTTTTCTTTAGAGGGACAAGCCCGACATTGGCTTTCTAAGGAACCGCCACAGAGTATTCTTTCGTGGACGGATTTGGAGACCAAGTTTATCAATTACTTTTTCCCACCCTCTCGTACTACCGCTTTGCGGAATGACATTATCAATTTTGAACAAAAGTACGATGAGTCGTTTAGTGAATCTTGGGACCGTTTCAAAGACCTTTTGAGAAAATGCCCACAACATGGTTTTACCAAAGTGCACCAAATTAACACCTTTTATAATGGTTTAAGCATGAATGACCAAGATTCACTAAACAGTGCCTCGGGGGGTAATCTTTTGGCTAAGACTTCCAATGCTGCTTGGGATATCATTGAGAATAAGTCTCGTGTGCAAACCAAGAGTGTTCGGACTAATGTCGCTAGTGCTAGTACTGGTGACAGCGATAAGCGACTTGACAAAATCACTACGCTTCTTGAATCGCTTGCTACCCAAACCGCCAGCAACACCGACAGCATCAATGCTAGAAACGCTAAAGACGCTCAAGTCAATGTTGTTAGCCAACCATGTGAGATATGCGGGGGTCCTCACTCTTACACCACTTGTACTGCCACCCAAGACTACCCTTCTGAAAATGTGAATGCAGCTTATGGCACCTATCCTCAACCCGCTTATCAAGCTCGTCCTCAAGGTGACCGTAACTTGCTTAGCTACCGCTCTAACAACTATCTCTCACCACCTGGTTTTCCTCCAAACAACCCAAACCAACAATAAACCCTCAATCGCCCTCCTCAACAACAACAACAACCTCGTACACCATACATACCACCTCACAAACAACAACTTCCACCTCAAAGAAACAACCAAGTTTACCAGCAACCTGCTTATCAACCACCCGCATATAATGCTCCTCCCAACCAACCCACCGCTTTACACCAAGAAGTGGAAACCTACATGAGGACTAACGATGTGATCGTGGGAAATCTTCAGCGGGAAGTGCTCAACTTGAAAGCAGACCTGGTAAAACAAGGGAACGATCTGAGAGCTGATATGAGAAACACCTTGGATAGGCAAATAAATGACTTAAAGAACATGATGGCTAGTTTCTTCCAAGGTAATCAACCCTCTTCTTCGGGTACTCTTCCGAGTAACACCGTTGCGAATCCAAGAGGGGAGATGAAAGCAATCACTACTCGCAGTGGCAAAGGTACCAAGGAACCCGAGCTTCCTATACCTCCACCGGTGATTGTGACTAAGGAAAACGAGTCACCTGCGCCTATTCCCCAATCTTCTCCTTCCCCAATTTCTCCACCTCTTACTTCTACCCCTCCTTCACCCAAGGATGTGAGTGATCCTATTCTCCCAAAGCCTTCCTCTTCTTCCAATATACCTTATCCATCTAGGTTGAGGAAAGAGAAGCTCAAAAGCAAAGATGATATTCAGGTTTCGAACTTTCTTAAAATGTTCAAACAATTGAATTTCAACATCTCCTTCGCTGAGGCTCTCGCTCACATGCCTAAGTACGCGAAAATGTTTAAAGATCTTCTGAGTGACAAGGAAAAGCTTCTTGATATTGCCAACACCCAACTTAATGAGAATTGCTCTGCAGTGCTCTTAAGGAAATTGCCAACCAAGCTTGGTGATCCGGGTCGTTTCTTAATCCCTTGCAATTTCCCGGGAGTAGAGAATTGCATGGCCCTAGCCGATCTAGGTGCCAGTATTAATCTAATGCCTCTAAGCGTTTGGAAGCAATTATCTCTCCCTGAGCTAGTCCCCACCAAAATGACTTTGGAATTAGCTAACCGTACGGTTGCTTATCCAGTGGGGATAGCCGAAGACGTCTTTGTAGGAGTCGACAAATTCACGTTTCCTGCCGATTTCGTTGTCGTCGACTACGAGATGGAACCTCGTGTTCCTTTGATCGTGGGTCGTCCATTCCTGAGGACCGGTCGCACTCTCATCGACGTTGAAGCCGGTGAGCTTATCATGAGAGTGGGTGACGATAAAATCGTCTTCAACATGGGAAAGTTGTCTAAACAACCTTATTCATACGAGAGTGTTAATTGTATTGACGTTCTGGATGAGGCTTGTGAAGAACACTTTATTGATGCTTGTAAAAATATTCATACCTCTCTTCCCAATGTTGAGTCCGTTTCCTCTATTGATTCATCACTGTCTCTATTTGGAGAAAGTGATTTGTTTTGGAAAGATCTTGAAGCCACCATGGGAGATGTGAACATAGCACATGCCGATTCTCCCACCGATGGGGATGAAGACATGCATTTCTTTGAAAACCTTCTCAACGAAGACAATCTTTCTCCACCATCTCCCACGGTTATTGTTATCGATGCTCCGACTTTGAAAACGCCTCCCACCGAAAATCCTTCTGTTTTAGAACTTAAGGAGTTGCCACACCATCTCGAGTACGTGTTCCTTGAAGAAGAGAAGAAGTCGCCCGTCATTATCGCGAAGAACTTGAAAGAAGAAGAGAAAACTCGCCTCATCGCCGTGCTTAAAGATCATAAGAAGGCAATTGCTTGGAAAATTTCTGATATCCGCGGAATTGATCCGAACTTTTGTACTCATAAGATTCTCATGGAAGATGACTTTAAACCCGCAATCCAGAGCCAAAGAAGGGTTAATCCTAAAATTTATGACGTCATCAAACAAGAGGTTATCAAACTTCTAGATGCCGGCTTGATTTACCCTATCTCGGATTCGCCTTGGGTAAGTCCCGTCCATTGTGTGCCCAAGAAGGGCGGAATAACCGTTGTTACCAATGAACACAACGAGTTGATTCCCACTCGTCTCGTTACTGGGTGGAGAGTTTGTATTGATTATCGCAAGCTCAATGATGCCACGAGAAAAGATCACTTTCCTCTTCCCTTTATGGATCAAATGCTCGAGCGTCTAGCTGGTAATGACTATTACTGCTTTTTAGACGGTTTCTCCGGGTATTTTCAAATTCCCATCGATCCCAAGGACCAAGAAAAGACCACATTCACTTGTTCCTATGGAACATTTGCTTACAAACGCATGCCTTTTGGTTTATGTAATGCTCCTGGGACGTTCCAAAGGTGTATGATGGCTATCTTCCATGACATGGTTGAAGAAACTATGGAAGTATTCATGGATGATTTCTCGGTTTATGGCGATTCATTCTCTGCTTGCCTTGCCAATTTAGAACGTATGCTTAAGCGGTGTGAAGACACTCGCCTTGTTCTTAATTGGGAAAAATGCCATTTCATGGTAAAAGAGGGCATCGTGCTAGGACACAAGATCTCCAAAGCCGGTCTTGAAGTAGACCGTGCTAAAGTCGATGTTATCGCTAAGTTGCCTCCACCTTCAACCGTGAAGGGTGTGAGAAGTTTTCTGGGCCATGCGGGCTTCTACCGTCGATTCATCAAAGATTTTTCTCAAATCGCTCGCCCGATGACCCACCTCTTGGAAAAAGATACTCCTTTTATCTTTTCCAAAGAGTGTATTGAAGCCTTCAACTTGCTTAAGGATAAGCTAACTAAGGCACCCGTCTTGGTTACCCCTAATTGGGACCTGCCTTTCGAGTTGATGTGCGATGCTAGTGACTTTGCTATTGGTACGGTTTTGGGCCAAAGAGTGAATAAACACTTCCAACCAATCCACTATGATAGCAAGACAATGACGGGGGCACAATTGCATTATACGACAACCGAAAAAGAGCTTTTAGCTGTTGTCTATGCCTTTGAAAAATTTCGCCCCTATCTTGTCCTTTCCACCACAATCGTTTACACCGATCATTCCGCGCTGAAGTACTTGTTAACTAAACAAGATTCTAAACCAAGACTTCTTCGCTGGGTTTTGCTACTCCAAGAATTTAAAACCGAAATTCGCGATAAAAAGGAGCTGAAAACCTAGCCGCGGATCATCTCAGTAGACTTGAGGATCCTTACCAAGGGGATCATCCGAACAAAGAAATCAATGATTCTTTTCCCTTGGAGACCTTAATGTCTATCAATTCGACTGCTGATGAAACCCCGTGGTTTGCGGACATTGCAAACTACTTAGCGGGTGGAATTCTCAAGGAAGGGTTAACATCCCAACAAAAGAAAAAGTTCTTCAACGACATTAAGACTTACTTTTGGGATGACCCGTATCTATTCAAACAATGTGCCGATTTGATTATTCGCCGATGTGTTGATGGACCGGCAGCTTTAGAAATCCTTGACGCTTGCCACTAAGGACCCACCGGTGGTCACTTTGGTCCCAACTACACCGCCAATAAAGTGTTTGACTCGGGATTTTATTGGCCCACCATATATCGTGACGCTCACAATATGGTTAAACGTTGTGATGCTTGCCAAAAACAAGGCAAGATCACACATAAAGACGAGATGCCTCAGAATTTCATTCAAGAATGTGAAATCTTTGATGTTTGGGGTATCGACTTTATGGGGCCATTCCCTTCTTCTAAAGGAAACAAATACATCCTTGTAGCCGTTGACTACGTTTCAAAGTGGGTTGAAGCCAAAGCTTTACCTACTAATGACGCAAGGGTGGTTTGTAACTTTTTAAAGTCATTATTCGCTAGATTCGGTGTGCCTCGTGCCATTATTAGTGATCGCGGGACTCATTTTTGCAACGACCAATTTGCTAGAGTCATGGCTAAGTATGGTGTAAATCATCGTCTTTCCACTGCTTACCACCCACAAACTAATGGCCGGGCTGAAATATCCAACCGAGGATTAAAGCGATTCTTGAAAGAACCGTGGGAGAGCATCGTGCCTCATGGGCTGATAAACTTGATGATGCTTTGTGGGCTTTTCGTACTGCATACAAGACTCCGATTGGTTGTACACCATATCGTCTCGTGTACGGGAAAGCATGCCACCTCCCCATTGAGTTGGAGCACAAGGCTTACTAGGCCTTGAAGTGGGCTAATTTCGATATCAACAAAGCCGGTGACCTACGCAAGATCCAACTCAATGAGCTGAATGAACTCCGTAATGAGGCTTATGAAAATTCTTTGATCTATAAGGAGAAGACTAAGCTTATTCACGACTCCAAGATTAAAAACCGAGAGTTCCATGTTGGAGACAAAGTTTTACTCTTTAACTCTCGGTTGAAAATCTTTTCGGGCAAGCTGAAATCTCGTTGGTCCGGCCCATTCACCATTGCCCAAATTTTTCCATATGGTACTCTCGAGCTCGCTCAACCTAATGGACCCAATTTTAAGGTGAATGGCCAACGAGTGAAGTTGTACTTTGGTGAGGACATCTCTCAGGAGATGATTCCATCCCTCCCCACGTTCCCCATGAACTAATTTTGGGTCGAGTCAGGCTCGTGACTCGGTTATCAAAAACAAGCGCTCCTCGGGAGGCAGCCCGAGTATCTATCCTTCTTCGTTTTAACCTCCTAAGTGTAGGGGGACCTATATAGGTGTTTGTATTTGTGTGGTGATGTGATTACAGGGATGAATGCACTTTTGGAACCTTTGAAGAACCGTGCTCCCGTGTTATCCGAAATCCGGTTCTATCTCTCAACTATCGTGATTCAATTTTCTTCATACTCACATTTGAAATTGATCACTTTAGTCGTCTCTTCCTTAGCTTGATTTAACCAACGTGCACAATGTCATAAGTGTAGGGGAGACTTTTCCCACATGCTTAAACATTGAGGACAATGTTTATCTTAAGTGTAGGGGGGACTTCTATCGAAGTTTTAAGTGGACTTTTCCATGAAAATGCCCTCATTTAACCGGAAAATCATATTTTTCAACATTTTTCAAATTTTTTATTAACTTTGGCCATTTAGTCGTAAATTTTAAATTTTTATCGTGGCTTTCATATGTATATATCCCGCAATAAAGTCAAAAATATTAATAAAGTGTTGGAGCTAGTTTAGAAATCTTTGACATATTAGGCCCGTTGCGTTTATTTTGACTCAACCCGAATAGACTTATCCAAGTTTATTCTAGCTAGTATCCTTAACCATGTAGACCTTAATTGGTTTATTAGGCTAAGCATCCACGAGTTTCATTACTTGAGATTTTAAATTGTGGAGAACGAGAAATGATAGAGTCAATTATAAGTCGGTATTCTTGCACAAACTCACTTGGTGTAATTATTTGCCTATTCTCCCATCATTTGCTAATAAATTATCTGCAATAAGTAAGGTCGTACGATTTGAAAAGTTACTTAGCTTCTAGCCCAAGATCGTTTAAAAGTTGCTCGGTAATGATAAGAGTTCATAGCCAAGGCATAACTTATGAAGCGGGGCGCGAAGATTGGCGAGTCCGAAAAGGCCCTAACAAGGCATGAGGATTCAATCTTATTGCTAAAGATCCAAGGTGATGTGAAAAGCATTATTCCCAAAGTCAATATGAAGGATCAAGACTCACGACGAAAAGCAATCAGCTCCTATAAAGATCATGGAGAAGTCTATCGGAAAAGACCCTAACAAGGTATGAGGATAAATAGATCCAAGTCCGAAAAGGAGGCGGATCGTTGTATCTCAAAATCCCAATTAGAGATTGAAGAAATAATCATGAAGTCATGGTCAACAAAGTTGGAGTACCCCTCAAAAGTCTCCAAGTGAAGAAACTCTATTAACGATGAGAAGACCATTATCTCAAGCACGTCTCTGAAGATATGAAGTATGAAGTACATGCCAAATATCGGCCCGAGAAAGGTTTCAAATCGTGAACCGAGTTATGCCAAGATATGAACTTTTTGATATCCCGAGAAGCAGTTTTAAGAGATTTTGTCCTTTAGCTAACTATTGATCAAATCGTCCTACTTTGCTTTCAGCCTAAATAAACTATCGAAATAAGTCCAAAAATTCATCTTCATGATCATTCTAAGACAAAAATAAAATATAAGAGATACACCTAGGAATAAGGGAGTTTAAGCATAAAGTTAAGCCATGTGTGTAAGTGTTTGATTTGCTAACTTATAATAACAATGATCTCGTTTTTAAGCTTAGTTTGGGGAACGTGAAACTTGAGGGTGATAAATCTTCGCAGCACCAAAGCCCTAATGTAAGTCCTTGATCTCTTTGCAAGTTATTTTCATATAGCTATTTTCAAGTGAAAATGGTTTTCTATCCTTTTGTTTACTTTAAAGATTTTAATTGCTCTTAGTACTTTAATTTTTGTTTATTAGTATTTTAATAAGGCCAAGGTTGATGGATTATGAGAAAAGTGTAAATTTGCTTTATCACTAAGCATTGCATGAGGGCATGGCAATGGTTAAGTATAGGGGATTTGATAGGTGTGTAAACACCCATCCTTTTACCACTTATTTCTTACTAAAACAAGACCAAAACACGTATTTATTATCATTTGTTTGGAATTATGCGTGGTTTTTGTGTTTATTGTGTTTTCGGAGCCAACCGGATAAATATTGAAGAAAACATGGGATTGCACGGGTTTTATGGAAGAAAAAGACTCAAGACGAAGTCTATTGTCCAAGAGATGCAAAAGATTTGAAGTCATTTGGCCTATTTGAAGATTTATCGAAGAAAAGGACCAAAGATGGAAGATTTACATTAGTCGAAGAAACTCAAGTCTATTAAACGAAGAAATTAAAAGACGAGTTGAATTTAATCGACGACAAATCCCGAGTCAGAATCGGAAACGTCAACTTTTCTGAAAAGACGAGAAGACAAGAAGGACGGGAGAAAGCCCACTCACCAACCAAAGACAAGACTATATAAAGACCACCCTTCACACTTTTCATTCAGTTTTTTCATTCCCCTTTTCTCTCCTTTTTCTGTTCGTAGGCTTCACCAACACCATTAGGGTGTTCGGTGATTTTGATTCTTGTTGTTCCAATCTTATAGTTTAATCTTTGTCTTTAGTTTTTTTAACATTAATCAATCAATACAATCTTTCCATTTCATCTTGTTCATCTTCATCTTTTTCAAAATTAAAGCTTATTTTGTTGAGTTTGATCTTTAAAAGTTATTGGGTTTTAAGTTTTTATTGATGGGATTTGTAGTTTATGGTTAGTACATGATTCGTGGTTAGTTTTACTTAAGTTTTAGTGAAAAACTTGGTTGATTTTGGCTTTAAATCGCATTCCCCTGTTTTTCTGAAATAGTACTGTTCTTGAGTTTCCCAGGTTCCGAATGAACAAAAAGTTCCGAATGAACAAAAAGTTCCGAATGAGCATAAAAATTTCCGAATGAAAGCGTTTTTCAAAAGTTCCGAATAAGTTTTAAAAGTTCCGAATCAATTTATGTTAAAAAGTTCCGAATAAACTTCCGAGCCAAAAGTTCCGAACCAACTTCCGGATCAACAACTTCCGAACGAAGTTCCGGGTAAACTTCCGAATCAACTTCCGGACCAAAAGTTCCGGACCAAAAGTTCCGAGTGAACTTCCGGGTGAAGTTCCGAATCAAGTTCCGGATCAATCTTCCGAGTAAACTTCCGAGTAAAAGTTCCGAATCAAGGAGTTAACATCTGTTCATCCGGAAAAGTTCCGAATCAGTAAGAACTTCCGAATCAATTTCCTTTTTAGCATTTTTAAGTGATACTTACTGTTTCTTCATTTTATATTTATATTTTAATTTTAATTCTAGTTTTATTAATTGTTATTAAATTAATTTCTTTGAATTTAAGTTTATATTTTAGTTCATTTAAACCTTTAGTAGATTAGAAAACCAATCCCCTTTTTAGTAACCAAGAACAATCATTCCACTTAGAACCGAGATCAATTCGAGGAGATACCGAGACTAGAACAATTGAACCTAGCAAAATCAGAGTATCAGCAGCCAACTGTTTTCCCCAGTATTTGATATGTTTTGAATGCTTATGTTTTGTTTTAAATTCCTGAGCTATATATACATGCATGCCACGTCATCTAGTTATGGAGGTACCATAACCATAACACTGTAGGAACAAGTGTTATGACTTCCCCACGACAGAGTGATTACTCGTGGCGTCCCTTTCAGTTTTGGCCATTTATTTATATTATCATGTGGGGCGTATGTGTGCATCCTAGTTACATGTTTTACAGGATTTTCATGGTGAATGTGGTGTGTGCCTTGCATCTTTCATAAGGAGTTGATCCCTCCTACCCAGACTTATATAATTAGAGGCAACCCCTCTAATTGCATGATGAGGTCACCCCTCTATGTATTCATGCACGGTAAAACCTCATGATCTATATGGGCTCTTGGCTAATTAAAATACGGTTTTCATATTAAAACATAAGTCTTTTCAAACTATAAAATCAGTTTTATAAACGTGTACCAGATTTTTCAGAACTTATACATTTCCGTTGCTATTAGTCTTTACTATGATTATGTGATTCATACTATGTTATATATCCGTTCAATGGGCGTTTTGCTCAGACGTTTTCCTTTTTCATGTTCCCAAACGACAGGTACTTAGGGACGCACTTAGGATCTTGAGAGTATGTGCATATGGATGGAAGCTATCTGACCTCCTTTATCTTATGCATTTTCATACATTATTTCTTTTGGACATTGTTTAGTCCTTTCCTTTCAGTACTTATATTCATGTGTGTGAGCTTATGTGGGACTACCGATGTTTGTTTCTGATATTTTCTTTTATGATCATTTAATGTTTTAGACATTTACCTTGCATGCTTTGATGACGCGTCATAATTATCCTGTGATATTCCATTTATCAAAATGAGGTGTTACAATTTTGGTATCAGAGCTAAGATTTCGACATGTAGGCTCTAAAACTTGACTTGTGACTAGTGGGTAGTCATCAGTGTCTTCCTAGAACTGACAGTTGTTTTCATGCATTTGTTCATGTATCATTGTTGCAGGTATTTTGACTAAGTAATGGCTGGTACATGACTGGCCATATTTAGTCGCATGTGCTTTTATTCAAATCATTTTGTTTTGGTGAACCGACCCATAGGCGTTCAACCTCGCTATGTTAATTTTGTTTTAGTGAACTGACCTATAGGAGTTCACCCTCGTCATGTCAAATATTGTTTTGGTGAACTGACCCATAGGCTTTCACCCAAACTCATGTCATTTTCGTTGGCTATGCCTTCATAAACTGTTTTATGCATCATTTTCTTATGTTTATCTTATGTTCTAATCAGATTAATCATTGCATTTTGTTTTATACTGTCAGATGGTTAGCACACGTTAGCAAGACATGCAGGCAGCTATCCAAGCTGCTTTGCAAGCTTTACTTCCCCACCTCATAAATGAGATTCGTGTTGAGGTTCAAGCCAACCACAATCAGCACCAGAATCAGAACCCCCTCCTCCTCCTCCACCAGCTACTCTCATCAATTGGTTGGAAAGGTTCAATAAGCAGCGACCTAAATCCTTCGAGCAGACTGACAGCCCATCTGAGGCTGAGAGCTGGATTGCACACATTGAGAAGATTTTCGATGCCATTGGGTGTGATCCTGTCTTCAAGGAGAGACTTGCTTGTTACAAATTTGAGGGAGATGTGCTGTCATGGTGGAAAGCACTTAAGTAGTCGAATGGAGGTGACGACTGGGTTACTGGCTTGACTTGGGCGCAGTTTAAGGAGTTGGTTCTGGGTCAGTTCTTTTCGAAAGCTGATCAGGATCGACTCAAGAGGGAGTATCAAGGCATTCGACAGAGAGCTGGAGTGAATAGTACAGAATTTATGCAGAGATTCCTTCGACTTGCTGGATTCCTTGGCGTAGCAGCCAGGACTACAGAAGAGCAGGCATATCACTTTCGCTGGGCTCTTCGTACTTCTGTCGCCAACAACTTGGTGTGTGCTACGTTTACTACTCTGGCGCAGGTGGCAAATGCAGCTCGTAAGCTAGAGATGCTGCAAGAGAGAGACGAGTTTGGTGAAGCAGACAGATATGAGAAGAGGTATATCTCAGTCATCAAACATAAATCATTTCATTTAATTCAGTACCTTCCGTTTTATATCATTCTCTATACAATTGCATCTTTCAGGCAAAAGACTGGTGACCAGTCCCAACCGGCCACTCAGCAGTACCAACCTAAGGGAAACGGTCAGACTCAGGATCGTTCTGCATCTGATAGGCGTGGCGGTAGTGACAACTATCGTAACAACGCCAACAACTCCAGCATCAGCAGGAAAACTGCCAACGGACGGGATTAGGACCGCAGTGGTTCACAGCCCAACCGTGCAACTTCATCTGGTTCCCAACCAGCTAGAGCACCTGTTGGAGGGTATACTCACCCTCTTTGCATCACATGAAATCGCAGACACCCAGGGCCGTGGTAGTGGCACCTGCTTCAAATGTGGCCAGCAGGACCACATGATGAAGGATTACAAGAAGGGTGAGATTGAGGGTACTTCTGGGCATGGTGATTCCAAGCCACCTTCGACTACTGGACGTGTGTATACTACTACGCGGGACCAAGCAAACAAGTCATCAGGTACCATCACTGGAATCTTGTTTATGTATGGTCAAGCTGCTTGCGTTTTGTTTGACACGGGTGCGACTCATTCAGTCATATCCACTGCTTATGCTAACCATGTTAGGATATCCCTATGCCACTAGATAATATTTTAAGCATATCCACGCCCCTGAGAGACTCTGTACGCATCACATACAGGTACAGAGATCTTCCCCTTGAGTTTGACGACATAATTCATTCAGTTGACGCACTTCCATTGGACATGTGCGAATTTGACATGCTATTAGGCATGGACTGGTTATCCAAGCACCACACCACCATAGATTGCCATTCATATCGGATTATTTTCGGTGATGTCAACACGCCAGAGTACATTCACAATGGTTTCATACCAGGAAAGTTTGTACAGATCATTTCAGCCTTACAGGCAGGTGCCTTACTATCACATGGCTGTGAGGCTTTATTAAATACTGTTCATGATATTGAGGCTGAATCTCCATCCATTCAGGATCAGCCTATTGTGTCAGAATTCCCTGATGTTTTTCCTGAAGAAATTCCGGGCATACCACCCGCTCGTGAAGTAGAGTTTGGTATTGAGCTCATCCCAGGAGTTGATCCAATCTCCAAGGCTCCTTACCGCATGACTCCCATTGAGCTCAAGAAATTAAAGGAGCAGCTGCAGGAACTTTTGGAGCAAGGTTTCATCCGCCTTAGTGTATCTCCATGGGGTGCATCGGTGATGTTCGTGAAGAAGAAGGATGGTAGTATACGTTTATGCATCGATTACCGTGAGCTTAATAAGATCACCCACCAATATCCTTTGCCACGTATAGATAATCTGTTTGACCAACTGCAAGGCGCCAAACATTTCTCTAAGATCGATCTGAGGTCTGGCTACCATCAGCTACGGGTGAAAGAGCAGTATATCTCAAAGACTGGTTTCCGTACACGCTATGGACACTACGAATTTGTAGTCATGCCTTTTGGACTTACCAATGCTCCAGCAGTCTTCATGGATCTGATGAACCGTGTCTTTCATGAGTTTCTGGACAAGTTTGTTATCGTCTTCATTGATGATATTATGATTTTCTCTAAATCCAAGGAGGAACACGAAGACCATCTTCATACAGTACTACGAATACTTCGTCAGAAGCAGCTGTATGCAAAGTTCTCCAAGTGCGAATTCTGGTGGAGCAAAGTGGCGTTTCTAGGCCACATCGTATCCGCAGAGGGAATAACCATGGATCCTGCGAAGGTTGAGTCTATTACCAAGTGGTCAAGACCGACGTCGACGACTGAAGTTTGCAGTTTTTTGGACTTAGCTGGTTACTACCGTAGGTTCGTGGAAAACTTTTCACGACTAGCACTGCCATTGACTAAACTGATGCGCAAAGAGGAGAAATTCGTCTGGACTGAAGCGCGAGAGAAGAGCTTTGAAGAACTTAAGTAGAAGTTGGTATCTGCACCTATTCTTACTCTCCCATCTGGCATAGGTGGATTTCAGATCTATAGTGATGCTTAGGGAAGGGTCTTGGCTGTGTTCTCATGCAACATGAGAAAGTGATTGCTTACGCATCACGACAGCTTAAGCCTTATGAGGAGAACTATCCTACCCATGACTTGGAGCCTGCAACAGTTGTGGTTGCACTAAAGATTTGGAGGCATTACTTGTATGGCAATTCATGTGATGTCTTCACAGATCACAAGAGCCTTAAATATATCTTCACCCAGCGTGAATTGAACACGAGGCAAAGAAGGTGGTTAGAGCTGCTGAAGGATTATGACATTAATCTTCAGTATCATCCTGGCAAGGCGAATGTAGTAGCAGACGCTCTCAGCAGGAAGTCGGGTATGATCAACGACATTAAGATATAGGAGGTAATCATACGTGACTTAGAACGACTGGACATCGAGTTTATGGTACGTGGACAACATGGATACTGGGCTAATCTTAGAGTTGAGCCCAACTTACTATCTAGGATCAAGGAAGATCAGAAAGACGATGGTGAAATCTGGGCGATTATTCAGAACATCATCCAGCAGACGGTGTTTCAGGTAGACGATGACGGTATCTTATGGCAGGGAACTAGACTATGTGTTTCGATGATCTTACACCCAGGGAGGCTTTGCTGACTACAACTCATAGCTCCCAATTTTCTATTAATCCTGGTTCCACCAACATTTACCATGACATCAAGCAACATTTCTGGTGGAGTGGTATGAAGTAGGATGTTGCTACCTTTGTCTCCAAATGTCTTACCTGCCAGCAGGTTAAGATTGAGCATCAACGATCTAGTGGTTTACTGCAACCATTAGACATTTTAGAGTGGAAGTGGGACAAGATCTCCATGGACTTTGTCACCGGACTTCCGCAGACCAAGAGGAAACACGATGCCATTTGGTTTATTGTTGATCGACTGACCAAATCAACTCATTTCCTACCAATCCGCAACGATGATTCAGTTAGAAAATTGGCTGGCATCTATCAGAAGGAGATCATGAGACTACATGGTACTCCATCCAGTATCATCTCGGACAAAGATCCTCGTTTTACATCTAGGTTCTAGAAGAGTCTAAAAAAAGCTTGGGGGTACCAGACTCAAGCTTAGCACTGCTTTTCATCCTCAGACAGACGGACAGTCGGAGCGTACCATTCAGAAACTAGAGGACATGCTGCGAGCTTGTGCTTTAGAATGGACAGGAAGTTGGGACGACTATATTTGCTTAATAGAGTTTGCATACAACAACAGTTGGCACGCCAGCATCAAGTGTGCACCGTTTGAGATGTTGTATGGCAGGAAGTATCGCTCCCCAATCTGCTGGGATCATGTTGGTGAGCGAATTCTTGAGGGTCCAGAGATGATAGAGGTGACCAACGAGAAGGTTGTCATCGCTAAGGCGAGACTACAAGAAGCTCGTGCACGTCAAAAGAGCTATGCCGACAAGTACCGTAGAGATTTGTACTTCAACATGGGTGATCATGTCTTTCTCAAAGTATCACCGGCGCGTGGAGTTAGGCATTTTGGAATCAAGGGAAAACTCAATCCTCGATTCATCGGACCGTTTGATATCCTCGAACGTGTCGGTGAGGTATTGTATCGTCTGGCGTTACCTCCGCAACTATCTCACGTCCACAACGTATTCCTTGTGTCCTTACTCAGAGGGTACAACTATCATCCCCTACATATGGTTCAGTGTCCACTTGAGCAGATTCGTGAGGATCTTACTTTTATTGAGGAACCCGGATGAGTTCTTGATCGTCAAGAGCGAGTCATGAGGAAGAAGACGATTCCATTCGTCAAAATCCTTTGGAGGGATCAGCCTGAGCGGGAAGCCACTTGGGAGACGGAGGAATCTATCCGGACTTCTTACCCTCATTTTTAGTTTTAACTCGGGTATGTTTCTCTTTCAGTTTACGTTATCTATAATCCGGGGACGAATTATTCTTTTTAGAGGGGAAAAGTTGTAAAACCCGCATATAAATACCATGAACAGTACACTACGTAAAAACGCGAATAAATTAAAACTTTCCATTAATAACATACGACACGTATCACGAACATTAATTACAAGAATTACGTATATTATTAATGCACGTTAAATGTTACGTATAATAATTAAATCACGAAAATTAAACACAAACTTGCATGAATAATATGTGAACGTGAAAAACGTGTGCATTTTCCTTTTTGGGCTTATGTACCCGCGCCAAGGAGGACAAAAGGGAAGGGCCCGACCCATTTTGGGTAAAACCATTAACAACTAATTACATCTAGGGAATAACAAACATACATATTTTTTAAGAAAAAAAAACCCTAACCCCTTCTCCCTTGTAGCCGCGACAGCCACCCACCACATGGATGATTTTGTTTGATTTTTTAATCTTGAATTCATACGTATTCGGGTTCGTGTTTCAATTCTACATTCATTCACGCAAACGGTATAATCAAAACCTTAATATTTCATTCTTTTATTTTTAATTATGAACACATGTGTGGATCATTTAAAAACATAATTGAATACATGTTTATGTTAATGATTAAGCAAGAAAAAGGGTTTTGTTGGTTTTGGTTTTGGGTTCGACACACAAACCGAGAGCCATAGGCTCTCGGTTCTCTTCGCGACCATCAGCCGAGACCCCACATGGGGTTCAGTGGTGTTTCTGTTCGGGCAGCGTCAAACCGAGCTCCTAACAGTGAGTATCTCGGTCAAACAGTGGGAACCGGCTTAAGCCGATGGCCACTTTGGTCCGACAATGGGAAGCCGCGGCCAGCAACGACAACCAAGGCTGCAGCCGCCGGCTGCACAACCACTGGCCACCACCACAGTCGCGGCTGTTGGTGGTGAGTTGGTGTCGGGTTTTGTTTCTTGGGTTTGGGGCTCGGGATACATTTTATTTAACACTATTTTATATAGTTAATTAATTAAATTAATTTCCATGACTAATTAACTTATTTAATTAAAACCATGACTTATGTTATATTATTAAAATTAATAATACATGTTTTAACTTAGTATTTTTGTTTAGACATTTGTTTTATTAATGAATTATTTTACTTAATTTACATGAACTAGTAATTAATTAATTAATCCATGACTTAGGTTATTTAAATAAATCATGTTATAACCTAAGCATTTATTAGACTCAATTAAATTAGACCATGACTTAATTTAATTAAATTGTATAAGGTAAAGTTTATTAAATTGACTATGACATTATATTAAATAATACACCATGCTTATCATTATTAATTAATAATAACTTTAACCTAGGTATTTAATTTAATGGACTTTACTAATAATTATCATGACTTATAACTTATGATTAATAAGCACTAGCTTATATTTTTAGACTTATTAATCCAGCTTATTTTTATTTATAGAAACTTTCTATTTCAGGAAACATACTATTTTCTGAAAACTTTCTATTTTTAGATACTTACTATTTTTGGAAACTTTCTATTTTTTTAAACTTTCTATTTTTGGAAACCTACTGTTTTTAGAAAGTTACTTATTATTACACTACAAGTATAAATAGCACATGAAATACATAATCAGATGATATTAATAAATACAAGATAACAGTTAAAACAGTAAAACATGACAAAGACATATAAAATAAGTTAAGAACACACAAGAACCAGTAACACACTCAGTAATCAGACAACTCATACATGTCGCTTATTTATGTAGCATTTTTGAAGTCGGAGTAGGACTTTCCATCTTTTCATCTTTCATCGTTCATTGGACACAAGGTACGGATATTCCGTCCTTCAGTATGGGCATTCCTTCGTATGTATGATTAGGATTCCCAGTTTACAGCCAACTGTTTTCTCCAGTATTTTATATGTTTTGAATGGTTATGTTTTGTTTTAAATGCCTGAGCTATATATACATGCATGCCACGTCATCTAGTTATGGAGGTACCATAACCATAACACTAGAGGCACCAGTGTTATAACTTCCCCACGACGGAGTGATTGCTCGTGGCGTCTCTTTTAGTTTTGGCCATTTATTTACATTATCATGTGGGGCATATGGGTGCATCCTAGTTACATGTTTAATAGGATTTTCATGGTGAATGTAGTGTGTGCCTTGCATCCTTCATAAAGAGTAGATCCCTCATACCCAGACTTATATAATTAGAGGCAACCCCTCTAATTGCATGATGAGGTCACCCCTCTATGTATTCATGCACGGTGAAACCTCATGATCTATATGGGCTCTTGGCTAATTAAAATACAGTTTTCATATAAAAACATAAGTCTTTTTAAACTATAAAACCAGTTTTATAAACATGTACCAGGTTTTCTAGGACTTATACATTTTTGCTGCTATTAGTATTTATTATGCTTATGTTATTCATACTATGTTATATATCCGTTCAGTGGACGTTTTGCTTAGCCGTTTTCCTTTTTTATGTTCTCAAACGGCAGGTACTCAGGGATACACTTAAGACCTTGAGAGTATGTGCATATGGATGGAAGCTATCCAACCTCATTTACCTTATGCATTTACATACATTATTTCTTTTGGACATTGTTTAGTCCTTTCCTTTCAGTACTTATATTCATGTTTGTGATCTTATGTAGGACTACCGATGTTTGTTTCTGTTATTTCCTTTTATGGTCATTTTGTTTTAGACATTTACCTTGCATGCTTTGATAACACGCCAAAATGATCATGTGATATTCTATTTATCAAAATGAGGTGTTACAATTATGGTTTTAGTAATTACGAAAATCAAATTCATATTCATTTATGCATTTTTATACATTTATAAATTTAGATATCATTTAAATTAAATTCTAATATACAAAACACTTTTTAAGCTTGCATTATTTTCTTTATCTGAATAATTAAATTTAAAAAAATATGATAGTAAATTTAGATTTTGCAATTATACCAAAAAAAAGAAAATTAACCAAACGAACGGAACAACCCATAACTGAACGTCTGAACCTAGCAAACCCCCTAGAAGAACAAGGCCTCGTTTGGGATCATGTTTACAGGGTCCAAGAACCATGGGCCTTTAGTGGTCTATTTCTCCCTCAAAACAGACAACGCTGGCCTCACTCACCGAATTACGAAAATATCTTATCTACGAGCGATGACTCCTTGGCAAGAAGCTTGTTTAACTTAAGTACTACGTAGTACTTTTGTCATAACTTAATAATATCATCCACACACACTACATTATTAAGAGCTTGTGATGTTCATTATAAAACGTGAATCATGACAGAAACATAAAGCCTCAAAATATAACGTAATCATGTAACTGTGAAACCTTTATAACAAAAAAACTAACCAAACAGTTGATACCGACCCGGAAAAAAATTACACCAATTCTCCTTTTTCGATGTTAACCTTCATACTTATTGTGGATAGAGTAATGTGCAATCCTTCCAAACTTTTTCTTACATATCAATCTTATGGCAGTTGACAAGAAAAACCAGTTAGAGAATTTGTAGGAACAAATTCAGAAGAATATATGATCACTCTCGTCGTTAACGGTCTCACATATTTTTAATTGCTCTTTGCTTCCATATCCTTTCTTGAACGACCACGATGCAAATGCCGTTCACAATACTTATGGCCCAAGACAACTTCTCTGCTACACCTCCATTTCTTCCCATCGGTTCTCTTACACCTTCCTGGTTCAGCTTCCATTGTGTTTTTATAATTGTCATACAAACTATGGTCGCATCCAGAACCTATAACCGGAACATTATTAATTATTTTATTTACGTAATTGATAAGTAATGACTTTATACATTCACGTCTGAACGATTAGTTATAAGATTGAATGATTACCTGTAAAGGAAGCGAGGACGGAATTCCATATTGGGAGAACA
Organism: Glebionis coronaria; assembly: GCA_025667525.1. NCBI lineage: Eukaryota > Viridiplantae > Streptophyta > Magnoliopsida > Asterales > Asteraceae > Glebionis > Glebionis coronaria. Next base: position 208,715,519 of record CM046877.1, on the reverse strand, counting down.
AGATGAGAAGGAACAGGTAATCCAGCTTCAATGTAGTTGTAGATTAAAGCTTGCAATTTGAGCTCTTCCATTTGCATAAATGTGAAACCTATCCCCCCATTCATGCTCATACTATTCATATAATTCGAGTTTTGATCAAGTATGGATGATGAATCTGCCAAAGAAAATGACCCTTCAACACCATTCATTGTTAAAGCCCACAACCACCTTCATTCATATTGGAGTATATGGGATTATATAGAGGAGTCAATACTCGATCTATCTTCTTAAAAAGAAAAGAAAAAAAAAATCCTATAAATTTTTTATTTATTGTTTTTTATCTATTGTTTTTTGCTTTTTAAAATTTAAATAACTAACTTCTATTTTAGAAGGTAAATCTGACTCTTTTATGCTGTTAAAAATTTCATTATACAACGTTTATGTAAAATTTAGCGCATAGATCAGTTACTTCCGCAGGAGGGGACTTTGCAAAAAAATTGTAATGTTCTGCAAGTCGACGTACACCCTTTGAGTAGCGGAGTCTGAATGTCGTCTTCCGCTTATAATCCTCAATTAACACGTGTAGACCATCCAGCATTGCTAAATGCCGATTATCGACAGTTTTGCAAGATGTGCTTGAAAGTTAATGTTAACTAATTAAGATAAGATCTAACACATACATCAATATGAAAATTAGCTATGAAAGTTTAGCAACTAGGTTAATGCTAATTACTTATGTATTAAACTAGCTACTTTAATCTGTTACAGAAGAACTACTTAAATCAGTTAGAATTAGCTAGTAAAAAAATATATTCAAATACTTGCAAAGTTAGGTGTTTTAATTATCTACTTAAATGGGCCACGATATGACGTCAATGGGACTATACAAGGGTCGTGTTTGGTTCTCCAGTGTCCACGCCATTACCAGTTTCATAGTTTGTATAAGAGTTGAGACCAAATAATTGGTACATACGGCTGGTGGTGCTAAATGCATGGTTTAATTTTAGCTTAGCTGGGTCTGCAACTACTCGTGAACTCTGTGGCTGAAGTGGTGCATTATTTCTCTTTGACCCCTCTTCCTTATTGCTGTCATGTTTCAAATGTGAACTTCATTATATATGTGTTCAATGATCAATTATTAATTTGTTACAATAACTGTGACACCAATTTTCTATCTCAAATCAACTAAAATTATTTATGAACTCACATGTTTGGAACGGATTATTGAATTCATAGTCAAGGATCCAAAGGTGTCACGTTATTGCAAGACTATATGCTTATATCGTGTCGTCTTTTTTACAAGACGCGCCACGTTAATGCATTGCATGCTTGATCCCCTTCAAAAACACCTTTTGAGCAATGTGAATTATTGTTGAATTTGGTTGTTGTGTTGCGGCAAGGTCATAAGCTTTGAGGGGCTCTTTTGTAACTTTTCCTTATGTTTATAGCCGTTAGGCTACCTTTGCTTGTTTGTGCATTGTGCACGAGGCTCTTTGGACTTCTTTGGATTCTCCTTGCCAGCTTATACGCTCCCATTGACCAAGACTCAATCATACATACCACAACTCTCTTGGAAAACACACACACCTTCATACTCTTTCACCTCACAAACCCTACTCCCTAAATCATCCAAATCATAGAACCAAACGCGAAACAATGTAAACGTTTGGTTCTTATCTAGCCTAGTTACTTGTTCTTTATGTTGTTCTTGATGTATTTGAGATAGCATCCGTTTTGGGGACTACTTATTCTAATTATTTAAGGTTCAGTAATCTCTTGGTGTTTTTTAGTTTTATAATTTTTTTACATGGTATCAGAGCTATTGGCTCTACTCTTGGGTAAATTTTTTCTAATTATTGGTTAATTGGGGTTTTAATTAGACAGATCTTGAAAATCTACATGTTAATTTGACTTTCTAAAAAATTAGGGTTTCAAAATATTTTGAGGTTTTTTCAATTTTTGACTTGGGGATTGATTTTGAGGTTGGTAATCGTTGATTAACTATATTAATTAACCTATTCTTGGTTTATTTTCAAAAACCCTAAAATCAGAAACTAGGGTTTTTCTCTAGTAAGTTAGGTACTTGTTCATTTGTTGGTTTCTTGCCATTTGGTGGTTAGATCTACTCGGCTGTTGTCAGATTTGTGGTTTTTTTTGAAGTTTCAAATTAGAGTTTTTGAAACCCTAATTTGGTACTTTGGGGTTTTCTGTTCTTGGTACTGTTTATGGGTTGTTGGCTTGATATTAGTGTTTGTGAAACCCTAATTGATAATATTTGGAGGCTTTTGTTACTGGTGTTCCTCTGTTTTTTCATTGTACTTATGTCTCTTGACTAAGTGAATCAAGAGCACAAGTGGTCCATTGCTTCTGCCTTTTAAGCACTGTAAGTTGCTTGTTTCTCTTTGGGATCACTGATCTAGTCTAAGTGGGTGCAAACGGGTTCGGTTAACACCTTGACCCTCCAGCTTGACTGGTGTGGATACCTGCTCTGGCCAACCCCAATTCACTAGACTAGTATTGGTGGTTTTGGGATTCAAGCTTTTTCTCTCTTTTCTTCTTACTTGTTTACTTATTTACCTGTTTATCTGGTTTTGTGTTTTATTGATTGCTATTCTGACTACTCCTAGTCCTGATTTGATTAGTTCTTTAGATGTTGGTAATCCTTTGCATTTTCAGCCCAATGATAATAACATTGGGAGTTTAGTTAACATTAAACTTACAGGGTGTGAAATTATAGACTTTGGGCTAATGCTGTTAAGATTGCTTTGCAAGTTAGAAATAAAATGAGATTTGTTGATGGTAGTTGTGTTAAGACTGCTTATGCTAGCATTGCACCTCTACAATCAATGGGATAGGTGAAATGCTGTTGAAGTTTGAAATGAGCTTAAAGATAATTATGACAAACTTGATGGTTCTATTCTGTTTAACTTGATTAAAAAGATTAACAATTTTAAGCAAAATGGTTTGCCTGTGTCTGAATACAATCACAAGTTGAATTCTCTATAGAGAGAATTTGACATTCTCACAAAATTTTCTCCTTGTACTTGCAATGCTAGAACTGAGTCTAGTAAACACCAACAATTAATGAAGTTAATGCAGTTTATAATGGGGTTGGATTAAGTGTATCAACCAATTAGAAGTTCCTTGTTGACCCAACCTATTTTGCCTGATGTTAAGGATGCTTTTGTTATTGTCTGTAGAGAAGAGTCTCATAGTGATCTTGGTTCTAACCCTGGGTTTTTCAAACCCCATGTTAGCTCCTTTGCTGCTAAAACTAATGATTTTTCAAAAAGTCAAAACAAAAACTTTAACAATAACAACAACAGAAATATGAATCATTCTTTTTAATGGGAACAATGGGGGCAACATAAATCAATCTAATCAATTTTTAATAGCAACAATGGGGGAAACAAGAATCAGTATAATTCTTTAACTTGAACTAATTGTAACATAAAAGGTCACACCATTGATAGATGTTTTGAGTTAATTGGATATCCTTCGGGGTATAAAAAGAACTCTAATGTTGGTAGAAATAGGATTCATTTTAAAGTTAACAATAGGGTTGGCTCTAGTAACAATGTTGATACTCAGACCTCCGATACTACTTTACCTTTTTCTATTGATCAAATTGCCAAAATCATAAGTTTAATTGGTGAAAAAGAAAATTATGGTGTTCAAGATAATATGGCAGGTACTAATTTAAGTTTTTTAATGGTAATGCTTTCTTCAACAATCATTTTTACAAGTTTTTTGGTGCCAATATTAAACTTGATGGGTTCAAGGTTAATTTTGGATGGATTATTTATTCAGGGGCTAACCAACACATTACTAATTCAACTAAAAATATGTCTGGTTTAGTTGACATTTCTGATCTAAACATCACTGTTGGACATCCCAATGGGACTACTGCTAGGATTAATTGTGTTGGCAACCTAAAACTTACCAATAATGTGGTTTTATTTGATGTGTTGGTAAAACCTAAATACACTGTTAGCCTTTTGTCTGTGAATAAATTAATCAAAGATAGTAAGTTACATGTTGGTTTAATGAACATGATTGTGTTATTCAGGATTTGAAAGTATTGGTGATAAGTTTCTTATTAATATCACTAGGTATCAAAAGATTGTTGGAAAATTGATTTATCTTTGCAATACTAGGCCCGACATATCTTATTATGTTCATTGCCTCAGTTAACATATGCATTCTCCCCTTCAGTCTCATTTTGAGGCTGCTCTTAGGGTGCTTAAATACCTGAAAAATGCTCCAGGTGTTGGTTTAACTTACACTAGGTCCAATTGCAATACCATTAAGGTTTTCTCTGACTCTGATTGGGCTAAATGTAAGATGACCAGAAGATCAGTTTCTGGTTATTGTGTTTTTATATGCAATAATCTTGTCTCTTGGAAAAGTAAGAAGCAGACCACCTTATCCAGATCCTCTGCTGAGGCTGAATACAGGTCTATGGCTTCTGCAGTTTGTGAAGTTATGTGGCTAAACAAAATCCTAAAAGATTTTAATGTCCCTGCTTGTATTCCTGCTTCTCTTTTATGTGACAATAGCGCTGCTATTCAGATTGCGGCTAATCCTGTTATGCATGAGAAAACCAAACATTTTGATATTGATGTTCAATTGGTAAGGGAAAAGATTGCCTCTGGGCTTATTAAAACTGTGAAGGTTTCTTTACAAAACCAAGTGGCTAATATTTTGACTAAAGTTCTTGGAAGTTCTCAACACAATGACTTATGTTCCAGATTGTGTTTGAGAAACTGTTTCGGCTTATGCCCTTGAGGAAGGGTGTTGAATTTGGTTGTTGTGTTGTGGCAAGGTCATAAGCCTTGAGAGGCTCTTATGTAACTTTTCCTTATGTTTATAGCCGTTAGGCTACCTTTGCTTGTTTGTGCATTGTGTAGGGGGCTCTTTGGACTTTTTTGGATTCTCCTTTCCAGCTTATACGCTCCCATTGACCAAGACTCAATCATACACACAACAGCTCTCTTGGAAAACACACACACACCTTCATACTCTTTCTCTCTCTTTCATCTCACAAACCCTACTACCTAAATAATCCAAATCATAGAACCAAACTTGAAAAAATGTAAACGTTTGGTTCTTATCTAGCTTAGTTACTTGTTCTTTATGTTGTTCTTGATGTATTTGAGATAGCATCCGTTTTGGGGACTACTCATTCTAATTAATTAAGGTTCAGTAATCTCTTGGAGTTTTTTAATTTTATAAAATTTTACAATTTTGAATGAAGTGAAGTCATTCGTTGAGCTATGTCTAAAATGGACTTGGTGCATTAAAGATTTTAAATGATAGCGTAAGAGAAAAATGAACAAAAAGTGCAATTTCTCAAATGATTGAAATTTATTAAATTTTACTATTCATCAATCAATAAACTTACCAAGAGGGTATTAAAAACATAACTGTTTTTTTATCCCAAAACTACACTAAAAAGCAAACACTACAAGAAAATGGGCATATAGTAACACAATTTTTAATGACACACAAAAATAAGTGTAAGCATAGGTATATATTTACTTACACTTTTGAAAAAAATGTAAGTAATAACTTAGATTTGCTCACACCTTATAAAAGTATGAGCAAAAGTCTAACTTTCACCTACACTTTTTACAATGTGTGAGCAAAAGTCTAACTTTCACTTATACTTTTTGATATGTGTGAGCAAAACTCTAACATTCACCTACACTTTTTGAAAAGCGTGAGCAAAATTCTAACTTTCACCTACACTTTATAAAAAGTGTGAGCAAAAGTCTAACATTCACCTACACTTTTTGAAAAGTGTGAGCAAAAGTCTAACTTTCATCTACACTTTTTGAAATGTGTGAGCAAAAGTATAACTTTCACCTACGCTTTTTGAAATGTGTGAGCAAAAGTCTAACATTCACCTACATTTTTTGAAAAGTGTGAGCAAAAGTCTAATATTCACCTACAATTTTTGAAATGTGTGAGCAAAAGTCAAATTTTTGGACCCAACTAATTTTGAATGTTCACTCATATTCGTTCGATCCGATTTACAGACTGTTGTCGATATAAAGTACCAATAATTAAGTTTGAGCATTCTCGGACTGGACCACCGAATAACCGGGTTAAACCGGACCGAATAATTCTATCTGGTCCAGTATGCGTGGTTTTAGGTTAAGACAGTCTCCGTGTCATTCGATTTTTTCAGTTCTGTCAAAATTTGACCCGATGCCCACCTTACCAATAACTTAGTCATGTAAAAAAAATTAATAAAATTAAATTAATTGTATAGTTAAAAGGTAAAAAAGTAAAATAATACTAGCATTTAATAAATATTAAAAAAGTTTATATCGTAATAAGTACTCCGTAACAAAATGATTTTACCAAAACAGACAACATCATTTTTTCCTCAATTCGTTCCCAAATCAAATCAAATAAATCAATCACTTTCATTTTCCCAAATCAAATCAATCACTTTCAGAAAAATTCAAATTGATCACAATCGGTAATTGGGGTTTCACATCAGAGTGAGTTAATTGGTGGTTTGGGTTTCTGTTGGTCCCTTGTAATTAGTGCAATACTTAAGAATACTAAGTATAGACCTAACCCATGGTCAAGTAATGTAATAAACACAAGACAAAGTAAAGTAAATAACACAAAGGTTTTCAACGTTTAACTCTTAGCTTTATTAAAGAATTATACCCTATTGTATACGAAGCTACAATGAGGATTGAATAGACAAGGTGTGTTTTGGTGATCTCCTTACTAACAAGCTAGTCCAATCCTAACGATTGCCAAGCTTGACGATTCTATCAACAAGAGTTTAGAACTCAAGTATTTGATCGTATTTGGAGGAGAGAAACTTTATTTGTGAATGTCTAAAGCATTTAGTGCACAAACTTGTTTTTCTCCTTTTACAAGCATCCTATTTATAGAAGCAAAGGTAGATACAAGACAAAGAATTGCCCATATGTAATTCTTGTCTTATTGGTACAATGTACAATCTTGTCTTAGCCTATTCTAAGTATTAGGACATAAGTCCTTTTACACTGTCAGTACCCTATCTATCCCAAAGGAGTAAGTCACGCTAATTGTGTGATGTACTACATCTTATCACAATTCAACTTAGCCCGCCTTTACTTCAGTCTTTGAAAATGCTTGTTTCTTTAGGGAGATCGTATGGGTTTTAGTGAGTCTATTACCATAACTCATTGAGCCCATCACCTTCTTCTTCGTCTTAGAAGTCATTCATTAAGCTTTGCCTCTCTTAATACTCGAGTCTTTCTTTTAGACTCAGTCTAGGAACTCGAAGGTAACTCATTGAGTGACTGTTCACTCAGTGACTTCATTATGTTCAAGGTTAATACTTCACTTAGACTGATTGTTATTCAAATCCATCGGTGAGATCATTAGGCACTGAATTGACCTAACAATTTCCCCCTATTTGAATATAAATTATACCTAAGTGAAATTGTTATAACTGAGCAAAGAGGCTTCTTCTTACACAAATTATTCTACTGATGAAAGGACTTGTTTTAATAAAGTACTTCATTTTATTCATCATTACAAAGACGGAATAGTCTAATACAAGAAAAACATAAATACAACAAAATATCACAATTATTCAGGACTCCATTGCTTCCCTCTTCACCCTTGATGACTTCAACACATTTTCTTTATCAGGCTTCCTTGCAATTATCACCCTGAGCTTCTCAACAAATCTCTTATTTTCATCAGTCTGGACTTGTCCAGCCATCACCAGAAAGATGTGAATACTTTAAGTGGTACATTTTTCAATGTCACTCATTATTTGAAAAGCTTGGTCCCCAAATACATCAATGAAGAAGACACCCCACTCAGGTTCTTCTATGACCATATTGTTTACAAAGGGAACATTTTCAGGGAGAGTATGATTGTAGTCTAGCCCAGGGATCTTAGTCTCAGCTTCAAGCTCAACTCTTTTCCTTTTTCATCCCTGAGTCTTAGAAGGATCCTGTTCAGTTAAGGGAAGATCCTTAGTGATCCCTAACTGTTCCTTGATCTGATTCAACCTCTCATATCTCTTACTGAGAGAGTTGAGTATCCCAGGGACACATTTATTTGTCTTGGTCCTGAAGATCCTACCCATTTTGTCCCATTCACTGAGATCAAAATCACCAAATGAAAACTTCTTCATTACTTCAAAATTCCTTTCATCATTGTTTCTGTAAACAGATACTGAGACTGGTGTGGTATGAGGAATAATTTGAAGATTGGTGATTGATTTAGGCTTTCTTCTTTGAGTGACAACTTTAGTGTATTGGTCATATAACTTCTTCAGTTGGGTGGTTCTTTGTTGTTGCTTCATGACCATTTCATCCTGAATAGCCTTGAGTTCCTCATCTTGCTTTTGAAGGAACTCCTCTCCCCTTTTCTTGCTCAACAAGGCCTCAGGGTTACCACCCACTTCCTTAACAAACTCCGTGGACACCCTGAGTATCTCAGCCCTAGTTGCCTCACTAGTCTTAGCTGTCTCCAATCTGTCTAAGTACTCTTGAATTTGATCAGGAGTCATCTTGTACATCTTTCCATTTATCTCATAGGGTACCAAGATAATGGCATCATGATCAGGTCTTCTTTCCCTTGAAGCTTTTACAAGCTTCTTGGGTGGAGGTGTTAGCGTTTCATCATCAATGCCTTTGCCCCTATCTAAATTAGATACTGAGGGCTCAGGCTTGGGAGGAATTGAATTTAACGGTGTTGGTGTAGGGATCACAGGCACCTGAGGTTGAGGTTCTACCATTTCTTTCTCCTCCCATCAGTGTGAGAGGGAGGTTCACTCTAAGTAAGCATCATTGGTCCCTCAAAAGTTGAAGGATCAGCCAGACGAATCCCAGCTTTTGCTCGTTGTGATGGTCCTAAAGTGGTGGTGGATGATCCTTTGAAAGCCTAAACTGAGTATCAGCCTTGATGGTCTGAAAATCCAATTGTATGAGGGACTGTGTGTTTTCCATTGTGGTGATTCTGGTCCCGAGGCAAGGAATATCAACATCCTTCAGTGACTTGGAGATCTCAAAAAGGTTGGAGGCATTAGCCATATATCCTTGTGCAGCCTTGCTCAATCTAAATTCGGCCTCAGAATCCATATGGATATCTTCATAGATGGCATCACTCTTGCCCTTTACCATTTCCAAATCAGACTTGAGAGAGTCTAACCTGGTGAAGAATTCAGTGAGCCTGTCCTCTTTCAACAACTCCAGAAGTTGACCAACCCTGGAAGTAGACTCAGTAGTACTAGTGATCAGTCCATCCAAGGTTGTCTTTAATGACACATTTGCTTCAACAGTTGGAAGAGCATGGTTGAGGAAGTTGATGAGCTTTTTCTCTTGATTCTCATGACTACAATTGACAGAGCTGATGAACTCCATCTGATTATCAACCTGAACTCGCATTTTCTCTTCAGCAATATCAAAAAGATCACTATACGTCCTGAATTCATCTAGGAGTTCATCAACCTTGGAGGCAAGATCTTCATTGTTCTGACTTACCTCATCCTTTAGGTTGTTGTAGACATGGTTGAATACACCTTTGAGAGTTTCATAAAGAACATTCTCAGTAACAGGTTTGGTGTCATCAAAAGTAGAATCCAGAACCACAGTCTGAGTCCCCAACGAAGAGGTGTCAAGTTTGCCTCATGGGAGGGATTTTTAGTTACCTCAGGGGAGGGCTCTTTGTTCGGATGCCTCAGGGGAGGGCTTTTGTTGAGCCTCAGGGGAGGGTTGTATGTCCTCGAATAAGGGTGGGGACTGTGGCTTCTGGTATGATTGAGGAGATGCCTGAGTGTCAGGTTCATCCCCAGCCTCAATCATTTCATCGTCGTTACTGAAATGTTAGAGTAGCTCTTCAGGCTCCTCTAGTAGATTTACAAAATCTCCAATGTTCAGTGATCCCTGTGGTTTGTCCAGCTCCCCTCTAAAAGAAGGTTTGCCTTGGTTTTTGTCACTCCCTGCCCCAAATCCTAAGGCTTGGGTTTTAGCCAACTAATGCTCAGGGGCAGTTTGCGATTGATCAGGGGTGGAGGTGAGATCCCTATCAGTGAGGTGTGTTACCCGTAGGCGTCTCTCTGAGTCTTTGGCATCAATAGTAGTTCCCTCAAGCAAAGACTTTTGTTTTAGTGTGCCTTCATCGGGAGTTGTGGAGGTGAGATTCCTATTAGCGGGGTGTTTTACCCGTGGGTATCCCTCTGAGTCTATGGAATCGAGTTTTGGGTCCTCATGCAAAGACTTGTGAGTTAGTGTACCTTCATTGGATTTGGTGGAAGTGATAGGCCTATCAGCGAGGTGTGTTACCCGTAGGCGTCTGAGTCTTTGGCCTTAGTTTTGTCCTCAGGAAAACGTTGTGATTTACGAGTGCCATCATTGGACAGAGTGGAAGGCAGTCCCGTAAAAGAAGGTTGTATTTTTCCTTCTCCATCAAGAGGACTAGTATGTTGGCCCGTCGACCCTGACCGTGATGTATCAGGACCTCCCGAAAGCTCTTTCCCTTGGGGTATTTGAAGCTTGGTCTGAACAAGGGTGGTATTTTTAGCCTTGGACTTTTTAGGACGTGCCTCGGAAGCCTCAGGGCCTTGTACCGTTGTTGGTTTGGTCTTTGGCATAGTCTGAGGCTTCGTGTTCCCTTTATTTGGTAAGAAGGGAATAGGAGACACTGATGATTCACGACTGATCACCTCAGTCATGTAAGCCGTCAATACTATGGGGTTGACTTCAGATGGGTTCTTTGAAATTTTTGTGGAACTCAGGATTAGTGTAGAAAAAACATTGAATTTCGCCTGAGTGTAAAGGGAACCCGGTAACCGTTCTAAGGCGAATGATATGAATCTTGGGTAAGATACAAACTTTTGCCTAGACTCCTTCAGGAGTCTGGTTACGAGATCATTATAAATGATCTCTCTTATGTCAATCTTCAGTCCATTAATGAGACTGTAGATTAGCATCTGCTAAGTAGAATTAACTTGCTCAGTAGATGAGTAGTTCCCACCGATCACCTGAATCACAAAAGTGACTAGGATCCTCCAAGCCACGGGGAAAGAATTTTTGATTAATGAGGTTTTAGTCACAAGTAACTCAGGGACCCCGAATTCTTTTAAGCCTTTTTAACTGACTTTGTGTAAGGATGTGCAACATACTTTCCATTGTTATAATCGATTCCACTGGTTTGACAAAAAGTTTTGAAGTCTAAGATCAATGGTGTCTTCCCGTTGTTCACAGTGAACTCAATGACACAATTCTTATATGACTTGGTCTCAAACCCCTATGAACCTTCAGGCCCTTGGGTAGTGGGGGTTAAAACCACAGCCGTATACCAGAACTCCCTGAGATATTCATGGTAGAAGACTGAGGGGGTTTTAGTAAAGCATCAGCCCAGTCACAGTTTTTCAAAAATTTGCAAATTGGTTTGTAGGCTGATACACTACTAGGGTAGCTGAAATTTCCCTCATAGTTGTTTCCTGCAAAATGGACACCCTCATTGGTGAGATGCTCGGCCTGAGGGGCATATGTTATAGACTTGGATAGTGACATTTAAGTTTTTATTTTGAAACTTTGTAGAAAAGGACTATGGCATTTTATGGGAATCAAACCAAGACTTGTTTCTTGTTATAATGCAACAATGGTTCACCAAGTGACTTAATGCAAACTATTGCCTTGTGATAGAAGATCAAGAGTTAGAAACACCAATTAACTTTTATTGCTTGTACTATATAACAATAAAATAAGTGATCGATGTGATTACCTTTTAAGAAAAAACCTTTTTCTGGAAACAATGTTTGAACACACACACTTTTCTTTGAGAGAAAATTTTTGGAAGAGTAAGATTACTAAAGTCTTTGTGTGTGTGTTTGTTTTGATTGTAGGGTATTTATAGGCTCGGATGCGAAAGAGAGTTTATTTGTTATAATTTTTTTCACATCTGCATTTAATGAAAATGTACAAGTGGCCCCCCCTATTTTCTTGGCAACTGTTCCGTGTTGGCATATATAATGCTTTTGTAGAGATGACGTAGGGTCACGAGTATTTGAAAGGACGTTTTTACAACGGATTTTGCTAGAAAAGGGCAAGCATTTAATTCTTAGAGGGATACTTGACCTTTGGTGACCCTTGACTGGTTTATGACAATTTATTAAAGGAATAGATGTTCCTTATTTAATATTGTAACTCACCAACCTAGGACATTAAGTAACTAAATCCTTAGAACATTTAGTTACATCATTTAATGTACCTCATTGTCAAGGGAGAGACAATAAGATATATTACTCAGGGAGAGGATCAAGAATATACATTATACTGAATGCGTTGTCATCGGGGAGCCTGATTAATCAATATTTAGCATACCAAGTCCAGCTTTCAGTCTATTGAATGTTGGTTCATCCAAAGGTTTAGTGAAGATATTATCTAGCTGATACTCAGTGGGGATGAAATGTAATTCATTATCTCCTTTTAAGATGTGGTCTCTGAGGAAGTGATATCTTATGTCTATGTGTTTAGTCCTTGAGTGTAGAACTGGATTATTTGAAATGGCGATCGCACTAGTGTTGTCCCAAAAGATGGGGACTATTTTGTATTCCACATTGTAGTCCCTGAGTTGACTTTTAATCCAAAGGATGTTTGCACAACAACCAGCAATTGCCACATACTCAGCCTCAGCAGAGGACACTACGACTAACTGCTGTTTCTTTGCACTCCAACATACTAACTTGCCACCTAGGAATTGACATGCACCTGGGGTACTTTTTCTATCCATATTGCAACCAGCATAATCTAAGTCTGAGTATCCTTTAAGATTGAAGCCTGAGCAACGAGGATACCATAGACCTAGTGAAGGAGTACCCTTCAGGTATCTGAAGATTCGTTTAACAACAGTAAGATGTGATTCTTTGGGATCGACCTGATATCTTGCACATAGAATTGTTGAGAATTGAATATCAGGCCTGGTTGCTGTTAGGTACATTAATGATCCAATCATTCCCCTGAATAAGGTTTGATTGACTGGTTTACCAGTGAGATCAGGACCTAAGTTGTTAGGGGGAACCATGGGAGTCTTCACTGAAGCACACTCAGAGATGTCATATTTTTTAAGTATTTCTCTTGTGTATTTTTCTTGACAGACTGAGATCCCTTTGTCCCCCTGTTTGATTTGTAGTCCAAGAAAATATGTTAATTCACCCATCATACTCATTTCAAATTTCTTTGTCATAAGTTTTTCAAACTTTCTACAAAGGTCATAGTTAGTAGATCCTAATATGATGTCATCAACATATATTTGAACAAACAGAACATCCTCCTTTGTTCTTAAGATAAACAAGGTATTGTCTATCTTCCCCCTGACAAATTTGTTCATTATCAGAAAGGTAGAGAGAGTTTCATACCATGCCCTTGGTGCTTGTTTAAGTCTATATAGGGATTTGTCAAGTTTACAGACATGGTTTGGGTACTCATAACTCTCAAAACTAGGAGGCTAAGCAACATAAACTTCTTCAGTGATCTTTCCATTCAAGAAGGCACTTTTTACATCCATTTGGAAAACTTTGAAGTTCATGTAAGTAGCATAGGCAAGGAAGATCCTGATGGCTTCCATTCTTGCAGCAGGGGCAAAGGTCTCTTCATAGTCAATGCCTTCAAGCTGACCACACCCCTGAACAACAAGCCTAGCTTTGTTTTTGATAACAAGTCCATCTTCATCAGTCTTATTTTTGAACACCCATTTTGTGCCAAGAGTTGATTTCCCTTTAGGGAGAGGAGCAAGTTTCCAAACCTTGTTCCTGAGCAATTGATTGAGCTCTTCTTGCATAGCCTCAACCCACCCTGGATGTGTTAGAGCCTCTGAAACCTTTTTCGGTTCAATTACAAAGAGAAAATATACAAAAAGACATTCATGGGCTGAGGCAGCAGAGAGTATAGCAGCCTGACTGCGTGTGAGCATCCCCTCAGATACATCACCAATTATATTTACAAGCTCTATGTGTTGTTGTCTAGACCATCTGTCCTGAGGAATTGGATTAGAGCTTGTGGATAATTGATGAATATCAGGGACTGGTGGTTCAGTACCAAGTACTGGATCATCACTTCTTGCTGAAAGATTTTCTGTGACAGGTAGGTCAACATTCTCATCAATTTCCCCCTCAGTGTTTTCATGGATGAGAGAATCAGTTAATTCTTCAGCCTGAGTAGAGATAACTTTAGGGACATGTTGATTTGTGATCAATTTATTGATGAACCTATTGTGAGGTGATATACGGAAGGATATGTCAGCTTCAGTTTGATACTGCTTTGAGGGACTATGTTCATACTCATCAGGAAGATATCTTGATGAGTCATCAATCCCAATTTCTTCCATTGAATGATTGTTAAGTTGATGGCATCCATACTTTCATCAAATGTGATATGAAATGATTCATCAATTTGTTGTCTCGTTGTGTTAAAGACCCTGAAGGCTTTGGAAACAAAAGAATATCCAAGAAAGTATCCATCATCAGCCTTTGCATCAAATTTCCCAAGATGATCCTTTTCATTGTGAATGAACAAAGGACATCCAAACACATGGAAATAGCTGATATCTGGAATCCTTTCCCTAAATATTTCATAAGGAGTCTTATCATGTCTTTTGACAACAATACATCTGTTTTGAGTATACCAAGCTATTTTTACAGCCTCAGTCCAGAAGTGTTTTGAAAGATTGGATCCATTGAGCATGGTTCTTGCTGCTTCAATGAGAGTTCTATTCTTCCTTTTAGCCACACCATTTTGTTCAGGTGTGTAGGGAGAAGAGAAGTTCTGAGAAATTCCTTTCTCATCACAAAAACTCTCAAGCTCTTGGTTCCTGAATTCTGTTCCATTATCAGTTCTTATTTGTTTGACTTTGGTATCATTTTGATTTTCTACTTTCCTAATAAAAGACATGATGAATTCAGGAGTCTGACTTTTCTTTTTAAGGAAGTATACCCATGTGTATCTACAGTATTCATCAACAATCACAAGCGTATATTTCTCATGATTTATAGAAACCTAACAGGCCCAAATAAGTCCACATGAAGAAGATGGAGACACTTCCTAATAGAAAAGTTTTGTTTTGGCTTGAAAGAAGCTCTATTATGTTTACCTTTTTCACAAGTTGGACGAGGTTTGTCTTTTGAGTACACAAGAGATGGTAAGCCAAGAACTTTGTTTTGGTTTGCAAGCTTGTTTATGTCTTTGAAATTTAGATGTGACAGTCTCTTGTGCCAAAGCCAATTGACAGAGTCCGGGGCTTTAGCGAAGAAACATGTTCCTGAGAGAGTTACTGATGACATGTCTAAGACATACACATCATTCCTTCTTGGAGCAGTCAGTACAATTTCTTTGTTAGCATTAAAGATTGTTCCTTGCTTATCATCAAACTGAACGATGTACTTAGCATCACACAGTTGGCTGATACTTATGAGATTGTACTTCAGACGATTTACAAACGCCACTTTTTGAGAAAACTATTCCACCACATTTTATTGAACCATATCCCTCAGTAACACAAGACGAGTTATCACCAAATACTACCTTAGGACCTTGCTCCACGTATCTGTGTAGATAAGTTTTGACCCCTGTCATACTTCTTGAACACCCACTGTCTAAGTACCATATAGGCTCCTTGAAGTATTTCTGCACAAATAACAAGGTGGATTAATTTCTCTTGTGAGCCTACTTTCTATTAGGCTCTTTGGCTCTAGGAGCCTGACGTCTTGCACCTCGTTTGAAGTATTCAAACTCAGCATGGTCTGAAGTGGAGTGAACATTGCTTCCACATGTGTTGCAGCTTAGTCCTACTGAGGATTCAGTATTTTGAGATGACTCAGCTAGCATGCCTCTCCGGATAATTATTCTATTGTGTCCTGAGGTAGTATGATCGTTGCTTCCACAAATTTCACACTCAGGGTAGTATACACAATCATCAGGCCTATGATCGGAGATGCCACAATGTGTACATGGTGGGAAAGGCTTAGCCTTGGATTTCTTGAATTTTTAGAGGTGGGCCCATAGTTGTAAGGCTGAGCTTTATAACTATTAGCATTCCTAATAGAAGCCATGTGTGTTTCATGATCAGCAGTCCTGTGATCTTCACTTTTACACTTCATGCAATAGAGGACTCTAAACCAATCATCAGTGGTATGATTTGTGTAGTGACATAATTCACAGGAAGGTTTCTTTGTTTTAACCTTCTTAGAAGACTCAGGTTCAGTTTGGTTGCTTTTTGATGATTCAGGCTATGAGGACACAGAGGATTCACCCTGAGATTTAGAGGCTGAGTTCAGCTTCTCTTCCAAGAATAGTTGGAACAATCTACTCAACTCCTCTTGATTTACAACAGGACTAGAGTTGACAAAGTTTGTAGGAGTCCCTGAGGGAGAAATAGGTTTGGTTGTTTTCTCAGTGACTGTTCCTGACTTAGTATGATTCAATATCACTTTTGAATCAGGATTTGTTTGTTCAGGACAACCTAAACCAGCTCTTCCTTTGGGTGAGTGTTCTTGATACAATAGTGGACTTATTTCAGAACATGGACTTGCCCCTTGAAGAGTTTTCAAAGGTGGCAGAGGAGTCTGAATGTCCTCAGCAACACTTGATGGTTTAGTGTTACTGGATTTGTTAGGGACATCAGTCTTCTCATTAAGACCAAGTAATTCATTAACAGCCTGAGATTCAAGTATTAATATTTTGCCAGTATCAAAATTAGGTAACACACTCTCAGGGTTTGATCTTTCCACCCAGTCTTTTGACTTAGGTATCATTTCATGATCAAACCCTACTGAGGCTGGGAGAAATGCTTTTTCACTCAATTCCCTAGTAAGTGGTTTCTCAGTAAGTTGGCGTGCCCCAAGAATTTTCTTCTTTTGGGTAGGTATTTGGCTGTTTACACACTAAGAGGCTAAGGTAGAGCTATTAGTCCATTTCTCATTGATGCATTTTTCTTCGTTAAGTTGTTCTTGAAGAGCATGATTAATTTTAGTGAGTTCGGTGTTCTGAAGTTGACAGCTTACTGCTTCAAGTTTGGCTTGTTTCAAATCAATAAATCTTCTCTACATTTGTTTAATTCAAAAACAAATTTATTATATTTTGAAAGAAGGTTTAATCTCTGCTCTTCAATAAACGATAAGTCAATATTTCTATACTTAAGTAACCTTTTCCAATCAGACTCTTCATCCATAGAGAGAAGCATGTTTACCTTTCTCATGGTGATGTCAACCCATTCTCCATTTCGAGCATGACTCTTTCCAACAGATAGTTCATCATCAGCTAGAGCCATCAACACTTGATATCTGACTTCCTCATCTTCTGAGGATAAGTCTTAATCATCCCAATCAAAGGTTTCAGCTACCAGTCCTTTGGCTTTGTTTTGAGGAGGTTTTGAGTCTGAGTATTTGAAGGTCCAACTTCTAAAAGTGCAAGCTTTGCTTTAACCTTTTTATATTCAGACCTATAATTCTTCTCAATTTTCTTATTATTCTGAAAGCTTTGGTTAATTGGAGAAGCCTGAATCAATTTTGGTGTAAACTTAGGTTGAAAATTATCATTCCCTGATGACGAATTTTGACTTTTATATGAGACCAATGGAGTTTTTGAAAGACAATATTTTGCAAAATGCCTAGTTTTACCATATTGGTAACAATCCACTCCCTCCGTGGATTGATTTCCAGCAAATCTAGTTCTTTTGATATAACGTTTAGTATTTGCCAACATGGCCCTTTCATGATATTCCCTGTTTAGATCCCTTATGTATTCAATACTAGATCTTTCATCATCCTCATCATCTGATGTCTCTTGAAAGTCTTGAACAATTGCATTCGAGTAAAAAGCAGTTGTAATGGGTCCATGATCAATAGGGGTTGCTTTGGCTGAGGTGTCTGTTATTAAGGCCTTTTTAGACTCAGGATATCTTCTATTTATCAGATTATCTTCATAGATAGATCTTCCATAGATGTCTACAAAATCCTGAGTCTGAATGTGATTTGCATTTCTCAGTCCTTGAGAGAAGCCAAGCCATTTTTCAGGGAGACTCTTCACATAACCAACATTGATTCCATGCTTAGACAACTTCACCCCTTCATTTGATAGCTCATTAAGCAAGGTCTTATATCTGGTATAAGTCTGAGGAAGTGTTTCAGATGGTTTGGCCCTAAAAGTGTTATATTCTAACTTCAGGTCCATAATCCGATTTTCCTTAGTGTTGGATGGTCCTTCGAAACTATGAAAAAGATCTGTCCAAGTTTCTTTGGCCATCTCACACTCGATGACCGCCTCCATAATATCGTCAGGAACACAAGATATTATGATGCTTTTGAGACGTTGGTCTTGATTGACCACTCTCCTTTCATTCTCAGACCATTGATTTTCAGGTTTTTCATCACCCGCTGCTGTGTTTGGTTTGAATGGACTATTCTTAATACACGTGATGTAATAAGGTTCCATTCCCATCAAATACATAGCATTATTTTCTTCCATTTGTTAAATCTTTCAACTTCTAACTTAGGAGCGTTAACAGAGTAACTTGCTCCCTTTTTTTTAACAAGTTGAGGTACATTACTTTCAGCCATAATGGATCAAGGTTTTAAAAACTTTGAGACAGTAGCTAAAAAGTTTTATAATCCTACCGCTCTGATACCACTTGTTGGTCCCTTGTAATTAGTGCTATACTTAAGAATACTAAGTATAGACCTAACCCATGGTCAAGTAATGTAATAAACATAAGACAAAGTAAAGTAAATAACACAAAGGTTTTCAACGTTTAACTCTTAGCTTTATTAAAGAATTATACCCTATTGTATACGAAGCTACAATAGGGATTGAATAGACAATGTGTGTTTTGGTGATCTCCTCACTAACAAGCTAGTCCAATCCTAACGATTTCTAAGCTTGAAGATTCTAGCAACAAGAGTTTACAACTCAAGTGTTTGATCGTATTTGGAGCAGAGAAACTTTGTTTGTGAATGTCTAAAGCATTTAGTGCACAAACTTGTTTTTCTCGTTCTACAACCATCTTATTTTTAGAAGCAAATGTAGATACAAGACAAAGAATTACCCATGTGTAATTCTTGTCTTATTGGTACAATGTACAATCTTGTCTTATCCTATTCTAAGTATTAGGACATAATTTCTTTTACACTGTCAGTACCCTATCTATCCCAAAGGAGTAAGTCACGCTAATTGTGTGATGTACTACATCTTATCATAATTCAACTTATCCCGCCTTTACTTCAGTCTTTGAGGATGCTTGTTTCTTCAGGGAGATCGTATGGGGTTCGGTGAGTCTATTGCTACAACTCACTGAGCCCATCACCTTCTTCTTCGTCTTAGAAGTCATTCATTGAGCTTCGCCTCTCTGAATGCTCGAGTTTTTCTTTTAGACTCAGTCTAGGAACTCGAAGGTAACTCACTGAGTGACTTTTCACTCAGTGACTTCATTATGTTCAAAGTTAATACTTCACTTAGGCTGATTGTTATTCAAATCCATCAGTGAGATCATTAGGCACTGAATTGACCTAACAGTTTCGAATCGGAGTGAGCTAATCGG
Organism: Glebionis coronaria; assembly: GCA_025667525.1. Taxonomy (NCBI): domain Eukaryota; kingdom Viridiplantae; phylum Streptophyta; class Magnoliopsida; order Asterales; family Asteraceae; genus Glebionis; species Glebionis coronaria. The sequence continues at coordinate 208,695,980 of CM046877.1, read as the reverse complement.
TCGGATTCAGTTTATGTATCATATTCAGTTTGTTAATTATTGTTCTGATTGATTAATTAGGGTTTGTTCATTGTTGTTTAGATTGCCTTTAAGTTTTAATTGATTGTTTAATTATTTCCTTATCATAGAAGAATATGTTAGGTTAGATTTAATGAGTATTAGATGTGTGAGTGAGTCGTGCGTACTGCGAAGGTTGAAACTCAACTCAATTTGATCAAGTGAGTATTAGTTTTTGTATTATAGGAATTTATAATTAGGGGTGTACTCGAGTCAAGATTTCTGAGTGTGTGTGTGTGACTCAACTATTAGATTGGCGTTTAGTTTGTGTAGCTTTTTTCGTTTGAGTATGTGTGTTAATTGTTCATTTACTAGCAGCATCAGGGCCTCCATTTCTGGAACTTCTTCTTCACGGAGATGCTATATGTATATGGTCTTATTCTTAGTCGGCTCCTTGTCAATACAGTCACGACATACAAGCTTTTTAAACTGGGCCATAAAGTTGCATTTGGATCTCATGGTGATCTGTAAGTCTTATATGACTCAATGCTCCTTCCTCCTCAAATCAAAACGGCCATTGGGCTTGGTTTTCATCCCTATTTAAATATCATGATGAGGTTTGTCATCATAAACCGTGAAACTCTTGGCTGTTTCAATTTGCATGTAGAGGTTTAATTATATATGAATGTCGGGCATTGAAGCTTTCAAACCTTTTTATATACCTTTTAGAAGTTCCTAAGTTTGACTAGTTTACAGCTTTTGTATCTTCTTATTAGGATTTTCACACGTTCCCTAGCTAAGAGGTAGACATCTTTATAAATTAAAATGATACTGAAATACGCTTCTATTTTGTATATGCAGGAAAGTTAGACATAAGAATGTTGTACAGTTCATAGGAGCATGCACCAAACCTTCCAACCTACTAGTTGCTATTTGAAGTAGTGTTAAGCATGTGATGAAGGATTTTTTCCGTATGTGCTATCTTATCAATGGTATCTATAACGTTCCTTTTATGGTTTGAAGTAGGCACCTTGTGCTTGGTTTCAAAGGTTTGCTAGTTATGCTCTACGTGTTGGATTCTATTCTAGTAGATGTGATTCTTCTTTGTTTGTTTATCAACATGGTATTGAGGTTGCATACTTATTGATATATGTGGATGATATTGTCCTGACGGCATCTTCTACAACTTTACTTCAGCGTATTATTTCATCTATGCATTAGGAGTTTGAGATGACAGATTTGGGGGCTCTTAATTATTTTTTAGGGATTGCTGTTACTCGTGATTCTACAGGTATGTTCCTCTCTCAAAGGAAATATGCTATGGAGCTTTTAGAGCGGGAACACATGGTTTCTTGTAATCCGTCTCGGATCCCTGCTGATACGGAATTAAGCTTGGTCCCGACGGGGATCCTATTTTGGATCCTACATTTTACCGGAGCCTGGCAGGTGGTTTGCAGTATCTTACATTTACTCGTCCTAATATCTCTTACGCGGTTCAACAGATTTGTCTGCATATGCATGGCCCAAAGGAGCCTTATTTGGCGGCTCTCAAGCATATTCTTCGATATGTTCGTGGTACTTTAAGCTTTGGCCTACAATTGTTTGCTTCTTCAACTGGTTCACTTGTTGCCTATTCTGATGCTGATTGGGCGGGATGTCCATCTACTCGGTGATCCACTTCTGGTTATTGTGTATTTTTGGGCGATAATCTCATTTCTTGGTCTTCTAAGCGCCAACATACGATATCTAGATCTAGTGCAGAGGCTGAATATAGAGGTGTTGCAAATGTTGTAGCTGAGACTGCTTGCGTTCGTAATATACTTCGGGAACTACACTTCCCTTTATTTTCGGCGTCTAGTATATTGTGATAATGTTAGTGCCATATATTTGTCAGCTAACCCTGTGCAGCATCAGCGGACCAAGCATATAGAGATTTATATTCACTTTGTTTGTGACATGGTTACTTAGGGTCAGGTTCGTATTCTTCATGTTCCATCACGCTATCTAATAACAGATTTTTGATTTGTTAGTAAAACAGTGGTTGTTGCAAGATCTTTCTTTGTGTTGCTCGTACCCAATTATATTTGTCGTTGTTTCGTTCTCGGTATCTTCTCGAATTGATCACGGTTCAAAGTGAAATTATCGTAACTGGTGACTAAAAGGGGGATTTTTTGATCTATTTCTACTTAAAAGGAAAATGCGTGAAGTAGTAAAATTAAGCTAAACTCCAATTAAGAATAAAGTTAAAATAATCTAAAAATAATAAAGCTGAAATTGAAATACTTACTGAAAACTGCTCATTCGGAATTTTCAATTAAATTTCCTTCATTCGGAATAGATGCTCATGCGGAATAACACCTTTATTCGTAATAATATTGTTGATTTGGAATACCCACTGGTTCGGAATAATCTTTGGTTCGGAATATGGGCTTATTCGGAATAAATATGCTTCATGCGGAATAAATCATTCATGCGGAATAAACCTTGGTTCGGAATGTTGGTGCTCATTCGGAATAATATAACTCACGCGGAAAAACCTTCATTCGGAATAAACTTTGATCCGGAATAATTAAAACAAAAGACTCATTCGGAAAACAATGATTATTCAGAATAATTTTAGAAAGCCTTGGTTCGGAAAAATTGCTTTATGCGGAATAATAAAGTTGATTCGGAATAACTGCTGTTCGTTCGGAATATTGATTGGCTCGGAATAATGTTGCTTATTCGGAATACTAGCTCATGCGGAATATATGGTGGTTCGGAATAAATTGATTATTCGGAGTAATTGAACTAAACCCTTGGTTCAGAATAATAAGGATGAAACGCTGGTTCGGAATCTGGGGATATAAGAGACGCGAAGAACATGGGAAACTCAACAACACGAATTTTTACTAAAACCAACCAAGATAAATCTAAAGAATCAACCAAACTTAACCACTAATCATCTATTGATGATAAACATCAAACCAAATCAACAAAAACACAAAACCCACCTGATTTTAAAGATCAAAATCAACAAAATAAAAACTTAAAACTTAAGAATCAATAAGAAAAGAAAGAACAAGATTAAATGAAAGATTGTATTGAAAGATTAAGGTTTAAACAATCAAAAGGAACTATTAAAACTTACAAGATCATGGATTGAATGCTAGAAAAATAAAAGTTACCAAACACCTTAAGGGTGTTGGTTTTCCCTACGAACCAGGAAAAGAAAAACAGAAAAATGAAGACTAGATTGAAAATGTGAAGGAGGTCTCCTATTTATAGGCCTTGGAGTTGGTTGGTGAGTGGGCTTTCTCCTTTTCTTTTTGTCTTCTCGTCTTTTTAGTAAAGTTGTTGTTTTCGATTCTGATTCGGGATTTGTCGATGAATAAATTCAACTCGTCTTTTAATTTCTTCGTTTAATAGACTTGAGTTCTTCGACATATATAAATCTTCCATCTTTGGTCCTTTTTTCGATAAATCTTCAAATAGGACCATTGACTTCAAATCTTTTGCATCTCTTGGACTATAGACTTCATCTTTCGTCTTTTTCTTTGATAAAACCCGTGCAATCCCATGTTTTCTTCAATATTTATCCGGTTGGCTCTGAAAACACAACAAACACACAAACCACGCATAATTCCAAACAAATGACATTAAATACGCGTTTTGGTCTCGTTTCAGCAAGAAATAAGTGGTAAAAGGATGGGTGTTTTCACACCTATCAAATCCCCTACACTTAACCATTGCCATGCCCTCATGCAATGCTTAGTGACAAAGCAAATTTACACTTTTCTCATAATCAAGCAACCTTGGCCTTATTAACGAAAACTACTACTACTACTACTAAAGAGAAATAAAAGCTTGAATGAAACAAAAGGGATAGAAAACTATTTTCATTTGGAAATAGTTATATGGAAATAACTCGCAAAGAGATCTAAGACTTACATTAGGTCTTTGGTGCTGCGAAGATTTATCACCCTCAAGTTTCACGTTCCCCACACTAAGCTTAAAAACGAGATCATTGTTATTATAAGTTAGCAAAACAAACACTTACACACATGGCTTAATTATACGCTTAAACTCCCTTATTCCTAGGTGTATCTCTTATATTTTATTTTTGTCTTAGAATGATCATGAAGATGCATTTTTGGACTTATTGCGATAGTTTATTTAGGCTGAAAATAAAGTAGGACGATTTGATTAATATTTAGCTAAAGGACAAAATCTCTTAAAACTGCTTCTCGGGACCTCAAAAAGTTCATATCTTGGCATAACTCGCTTCGCGATTTGAGATCTTTCTCGGGCCGATATTTGGCATGTACTTCATTCTTAATATCTTGAGAGACGTTCTTTAGATAATGGTCTTCTCTTCGTTATAGAGTTTCTTCACTTAGAGTATTTTGAGGGATACTCCAACTTTGTTGACCACGACTTCATCATTATTTCTTCAATCGTTAATTGGGATTTTGAGATACAACGATCCGCCTCCTTTTCGGACTTGGATCTATTTATCCTCATACCTTGTTAGGGTCTTTTCGGATAGACTTCTCTATGATCTTTATGGGAGTTGATTGCTTTTCATCGTGCGTCTTGATCCTTCATATTGATTTTGGGAATAATGCTTTTCACATCATCTTGGATCTTTAGCAATAAAATGGAATCCTAATGCCTTTTTAGGGCCTTTTCGGACTCGCCAATCTTCGCGCCCCGCTTCAATAGTTATGCCTTGGCTATGAACTCTTATCATTACCGAGCAACTTTTAAACGATCTTGGCCTAGAAGCTAAGTTATTCAATAAAATCGTGCGACCTTACTTATTGCATTTATTCATTTAAGGCGATAGGAGTAAAGGCTTATAATTACACCAAGTGTGCTTGTGCAAGAATACCGACTTATAATTGACTCTATCATTTCTCGTTCTCCACAATTTAAAATCTCAAGTAATGAGACTCGTGGATGCTTAGCCTAATAAACCAATTAAGGTCTACATGGTTAAGGATACTAGCTAGAATAAACTTGGATAAGTATATTCGGATTGAGTCAAAATAATCACAACGGGCCTAATAGATCAAAGACTTCTAAACTAGCTAAACCACTTTATTAATATTTTAGACTTTATCTTTTATTTTTGACTTTATTATGGAATATATACATATGATAGCAAAGATAAAAGGAAAGAAATAAAAGACATAAAAATTTAAAAATTATGACTATATGGCCAAAGTTAATTATAAATTTGAAAAATACCGAAAAAGATGATTTTCCGGTTAAATGAAGGCATTTTAATGGAAAAGTCCACTTATAACTTCGATAGAAGTCTCCCCTACACTTAAGATAAACATTGTCCTCAATGTTTAAGCATGTGGGAAAAGTCTCCCCTACACTTATGACATTGTGCACGTTGGTTAAATCAAGTTAAGGAAGAGACAACTAAAGTGATCAATTTTAAATGTGAGTATGAAGAAAATTGAATCACGATAGTTGAGAGATAGAACCGGATTTGCGGATAACATGGGAGCACGGTTCTTCAAAGATTCCAAAAGTGCACTTATCCATGTAATCACATCACCATACAAATACAAGCAACCTATATAGCTCCCCCTACACTTAGGATAAAACAAAACAGAAAAGGGGGGATAGATACTCGCGTTGCCTCCCGAGGAGCGCTTGTTTTTGGTAACCGAGTCACGAGCCTGACTCGGTCCCGAACTAATTCAAGGGAAAGGTGGAGAGGCATGGAATCTCATTAGAGATGTCCTCTCCAAAGTACAACTTCACTCGTTGACCATTCACCTTGAAATTTGGGCCATTGGTTTGAGCAAGCTCAATAGTACCATATGGAAAAATTTGAGTAATGGTGAATGGGCCGGACCAACGAGATTTGAGTTTGCTCGAAAACATTTTCAACCGAGAGTTAAAGAGTAAAATTTTATCACCAATGTGGAAATCTCGGCTTTTGAGCTTAGCATCGTGAAAGAGCTTGGTCTTCTCTTTATAGATCAATGAGCTCTCATAAGCTTCATTCCGAAGTTCGTTTAACTCATTTAGTTGGATTTTTTAAAGTCACCGGCGTTGTTGATATCAAAATTAGCCCATTTCAAGGCCCAATAGGCCTTGTGCTCCAACTCAATTGGGATGTGTCATGCTTTTCCGTACACAAGACGATAAAGTGTACAACCAATCGGTGTCTTATTTGCGGTACGGAAAGCCCACAGAGCATCATCAAGTTTATCGGCCCACGAGGCACGATGCTCTCCCACGGTACGTTCCAAAATTCGCTTTAACCCACGGTTAGAGATCTCGGCTTGCCCATTGGTTTGTGGGTGATATGCAGTGGAAAGACGGTGATTGACACCATACTTAGCCATGACTCTTGCGAATTGATCATTGCAAAAATGAGTCACGTGATCACTAATAATGGCACGAGGCACACCAAATCTAGCGAATAGCTGTTTCAGAAAGTTACAAACTACCCTTGCATCGTTAGTGGGTAAAGCTTTTGCTTCAACCCATTTTGAAACGTAGTCAACGGCTACAAGGATGTATTTGTTTTCTTTAGAAGAAGGGAATGGCCCCATAAAGTCGATGCCCCATACATCAAAGATTTCACATTCTTGTATGAAATTTTGAGGCATCTCATCTTATGTGTGATCTTGCCTTGTCTTTGGCAAGCATCATAGTTTTTAACCATTTCGTGAGCGTCATGACAAATGGTGGGCCAATAGAATCCCGAATCAAACACTTTTTTGGCGGTGTAGTTGGGACCAAAGTGACCACTGGTGGGTCCTTTGTGGCAAGCTTCTAGAATATCTAGAGCTGCGGGTCCGTCAGCACATCGGCGAATAATCAAATCAGCGCATTGTTTGAAGAGAAAAGGGTCATCCCAAAAGTAAGTCTTAACATCGTGTAAGAACTTTTTCTTTTGTTGGGATGTTAACCCTTTGATGAGAACACCACCTGCTAAGTAGTTTGCAATGTCGGCAAACCACGGGGTGTCATCAAGATTGGAATTGATAGACATTAAGGTCTCAAGGGGAAAAGAGTCATTGATCTCTATGTTCGGATGATCCCCTTGATATGGATCCTCAAGTCTACTTAGATGATCCGCGGCTAGGTTTTCAGCTCCCTTCTTGTCACGAATTTCAATGTTAAATTCTTGAAGGAGTAAACCCCAGCGAAGAAGTCTTGGCTTAGAGTCGTGCTTAGTCATCAAGTACTTCAACGCGGAATGGTCCGTGTACACAATGGTGGTGGATAAAACAAGATAGGGGCGAAATTTTTCAAAAGCATAGACAACAGCTAAAAGCTCTTTTTCGGTTGTCGTATAATGCAATTGAGCCCCCATCATTGTCTTGCTAGCATAATGGATTGGTTGGAAGTGTTTATTCACTCTTTGGCCCAAAACCGCTCCAATGGCAAAATTTCTAGCATCACACATCAATTCGAAAGGTAGCTCCCAATTAGGGGTGACCAAGACCGGTGCCTTAGTGAGCTTATCCTTAAGAAGGTTGAATTAATCAATACACTCTTTTGAAAAGATAAAAAGAGTATCTTTTTCCAAGAGGTGGGTCATCGCCCAAGCGATTTTAGAAAAATCTTTGATAAATCGACGATAGAAGCCCGCATGACCAAGAAAACTTCTCACACCCTTCACGGTTGAAGGTGGAGGTAATTTGGCTATGACATCCACTTTAGCACGGTCCACTTCAAGAACGGTTTTTGAGATTTTGTGTCCTAGCACAATGCCTTCTTTTACCATAAAATGGCATTTTTCCCAATTTAGAACAAGGCGAGTGTCTTCGCACCGCTTAAGCATACGTTCTAAATTGGCAAGGCAAGTGGTGAAAGAGTCCCCAAAGACGGAGAAGTCATCCATGAAGACTTCCATGGTTTGTTCAACCATGTCATGGAATATGGCCAACATACACCTTTGAAAAGTCCCGGGGGCATTGCATAAGCCGAAAGGCATTCTTTCATAAGAAAATGTGGAGGGACAAGTGAATGTTGTCTTCTCTTGATCTTGGGGATCGATGGGTATTTGGAAATAACCCGAGAAACCATCTAGAAAGCAGTAATATTCATTACCCGCTAAACGTTCAAGCATTTGGTCCATAAAAGAAAGAGGAAAATGATCTTTTCTCGTGGCATAATTGAGTTTGCAATAGTCTATACAAACTCTCTACCTAGTAACGAGACGTTGAGGAATCAACTCGTTGTTTTGATTGGGCACAACGGTGATTCCGCCTTTCTTAGGCACACAATGGACTGGACTAACCCATGGTGAATCCGAGATAGGGTAAATCATGCCCGCATCAAGAAGTTTGATAACCTCTTTTTTGATAACGTCATGGATTTTAGGATTCACCCTTTGTTGGCTTTAAATGGTGGGCTTAAGTCGTCCTCCATGAGAATTTTATGTGTGCAAAAGTGAGGATCAATTCCGCGAATATCGGAGATTTTCCAAGTGATAGCTCTTTTATGTTTCTTGAGAACTTCAATGAGACAAGTTTTCTCATCGGCTTTTAAGTCTTTAGCAATGATAACGGGGAGTTGATCAATGCCCTCTAAGAAAACATACTCGAGATGAGGAGGTAAGTCCTTAAGCTCAAGAGTAGGAGGATCCTCAATAGATGGTGTAACTAATGATGGATCATCATTGGTCACCTCTTTAGGAGAATGAGGAGAGAAAGGGTCTTCATTGAGAAGTTTCTTAATTGTACGAATGTCTTCTTTCCAATCGGTGGGAGAACCATCATACCTAAGATCAAGTGGACCCAAGCTAGCTTCAAAATCATCCAAAAGAAAGTCACTTTCTCCAAAAGGAGGTAATGACAGAGATATTGAGGCAACGGTCTCAACATTGGGTAGAGAAGAAAGATTACTTTTGCAAGCATCATTAAAGTGTTCTTCACAAGCCTCATCGAGAACATCAATAGCATTAACACTCTCATATGAATAAGGTTGCTTAGAAATCTTACCCATGTTGAAGACAATTTTATCATCACCAACTCTCATGATTATTTCGCCCGCGGCTACATCAATGAGAGTGCGACCGGTCCTCAAGAAGGGACGTCCAACGATTAATGGAACACGAGGATCCATCTCGTAGTCAACGACAACAAAATCCGCCGGGAAGGTGAATTTGTCAACGCCAACGAAGACGTCTTCGGCTATCCCCACTGGATAAGTAGCCGTACGGTTAGCTAATTCCGAAGTCATTTTGGTGGGGACTAGCTCGGGGAGAGATAATTGCTTCCAAACACTTAAAGGCATTAAGTTTATACTAGAACCTAGATCGGCTAGGGCCATACAATTCTCTACTCCCGGGAAGTTGCAAGGAATCAAGAAGCGACCCGGATCACCAAGTTTGGTGGGCAATTTCCTTAAGAGAACCGCGGAGCAGTTCTCATTAAGTTGGGTCTGAGCAATGTCAAGAAGCTTCTCTTTGTCACTTAGAAGATCTTTAAATATCTTCGCATATTTAGGCATGTGAGCGAGAGCCTCAGCGAAGGAGATGTTGAAATTCAATTGTTTAAACATTTTGAGAAAGTTTGAAACTTGAATATCATCCTTGTTCTTTTGCTTCTCTTTCCTCAACCTTGAAGGATAAGGTATATCGGATGAAGAGGAAGGCTTTAGAGGAATAGGATCACTCACAACCACGGGTGGTGGGGGAACGGGGATAGAAGGTAAATGAGTGGGAGAAAAGTGTTCTTTTTCCTTGTTCACAATCACGGGTGGAGGTGTAGGAAGCTCGGGTTCCGTATAACCTTTTTCACTACGAGTGGTGATTGCTTTCATCTCCCCTCGTGGATTAGCAACGGTGTTACTCAGAAGAGTACCCGAAGAAGAGGGTTGATTACCTTGGAGAAGCGAACCTATCATATCACGTATATTATCCGTTTGAGTACTGAAAGAGTGTCTCATATCTGCGCGAATATCATTGCTTTGTTTCGCCATGTCATTCCTTAGCTCGGCTCGAATATCGCTCCCTTGTTTAGCCATGTCTCCCTTCAAGTTGATGAATTGACTCTGAAGATTCGTCACCATCTCTCTATTAGTCCTCATGAACGTCTCGATGTCTTGATTCAACGTCGTTGGTTGATTGAGAGGTGGAGCTTGGTAAGCTTGAGAATTTCCTTGAGGTGGGTATGGGTTTCTTTGGGATTGATATTGATTGTTAGCACGAGGTTGGCTTTGGTTATTTCGGTTATAGCTTTGTTGTTGGTTTTGGTTTTGGGGAGAAAAACCGGGTGGTGAAATATAGTTGTTTGAACGATAACTTAGCAGGTTACGGTCTCCTTGAGGACGAGCTTGATAGCCTCCCGTGGGATAGGTAACGTATGCCGCGTTAACGTTTTCACAAAAATTGCCTTGAGTAGAAGGACAATCAATGTAGGAGTGAGGACCACCACATGTTTCACAAGAAATAGCAACGGTTTTAGCTTGTTGAGTATGGTTAGTAGCCAAAATTTGCATAGTTTTGCTCATTTCGATAATGGCTCGTTCCATGGCGGACATGTCGGTGGTGGAAGAAGTAGATGAAACATTGACTCTCGGATTAGATCTTGAGGATGCGGGTGAATCCCAATTCTTGTGGTGAGTAGTCATGTTTTCAATCTACTCTCTACACTCCTCCGGTCTCCTTTTCATAAAAGTACCACCGGCGGCGGCATTAATCGTATCACGATCACGAAAAGTGAGACCATTGTAGAAAGTATCAATAAGAGTGACGGAGACCATGTTATGATTTGGACAATGGTCGATCAAATCATTGTAGCGTTCCCAAGCATCGAAGAGCGATTCATCATTGTCTTGCATGAATCCACTAATTTGGTTACGAAGGCTCGTGACCATGGATGGTGGAAAGTAGCGCGACAAAAATCGTTGAGTCATGTCGTCCCAAGTATGAATAGAATTCTTTGGGAGACGATCAAACCATTTTTCGGCATGGTGGGATAGCGTGTAGGGAAATAGTTGAAGGCGAAGTACATCCATAGAAACACCGGGCATCTTCATGCTTTGAGTAATGGTAATGAATTTGTCGAGGTGCTTGTTGGCATCATCATCCGGTATTCCGCGAAATGGATTAGTTTGCACTTGTTGGATCATGTGATGCTTCAACAAAAACTCCTGAGCCGTGATTTGCATCGGCGCAATCGGTCCTCCGCGTCCATTCATAGTTGGTTGGCATAGTTCCTCCATAGTTCGTAAGTCGGGTTGGGGTGGATTATTCATGTTGGGGTGGGGTGGATTATTATTGTTGTTGTGTACACTGGCCATGTCTAAATCTTGAAGAGTCTCGGGCTCGGGATAAGACGTTGATCGAGTACGCATACACTAAAAAGAAAATGCAAGAGAAAAAATTTTGGTTTTATAGGTTTTTTAAATTTTTTTTTTGTATTTTTGAAAATTTTATATTTTTATGGATTTTTGAAAATTTTTGTACTTGAAAATAACGTTCCCGAAAGAACGGATCCCAAAATCAAATTTTTCTCACAAGAAACCGTTGATCCTTACGAAAAGATCCGGCAGCGGCGCTATTTTAATAACTGATTTTTGATTTGTTAGTAAAACAGTGGTTTTTGCAAGATCTTTCTTTGTGTTGCTCGTACCCAATTATATTTGTCGTTGTTTCGTTCTCGGTATCTTCTCGAATTGATCACGGTTCAAAGTGGAATTATCGTAATTGGTGACTAAAAGGGGGAGCTTTTGATCTATTTCTACTTAAAAGGAAAATGCGCGAAGTAGTAAAATTAAGCTAAACTCCAATTAAGAATAAAGTTAAAATAATCTAAAAATAATAAAGCTGAAATTGAAATACTTACTGAAAACTGCTCATTCGGAATTTTCAATTAAATTTCCTTCATTCGGAATAGATGCTCATGCGGAATAACACCTTTATTCGTAATAATATTGCTGATTCGGAATACCCACTGGTTCGGAATAATCTTTGGTTCGGAATATGGTCTTATTCGGAATAAATATGCTTCATGCGGAATAAATCATTCATGCGGAATAAACCTTGGTTCGGAATGTTGGTGCTCATTCGGAATAATATAACTCACTCGGAAAAACCTTCATTCGGAATAAACTTTGATCCAGAATAATTAAAACAAAAGACTCATTCGGAAAACAATGCTTATTCGGAATAATTTTAGAAAGCCTTGGTTCGGAAAAATTGCTTTATGCGGAATAATAAAGTTGATTCGGAATAACTGCTGTTCTTTCGGAATATTGATTGGCTCGGAATAATGTTGCTTATTCGGAATACTAGCTCATGCGGAATATATGGTGGTTCGAATAAATTGCTTATTCGGAATAATTGAACTAAACCCTTGGTTCGGAATAATAAGGATGAAACGCTGGTTCAGAATCTGGGATATAAGAGACGCGAAGAACATGGGAAACTCAACAACACGAATTTTTACTAAAACCAACCAAGATAAATCTAAAGAATCAACCAAACTTAACCACTAATCATCTATTGATGATAAACATCAAACCAAATCAACAAAAACACAAAACCCACTTGCTTTTAAAGATCAAAATCAACAAAATAAAAACTTAAAACTTAAGAATCAATAAGAAAAGAAAAAACAAGATTAAATGAAAGATTGTGTTGAAATATTAAGGTTTAAACAATCAAAAGGAACTATTAAAACTTACAAGATCATGGATTGAATGCTAGAAAAATAAAAGTTACCAAACACCTTAAGGGTGTTGGTTTTCCCTACGAACCAGGAAAAGTAAAATAGAAAAATGAAGACTAGCTTGAAAATGTGAAGGAGGTCTCCTATTTATAGGCCTTGGAGTTGGTTGGTAGGTGGGCTTTCTCCCTTTCTTTTTGTCTTCTCGTCTTTTCAGTAAAGTTGACGTTTTCGATTCTGATTCGGGATTTGTCGATGAATAAATTCAACTCGTCTTTTAATTTCTTCGTTTAATAGACTTGAGTTCTTCGACATATATAAATCTTCCATATTTGGTCCTTTTCTTCGATAAATCTTCAAATAGGCCCATTGACTTCAAATCTTTTGCATCTCTTGGACTATAGACTTCGTCTTTCGTCTTTTTCTTCGATAAAACCCGTGCAATCCCATGTTTTCTTCAATATTTATCCGGTTGGCTCTGAAAACACAACAAACACACAAACCACGCATAATTCCAAACGAATGACATTAAATACGCGTTTTGGTCTCGTTTCAGCAAGAAATAAGTGGTAAAGGATGGGTGTTTTCACACCTATCACTATCAGTATGCTGATATCTTCACAAAAGGATTGCCTTCGATATTGTTTGAGGAATTTCATACCAGTTTGAGTGTTCGTTCCTCTCTCGCTCCAACTGCGGGGGTGTGTTAGTCGATATTTATTATGTGTATGGGCTTTATTATTTTGTATAGGCCTAGCCCACCTTCGTACCTTATATATTGAACATCTTGATTTAATGAAAGGACAAGAAAATTACAAAATCAATATCCATGAGTGGTGGAAGTGTGTATGATAATTTGCACACACAAAATGGTACATTTAAGCTACCACTATTACTCAAGGTCGCAATTTATATATCATGGGGAATGGACTATCTACACTAGAATAATATAATACACAGGACCTGAAGGCTGTAAATCTTTTGATGGATGAGAATGACGTAAGATTCTTAGTATTTGAAAAAAAATAGTTTGATTAGTATTTTTATAGCATTTTAATACAGTCTTCGTTTTAGACCTAATGGGAACTAAATTACTTTCATCTACAATTTATGTAGAAGTCATTATTGTTCATGATACTTAGCCAAAAATCTAAGTAATGTTTCTGATACGACCCTGATATTATTAATTATGGTATTATTATTAAATTAGTATTAAAATAGTTTTATTTATTTACTAGATAACTATTATTTAGGAAAAGATTAGGATCCGACTTGTTATACAAGAATATGATTACTATATAGGGTGATGAATGTTGTAATGTTGATTATGTTTAATGATAATGGAGTATTGATTTTATTAATCAATTGGGGAGTCGGTTTATCTTACTAATATAAGCCATCAGAGGGTCGGGTTATCCTATTAATATAATCTATCTATCCTTTTATCTCTTTTATCGATCTGGTTCGTATCAATTGGTAGAGTTGTTTTGATTCTAGGGTTTCAAAAAAAAACATTCGAGGTCTACTATTCATCGTCACTGTTCAAGGGTACTGTTCACGCCAGGTTATTCTTTGCTTGAAACTTTTGTTACCTTTTGTTCTTATCGAAAATGGTTAAAGTTTCTGATTTAGAGATCAAATTCAAACATTTTCGTGATGAAACTGGTACACGTTTAAAAACTTTGGAGACTCAACTGGTAGCTATGCGATTGGAGGCTAAACAATGTTACGAGGAATCAACCAAACGTCAAGAGGAATCAACCAAACGTCAGGAGGACCTGATGAAGATGATGGTTGAATTCAGGAAAACTTATCTACCAGAAACATCTATGGTATCTACAAAACAAGCATCAACTTATGGTGATTTTGGATGTTTTTCGCTTAATAACTGATAGGTGTGTAAACACCCATCCTTTTACCACTTAATTCGGGCTAAAACGAGACCAAAACACGTATTTAATATCAATTGTTTGGAATTATGCGTGGTTTTTGTGTTTAGTGTGTTTTCAGAGCCAACCGGATGAATATTGAAGAAAACATGGGATTGCACGGGTTTTACTGAAGAAAAAGACTCAAGATAAAGTCTATTGTCCAAGAGATGCAAAAGATTTGAAGTCACTGGGCCTATTCGAAGATTTATCGAAGAAAAGGACCAAAGATGGAAGATTTACATAAGTCGAAGAAACTCAAGTCTATTAAACGAAGAAATTAAAAGACGAGTTGAATTTAATCGACAACAAATCCCGAATCAGAATCGAAAACGGAAACTTTTCTGAAAAGACGAAAAGACAAGAAGAACGGGAGAAAGCCCACTCACCAACCAAAGGACAAGGCTATAAATAGCCTTCCCCTCACACATTTTAGACTAGTTTTTCATTTTTTTATTTTCCCCACTCTTTCTTCCCTGTTTCGTAGCATCACCATCACCACTAGGGTGATTGGTGATTTTTATCTTTGTCTTTCCAATCTTGTTTTTTTAATTCTTATTTTGATCTTGTTCAAACATTAAGCAATCAATACAAGTTCTTGTTTAATCTTTCATTTCATCATGTTCTTCATCATCTTTATTTTCAAGTTTTTGAGTTTTTTTTATTTTCTTGATTTGATCTTCAAAAGTTGTTTGGATTTGCGTTTTTATTAGTGGGATTCGTTGCTTATAGTGTCTAAATGATTTGTGTTTAATTTGGTAAATCCTTTTTAAGTATTTGGTTTGATTTTGATTAAAGTTTGTGTTCCGTGTTCTTCGTTATTCTGCTACTGTATCTGGTTCCCAAACTTCCGAATCAAACAAAAAGTTCCGAATGAAGCCTTCATTCGGAAACTTCCGAACCAAGCATTAAGTTCCGTATCAGTGACTTCCGAACCAATAAGTTCTGAATCAAGCAAATCTTCCGAATCAAACTGAAAGTTCCGAACCAGTGACTTCCGAACCAGCAAGTTCCGAATCAACCTTCATTCGGAAGTTTCCGAATCAGCCAGAAAGTTCCGGATAAGTTCCGGATGAGAATGTTCCGGATGAGAATGTTCCGGATGAATGAATAGTAACTTCAGAATCAACAACTTCCGGATGAATCCGAAAGTTCCGAACCAAGCTCAAGTTCCGAATGAAGAATGAACAGTAACTTCCGAATCAGTTATCTTTTGGGTATTTTTAAGTTTTACTGTTTCCTTACCATTTCTTTACTGTTTCCTTGATTTAATTTTAATTTTACTTTAATATTAATTCTAATTCAAATTCAAGTTTAAATTCAAGTTTTTAGTAATCATCATTAAATTAATTGTCTTTGATTTAAATTTTCATTTCCACTTTTTATTAGATTAGAAAACCAAACCCTTTTATTTAGTAACCAAGAACAATCATTCCACTTAAGACTGAGATCAATTCGAGAGGATATCGAGAACTAAAATTGAACCATAGAAAAATCCGTGTACCAAATGGCGCCGCTGCCGGCTCTTCTCGTTAAGATCAAAAGTTTTTTGTGAGAACTTGGATTTTGGGATCCGTTCCCCGTGAACGTTACTTTTTCAAAAATTTTCAAAAACAACTAAAAAATATAAAATTTTCAAAAATCCTAAAAATTAAAAAACAATAAAAACCAAAAATATTTTTGCTTTGTTTTTCTTTGTTCGTTCTTTTGCAGGTGTATGCGCACTCGATCCACGTCTTATCAAGAGCCCGAGCCTCTCGATAACTTAGACATGGCTGGTGTACAAAACAACAATAACATACCACCTCCGAACAACAATAATAACAACAACAATCCGCCTTTCAACAACATGAACAATAACAACAACAATGAGCACCTTCCGGATAATCGCCCAATGATTGAATTGCTGCAAGCTCATGTCGATGGCAATACGGATCCAATTGTTATACCACCAATTGCCGCCAACAATTTCGAGCTAAAGTCAGGCTTTATCCAGATGGTATCCGCTCAACCGTTCTTGGGACGCACCATTGATGACCCACACGACCATATCAAGAGATTTCTACAACTCACCAACACGGTCAAGTTCAATGGAGTTCCACAGGAAGTTATAAGGTTACAACTTTTTCCCTTTTCTTTAGAGGGACAAGCCCGGCATTGGCTTGCTAAGGAACCGCCACAGAGTATTCTCTCGTGGACGGATTTGGAAACAAAGTTTATCAACTACTTTTTTCCACCCTCTCGTACTACCGCTTTACGGAATGAGATTATAAACTTTGAACAAAAGTACGATGAGTCATTCAGTGAATCTTGGGATCGTTTTAAAGATCTTTTAAGAAAATGCCCACAACATGGTTTTACCAAAGTACATCAAATCAATACTTTTTACAATGGTTTAAGCATGAGTGACCAAGATTCACTGAATAGTGCCTCGGGGGGTAACCTATTGGCTAAGACTTCCAATGCTGCTTGGGATATCATTGAGAACAAATCTCGTGTGCAAACCAAGAGTGTTAGGACCAATGTTGCTAGTGCTAGCACTAATGACAGCGACAAGCGACTTGACAAAATCACCACGCTTCTTGAATCGCTTGTTACCCACACCGTCAGCAACAACAATAGCAACAACGCCAAAAACGCACAAGTGAACGCTGTCAGCCAACCTTGTGAGATATGCGGTGGCCCCCACTCTTACACAACTTGTACCGCCACCCAAGATTACCCTGCTGAGAATGTGAATGCGGCATATGGCACCTACCAACAACCTGCTTATCAAGCTAGACCTCAAGGTGACCGTAACTTGCTTAGCTATCGATCAAACAACTATCTTTCACCACCTGGCTTTCCTCCTACCAACACAAACCAACAACAAAACCTTAACCGCCCTTCTCAACAACAACAACAACCTCGACAACCATACATCCCACCTCACAAGCAACAACAACCACCTCCACGTAACAATCAAGTCTACCAACAACCTGCTTACCAACCACCTGCATACAATGCTCCTCCCAACCAAGCCACCACTGCATTACACCAAGAGGTTGCAACCTACATGAGAACCAATGATGTGATCGTGGGAAATCTCCAAGAGGAAGTGCGCAATTTGAAGGCAGATTTGGTCAAGCAAGGAAATGATTTGAGAGCTGACATGAGAAACACGTTGGATAGCCAGACTAATGATCTGAGGAACATGATGGCTAGTTTCTTCCAAAGTAGTCAACCCTCTTCTTCGGGTACTCTTCCGAGTAACACCGTTGCGAACCCAAGAGGGGAGATGAAAGCAATCACCACTCGAAGTGGCAAAGGTACTACGGAACCCGAGCTTCCTATACCTCCACCGGTGGTTGTGACTAAGGAGAACGAGTCGCCTGCTCCTATTCCTCCTCCTTCTCCTCCCCCAATTTCTCCACCTCTTCTTTCTACCCCTCCTCCACCCGTGGTTGTGAGTGATCCTATTCCTCTAAAGCCTTCCTCTTCTTCCAATATACCTTATCCTTCAAGGTTGAGGAAAGAGAAGCAAAAGAGCAAGGATGATATTCAAGTTTCGAACTTCCTAAAAATGTTCAAGAAACTGAATTTCAATATCTCGTTCGCTGAGGCTCTTGCTCATATGCCCAAGTATGCCAAAATGTTTAAAGATCTTCTGAGCGACAAGGAAAAGCTCCTCGATCTCGCCAACACCCAACTTAATGAGAACTGCTCTGCAGTGCTCTTAAGGAAATTGCCAATCAAGCTTGGTGATCCGGGTCGTTTTCTTATCCCTTGCAATTTCCCGGGAGTAGAGAATTGCATGGCCCTAGCCGATCTAGGTGCCAGTATTAATCTCATGCCTCTAAGTGTTTGGAAGCAATTATCTCTCCCAGAGCTAGTCCCCACCAAAATGACTTTGGAATTAGCTAACCGTACGGTTGCTTATCCAGTGGGGATAGCCGAAGACGTCATTGTAGGAGTCGACAAATTCACCTTCCCTGCCGATTTTGTTGTCGTCGACTACGAGATAGACCCCCGTGTGCCACTCATTGTTGGTCGTCCATTCTTGAGGACCGGTCGCACTCTCATTGATGTTGAAGCCGGTGAGCTTATCATGAGAGTGGGTGACGATAAAGTAGTCTTCAACATGGGAAAGTTATCTAAACAGCCTTCTTCTTACGAGAATGTTAATTGTATTGACGTTCTTGATGAGGCTTGTGAAGAACACTTCAAGGATGCTTGTAAAAACATTCCTACCTCTCTTCCCAATGTTGAGACCGTTTCCTCTATTGACTCATCACTATCTCTATTTGGAGAAAGTGATTTCCTTTGGAAAGATTTGGAAGCCACCTTGAAAGATGTGAAGCAAGACAATGACGATTCTACTGCCACTTGGGATGAAGACCTCAGTTTCATTGCAAACCTCCTCAAAGAAGACAATCCTTCTCCTCCATCTCCCACTATCATTGCTATCGATACTCCGACTTCGAATACGCCTCCCGTCGAAAATCCTCCAGATTTAGAACTTAAGGAGTTGCCGCCCCATCTTGAGTATGTATTCCTCGAAGAAGAGAAGAAGTCGCCAGTCATCATTGCTAAGGATTTGAAGGATGAAGAGAAAGCCCGACTTGTCGCTGTATTGAAAGATCATAAGAAGGCTATCGCTTGGAAGATTTCGGATATTCGCGGAATTGATCCTCACTTCTGCACACACAAAATTCTCATGGAGGACGACTTCAAGCCCACTATTCAAAGCCAACGAAGGGTGAATCCAAAAATACATGAAGTCATCAAAACAGAGGTTATCAAACTTCTTGATGCGGGTATGATTTACCCTATTTCGGATTCACCGTGGGTTAGTCCAATCCATTGTGTGCCCAAGAAGGGCGGAATAACCGTTGTTCCCAATGAACACAACGAGTTAATTCCCACTCGTCTCGTTACTGGGTGGAGAGTTTGTATAGACTACCGCAAACTCAATGATGCCACGAGAAAGGATCATTTCCCTCTACCCTTCATGGACCAAATGCTTGAACGATTAGCCGGTAATGAATATTACTGCTTTCTTGATGGTTTCTCGGGTTATTTTCAAATACCCATCGATCCCCAAGATCAAGAGAAGACTACATTCACTTGTCCCTATGGCACTTTCGCTTACAAAAGAATGCCTTTTGGCTTATGTAATGCGCCCGGGACTTTCCAAAGGTGCATGTTAGCTATCTTCCATGACATGGTTGAACAAACCATGGAAGTCTTCATGGATGATTTCTCGGTCTTCGGGGATTCCTTCTCTACTTGCCTTGCCAATTTAGAACGTATGCTAAAGCGGTGCGAAGACACTCGCCTTGTTCTAAATTGGGAAAAATGCCATTTTATGGTAAAAGAAGGCGTCGTGCTTGGACATAAGATCTCGAAAGCCGGTCTTGAAGTTGACCGTGCTAAAGTCGATGTTATCGCAAAGTTGCCTCCACCTTCAACCGTGAAGGGTGTGAGAAGTTTTCTGGGTCATGCGGGCTTCTACCGTCGATTTATCAAAGATTTTTCTCAAATCGCTCGCCCGATGACCCACCTCTTGGAAAAAGATACTCCTTTTATCTTCTCCAAAGAGTGTCTTGAAGCCTTCAACTCGCTTAAGGATAAGCTAACTAAGGCACCCGTCTTGGTCACCCCTAATTGGGAGCTTCCCTTTGAGTTGATGTGCGATGCTAGCGATTTTGCTATTGGAGCGGTTCTTGGACAAAGAGTGAACAAACACTTCCAACCGATCCATTACGCTAGCAAGACAATGACTGGGGCATAATTGCATTATACGACAACCGAAAAAGAGCTTTTAGCTGTTGTCTATGCTTTTGAAAAATTCCGCCCCTATCTTGTCCTTTCCACCACCATTGTGTACACCGATCATTCCGCGTTGAAGTACTTGTTGACAAAGCAAGATTCCAAACCAAGACTTCTTCGCTGGGTTTTGCTGCTCCAGGAATTTAAAATCGACATCCGCAATAAAAAAGGAGCAGAAAACCTAGCCGCGGACCATCTTAGTAGACTTGAGGATCCTTACCAAGGGGATCATCCGACCAAAGAAATCAATGATTCTTTTCCCTTGGAGACCTTAATGTCTATAAACTCGAAGCCGAATGAAACCCCGTGGTTTGCGGACTTTGCAAACTACTTGGCGGGTGGAATTCTCAAGGAAGGGTTGACGTCCCAACAAAAGAAGAAGTTCTTCACCGACATCAAGACTTACTTTTGGGACGACCCTTACCTATTCAAACAATGTGCCGACTTGATTATTCGCTGATGTGTTGATGAACCGGCAGCGTATGAAATCCTTAATGCTTGCCACAAAGGACCCACCGGTGGTCACTTTGGTCCCAACTACACCGCTAAAAAAGTGTTTGATTCGGGATTTTATTGGCCCTCCATATACCGTGACGCTCACGATATGGTTAAAAGATGTGATGTTTGCCAAAAGCAAGGCAAAATCACACATAAAGACGAGATGCCTCAGAATTTTATTCAAGAGTGTGAAATTTTTGATGTTTGGGGTATCGACTTTATGGGGCCATTCCCTTCGTCTAAAGGAAACAAATACATCCTTGTAGCCGTTGACTACGTCTCCAAGTGGGTTGAAGCCAAAGCTTTGCCTACTAATGACGCAAGGGTGGTTTGTAACTTTTTGAAGGCTCTATTCGCTAGATTCGGTGTGCCTCGCGCCATTATTAGTGATCGTGGGACTCATTTCTGCAATGACCAATTTGCTCGAGTCATGGCTAAGTACGATGTAAACCATCGTCTTTCCATAGCCTACCACCCACAAACTAATGGCCAGGCCGAAATATCCAACCGAGGTCTTAAGCGAATTCTTGAAAGGACCGTGGGAGAGCATCGTGCCTCATGGGCTGATAAACTGGATGATGATTTGTGGGCTTTCTGTACTGCTTACAAGACCCCAATCGGCTGTACGCCTTATCGTCTTGTGTACGGGAAAGCGTGCCACCTCCCCATTGAGTTGGAGCACAAGGCTTATTGGGCCTTGAAGTGGGCTAATTTTGATATAAACAAAGCCGGTGACCTACGCAAGATCCAACTCAATGAGCTCAATGAACTCCGTAATGAGGCTTATGTAAATTCTTTGATCTATAAGGAAAGAACTAAGCTCATTCACGATTCTAAGATTAAAAACCGAGAGTTCCATGTTGGAGACAAAGTCTTACTTTTTAACTCTCGGTTGAAAATCTTTTCGGGAAAGCTCAAATCTCGTTGGTCCGGCCCATTCACCATTGCCCAAATTTTTCCATATGGTACTCTCGAGCTCGCTCAACCTGATGGACCAAATTTTAAGGTGAATGGCCAACGAGTAAAGTTGTACTTTGGTGAGGACACCTCTCAGGAGGTGATTCCATCCCTCACCACGTTCCCCATGAAC
This sequence comes from Glebionis coronaria, assembly GCA_025667525.1. Classification (NCBI taxonomy): domain Eukaryota; kingdom Viridiplantae; phylum Streptophyta; class Magnoliopsida; order Asterales; family Asteraceae; genus Glebionis; species Glebionis coronaria. The sequence goes on along the minus strand of CM046877.1, from coordinate 208,674,021 downwards.
TAATTTTGGGTCGAGTCAGGCTCGTGACTCGGTTATCAAAAACAAGCGCTCCTCGGGAGGCAGCCCGAGTATCTATCCTTGTATGTTTTAATCCCCTAAGTGTAGGGGGGACTTCTATATGTGTTTGTCTTTGTATGGTGTGATTACAGGGATAAGTACACTCTTGGAATCTTTGAAGAACCGTGCTCCCGTGTTTATCCGAAATCCGGTTCTATCTCTCAACTATCGTGATTCAATTTTCTTCATACTCACATTTGAAATTGATCACTTTAGTTGTCCCAGCCTTAACTTGAGTTAACCAACGTGCACAATGTCATAAGTGTAGGGGAAACTTTTCCCACATGCTTAAACATTGAGGACAATGTTTATCTTAAGTGTAGGGGGGACTTCTATCGAAGTTTTTAAGTGGACTTTTCCATGAAAATGCCTTCAATTAACCGGAAAATCCTATTTTTCAACATTTTTCAAAATTTTTATTAACTTTGGCCATTTAGTTGTAATTTTTAAATTTTTATCGTTGCTTTCATATGTATATATTCCGCAATAAAGTCAAAAATATTAATAAAGTGGTGTAGCTAGTTTAGAAGTCTTTGACATATTAGGCCCGTTGCGTTTATTTTGACTCAACCCGAATAGACTTATCCAAGTTTATTCTAGCTAGTATCCTTAACCATGTAGACCTTAATTGGTTTATTAGGCTAAGTATCCACGAGTCTCATTACTTGAGATTTTAAATTGTGGAGGACGAGAAATGATAGAGTCAATTATAAGTCGGTATTCTTGCGCAAGCTCACTTGGTGTAATTATTTGCCTATTCTCCCATCACTTGCTAATAATTTATCTGCAATAAGTAAGGTCGTACAATTTGAAAAATTACTTAGCTTCTAGCCCAAGATCGTTTAAAAGTTGCTCGGCAATGATAAGAGTTCATAGCCAAGGCATAACTTATGAAGCGGGGCGCGAAGATTGGCGAGTCCGAAAAGGCCCTAACAAGGCATGAGGATTCAATTTTATTGCTGAAGATCCAAAGTGATGTGAAAAGCATTATTCCTAAAGTCAATATGAAGGATCAAGACTCACGACGAAAAGCAATCAACTCCCGTAAAGATCATGGAGAAGTCTATCCGAAAAGACCCTAACAAGGTATGAGGATAAATAGATCCAAGTCCGAAAAGGAGGCGGATTGTTGTATCTCAAAATCCCAATTAGAGATTGAAGAAATAATCATGAAGTCGTGGTCAACAAAGTTGGAGTACCCCTCAAAAGTCTCCAAGCGAAGAAACTCTATTATGATGAGAAGACCATTATCTCAAGAACGTCTCTCGAAGATATGAAGTATGAAGTACATGCCAAATATCGGCCCGAGAAAGGTCTCAAATCGTGAACCAAGTTATGCCAAGATATGAACTTTTTGATATCCCGAGAAGCAGTTTTAAGAGATTTTGTCCTTTAGCTAACTATTGATCAAATCGTCCTACTTTGCTTTCAGCCCTAATAAACTATCGAAATAAGTCCAAAAATGCATCTTCATGATCATTCTAAGACAAAAATAAAATATAAGAGATACACCTAGGAATAAGGGAGTTTAAGCATTTAATTAAGCCATGTGTGTAAGTGTTTGAATTGCTAACTTATAATAACAATGATCTCGTTTTTAAGCTTAGTTTGGGGAACGTGAAACTTGAGGGTGATAAATCTTCGCAGCACCAAAGCCCTAATGTAAGTCATCGATTTCTTTGCAAGTTATTTCCATATAGCTATTTTCAAGTGAAAATGGTTTTCTATCCTTCAAAGTCTTAATTCCCTTTAGTACTTTAATTTTTGTTTAGTAGTATTTTAAATAAGGCCAAGGTTGATTAATTATGAGAAAAGTGTAAGCTTGCTTTATCACTAAGCATTGCATGAGGGCATGGCAATGGTTAAGTGTAGGGGATTTGATAGGTGTGTAAACACCCATCCTTTTACCACTTAATTCGGGCTAAAACGAGACCAAAACACGTATTTAATATCAATTGTTTGGAATTATGCGTGGTTTTTGTGTTTAGTGTGTTTTCAGAGCCAACCGGATGAATATTGAAGAAAACATGGGATTGCACGGGTTTTACTGAAGAAAAAGACTCAAGATAAAGTCTATTGTCCAAGAGATGCAAAAGATTTGAAGTCACTGGGCCTATTCGAAGATTTATCGAAGAAAAGGACCAAAGATGGAAGATTTACATAAGTCGAAGAAACTCAAGTCTATTAAACGAAGAAAGTAAAAGACGAGTTGAATTTAATCGACAACAAATCCCGAATCAGAATCGAAAACGGAAACTTTTCTGAAAAGACGAAAAGACAAGAAGAACGGGAGAAAGCCCACTCACCAACCAAAGGACAAGGCTATAAATAGCCTTCCCCTCACACATTTTAGACTAGTTTTTCATTTTTTTCTTTTCCCCACTCTTTCTTCCCTGTTTCGTAGCATCACCATCACCACTAGGGTGATTGGTGATTTTTATCTTTGTCTTTCCAATCTTGTTTTTTTAATTCTTATTTTGATCTTGTTCAAACATTAAGCAATCAATACAAGTTCTTGTTTAATCTTTCATTTCATCTTGTTCTTCATCATCTTTATTTTCAAGTTTTTGAGTTTTTTTTATTTTCTTGATTTGATCTTCAAAAGTTGTTTGGATTTGCGTTTTTATTAGTGGGATTCGTTGCTTATAGTGTCTAAATGATTTGTGTTTAATTTGGTAAATCCTTTTTAAGTATTTGGTTTGATTTTGATTAAAGTTTGTGTTCCGTGTTCTTCGTTATTCTGCTACTGTATCTGGTTCCCAAACTTCCGAATCAAACAAAAAGTTCCGAATGAAGCCTTCATTCGGAAACTTCCGAACCAAGCATTAAGTTCCGTATCAGTGACTTCCGAACCAATAAGTTCCGAATCAAGCAAATCTTCCGAATCAAACTGAAAGTTCCGAACCAGTGACTTCCGAACCAGCAAGTTCCGAATCAACCTTCATTCGGAAGGTTCCGAATCAGCCAGAAAGTTCCGGATAAGTTCCGGATGAGAATGTTCCGGATGAGAATGTTCCGGATGAATGAATAGTAACTTCAGAATCAACAACTTCCGGATGAATCCGAAAGTTCCGAACCAAGCTCAAGTTCCGAATGAAGAATGAACAGTAACTTCCGAATCAGTTATCTTTTGGGTATTTTTAAGTTTTACTGTTTCCTTACCATTTCTTTACTGTTTCCTTGATTTAATTTTAATTTTACTTTAATCTTAATTCTAATTCAAATTCAAGTTTAAATTCAAGTTTTTAGTAATCATCATTAAATTAATTGTCTTTAATTTAAATTTTCATTTCCACTTTTTATTAGATTAGAAAACCAAACCCTTTTATTTAGTAACCAAGAACAATCATTCCACTTAAGACTGAGATCAATTCGAGAGGATATCGAGAACTAAAATTGAACCATAGAAAAATCCGTGTACCAATAACACGCATGATTCCGAAGAAGATGAAAAAGTATTTGAAAATAAGATCAATTACTATTAAGGAAGAGAAGGATGAGCAAAGAAAAGAAGAAAAGGGGTTGTTAAGTTTTTTGATGTTGGTACCAACGAAGACAGCAACCCTGATTGTTTGTTCAACGGTGTTGGCACGGTGGTGTATAGCAAGGCTGATGGCACATGGGTGCTTTCTAGGAGACTTTAAAATGTTGAGGAAACACATGTTGACTACAGAAACAAAACAGATTGTCAACTGTTGGCCGTGTCAAAGTCTATTAAATGGGCGAGGATAGGTAGCCGACATCAGTCTATGATGCTAGTCAGGGGCTAAAAGCAGACCTCAAAGATCCTAGGCTTTTTATTGAAGGGTTTCGTTTGTCTTTACATTGTCGAAGAACATAGGATCCCAGAATCACTTAAGGCGATTCTTTTCAAGACAACACCTTGAGGACAATCTGTTTTTTACGGGACGAAGTAATGATACGACCCTGGGATTATTAATTATGGCATTATTATTAAATTAGTATCAAAATAGTTTTATTTATTTACTAGATATCTTTTATTTAGGAAAAGATTAGGATCTGACTTGTTCTACAAGAATAGGATTACTATATAGGATGATGAATGTTGTAATGTTGATCTTGTTTAATGAGAATGGGGTATTAATTTTATTAATCAATTGGAGAGTCAGTTTATCTTACTAATATAAGCCATAGGGGGGTCGGCTTATCCCATTAATATAATCTATCTATCATTTTATCTCTTCTATTGATCTGGTTCGTATCAATTTCATATTCAGGTCGTTAAGGTAGCTGATTTTGGTGTTGCTAGAGTCAAGGCTCATACTGGTGTCATGACAGTCGAAACTGGGACATATCGATGGATGGCTCCTGAGGTGCCTGATTATTCCTATCAAGCTTTATAGTGATACTTTATTTTTTATATAAGTTCATCTATTTGATGTTAACTTTATACTTTATGAAAATGAAGACGCATGTGTTGTTTAATGGTAATTGGATTAGTAAAGAAAAGAAAGAAAATCATTGTGCACTCCGTCCACCTTTGGTTGTCCGCCATCTTCCTGCTAATTCAGAGTTTAGGGTATCATGCAGTGAGTTTTTCTTACCTAAATAAACCTAGAACATGGAATTGTTGTTATGCTACTGTAAACGAGAACTATAAGATGCATCTTTCATCTTTTATTTCATTGTTTGTGCGCGTACAAGAAATAGGAGAAGTTCAGTTTAAGGTGGCTAATTTATTTTTTAAAACTTCTACTAATCTCCTTTTATTTCATTTCCTTTTTTATATCACTATATGGAACTTCTTAAAGACTTTTAAGAGTATTTAAGCACAAGTTGAATTTCTTTGAGAAGAGTATGTATCAAAATCGAACCAGCTTAAGGCAATATGGGAACTTTTGATTTATATAATCAAGGACGAAATGGCCGAAATCCATTAGTTATTTTTTAGTAGCATACACCCATAGCTTTCGAAATTGTCGTATATGTATCATATAGAGAATCGATGACTCGTGACTGCTGGTTGCTGATCATTTTCACATATCCATTACGGATTGAATTTATCTAGTTTATCGTTTCCTTATAACTCCGCCTGAATAGATCCTAACATTGCACAAGATAGGATATAGTATATATTTTTTAAAAAACACCCTCTAAAAATCATGGCTTGCAGGACCAGGGGATGGAATAGTGCTTCTATGTTTGACTTTGGTTCTCAGTTTATAGGATCTTAAATATGTGCACATTGATCTGTTAAGAGATTATATTGATCTTTTAAACATATCCCACGGTATTCAATTGTAAAGAATGTAGTAACAACTAACAACACCTCACAACATAAGACAATATAGAAGCTGCAGCAAAGATGATAAGTGTCCAAATAGCTCGGTAGTATCTAGATCCCCTATTCTCCGCATAGTCACTATTATACCTTATAGTCACTATTGAATTTAGCCAAATTCATAGTAGTACTATCCTTAATAACCATGATATTTCTTTACATAGAGGTGATATTTTATTATATTGTTTGTCAGATGGTTTCATTTACATATTAGATGATGCATCACAACATTTTAAAAATAGTTTTGGTGTCATAAGTCTTTTTTGTAACTGGGGGAGATGCAGGCATGTTAAGCAATTGAGTTTATTCAGCGCTTTCTGATCAACTACTTTTCTTATTGTAACAGGCTCACAGGGACATAGCAGTGGAGACCCTGGGTAATTATTCTTCAGGTTGAAGTGGTAGTTCTGGGTGAGTCTTTGATTAGTATCTTTTTTGTTATCTTTTATTTGGTTTATGGGTATTAAATGATCTTGAGAGATCACGTATGTGCATGTTTAGTGCCAATAGATGTAGCACTGAGAAATAATATTTCACCTGACATTAGTGACCTGGTCTTAGAAAGCTAGCTAATTTACTCTTTGGACGTTAACTAAGTTGACAGGTCCACCGCTGTAAATGTCACATTGACTAACTGCAGTTTTATCTTCCAGTGATATTGTGTTAGTGTATTTTGTTGTGGTTGCTTTAAGATGCTTTTTGGGTCCTAATATAATGGCAACTTGTTTGAGCAAAAGGTTAAAGTAGGCTTAAGGAAAGACCTCATGATTCATGATTTAGTTGTTGACATTTGAGGGCTATGATAACGCCTAAATCCAACATGTTTTTAAGAGCGTTATCCGTACTTTTGTACATGTATATTGGATAATTATATGATACTTTTATGCATATTTGTGCCCAATTGTGTTTGCAAGTCTTTGTGTAGCCATTTGCAGGAATGGAGTACAAAACAACATAAAAGTAAAAAATTGTACGAGTACGAAGAATCCTAGTCAAGTTCAAGACCCGTGTACAAGTTACAAGCCTTTGAAGATTAATTCCGGGTGCAAGAACAAGTATTTCCAAGGAGCAAATAAAGATATTCAGCATGAAAGTTGCCACCTCAACACACATCCAACTTGCCACTGGCAAGAGTGAAGTTGCCACCATCACATGGGAGTTGATTTGCCTCCATCATGAGTGAAGTTGCCACCAACATTTGTCTAGGCAGAAATGTGTCCACATTCATGCAAGCTCAAGGGACTCCATGCAAGAACATTCTAGACTTCCTTTCTCTCCAAGCCAACTATTGAAGTCTAGGGCCTTAACTAGCTTATAAATAAGACCCTTGGGGTCATGTAACAACACATCTATCAATATCTCTTAATACCTTTCGATCATCTTCTCATTACTACATCAAATAAATTCTCTCATCCTTGTCCAAACTCCCATTCCCGGATTTGAACAAGGTGGTGCTAGAAAAGTCAGTTTTTGAGTCCAATAAGCAAAATTATCATCACAAAACTCTTAGGTATCATTACCCTAATCATTAGTAACATTTTTCCACTTTGTAAGACTCTTGATTATGACTTATAATACCTTTATTTCTGAGTTTATTTCATCATTTGTTATGAGTAGCTAAGTTTCATTCTACACTTGGTAGGATGATGTTTGTAGTATGAAGTGGTGGTTGTGATTGTGATTTATGTTTAATTCAATGTCAAGCTTTCCTATGATCCATTGATATTTATGTTTCATGTGAAAATTGCTATCAAAACTTAATTTGTTGGTAAAGATTTCACAAGTCGAAATGGTTATTTTCTATCAACAAGTCATAGCCGGTTTGTCTATGATTGACTATCATTTGTATTGATCATTTCTTAAGAAGTTTTGATAATCAAGAAACATAATTATAAGTGTTAGCAAATTCGTGAAACGACCGTGAATCGAATGTGTTGAAATTGGATTAAATCTTGAATTGAGTGATTGAGTCTAATGCTTGTTTTCTTTAACCAAGGTCTTGACGAAGATTAAAGCTTTTGAAAACAATAGATTGGATTATCCATCTAATTATCATAATCATATATGTTAACGTGTCATCACAATCATACCACTACGAATGCTCAAACTAGTCTTTACCAAGTGTACCTTTAATCATATTATTAATCTCATCATTTTACTTGTTATTTGCTTGTTTACAATTGCTACAATCAACGATTATAGTTTCATTTTTTAATGATCATAGGTTTTCCAAAACCCCGTGAACGATCTCGGTATTACCACATAAAAGTTATACACAAACGAAAGGGTTATACTTGCCCGTGCATTTTTAGTCAATCCGGTAATTCGTGTTTATAAATTTAAAACTTGTTACTAACCCCACGCATCAAGTTTTTTGGCGCTGCTGCCGGGGATTTGATTGTGTTCTTAGTTCCAAAATCATCCTATAATCAAACCCATTGTAGTGTCCTCATTGCAAACAAACCCAAAAATCAAAAAAGTAAAAAAAATATAATTGCCGCCGGCAACACCCTCCTGCCGCCGGCAAGAGCACCACAGAAGCCCCTTTGCCGTCCGACAAGGAGCTCCTGCCGCCGGCAAGCCCCAACAGCAACCAACTTGCCGTCCGGCAAGTCAGCTCTGCCACCGGCAAGCTTCAACAGAAGCTTGATTGTCGCCCGACAACCCTTTCCTGCCGCCGGCAAGGTTCCCAGACCCTAAAAATAAAATAAAAATTTATGTTCTTATTTTGTTTGGTTTATTTAATTTCCTATTTACTTATTTTCTTATTAGTTATATTTTGTTTGTTTTTGTTTCTGTTACTTGTAATCCTTTTCAAAAGTCGTTCAAGACTTGAATGAACACACGTTCTTCCGGTCAAGAATCACTTAGTCCATACACCAATCCGGAACGTTATATTCACCAACCTCGAAAGAAAAACCGCAAGAAACACCCCTTTGTTTCTTTTGAAAACCGAATCTCAAAAACCAAAAACCCACCATTTGATAATCTCTTAGACGCCTTTGTCGTCTACAACCCATTTAACGATCTACCATTTCTAATGGCCGACGATCGATCAATGCGGGCAGCCAACTGAGTAGTAGCACCTACCCCCGAGGCTGCTATTGTTCAAGTTGAGCTTGGAGAAAACTTTACCGTGAAAGGTCATCACCTTTCAGTGATCAAAGACCACCAATTTGATGGCCGTGCGAGGGCCGATCCGCATAAGCACATATCCGAATTTATAGAAATATGTGGCATGTTCCGATATGGAGCCGACGTCGAGGGAGACGCTATAAAACTCAAACTCTTCGCATCATCTCTATCCGGAGATGCAAGAGTTTGGTATAATGAGTTGACGCCCGGTACCATTGAAACATGGGAGCAGATGAGAACCGCTTTTGTTAGCCGTTTCTTTCCACCCGCCATGTACGAGAGACTCATGGGAGAAATCCGAGGTTTCGCCCAACTTCCATAAGAAACACTCATTGATGCGTGGAATCGAATGAAAGACCTACTTCGTAGTTTTCATGGACATGGTTTACTAAAAGGAACCATCATCCAAATCTTTTATCATGGTCTCAATGAATCGACGCAAGCAATCCTTGACGCCGGTGGACTCTTTCTTTATAAGACTCCCAACGAAGCATATCAATTGCTCGAGGACCGAGTTCTCTTAAAACTAGATTGGTCCAAAGATAACCGAACCAAATATTTAAAGAAAACCGTTGCTTTCGTTGAAAGTGACGAAAATTCCAAACTCATGGAGAAGATGGACGCTCTCACATCTAAATTCGACTTGCAATTCAAAACCATCAAAGACGAAATGAAGGAGATGCGAGGCGAATGAACTCTTTGCGGAGGACCACACCCATCCACGGGTTATGATGATACACCAATAAGAGAACCGCCACAAGAAGCAAACTACGCCCAAGGAGGATACCGAGGAAGTGGTTATCGAGGTATCTACTACGGTAGAAATTACGGCATATGGCGTGAGTATCCCAAAAACAAAAACGTAGCTCACAACCTCGTGAGAACGATAATCCGGTCCATCAAATGAAAAGAAACCCGAAGGATCAAACTTAGAGAAAACGTTGTTAGCTTTCATAGAATCTCAAAAATCGACAAACACGTTCATTAAGAACCAATTCTTCGATCTCAAAGCCAACGTTGAAAGAGGACAAAGACACCACACCGCAACCATTAATGATCTCGAAACCAAACTCGGTCGAATCACCGATCAATTAGCCAATCGACCAAGTGGTTCGCTACCAAGCAACACTCAAACAAACCCAAAACCATCTATGGATAAACCATACCACCTACCCTCCGCTCGTAATGAACATGTGAATGTCGTATTCACAAGAAGTGGGCTGAGTTATGATCAACCACAAAACCCGAACACCAAAGCTCCCACTTTCGCCGATGAAAGTGAAGACGAGGTCGATGAGCCCGAGAAGGAAGAAACCGTTCCTCCTTCCAAACCCAAACCAAAACAAACCACACCCATTCCAATACCAACACCGAAGGCGTATACACCAAAAATTCCGTATCCTCAACGCCTACGAAAAGAAAAGATGGAGGCTTGTTATGCCAAATTCCTTAAGATGATCAATGAAGTTAAGATCAACGTTCCACTTGTTGATATCTTAACCGGCATGCCCAACTATGGGAAATTCCTCAAAGATCTTGTGAGCAACCATAGTAAGACGGAGCAAATCTCTGCTGTGTTTCTAAGTGAAGAATGTTCTGCAGCCTTGCAAAGCAAACTTCCACCAAAGCTCGGAGATCCGGGAAGCTTTCTCATACCATGTACCCTAGCCAACAATGTTGAATGTCACGCCTTGGCCGATCTAGGTGCAAGTATCAATCTTATGCCATACTCATTATACAAGAATCTTTCAAACAATACTTTGAAACCTACGAGTATGAGTATACATTTGGCTAGCCACACCTACCAATATCCCATTGGGATATCCGAGAACATGCTTGTTCAAGTTGGCAATTTCATATTTCCCGCCGACTTCGTAATCCTTGAGATGGAGGTAGAGCATCAAGTCCCTCTCATTTTAGGACGAGCATTCTTGCACACCGCCGATGCTATCATTCGTGTGAAGAATAAAGAACTCAACCTTGGAGTTGGTGACGAACGAGTCACATTCTTAGTCAATAAATCTATGCAACACTCCCATTCCAATGATGACACATGCTTCCGCATGGATGTTATCGATGAAGAAACGGAAGAAGAGTTGGATGCATTGCTTGATGACAACGCACCATTCCAAACAACTTCAAAAAAGATTAGCGATACCGATCGTGATCGTGAACTCGAAGAATTCATGGTCCTTGATTCCGAAGTAACTCTCGAAGAAGAGGAAAACAAGCCGTTTGATGTTTTGCCTTCGAAATCGAACTTTATAGTTCACAAATCTATTCATGATCCACCGACGGATCTTGAGTTGAAACCTCTTCCCAAACATCTCGAGTACGCTTATCTAGAGAAGGACTCAATCCTTCCGGTGATTATCTCAGCCAAGCTCAAGGAAGATGAGAAGGAACGTCTCGTTTCTATGCTCAGAAACCACAAAGAAGCGTTTTCTTGGAAAACATCCAATATACCGGGTATTAACCCATATTTTTGCAAACACAAGATCAATCTCGAAGACGATTCCAAACCCGTTATTGAGAGGCAACGTCGACTTAACCCAAACATGAAGGAGATAGTAATAGCCGAAATCATCAAACTCCTTCAGGCAGTATTCATCTATGCCATAGAGGATAGTCCTTGGGTTAGTCCTATTCATTGCGTTCCTAAAAAAGGAGGAATGACTGTTGTGACCAACGAAAATAGCGAACTTGTTCCTACAAGAACCGTTACCGATTGGCGTGTGTGTATTGATTACCACAAATTAAATGATGCCACACGAAAAGATCATTTTCCTCTACCATTCATGAACCAAATGTTGGAAAGACTAGCGCGGAACAAATTCTTTTATTTTCTTGATGGATTTTCTAGATATTTTCAAATACCTATCAGACCATCCGATCAAGACAAGACCACTTTTACGTGTCCTTTTGGAACATTTGCTTATAGGCGTATGCCTTTTGGTCTTTGCAATGCACCTGCGACTTTTCAAAGGTGTATGATCGCAATCTTTCAAGACATGATCGAAGTGTCCCTGGAAGTTTTCATGGATGATTTCTCAATCTTCAGAAACTCATTCGAGTCTTGCCTTTTTAATCTAGATCGCATGCTCATCCGATGCAAACAAGCTCATCTGGTGCTCAATTGGGAGAAATGTCACTTCATGGTGACTGAAGGAATTGTGCTTGGACACAAAGTCTCCGGAGCCGGATTGGAAGTAGACAAGGCCAAGATCGAAGTGATATCCAAATTACCGCCACCCACTAACGTTAAAGCCGTTAGAAGCTTTCTAGGTCATGCGAGATTCTACCGCCGATTCATAAAAGATTTTTCCAAAATCGCTAGACCGATGACCAAACTCCTTGAAAAAGACATAGTCTTTGATTTCAATGAAGAATGCATACAGGCATTTGACAAGCTTAAAGACAAGTTAACGAATGCACCGATCATGGTTTCACCAGATTGGTCGCGACCGTTTGAACTTATGTGTGATGCAAGCGATTTCACTGTAGGGAAATTTTTTTCGTCCTATACATTTTGCGAGCAAAACTCTAAATAGCGCGCAGCTCAACTACACAATCACCGAGAAAGAACTACTTGTCGTAGTCTTTGCTTTCGACAAATTCCGATCCTATCTCGTGTTGTCGAAAACGATTGTATTCACCGATCATTTCGCGTTGAAATATCTATTCTCTAAACAAGATGCTAAGCCGCGTCTTATTAGATGGATTTTACTACTCCAAGAATTTGACATCGAAATTCAAAACAAGAAAGGAGCTGAAAACGTCGCAGCCGATCATTTGTCGCGACTTGAAAATCCAAACATGGAAGAGTTAAGGGATGAAGATATCGACGAATATGTTCCCGATGAAACTCTTATGAAAATCTCTACGGATGAATCTCCGTGGTTTGCAGATTTTGCAAATTACCTCGTTGGAAGAATTCTAAGAAAATATTTAACCTATCACCAACGATGTAAATTCTTTTCCGACCTAAAACACTATTTCTGGGAAGATCCCTATCTTTTCAAAGTATGCCCCGATGGCATGATTAGGAGATGTGTTTACGGCACGGAAACAAGAAAGATCCTTGATGAGTATCATCATGGCCCTACTAGGGGACATTATGGTCCTTCCACCACCGCGAAAAAGTCTTCGATGCTGGTTTTTATTGGCCAAAAATTTTTAAAGAGGCCTATACTCTAGTCGAAAATTGTGATGCTTGCCAACGTACTGGTAGCCTCTCACGAAGAGACGAAATGCCTCAAAACAGCATCCAAGTTAGCGAAATATTTGACATATGGGGAATTGATTTCATGGGACCCTTTCCCAAATCCCATAAGTTCGAATATATCTTAGTCGCTATTCAATACGTGTCCAAATGGGCAGAAGCCGAGGCTTTACCCACAAATGATTCAAGAGCCGTAATCAACTTTCTGAAAAAACTCTTCTCTCGCTATGGAATGCCGAACGCTTTAATTAGTGATCGAGGTTCCCATTTTTGCAACAAACAAATGGAGAGAATCTTAAAGCATTATGGAGTCACCCATCGCTTTACAACCGCGTATCATCTACAAACAAGTGGACAAGTTGAAAATACCAATAGAGCCTTAAAACGAATACTCAAAAAAATGGTTAAGGACAATCCTTCCGTTTGGTCAAGGAAACTTGACGACGCTCTATGGGCTTTTCGAACAGCTTATAAGACACCAATTGGCACAACACCTTATCGTTTATTATACGGTAAAACGTGCCATTTGCCCTTCAAAATCGAGCACCGTGCTTATTAGGCATTGAGAAGCTGTAATCCCGATCTCAAAATCGGTGGAGAAAACCGATTCTTGTAACTACATGAACTCAATGAATTAAGACTCCAAGCTTATGAGAATTCGAAATTGTACAAAGCACGTACCAAAGCTTATCACGACAAGAAACTTCGAATCCGAAAAGAATTCAAGAAAGGAGATAAAGTTCTCTTTTTTAATATGCGCTATAAATTCAAAGCCCCCAAGCTTAAACAAAAGTGGTACGGTCCTTTTATAGTAAAACATGGATACCCGTCCGGTTATGTTGAATTGTATGACAAGAGTGGAGGAAGATTCATTGTTAATGGACACTGTGTTAAACTATACCATGAATAGTGGAGTGAACATTTTCCTCTCAAAGAAAATAAAGAAAACTAAAAAGAAGTACGAGTCAGGCTGATGACTCGATAATAAAATAAGCGCTTCTAGGGAGGCAACCCGTGTGTTTTTAAAATTTTAAGTTTTTAAAGTGTGATTTTCCTTTTTAAAATAATTTCATGCTTACACCCCACAATTTTTAACCAATGTTTTGCTTAAGTGTGAGGGGGTGTAGCATGTGTCGCTTTTATAAAAACCGATAAAACCCAAAAATAGAGTGTTTTTCCGTATTTTTGTGTGTTTTATCTTTTTTGTAGGTACCGCAAGTTGAAGGCGAATACAAGACTCTTGTATGAGGCACGATATGCCCGTCATTCTGGTTTTTCTCTCATTCCCTTACTTTTATTCAGTTTCATCATATTGAGGACAATGCTAAACTTAAGTGTGAGGGGGTTGTAGGGAAATCGAGAAAAAGATGCTTAATTGCCATATTTTTTGGGCTATTTTAAAACTTTTGTTCTTGTTTTGCCCTCGTAAATAAAAAGTTTCAAGCAATGTATATAAATAATTATAAAGTTATCCAATTGGTAATTTTTGAAAATTTGAGATATATTTTTGTGTCAAACTTACCCAAGTGAAAGTCTCATATAATAGTAGAAGAAAAATCCAAAAATAGGAGAAAGTTGCAAGTTCCATGTTTGTCAATACAACATGCACTTTGTAAGTATGTTGATCCATGGATAGGAGTTTTAGCCAAGAAAAAAAAGAAAGAAAAAAGTCATAAAGACAAATAAATAGCCAGTGAGCTATAATGTTATGAAGTTGAAGGAAGAAGAAGAAATAAAAGGTATCGATTAGCCAATGTGCTAAGTCGTGATACATGTTGCTTCAATTCATATGTTATTAGTGTGGTATAGTTAGAAATAAAAGACTTTCTAGATTTTTATGGGTATTACTTTATATCTCAATTTTTCAAACCTTAAAGAAACTTAACTCGATGAGTTTTATCGTGTACTTGTACTTGGTAGACTTGCATCGAATTTTTGTAAAATACATGTACCTTTGGATTTAATTTTCTTTTTTTCTTGCTTGAGGGCAAGCAAAACTTAAGTGTGAGGGGATTTGATAACGCCTAAATCCAACATGTTTTTAGGAGCGTTATCCGTACTTTTGTACATGTATATTGGTTAATTATATGATACTTTTGTGCATATTTGTGCCCAATTGTGTTTGCAAGTCTTTGTGTAGCCAATTGCAGGAATGGAGTATAAAACAACATAAAAGTAAAGAATTGTACGAGTACGAAGAATCCTAGTCAAGTTCAAGACCCGTGTACAAGTTACAAGCCTTTGAAGATTAATTCCGGGTGCAAGAACAATTATTTCCAAGGAGCAAATAAAGATATTCAGCGTGAAAGTTGCCACCATCAACACACATCCAACTTGCCACTGGCAAGAGTGAAGTTGCCACCATCACATGGGAGTTGATTTGCCTCCATCATAGCTCATGTTGCCTACATCATGAGTGAAGTTGCCACCAACATTTGTCTAGGCAGAAATGTGTCCACATTCATGCAAGCTCAAGGGACTCCATGCAAGAACATTCTAGACTTCCTTTCTCTCCAAGCCAACCATTTAAGTCTAGGGTCTTAACTAGCTTATAAATAAGACCCTTGGGGTCATGTAACTACACATCTATCAATATCTCTTAATACCTTTCAATCATCTTCTCATTACTACATCAAATAAACTCTCTCATCCTTGTCCAAACTCCCATTCCCGGATTTGAACAAGGTGGTGCTAGAAAAGTCAGTTTTTGAGTCCAATAAGCAAAGTTATCATCACGAAACTCTTAGGGATCATTACCCTAATCATTAGAAACATTTTTCCACTTTGTAAGACTCTTGATTATAACTTATAATTCCTTTATTTCGTCATTTGTTATGAATTTCTAAGTTTCATTCTACACTTGGTAGGATGATGTTTGTAGTATGAAGTGGTGGTTGTGATTGTGATTTATGTTTAATTCAATGTCAAGCTTTCCTATGATCCATTGATATTTATGTTTCATGTGACAATTGCTATCAAAACTTAATTTGTTGGTAAAGATTTCATAGGTCGAAAGGGTTATTTTCTATCAACAAGTCATAGCCGGTTTGTCTATGATTGGATATCTTTTGTATTGAT
Organism: Glebionis coronaria; assembly: GCA_025667525.1. Lineage (NCBI taxonomy): Eukaryota > Viridiplantae > Streptophyta > Magnoliopsida > Asterales > Asteraceae > Glebionis > Glebionis coronaria. Next base: position 208,658,227 of record CM046877.1, on the reverse strand, counting down.
CATTTCTTAAGAGGTTTTGATTATCAAGAAACATAATTATAAGTGTTAGAAAATTCGTGAAACGACCTTGAATCGAATGTGTTGAAATTGGATTAAGTCTTGAATTGAGTGATTGAGTCTAATGCTTGTTTTCTTTAACCAAGGTCTTGACGAAGATTAAAGCTTTTGAAAACAATAGATTGGATTATCCATCTAATTACCATAATCATATATGTTAACGTGTCGTAACAATCATACCACTATAATGCTCAAACTAGTATTTACCAAGTGTACCTTTAGTCATATTATTAATCTCATCATTTTACTTGTTATTTGCTTGCTTACAATTGCTACAATCAACGATAATAGTTTCATTTCTAAATGATCATAGGTTTTCCAAATCCCCGTGAACGATCTTGGTATTACCACATAAAAGCTATACACAAAATAAAGGGTTATACTTGCCCTTGCGTTTTTAGTCAATCCGATAATTCGTGTTTATAAATTTAAAACTTGTTACTAACCCCACGCATCAGGCTACGTAGTTGACATTTTTAGTGTCTATAGATTTATATTTTGTGAAGGGATTTCAACAAGCAGTGCCTTAGGTCCTTTTATCTTATTATTACGAACTTTAAGAAAGCCTAGACTTTGTTTAACTACCTATAAATCTATTTTGAGACAGTAGAACGAGTTTTGAACTTCTCCAGAATGAGACAGAGGCACCAGGATACAAAAATGAAAAATAGCATAGCGGTGATTGAAATCTAGTTTGAAAAAGGAATTTTATGGTAACACAGGGTATGATAAAAGTGTTGCATGTAAATAGATTGTATATTGGCAATAAGAGAAAACGTAAATAGGATGCTATGACGTAAGCTAAGCTGTGCAACAATTGGAATAAATAACTATAAAAACTCATTAAATTGAATTCAAGTTATTATCTTTCACTCAAATGTCCTGTTATTGTATTCTTTTGACACCGTAATTGTTTTCAACCCATGATGATAAAAAACTTACTCACATGGTTTTTGAACGTGCAATGTTGACAGGAACCAAAGAAGCGACGTGATGATTATGAAGCCCGAGCAACCCTAGTTTTTTCTTTTTTAAACTCAGTTGTATTTCAAAAATTGTGATAAGCATACTTGCATTTCACACTTGATAAAGTTCGTTTCTTGTTTGTGGTTTGGAAAATACTTGGGATCTATATCCAGATGTGGTTGAAATAATAAATATATTTGAATCTTGTTTTTTTTATTATTATTAGGTTTTGTGTGTTAATTAGAATAGAATCTCTATAGCATTTTTATAGCATTTATAGCAGGCCATAGTAAAACTTATAGTGACAGATTGTGTGTGTCAAAAATAGTTTCAATTTGTCCTAACACCATTAAGAGTCAGAAAAGGGTGTCACTATATACTTTTACCAGTGGGATTTTAACTCACACTTTTTATAAGTGTAGCTGAAAGAAAAAGTCTATAAATGGCATTTTTTAGACATTTTCTAACACTTTTTGTGTGTCATTAAAAAACCTTTTTTGAAACATGAGGTTATTTCTGTGTAGGTGATTAGAAGCATCGTTGTTTGCATGAGAATGAAAACCAATGCAAGCAAATACATGGCGCAAATATACAAGGTAGAATAACCATTCACTACAAGAAAAAGGTCTTTCAGTGACAGACAACAAGTGTCAGAAATGTCCAAAAAAGTGTCACTAAAAGACTTTTTTTTTCACCTACAGTTATAAAAAGTGAGGGTTAAAGTCCTGCTGGTAAAAGCCTATACTGTCAGAAATTACTGACACTTAATAGTGTCAGAATAAGTTGAAACCTTTATTGACAGATGATCTGTCAGTATAGGCTAATAGTAAAGATCACTCAATATACATACATACATTTTAGTGCTGCTATATTTACTCAAGATTAACACATGAAAAAAAATAGTAATTAATAACAAAAACCTGAGACTAACATATTTATTAGAAACCATATGTCGAACTAGACCAAGTATTTTGCCTAACCACAAACACGAAACATACATCTTTCTCAAGGATGAAATGCAAGTACAACGATTATCGCAATCCAACTAACTGTATCTCAGCTAAAAGAAGAAAATAGTAATTCTTGGTGTTTGCAATCCTCATGTCATACATCAGCCTCATCCTTGGGTATTCTTAAGTGACTACATACAAGAGACGTTGAACACTGATCGGAACAAGACTCTACACAGAAATTGAAATCTGGTTAGCATAAAAGAAAGGTGTAGACAGTACTAACTTGACACAGAGAGAAATGTTTAATTCAACATCTCAACGCCAAGGCTAGCATGCACATAAACACTCAAATACCTATAATATTGATGTCTATTTTAAGTGATACTAGACATTCTACAAACTAAGTTCCCAATATATCCCAGTGTAAGAGCCTGAACGTTAGGATAGGACATGTACAAGGTAAATCCATAAAGAAAAAGTAAAACATAGCAGCATCGGCATGTCAATGATGACATGTATTACATACTTGTCAAAGGGTTTATCTACTTACCACTTTGATATGCTGATTGTCGACTCCTCGTTCCTTGACCAAGTCAACAGGTGCAGCTATTGTGCCCCCTAAATATGGTTCAAATACAAAAAAAAATATAAGAATGGCAATAAAACATAAAATAAAATATAAAAGGGCAGACTTAATGTAAAAATGAAAACAACTAACATGTTGCTAGCATAGAATCCACAATAAACACTTGAGTTCCTTCAGCAAACTTATCCGGTAACCTGCGAAAGGAACATGAAGCCATCATAAGTTAAGCATGGTTAAGACCTGAAAGTTTTAAATCAAACAAACATTCTAGTGAATTGTGACCCTAGTTTGAACTTCTTGTTCAAATAAACCGTTGATTCAAATGTCTCTTCACTTATGCTAACACCTAAGAGTTAGAAAAAGACTATATAAGACAAAAATAATCCGTATTGTACAGAAACTGTTCCACCACGATACTTTTGAGAAAGATAATCCGTACTGTACAGCAACCAAACCGCTTACCAGGTACAAGCCTACTTGAGTACACCCATAAAAATCACCTCTTTTCCTGGATCCTGTGCTCTCACCTGAAATACATACAATAATCATCGTCAGTTGTTTTCAAGACTGCTATTGTGGTGTACACGCATAACAACGGCATATTTTATAATATCAGTTGTCAACTATTTGCTGACTTTAATATAGTAACTGCTGATAAAGAAAACGTCGAATTTGAACTTGCATGTCACTTACTATCTTGCTAAAACTTGATGTTCTTAGATTCCACCATATAGGAGTATGTTAATCAATTGATTATTGCACAATGTAAAATTTAAAGAAATAATCACTACATATATCATGATCCCTACAAAAAAACACTCAATAAGCACTGCTCAAACAAATACATACAATAAACAAAATCTGATAGCTAAAATTTATGATGGACGTATTCAGATTACCTCTTCCATCTCCATCTCGGATTCATCTACAGGTCGTGCCAGATCATTAAGCTCCATTTCAAAAATGCATTTACTGGGATCATCCTGTAAAATTTCATCCCATCCTATCTCCACCTATAGCCAAAATATATATTGCTTTTATAATCAGTAATGGCTTCCTCAGTTTAACCCTTTAGATACAAAGAGCTTTAAAATGACTCACATCTAGGTCTAGCAGCCTATTTCACCACCTCGAAAATCATAGAGTCACGAACAAGGTGGCCCATTTTACCACCTGCCAACATTAGCATGTTCTCCCCACGTATACAACGATTTGCTGCAAAAGAAGTATATGTTATAAAAAGTACCACCATATTAGATTAACAACTACAAATCTAAGTATGTAAATAAGCAATCACAAGTGTAGTTAATGGTATAGTTTCAGAATGACAAACGTATACGCCCACTTATTATATATACTACAACAACCACATAAATTTCACTTGTGTCCCTGATAGGACTATATCCCACAACCTCTTGGTTCAGGACATATGTATGTCACATATGCCACTAAGCCAAAGGCCTTTTGGTATAGTAGTTGAAACACACCCGGGGTAAAGGTGTGAATTTTGTCCCATTTACTTGCATGATACTCAATCTAGCTTGCGTTATATCTTAAAACAGGTTTGATCATGAAAAGTAGTTGTTTCATGTATAAATTTCATGTATTAGTGAGGTCAGATCCTTGTGTTTGATATGCAACTTGAACATAAATTTTTATTACTGTAGAATGATGATCCAAATATAGAGGTTATCATTTAATTTTAGGATTGAACCGAATAAATGTTTAAAATAGTTATTTATTTTTTTAATATTTGTCATTAAGAAATAGAAAGAACCATAATATTTTCACAGAAGATCCAACTACAAAAAGATGTCATTATGCAAAAAGATACTTTTTTGAAATGGGTAAAAAAAGAACCCCCAAGTCTGCATTTAAAGCATACGACCCCATAAATCTTATTTTTTTCAAAAGACCTACAATCTTTTTCTTCACTTTAACTGATAAACTGTTTGCGCAGTTGAACCCTTATCTAATAACAAGTTGAAGAACATTCGACCATAAGTATAAATTGCCTAACAAAATATAAGGCATGCAAATGACTACCAAAATATATGGTTCAAATATGTATCAGACTTACAGCTTCTTTAGCAAGAGCATTTGGAACCCTTTCCCTTACAATCTGTTCCAGTCGTGATGGCGCAAGAGGCACTAGATCACTAATTCCTTTCAAGCCATTATGTACACGTAAAAGAACTTGGTCTTTCTTGCTAGTCCACGTGGCTGCTTCAATATCTCCAAGAAATTGTAAGGTGGGATGAAATTGCTTACGAGCATATCCACACCCAAATCGACAAATTTCCCCCTTGATGCAGCCTGATACGCAAATTAATGAAAGAAACTGAGAAAGTTAAACAGATCCTGTTTAGTTACTAACTTTTATGCGGATCAAGACACAATCAATGTCTTAAGAGTTATAAAACTTACAACCATAATCTAAACTTCTTTCTACAGTAGCAATTTTTGAGGTTTCATGCGCTGAAATACATTTCCAATATAATTTTGACCTGTTTAATCCACTTGACCCATTGGACCTCTTTCCAGTTTAGTCAAATCTTTTAGCTTGCCCATCAATCGATCTATTTTTTGTATATAAATGGGCCAAAATGGGCACCTGTACCATCCTCAAGAAAGTAATAAAAGTACGATTTTCTTACAGAAGAAAGAAGAGCCCGGTGGTGCACAACATCAATGTATGAAACTGCTCCAGATAAGGTCCTCAAGATTGTCTGGCAAAATAAGAACGCATACAATTACAATCAAATCAAAACTGATAACTTAATTTTATAATTAGACGTATTTACAAATTATGAACTTACCACAAGCATGGCCACCTCATCAGGCACTAAGTGCACATTGTTATGCATATTCCCAATAAGTTGATCATAATCATCCGTATCACCCTGGAACAAGCTCTGGATTGACTGACCAACAATAGGTCACTTTAGGAGTTCAGATTGCATATTATCTCAGCAGGTCAACTAAAAAAACACAAGAAAGATTAAATGGGCCATTCAACACATCTTTTCAAACTCAATTAAACTTTATAGAATACATAAGACATTCTAAGACTAAACTCAGTTAGCTTTATTTCTATCATGTTTCAAGAAGCTACATGGCTAATGTCCTTTTTAGCAACTAAATGAATATGGGTACCACAATCTAATCACACAATTCATGTATATATCTTGCAAATAATAATGAATACACATTAACACATTTTAAAAATGACAGAAAAGTGTGTGTACCTTGCTTTCATTGATACATCAAAAGTAAAAGATGAAAGTCGCTATTTCATATTCGTGCATCAGTAGAACTACTCATTCCGACCTTACCTAAATCTCAGATTAAAAATTTTCTTCCTGTTAGGTGTGATGAAAAAGAACTTGAATAGTCATTATGTGAGCGTGTTATTGTAACTCCTGACGGAAACATTACAAAACCATTAGATCCAGCAGAAGCTGTCGTAAGTCGGATGCTGCAGCAAAAACAGTGTATTCTAGACTTTTTGATTGGTAAGAAGATCAAAATTCAAAATAACCCATTAATAATGCACATACTTGACAGTCGTCCTGTTTTACCCATTAGCAAACTTAAAAATATATCATGACAGTTTATAAATCACAATTTCAAGCAGAAGTGGGACAATTTGCAGACAATGATCTAGCTACATTTGAAGCGAGGGCACATGAATAATCAAATATTCACCTTATTTTCATTATTTGAAAGTAAACGGTTAAAAAATGACCAGGTGCGATAAAAGCCAAACATAAACTAATGATTCTAACCAAATGACCTATATCAATAGTCGAACCACCGTAAATTCATGTCCGAGTCTCGAGTCTACCATGTTAGTTAGCTCGATAAACTAAGTCTACTTATAACCAAAGCCCCTAAAACAACTAACTCTTCTTCCAATTTCTACACTAATCATAACAGAATTAAAAGCTTTAACTAATAACTCAACAAAATCAACAAACATTCAGGCCATATACTACAATCAAAAGCATTCTAAAAACGAATAAAAATATGCACCAAACTACGATTCGAAACCGAACTAACTCGACTAGCTTCGAAACTGATTAACTAATTTCGAAACCCTAATTAAATCGATTCAACAAAACCCTAATTAAATCAATTCAACGAAATTGAATTGATTGAGATGAGGAACGATTGAGAGTGTGTGAGATTGAGTTGAATCGATTGAGATGAGGGACGATTGAGAGTGTGTGAGTGTGTGTGGGTTTGAATTGAATTGGGGATTTTGTGTGTGCGAGAGAGTTAGGATAGTTAACTTTTTTTAAAATTTTCTGTTCAATTGTAAATTTTATAAATTTATGTATTCTTTTCTTTACGTTTTCTTTAAATGAGAAAGTTATTGGTACTTTTTTTTTACGCTTAGACACCGGACCGAATTGGTCCAAAACCTTGGATCGATACTGGATTGAAATGGTTCGCTCTGATCCAGATCGGTCCAGTTTTTTTGGTTTTCGGTCCGGTCTGGTTTTAATTAAGAAAAATAAACAAATTTTTGTTAGACCGAACCGGATCAGACCAGAACAACCGGAATGCGGACCGAAATGGTCCATAATCACGGAGCGAGGACCAGACCAAATTTGCTCGGTGCGGTTTGATTTTCCGATCCACCGGTCCAAATGCTCACCCTTACTTATATGTTTGGTTAGGTCCAGTTTTTCAGTCAATCTTATCTAAAGCATAATGGTCAGTTGTGTGTAAGATCAGACCGAAACAATCCGAAAATCAAATATTAAGTCAAGTGTGGTTCGAGGACATGACTGAAATACGTTAGGTCAAGTTCAAGCTCGAGGCGATTTATCCGTTCGAGGGCCGGATTGAAATAGGTTTTTGCCCAAACTTTTTGCAAAGTATAGGTGAAATTTAAACTTTTGCTCACACATTTTAAAAAGTATGGGTGAAAGTTAGACTTTTGCCTACACATTTTGAAAAGTATGAGTGAAAGTTAAACTTTTGCCCACACTTTTTGAAAAGTATGGGCGAAAGTTAGACTTTTGCCCACACTTTTTGAAAAGTATGGGTGAAAGTTAGACTTTTGCCTATACTTTTTGAAAAGTGTGAGTGAAAGTTAGACTTTACTCACACTTTTTTTAAAGTATGAGCAAAACTAGACTATTACTTACATTTTTCTTGAAAAGTGTAAGTAAATATACACTTTCACTTACACTTTTTTTTATGTATCATTAAAAAGTGTGTCACTGTATGCCCTTTTTCTTGTAGTGATTATGTATTTCTAGATAAAACTTGCAAATTTTAAAGTATGCGAAAGAGTTATGTACAAGTGTACAACATATGTGTTGATGTGTATATGGTGTTTGAAATAACACTCGTCTTTCTGGTAAAGTTAGCTTTTGTGGGTTATCAATTTCAAGTTTGCACATAACTACTAAATATATGTTGTATGAAATATGTCTGTAGTTTCACAAATTGTCCAATCGTATAAGTAAGGAGAGCCATTTTTAAACTTAGGAAAAATTGTAAGGCTCTGTGCGAAATTACATATTGAACCTTTTCGAGAACACTTTTTTATGAAAAATATGTGCATATATGCCTATAATTGTTAGCGGGACAAATTTTAGGACCCTTAAAAATTTTGATGCCCTGTGCGGTCGCCCACCTTGCACACCCTCGAAAACGGCCATACAAGTATCTTTTCCGAGGAAAATGTAAAGAAAAGGCCAATAGAAGGTGTATAGGATACTATATAAGATGAGGATTATACGACGTATAGACCATATGAGATTCTATTCGACGTATAAACCTTACTACGTACACGTCGTATATGGTAAGTTCAGTTTAAAAAAATGGTTTAGGGCATCTTATATATACTAATATAAGATGTTTTCTAAATATTATGCTATAAGGTTATCCCAAAAAGATACAAGGAGTAGCACGTGGTGCAAGTTTATGGGGTGAGTCGAGATGTGGGTAACAAAGGCAAAAGACAAAACCTAGTCTTAAATGATTGCCAAAAATCCGTGTCATAATCGTGACAAGCAATACGAAAGCAGCTGTGTAGAGTAGGGAGTATATAGTACTCCGTAATATGTAAAGATCTGTGTGGTAGTTAAATACTTGAGAGCTCTTTTCTCCATATTAATGACGTACTGTGATGTGATTTAAACAATAAAAGTGGATAAAACCATCTTGACTTACCCAACACAGAAACATATAATCTAAATAAACCTTTTGATCAAGACAAATTTTTCTACAATTGGAGGCTTGAGATCTTCAAGTATTCGAGAAATTGAAGAATACCTTCTCAAACCATTTATTTATACAATAAAAAGGTGCCCAGCTATATAGCATATGAAAACCTTTGGCATTTGAGGTAGAGGTGGCAAATTTTGCCCATTTTAATACATATAGATACTTTTTGTCTATTTTCAAAAAAGGATAGGCACTTATTGCCCATTCTTTATAATGAATGGGTTAAACGAACACATATGTAAGAAACTAAATGGGATTAACGGGCACACTTGTAAAATACATATTAGTATACTTGACGAATATTTTTTATTAAAATTTCTATCCCGGCTTTCAAACAAGTATTTTTATTTTTTATTTGTAAGTTTTTATATGTTTTTTCCCTTTTTAAGCTTACGCTCGTTTAGCCCGCCCGTTTTGCCCGTGCCCGTTTACCCCGCCACCCGTACCCGCCCGCCCATTTTACCGCCTCTATTTGAGGTGATTGGAACCATATTTTTTAGTAACAAACAGTATTTTGACAATATAAAAAAAAAGTCTTTTAGTAACACTTTTTTTGACATTTCTGATGTGAAGCTAGGCCTTTGCATCTGTTTAGAGTCATTCACCATCTTTTGATTTTCTTGCGTATGATTGGCATATGTAAATACATACAATATAATTGGTAAACGATTGTTATATCTTCAAAGACGTTTAAAGTTTGTCTTTTTGTTAGCAGTTTGTCTTTTTATTGGCTGAGTAATAGGTGTAAAAAACTTAGTTTAGATTAGGAGTTATGGATGAAAACTCCGGTTTTAGCTATCTTTCCGATTGTATAATATTCTTTTGTTGCTTCTAGCTTCTTGTTAGATCTTGTTCTAATAAAATTCTGCCGTCAAAATAAAAGAAAATTAGTAAAGGGCAATCACTTTTTTAACAACAAACTCATTTGGTCATTTCCCATGCCTTCTACTAGTCTGGATTTGATCAAGCATAAACATATGACAAACTTTGATGTTCTGATAAAGGGGAATTGTTGCTCAAGTAAATAGCTAATAAATTGCTTTTCGGTGCCAAAACAAAGTATTTAATTGGAAACCTTTTCTCCAGTCTAAAGTGTAAGTAAATAGGGTGTCACGGGTGTGATAATCTTGGATATCTAATTTGAATCGTGTTAAATTCACTTTCCGTATAAAGTATTTCGACCCTATGGTGCTTGAGTTACACGAAATCCTTATCGGGTTAATTCAAGTAGAAACACTTTGATTTCTAGGCATAAGAGATTAAAGCAGGAACTGAGAGGAATTGTGTGTTTTTTGTTATGTTCATATGAAACCAAATTATGTTAATCAACAAACATAAATGACGGTTACAAAGTAGTTGAAACGAATAGTTACAACTGTTCTCCAACAGGCGTGTCGGTTGGGTTTTCGCGGGAAAATTAAGACGAATCCTTAATACCGATTCGTAAAAATCGTTTAGGTTTTGGGGCGCTGCCCCAAACCCCAGCGGGACCTCAGCAAGGGGGCGCAGCCCCCTTGACCCCTGCATTTTCGTCGTGGGCGATAACATATTAGCTCAACGAGTGTGCACTCCGCACTTCCCCTAACTCGTGTCAAAATCGAATATGAAATCTCATTAGTCTCTAGTAAATCCCGATTAACTAAAATAATTGATGACACTAAAATCACCAACATAAAGAACCCATAAACATATCGTTTCATTGTTCATGAGTTGTTGCAGTAATTGTGTGATACATCATTGATCATGCGTTGTAGCTAGCTTAAGCATGACAGATACTCGTTGTCAGGGGCGGATCTATATGGATGGGATGGGGTGGCATTGCCCCCCATTAAAAAATTTAGAACACACAAAGTATGTAGAAAAAAGATCTAATTGTTAGAAAAAATGTTAGGTGCCCCCATAGAAATCCTGAAAGTGCCCTCCATATTCTTGAAGGTTATCAAAAATCAAAGTGAGGCAAAATTGATCGTCGGAATAAATGGTTGAAATATACTCCAGTACTGATGAAGAAGATGAAGTTGACTTATGAAGAGGGAAAACTAAATGACAACATACTTGGTCTCGTGGTAGAAAAAGAAGTGAAGGGCAAAAAGTAGTGTACTATATTTACTTTTAAATAACCAATGTATATTTTACTATTAATATAGTACAAAACTAGTAGAGGACAAGACTACCTAAGTGAATGGTTAGGTTAAATGTACATATTTACCTCAAAGATAATGTTGTTTGAGGTCAATTTAAGGTCTAGAAGGGTAGCTTAATTGGTTATACGAAGTTATACTTTGTTTAAAAAAATAAAACTACAGAGTACGGACAATATTACAAGATGTGGAAATTAATTGTGTTACATTGAATTAGATTATTTTTTTTTGCCTTAAGTTATCGAAATAAAGTAATTCGCTGCTTTTAATCACACCCAACCCGACCCGAACCGACATGTTTCAAGTTACAAAAAGAACATATTGGTCGATGCCCCCCGTGTTCATATTTTCTAGTTCCGCCACTGCTCGTTGTTAGTAATAAGAGTGATTCTGAATTATATATGTTTCCTAGATAAGACCACTCTAACTCTCACAAATTAATACAAATAAGAGCTCATATCACAAATTCATACAAGCAACAATAGATTAAACAAAAAATAAATGAAAGTAAATTAAAGATACATCAGAACAAATATAATGGTAGATAACAAACATCATATCATATCATTGTCTAATAGCGCAAGAGAAGGCAATCTTCGAGGCCTAGCTAGTATCTTGGTGGTGCGAGTTTTCTTGGTCCATAGTATGGAGGAGGTGCGTATGTCGGATAGGGGAGTACGTTGATGAACAGCTTCAGTCCCATTTCACAATGCTTACCTACACCACATATATACCATTTCCTTCCTGGTGTTGCTAAGGTGATCACATCGTATCCACTAGTAAGTGCTTCATTAACAGCAGGAATTGCACATTGCTGAAATTGAGTTCCATTTACTCTAAAGACATTATGTTTCGCTATGGGGTACCTGAAAACTGCATTAATAACAATTTCATGGTTTAGCAGTTTGCTTCAAAACATACCATACTTATAATCTTTGCATGCATTTAATTCGAGCGAGAGAATCCATACCAAGTTTGTCTCCCACTACGAATTCTTTTCCTGTGGCCCAGGCTTGGTAATCAAAGTTGAGGGTCCAGCCATAGTTATCTCCAACTACAAACACCTTGCCAGAAGGAACGGGAGAAGGAGCTGGAGAAGGCGAAGGAGTCGGAGGCACGGATTGAGGGAGAACATTGATGAATAGCTTCAGTCCCATTTCACAATGCTTACCTACACCACATATATACCATTTCCTTCCTGGTGTTGCTAAGGTTATCACATCATATCCACTCGTTAGAGCCTCGTTGCTAGGTGGAATGATGCATTGCTGGAAAAGAGTTCCATTGACTCTGAAGACATTATGTTTTTCCGCAGCATATCTGAACACTACATCAAGAATACAAGATTGAATTTTATATGACAATCACTAATATGTGCATCCATATTCCAGCATGCAAAATTTTATAATGCTCATATTTGAGGTGGGAACATACCAAGTTGATCGCCAACAACGAATTCCTTGCCTTTGGCCCAAGCTTCATAATCGAAATTGAGTGTCCAACCTTTTTCGTCGCCAACATTAAATACCTTTGCTGAAACCGAAGAAGCTAAAGCTACTAAAGTTGCTACCAAGAAGATGATGCTACTTGCCATTTTTCAAATAACTGCTTAAAGTATTTAGTTATGTTGGTTTCTGTATGTGTGAAGTACAGTTTAGCTAGGCGATGTGTCTATTTATACAAGAATGCTTAACATTGTAACAAGTTTTAATTGGACGGCATGGTATCAAATATTGGATGGACCAAGTCCTATGTATTTTAAAAAGATTGTTTTTTTAAGGTTGATACAAAACTCCAAGTTCAGGTGTTAAAAATGGAAGCATGATACTATCTTATTGTGAAAATGACTTGTTCAAATGCATGATTCTATAAACAAAACGAATTGTCTAATTACAAGATCCCATCCCTCGTCCGGTGCAACTTCATGTACGCCTGCAGTCTGACCATTTCTTAAAGTTTCTTTTGGGGAAGAAAAATCCAAGGACACAAAAAGTGATAATTTATCCAACATAATGTTCTAGCATTGCATGTACAACGAGTTCTGTTATGTATAGTCATGATATTCGCCTAAGTCGTGTCTAGGGATAGTGTCGAATAGCCTAGTTTCCTAATAGCCATGAATAAAGGTCGGTTGGCAATGTCTAAGCCCAACCCGACCCGTAGGACTTGTTATAGTCAGTTCCCCCTCATCTCTATAAAAAGAGGTGAGGGGGAACGAACCAAATACGTCATTCTTTCAATAAACTAATCGAGATTCGATTAGGGATAATACCTTGTGGGCGTCGCCTTTCTTTTCTGTCGATTCGTCTGTGGGTGTGTGTTCTTGATGGATATTCCGCATCTAGTAATCAGGGTTGTAGGGATTAAACCCTACACGTGGTATCAGAGCTCGGTTCTTCGAGTGGCTGATTATCTAGGATCGATCGTGGAGTGGTGTTCTTGTTGATTGGGTTTAGATCGACAAGGGAGCAGCTTGAATCGCCAGAAAAGGGTTCTTGATCTTCGGTTGTTGTCTGCCATTGTTGTTCTTCTGTGGAGGCTGTATAACAAGGAAGGAAGAGGAAGAAGAAGATCCGATTGTTTGTGTGGGTTAGATAAAAAGAGAAGTCAACCCTATTACAGGGTACTAACAATCTGTATTTTTCTTTTGGGCCAAAGATTATCAGTTTGCTTTTGGGCCCAAGACAAATATAATTGGATCAAAAGCTTTTTAAAAGTGATTATTATTTTTTGTTTGTTATAAACAAAAGTAGTATTATTTTTAATAAGTTTTACACAAGGGGACTTCGTAATTCGTGATTGTGAGGTTTAACATATCACAAGGTTTAGCGAGTTACCGAAGGGACTTTGTCGGTTTGTGATTGTGAGGTTTTCACAAGGTTTAGCAAATCAACAAAGGGATTAAAGAATGACGGGAGCCAAGTTTGACATCGAAAAATTCGATGGAACTGGTGATTTCGGGTTATGGAGAATCAAGATGCGTGCTTTATTAATCCAGACCGGATGTGAAGCAGCTCTAGAGGTTTTACCCGCGAATATGGAAGCTGAAGAGAAATCTAAGCTTGACAAGAAAGCTCACAGTGCCATGATTTTGTGTTTAGGTAACAAGGTCCTGAGAGAGGTTACCGGGGAGACGACTGCAGCGGGGGTTTGGTCAAAGCTCGAGTCTTTGTACATGACAAAGTCATTGGCCAACAAGTTGTACCTGAAGAAGAAGTTGTATACATATAGATGAGTTCAACAAAATCGTTCTTGTTTTAGCAAATAATGAGGTAAAATTCGAAGATGAAGATCTTGCTTTATTGTTACTCACTACTTTACCAGCATCATACGAACACTTTGTGGATACCTTGCTTTATGGACGGAAAGATTTGACTTTGGAGGACGTGATGGCCACACTAAATTAAAAGGAAATCAAAGAAAGGTTCAAGGCGAAGGGGGGGTGATGGTGAAGGGTTATATGTGAGGGGAAGAACTGATCGTAGGAATTCGCATCAGTCAAAGGGAAAGTCAAGATCGAAGTCTCGAGGTGGAAGACTCAAATGCTTTATTTGCCAATCTGAGGAGCACTTGAGAAGAGACTGTCCGAAGAATAATCGCAAGAAGTCAAAAGGTTACGTCAAGAAAGATAATCAACCAAGCTCCAGTGGTTCGATTTACGACGATTCTGAGGTGATGATGGTGACGAGTGCAGAAAGACTGCAATATTGGATCATGGATTCAGGAGGTTCATATCACATGTCACCCAGGTTAGATGTATTTTTTGATTTTCTGGAACGCGATGGGGGCAGCGTACTGTTGGGATACAACAGGGAGTGCAAGATCAGGGGTATTGGCAAGGTAAAGGTACAACTGAAAGATGGGTCAAATTTGTGTTACACAATGTCACGTACATTCCTGAATTGAAAAGAAACTTGATATCGCTGGGAACTCTTGAAAAAGAGGGATATACCGTAAAATTGCAGTCAGGAAAAATCAAGGTGATTAATGGTTCTAGGGTTATTATATCTGGAACCCGAAGGGAGAAATGTGTGTACTCTTTGGATGGCCATGCAGTGGCCGGTGAGCTTAATGCTAGTGTTAAAGAAAAAGTCAGTCTTGTGCAGGTTTGGCATAAAAGACTAGAACATATCAGTGAGGCGGGACTACACGTGCTAGAAAAGCAGGGATTGTTTGGCAAGAAGAGTCTAGGTAAGCTCGATTTTTGTGAGAATTGTGTTCTGGGAAAGTCACATCGAGTCCGTTTCGGTGTAGGAAGGCACACTACTCAGGGAGTGATAGACTATGTTCATTCAGACTTATGGGGTCCGTCTCAGGTGGAATCATTGCGAGGTAAGAGGTATTTCTTATCTATAGTTGATGATTATTCGAGGAGAGTATGGGTTTATGTTCTCAGGTTCAAACACGAAGCATTTGAGAAGTTCAAAGAGTGGAAGCAGTTAGTAGAAAATCAGACTGGGAGGACGGTTAAGAAGCTTAGGACGGATAATGGTCTTGAGTTCTGTAACCGGGAGTTTAATCAGCTATGCACTGAGAGTGGGATTGCTAGACATTTGACAGTTGCCGGGACGCCGCAACAGAATGAGTTAGCAGAACGGATGAACAGAACTCTCATGGACAAGGTACGCTGTTTATTAATACAGTCTGGATTGCCCAAGACCTTCTGGGCGGAAGCGACATGTACGGTCGCATATCTTATAAATAGGTCACCGTCGACAGCGATTGAGAAGAAGACACCTATGGAGATGTGGTCGGGACATCCTAGTGATTATGTGATGTTGAGGGTTTTCGGCTGTGTCGCATATTCACACGTTAAACAAGGTAAGCTCGAGCCGAGAGCGGTAAAATGCGTTCTTTTGGGGTATCCTGAAGGTGTGAAGGGGTACAGACTATATAGGCTTGATAATGAATCACCTAAAATAGTCACAAGCAGGAACGTGGTCTTCAATGAAAGTGTCATGTACAAAGACACGTTGAAGGATACTGGTGCAGGTAAAGATAAGTCTGTTGAGGAATTACATGTTGAGGTGGAACTGCAGCGGTTAAATAATCATACGCCTGAGGAAGACCAGCCTGGTCAGGAAGATCAAACAGGTCAGGAAGATCAGACAGATCAGGATGACCAAACGGATCAGGAATATGGCTATGATGAAGGTGCAGGGGTTCAAGAAATTGATCATCCATCGGATCTCACAGATTATCAATTGGTTCGGGATAGAGAGCCAAGGACAAGAACGAAACCGGCAAGGTTTCGGGATGAGAGTAATATGGTTGCTTACGCGTTTGCTGCAGCAGAGGAAGAAGATACTCAAGAGCCATTGACATACCAGGAACTAGTTGCTTGTGAAGATAGTTCTAAGTGGAAAGCTGCTATGAAAGAAGAGATGGATTCTCTGAAGAAGAACAAGACCTGGGTGTTAGTAGATCATCGAACTGGGCAAAAGTTGGTGAGCTCCAAATGGCTGTACAAAATAAAGAAAGGGATTGAAGGTGTTCAAAAACCTAGGTACAAGGCAAGGTTGGTGGCTCGTGGATTCACACAAAGAGCAGGTATTGATTACAATGAAGTATTTTCGCCGGTAGTTCGACACACATCTATTCGAGTTATACTTGCATTGACTACGTATAAAGATTATGAGCTGGAGCAGCTTGATGTAAAGACGGCGTTTTTACATGGAAATCTTGAAGAAGTGATCTACATGAGGCAACCACCGGGATTTGAACAAGGTAACAAGGTATGTTTGTTAAAGAAATCTCTTTATGGTTTGAAGCAGTCGCCTAGGCAATGGTACAAGAGGTTTGATGAGTATATGTTGAGCAATGGGTTTAAGCGTAGCAGTTACGACAGCTGCGTATATTACAGGATTTATGCACCAGGGAAGTATATCTATCTATTGTTATATGTAGATGATATGCTGATTGCTTGTAAAAGCAAGGCTGAGATCGCGGCTACCAAGTCTTTGCTTAAAAGGGAGTTCGACATGAAAGAGCTCGGGGAAGCAAAGAAGATTCTTGGTATGGAGATCGTCAGGGATCGGAGTCGCAAGATTCTGAGGGTGTCACAATCCGGGTACGTTTCTAAAGTTTTAAACAGGTTTAGAATAAACAATGGGAAATCGATAGAGATGCCATTGGGTGGGCACTTCAAGCTGTCGTTGAAGGATTGCCCGGTTAGGGATTGTGATGTTGAAAGAATGAGTAGGGTGTCGTATGCAAATGCGGTTGGGAGCTTAATGTACTTGATGGTATGCACGAGGCCAGGCATAGCGTATGCAGTAAGTGTAGTTAGCAGATATTTGGCGAATCCGGGTAAACTCCATTGGAAAGCAGTGAAGTGGATTATGAAATATTTGTAGGACACTATAAACGTAGGTTTGGTGTATGGGACAAATCGTGGCAACCATGTGGACGTAACAGGTTTTGTTGATTCAGACTACGCTAAGGATCCGGATAAAGGTAGGTCTCTCACTGGTTACGCATTTTTAGTACAGGGATGTGTTGTAAGCTGGAAAGCAACGCTACAACACGTGGTGGCTCTTTCAACTACAGAGGCAGAGTATATGGCCATTACGCAAGCTGTGAAGGAAGCTATTTGGCTGAGGGGACCCTTTGAAGAGTTGGGCATGAAGCTCAACACTGTTGCAGTTAATTGTGATAATCAGGGCGCGATTCACTTATCGCGGAATCATGTTTTTCATGAAAGGACTAAGCACATTAATGTGCGTTATCACTTTATCAGAGAAGTCTTGGAAGCAAAGACGGTTGAAGTTCTAAAGGTGGGTACTGAACACAATGCTACGGATGCCTTGACGAAGGTGGTACCTGGACGCAAGTTACAACACTGCCTGGAATTGCTGAGTGTTGGGATAGGCTAATATATGCCTAAGGTGGAAATTGTTATGTTTAGTCATGATATTCGCCTAAGTCGTGTCTAGGGATAGTGTCGAATAGCCTAGTTTCCTAATAGCCATGAATAAAGGTCGGTTGGCAATGTCTAAGCCCAACCCGACCCGTAGGACTTGTTATAGTCGGTTCCCCCTCATCTCTATAAAAAGAGGTGAGGGGGAACGAACCAAATATGTCATTCTTTCAATAAACTAATCGAGATTCGATTAGGGATAATACCTTGTGGGCGTCGCCTTTCTTTTTTGTCGATTCGTCTGTGGGTGTGTGTTCTTGATCGATATTCCGCATCTAGTAATCAGGGTTGTAGGGATTAAACCCTACAAGTTCCTTCAGGTTCAAGTGTACATGCGTAGAGTATCTTAGCTTGGATTGATATGATGTTAAATTGTTAATTAACCAAATAAGGACTGAAACATAAAAGCAAAGCATTACATATCCTACTTGAAGAAAAGAACAAAAAACTTGGTCTTAAATGATTTCAAAAAATACGTGTCATATAGAAATCGTAACAACTAACAAAGAATACGAAAGCTTATACAGTAATATGTAAAATAGGGCTAATGATATATTTATAATAGTTGTCACGATATTCTTCTATATGTATTGTAGGGTTTAATCCCTACAACCCTGATTACTAGATGCGGAATACTCGATCACGAAGAACACACACAAAAAAAATCAATAGAAAAGAAAAGCGACGCCCACAAGGTATGATCCCTAATCGATTACGATTAGTTATTGAAAGAATGACGTACCTAATCCCCTCCCCTCTCATCCCCTTTTATAGAGACGAGGGGGGAAGTCGGTTCCAATTACAAGGAAAGAAACCTACGGGTTGGGCTTGGGACACAAGCGACCAACCGACCTTTTATTCGACTAAGTAATTAGGAAGCTTGACAATAGACTTAGGCTAATAGAAGACTAAACATAACAATTTCTACCTTAGGCTTATATTATCCTATCCCAACACTCAGCAACTCCAAGCAGTGTTGTAACTTGCGACCAGGTACCACCTTCGTCAAGGCATCCGCAGCATTGTGTTCAGTTCCCACCTTCAGAACTTCAACCGTCTTTACTTCCAAGACTTCTCTGATAAAGTGATAACACATGTTGATGTGCTTTGCCCTTTCATGAAAAACATGATTCCGCGATAAGTGAATCACGCCTTGATTATCACAATTAACTGCAACATTGTCAAGTTTCACACCAACTCTTCAAAGAGTCCCTTAGCCAAATAGCTTCCTTCACAGCCTCAGTAAGAGCCATATACTCCGCCTCTGTAGTTGAAAGAGCCACCACGTGTTGTAGCGTTGCTTTCCAGCTTACAACACATCACTGTACTAAAAATGCGTAACCAGTGAGAGACCTACCTTTATCCGGATCCTTAGCGTAGTCTGAATCAACAAAACCTATTACGTCCACATGGTTGCCACGATTTGTACCATACACCAAACCCACGTTTACCGTACCCTGCAAATATTTCATAATCCACTTCATTGCTTCCCAATGGAGTTTACCCGGATTCACCAAATATCTGCTAACTACACTTACTGCATACGCTATGTCTGGCCTCGTGCACACCATCAAGTACATTAAGCTCCCAACCACATTAGCATACGGCACCTTACTCATTCTTTCAACATCATAATCCCTAACTGGGCAATCTTTCAACGACAACTTGAATTGCCCGTCCAATGGTGTCTGAACCGACTCTCCATTGTCCATTATAAACCTGTTTAAAACTTTAGAAACGTACCCGGATTGTGATACCCTCAGAATCTTGTGACTCCGATCTCTGACGATCTCCATACCAAGAATCTTCTTTGCTTCCCCGATCTCTTTCATGTCGAACTCCCTTTTAAGCAAAGACTTGGTAGCCGCGATCTCAGCCTTGCTTTTACAAGCAATCAGCATATCATCTACATATAACAATAGATAGATATACTCCCCTGGTGCATAACTCCTATAATATATGCAGTTGTTGTAACTGCTACGCTTAACCCGTTGCTCAGCATATACTCATCGAACCTCTTGTACCATTGCCTAGGTGACTGCTTCAAACCATAAAGAGATTTCTTTAACAAACATACCTTGTTACCTTGTTCAAATCCCGGTGGCTGCCTCATGTAGATCACTACTTCAAGATTTCCATGTAAGAATGCCGTCTTTACATCAAGCTGCTCCAGCTCATAATCTTTACACGCAGTCAATGCAAGTATAACCCGAATAGATGTGTGTCAAACTACTGGAGAAAATACTTCATTGTAATCAATTCATGCCCTTTGTGTGAATCCACGAGCCACCAACCTTGCCTTGTACCTAGGCGTTTGAATACCTTCAATCCCTTCCTTTATTTTGAACAGCCATTTGCAGCTCACCAGCTTTTGCCTAGATGGATGATCTACTGACACCCAGGTCTTGTTCTTCTTCAGAGAATCAATCTCTTCTTTCATAGCAGCTTTCCACTTATAACTGTCTTCACAAGCAACTGCTTCCTGGTATGTCAATGGTTCATGAGTATCTTCTTCCTCTGCTGCAGCAAACGCGTAAGCAACCATATTACTCTCATCCCGAAACCTTTCCGGTTTCGTTCTTGTCCTTGGCTCTCTATCCCGAACCAATTGATAATCTGTGAGATCCGGTGGATGATCAATTTCTTGAACCCCTGCATCTTCATCACAGCCATTTTCCTGATCTGACTGATCTTCCTGATATGTCTGGTCTTCCTGAACTGTTTGATCTTCCTGACCTGGATGATCTTCTACAGGCGTATGATTATTTAACCTCTGCAATTCCACCTCAACCTGTAATTCCTCAACAGACTTATCTTTACCTGCACCAGGATCCTTCAACGTATCTTCATACATGACACTTTTATTGAAGACCACGTTCCTGCTTGTGACTATTTTAGGTGATTCATTATCAAGCCTATATAGTTTGTATCCCTTCACACCTTAAGGATACCCTAAAAGAACGCATTTTACCGCTCTCGGCTCGAGCTTACCTTATTTAACGTGTGAATACGCGACACAGCCGAAAACCCTCAACATCTCATAATCACTAGGATGTCCACACCACATCTCCATAGGTGTCTTCTTCTCAATCGCTGTCGATGGTGACCTATTTATAAGATATGCGGCCGTACATGTCGCTTCCGCCCAGAAGGTCTTGGGCAATCCATACTGTATTAATAAACAGCGTACCTTGTCCATGAGAGTTCTATTCATCCGTTCTGCTAACCCATTCTGCTGCGGCGTCCCGGCAACTGTCAAATGTCTAGCAATCCCACTCTCAGTGCATAGCTGATTAAATTCCCGTTTACAGAACTCAAGACCATTATCTGTCCTAAGCTTCTTAATCGTCCTACCAATCTGATTTTCTACTAACTGCTTCCACTCTTTGAACTTCCCAAATGCTTCGTGTTTGAACCTGAGAACATAAACCCATACCCTTCTGGAATAATCATCGACAATAGATAAGAAATACCTCTTACCTCCCAATGATTCCACATGAGACGGACCCCATAAGTCTGAATGAACATAGTCTATCACTCCGTGAGTAGTGTGCCTTCCTACACCGAAACAGACTCGATGTGACTTTCCCATAACACAATTCTCACAAAAATCATGCTTACCTAGACTATTCTTGCCAAACAAACCCTGCTTTTCCATCACGTGTAGTCCCGCCTCACTGATATGTCCCAGTCTTTTATGCCAAACTTGCACAAGACTGTCTTTTTCTTCAACACTAGCATTAAGCTCACCGGCCAATGCATGGCCATCCAAAGAGTACACACAATTCTCCGTTCTGGTTCCAGATATAATAACCCTAGAACCATTAATCACCTTGATTTTGCCTGACTGCAATTTTACGATATATCCCTCTTTTTCAAGAGTTCCCAGCGATATCAAGTTTCTTTTCAGTTCAAGAATGTACCTGACATTGTGTAACACAAAACTTGACCCATCTTTCAGTTGTACCTTTACCTTGCCAATACCTCTGATCTTGCACTCCCAGTTGTCTCCCAACAGTACGCTGCCCCCATCTCATTCCATAAAATCAAAAAATACATCTAACCTGGGTGACATGTGATATGAACCACCTGAATCGATGATCCAATCTTGCAGTCTTTCTGCACTCATCACCATCATCACCTCAGAATCTTCGTAAATCGAACCACTGGAGCTTGGTTGATCCTCTTTCTTGACGTAACCTTTTGACTTCTTGCGATTGTTCTTCGGACAGTCTCGTCTCAAGTGCTCCTCAGATTTGCAAATAAAGTATTTGAGTCTTCCACCTCGAGACTTCGATCTTGACTTTTCCTTTGACTGATGTGAATTCTTGCGATCAGTTCTTCCCCTCACATATAACCCTTCACCATCATCCCCCTTCGCCTTGAACCTTTATTTGATTTCCTTTGAATTTAGTGTGGCCATCACGTCCTCCAAAGTCAAATCTTCCCGTCCATAAAGCAAGGTATCCACAAAGTGTTCGTATGATGCTGGTAAAGACGTGAGTAAAAATAAAGCAAGATCTTCATCTTCGAATTTTACCTCAATATTTGCTAAATCGAGAACGATTTTGTTGAACTCATCTATATGATCGGAAATCTTTCGTCTAGACGGCATGTAGAATGTATACAACTTCTTCTTCAGGTACAACTTGTTGGCCAACGACTTTGTCATGTACAAAGACTCGAGATTTGACCAAACCCCCGCTGCAGTCGTCTCCCCGGTAACCTCTCTCAGGACCTTGTTACCTAAACACAAAATCATGGCACTGTGAGCTTTCTTGTCAAGCTTAGATTTCTCTGTAGCTTCCATATTTGCAGGTAAAACCTCAAGAGCTGCTTCACATCCGTTCTGGATTAATAAAGCACGCATCTTGATTCTCAATAACAATCACTAGTTCCATCGAATTTCTCGATGTCAAACTTGGCTCCCATCATTCTTTATCCCTTTGTTAATTTGCTAAACCTTGTGAAAACCCTCACAATCACAAATCAACAAAGTTCCTTCGGTAATTCGCTAAACCTCGTGATACGTTAACCCCTCACAATCACGAACTACGAAGTCCCCTTGTATAAATACCCTTCAAATTATATAATACACCTTTGTTATAGAAACAAAAAAAACTTTCTAGCCCAATAATACTTCTTGGTCCAATACTTAAACCCTTGGCCCAAAGTTTGTTTTTTTTAAATACGTATATCATGTAAGTTAAAGTATTGGCTTGTTGACTTTTATAACAAAAATCACAGCCACTGTTCTTCTTCTTCCCTCCTGCGATAGAACCAAGAGAAAAAAAAACGATCATTTGATCTTCGATAAATCGAAAACCAAACTCCTCTTCTCCGATCGATCTCTGCTACTCCGTTGATATTCTATAACCCGAACACCAACTCCTCTTCTCCGATCGATCCTAGAAACCAGCCACTCGAAGAACCGAGCTCTGATACCACTTGTAGGGTTTAATCCCTACAACCCTGATTACTAGATGCGGAATACTCGATCACTAAGAACATACACAACATAAATCCACAGAAAAGAGAACCGACGCCCACAAGGTATGATCCCTAATCTATTACGATTAGTTATTGAAAGAATGACGTACCTAATCCCTCCCCCCCCCCCCCCCTTATCCCCTTTTAGAGAGATAAGGGGGGAAGTCAGTTTCGATTACAAGGAAAGAAACCTACGGGTTGGGCTTGGGACACAAGCGACCAACCGACCTTTTATTCGACTAAGTAATTAGGAAGATTGACAATAGACTTAGGCTAATAGAAGACTAAACATAACATGGAAAAAAATTGCTATTATGCGTACTAAACTTGTTTTATATTATTTTTTTATGTATATTTTATAACTATTTTGTCTTTCATTTTATTAACCGAGAGAGGAAAAATGTAATATACAAAAATAAAAATAAAATGGAGTTTATTACATACAGGGGCAGATGCATGTAGTAACTGTGGGGGCGGCGCCCCCCATTGCTAGCCGGATATGATTAGATTTTAGTGTAATTTTAAGCGTTTTTTAAAAAGTCCCTCCACTAGAAATCTAAAATGCCCCCCACTCACTCACTAAAGTCCAACTTTTAACACTCCAAAACTTATAAATTCTTTTTTTTAAGTAAGAATACTTGATTTTTCGTTCTGATTCATCTCTTTTTCACCTCGTAATTAGCAAAAAAAATTTGCCCCCACATTTCAATTTCCTAATTCCGCCACTGATCATATAAAAGCAAAATATTTTGTGCCATACATAAAAGGATATCGTAACAACCTTAACCCTATGTAAAAATATGCATTATTAAATAGCTGAGGCCTCTTTTCTCCATATTAATGACTGTGATTTGTGCATGACCGAACAAATAATCAGCTAGTGTTTGTTAAAAGCTTGACATGATTGTCTCATAAAGAACAAATGTTTTTCTACCTTCTTTTTTCAAATAATTCTAAATAAACCTTTTGATCACGACAAAGTTTTCTACAATTGAAGGCTTGAGATCTTCGACTATTTGAAAAAGTGAGTTGAAAAATACCCTCTCAAGCTATTTATTTAAGAAAAAATTTCATTTTGGTCTCTATAGTTTACAAAGAACATCAAGTTTGGTCAATATCACAAAATAACTCTATGGATCGTCCCTATCGTTTACAATTTCGATCAAAAGTCGTCCCTATTTTAGATGGGCGTTAATTTTGTCAGTTAAGTCGTATGAGGGGCGGGGTAATTTGGGGTTTTACTTGTTTTCCATGCATTTATGTATCCACCCACCTCTTTTTATTCTCTCTCTCTCGTCTGTCTCTATCTCTTTCCTTAAAATTCCAACTCACCCAACCCATAAACCATCACCGACTATATACTACCACTGACAATCACCATCCAATCCTATATTGGTTTTAAATCCAATTTGATTCTGTCATCCATTTTGATATTAAATTCACCGTATCTCGACTATATTCTCCTCATATCATTGTATATTTTATGATATTCCTTGTATCAATCTCACCGTTTCATCCACTTTATATTTCCTTGATATTAAATAATCCGTCTTCTCTCATTTGTTTTCATTTCTCTTTTGCATCCATCGTAATCTTTGTATTAGTTTCGTATATTTGGTCTTGATTTTGGATCATGTCTAACCCATCTTATTCGAGTATTATTGGTCCTGATTTAGGATCCAAACCTCCTTTGGTGGTTAACCCACCTATGATGAAATCTAATAAATTCCTTAAATCTTTGAAAACTACTAATACTATGAACCCTGATGCAAAACTCATTATGAAGCATAGGGATTTGTTATCAAAATCATCTGATGTTAATTTTAAGAAGGATGCGACTCTTTTGAATTCAAAAGTATGTGATTTGACTATTGCTAGTGATAAAATGGAGTGGTCTGAAGATGGTACTGATGTTAATATAGGTAAGGATGGATTAGGTGATTCGAAGGTTGATTGTAGTGTTGGTATGAATGTTGATGTGGCTGAGATTGGGAATGTTGGAGCTGCTAATAGTGATGTGGTAAGCAATCCATTAGTTGACCCTAATTTAGCTAAGTCAAAGGTTGTGAATGATGAACAGAGTTTAAAAACTAATATGGGTGAAAAGGGCAGTGGCACTAAGAAAACTTTTTCATTCATTGATGCTTTGACTGGTGATAAGGTTAACAGGAATAATAAGCTCAAGTATGTTCATGGGTCAACCAATAATGAAGGTAAGAAGGTAGCCGAAATGGATCCGATTATAGAATATGGAAGTAAGAAGTAGAGTATGACGATTATTGGTCATTTTGTTGGTTATAGAATGAGTTATAAAGATTTAATGGGTCATTTGAAAAGAATGTGGAGACCCTATGGTTTTGCAGGTCAGTGGAGTAGTTGACTGGATTCAATGGTGTATAGAGAGGGGGTGAAGGAAAGGCCGGAAGGGGTGGAGGAGGAGGCTCCATATGTGTCGAAAGCTGATGTTTGGAAGGTGAAAATGAAGGGGGGGTGTCATCATCAGTTTCCGCATAGGAGGGTTTGTGATGACAGACAAGTATGATTGTGATTTTTGTGTGAGGATAAGAAACTGGCAACAAGTTGGACTTGGTTATGGAAAGGACGAATCATTTGCGTCTAAGGAAATTGAAATTATGACAAGTTGGATGGTTTTGATTGTTTTTTTTGTTATGATTTGAGATAATAAAGAAAATCAGTAACAAAAAAGGTTGTGTGTGTTTGATCTTGTGGGATGAAAATGGGTGAGTGTTTGTATTTAATGAAGCCAAACAAGGAAATGACCATAATGCCCCCCCACTTACACGATTTAACAGACAAAATTAACGTCCATCCAATAGGGACGACTTCTTATCGAAATTGTAAAGGATAGGAACGATCCGTTGAGTTATTTTGAGATAGGGACCAAACTTGATGTTCTGTGTAAACGATAGGGGCCAAACATGAAATTTTTTCTTTATTTAATTACTACGTAATAAAAAGGTGCGCAACTAAGAGGGCACGGTATAGTCACGCCGTGCTCTAGCGTTGTCCAACGTTGGCCGGCGTGACAACATCAAAACAAGCTGCGTGGAAGATGTCGTTGGCACAGTCACCGGCCCCGGAAGAAGAGAAAGGGACAAATTGTTTTTTATTTTACCCCCTAAACCATTTTCATTTAACCCTCTCATTTTTAAAACTTGATAAAACTAGTGGTTTTATTTTTAACAAAAATGTAGCCGTTTGCTACTTATTTCAAAAAAAAAATTTAAAAACCCTATAACGACTAGTCTTTTAAAACCCCTCTATATATACAAACCAAATTTCATTATATCTTTACACAAACACAAATTTTACACACAAAAGAAAAAAAATAATACCGAAACTCCAAATGGATCAAGAAAACCCACCATCCTTCGGTTAACCACAATCCTCACAACCCACACCTCAATCACTAAAAAAACTCGTATACGGGCGGCAAAAAACATGTGCCGGACGTTAAAATTGATTTGAATCAACTAGGGGCGGAGTTTCGACGCAAAAATCAAGCCACCCCTGAAGCCTTCGAAGTGGGGAAAAACAAAGACAACGAGCGTCGTATGAAGGAGCAACTGAAATTCTCACAACATCGACTCGGTATTGTGACAAAACCGGCGCTCGTTTGATCAATGAGAAAAAAGATGAAATCAAAAAGAAATTAGGATTTGAATAAATTAGTTTTTATTTTATGCACCTTTTTTTGTTCCGGTATTTTTTTTTCGGTAATGTTGTTTTTTTTAGTTTAGGATGTAATGTTTTTTTAATGAATAAAATAAAGTAGGATTTGAATAAATTAATTGTTGAGGGTAGTTTATGAAAATAAGTGGTAAATTTAATGTGGTGGTGTGAAAATGATGTGACCATAAAATGTATTTATTTATGTGTGGATGTGAAAGTAAAAAAGTTAATGTGCCATGGTGTTTTTTTGGTGTGATGATACGATCACTCCCTCTGCTTTAAACCATATGAAATTTGGCATTTGAGGTGAGTGGAACTATATTTTTTAGTAACAAAAAGTCTTTTTACATCTGTTTACAGTTATTCAGCATTATTTTTTGATTTTCTTGCTTATGAATGGCATAAGATGCATACAATTTTTCTAAAGGGCAATCACTTTTTTAACAACAAACTCATTTGGTCATTTCCAGGCATACTACTAGCTAGTCTGGATTTGAAACCATAACCAAGTAACAAACTTTTATTACCTCTAGCACAAAAGCATGTTGTTTTCGGTGCCAAAACTAAGGGACTGTTTAGTTGGAGAAAATTTTTCCACTTTTCTAGAAAAATTTTCATTTGAAAAGTGAAAAATAGAAAACCTGTTTAGCAACATCATTTTTCAATATTTTTCAAAAATTACAAAATTTTCATTTTCTAAATTTATATAGAAAATTAGAAAACTCCATTTTACCCTTTTCTAAATTTTCACCTCATACCCACTATTGTTTTATTTAACCCATTTCAATAACACGTTACTCTATTCAGTATTCACCGTTCATCATTATTTTAACGTTTTCGTCAGAAAATTTACGTTTTCGTCAGTAAATTTACGTTTTCGTCTGTAAATTTACGATTTCGTCTATAAATTTACATTTTCGTCAGAAAATTTACGTTTTCTTCTGTAAATTTACGTTTTCGTCAGAAATTTACATTTTCGTCAGAAAATTTACGTTTTAGTAAGTAATTTTACGTTTTAGTCAGTAATTTTACGTTTTCGTCAGTAATTTTACGTTTTTGTCAGAAAATTTACGTTTTCGTCAGAAATTTACGTTTTCGCCAGTAAGTTTAGGTTTTCGTAAGAAAATTTACGTTTTCGTCTGTAAATTTACGTTTTCGTCTGTAAATTTACGTTTTCGTCTGTAAATTTACGTTTTCGCCAGTTAGTTTAGGTTTTCGTCAGAAAATTTACGTTTTCGTCTGTAAATTTACGTTTTCGTCTGTAAATTTACGTTTTCGTCTGTAAATTTAGGTTTTCGTCAGAAAACTTACGTTTTCGTCTGTAAATTTACGTTTTCGTCTGTAAATTTACGTTTTCCTCAGAAAATTTACGTTTTCGTCAGTAATTTTACGTTTTCGTCAGTAATTTTACGTTTTCGTCAGAAAATTTACGTTTTGGTCAGAAAATTTACGTTTTCGCCAGTAAATTTAGGTTTTCGTCAGTAAATTTACGTTTTCGTCAGAAAATTTACGTTTTCGTCTGTAAATTTACGTTTTCGTCTGTAAATTTACGTTTTCGTCAGTAATTTTACGTTTTCGTCAGTAATTTTACGTTTTCGTCAGTAATTTTACGTTTTCGTCAGAAAATTTACGTCTTCGTCCGAAAATTTACGTTTTCGTCTTTAAATTTACGTTTTCGTCAGTAAATTTACGTTTTCGTCAGTAAATTTACGTTTTCGTTAGAAAATTTACGTTTTCATCAAAAATTTACGTTTCCGTCAGTACATTTACGTTTTCGGCAGTAAATTTACGTTTTCGTCTGTAAATTTATGTTTTCATCAGTAAATTAACGTTTTCGTCAGTAAATTACGTTTTCTTCTTTAAATTTACGTTTTCGTCAGTAAATTTAAATTTAAAATTTTATGACAAAAACTTAAATTTACAGACGAAAACGTAAATTTAATTTTTCTGACAAAAAAGTAAATTTACTGACGAAAACGTAAATTTACAGACGAAAACGTATACTTATCGACGAAAACGTAAATTTACTAATGAAAACGTAAATCTACTGACGGAAACGTAAATTTTTGATGGAAACGTAAATTTTCTGTCGGAAACGTAAATTTACCGACGAAAAAGTAAATTTATAGACGAAAAAGTACATTTTTGACGAAAACGTATATTTACAGACGAAAACGTAAAATTATGGACAAAAACGTAAATTTACTGACGAAAACCTAAATTTACAGACGAGAACGTAAAATTACTGACGAAAACGTAAATTTTTTACGAAAACGTAAATTTTCTGACGAAAACCTAAATTTACAGACGAGATCGTTAATTTACGGACGAAAACGTAAATTTACTGACGAAAATGTAAATTTTCTGACGAAAACGTAAATTTACTAGCGAAAACGTAAATTCTCTGACAAAAAAGTAAATTTTTGACGAAAACGTAAATTTACTGACGAAAACCTAAATTTACAGACGAGAACGTAAAATTACTGACGAAAACGTAAATTTTCTGACGAAAACCTAAATTTACAGACGAGAACGTAAATTTACAAACGAAAACGTAAATTTACTGACGAAAACGTAAATTTTCTGACGAAAACGTAAATTTACTGGCGAAAACGTAAATTTTCTGACAAAAAAGTAAATTTTTGACGAAAACGTAAATTTACTGACGAAAACGTAAATTTTCTGACGAAAACGTAAATTTACTGGCGAAAACGTAAATTTTCTTACAAAAAAGTAAATTTTTGACGAAAACGTAAATTTACTGACGAAAACCTAAATTTACAGACGAGAACGTAAAATTACTGACGAAAACGTAAATTTTTTACGAAAACGTAAATTTTCTGACGAAAACCTAAATTTACAGACGAGAACGTAAATTTACAGACGAAAACGTAAATTTACTGACGAAAACGTAAATTTTCTGACGAAAACGTAAATTTACTGACGAAAACGTGAATTTTCTGACGAAAACGTAAATTTTCTGACGAAAACGTAAATTTAAAGACGAAAACGTAAATTTACTGGCGAAAACGTAAATTTATAGAAAAAACGTAAAATTACTGACGAAAACGTAAATATACTGACGAAAACGTAAATTTATACACTAAAACGTATAATACTGATAAAAAGTAAAAAACTAATTAAAACGTAAAAAAAATTACGAAAATATGAAAAAAAAAGACAGGAAAAAACAGACGAAAACGTAAAAAAAACTAGCAAAAACGTGAAAAAAAGTTGATCATGAAATAAATGGTTTAAAATAGTTTCGTTTAAATATTGTTTATTTTTTTAGAAAATGAAAAATATTGTCTAAACAAGTTTTCAAAATTCTCAACTCTTTTCTAAAAAAGAAAAGTCTTTTCTTTTCTAGAAAATTAGAAACAGAAAATTATGAAAATTTTTCCACAACTAAACAGCCCCTAAGGTCCTTATAGTTGATGAAATTTTTTCCATTTTTCTAGAAAATTTTTCATTTGAAAACTAAAAAACAGAAAAGCTGTTTAGTAGCATCATTTTCCAAAAATTTTCTAAAATTTTAAAATTTTCATTTTCCAAATTTATATAAAAAATTGGAAAACCCAATATTACCTTTTTCTAAATTTTCAACTATTTTCTAGAAAAAGAAAACTCCCATCTTTTCTAGAAATTTAGAAACAGAAAAATATGAAAATTTTTTCACAACTAAACACACCCTTAAACAACGACAATATTTAAATGGAAATGTTTTCTCCAGTCTAGTGAACCCTTAAACATATCGTTCATTGTCGTTCATGAATTATAGTAGCAATTGTGTGATCCATTGTCCATAAGTACTTGTAAGCTAACAGGAGTGATTCTGAATTATATATGTTTGCTAGATAACACCACTCTAACTCCAACAAATTTATACAAATATATAAAACCATCTTGACTTACCCAAGCAACAGTAGATTAAACAAAAAATAAATGAAAGCAAATTAAATAAAATGGTAGATAACAAACATCATATATTATCATTGTCTAAAAGGGCAAGAGAAGGCAATCTTCGAGGCCTAGTATCTTGGTGGTGCGAGTTTTCTTGGTCCGTAGTATGGAGGAGGTGCATATGATGGATAGGGAAGTACGTTGATGAACAACTTCAGTCCCATTTCACAATGCCTCCCTACACCACATATATACCATTTCCTTCCTGGTGTTGCTAAGGTGATCACATCGTATCCACTAGTAAGTGCTTCATTAACAGCAGGAATTGCACATTGCTGAAACTCAGTTCTGTTTACTCTAAAGACATTATGTTTCGCTACAGGGTACCTGCTGCATTAATAACATTTCATGGTTTAGCAATTTGCTTCAAAACATACCATACTTATAATCTTTATACATTTAATTCGGGCAAGAGGATGTGTACCAAGTTTGTCTCCCACTACGAATTCTTTTCCTGTGGCCCAGGCTTGGTAATAAAAGTTGAGGGTCCAGCCATAGTTATCTCCAACTACAAACACCTTGCCAGAAGGAACGGGAGAAGGAGCTGGAGAAGCCGAAGGAGTCGGAGGCACTGATTGAGGGAGAACATTGATGAATAGCGCGCTTCAGTCCCATTCCACTCGTTAGAGCCTCGTTGCTAGGTGGAATGATGCATTGCTGGAAAAGAGTTCCATTGACTCTGAAGACATTGTGTTTTCCAGCAGCATATTTGAACACAACTGTAAAACCCGCATTTAAACTCCTCGAACATGAATGATACGCAGTCATAAAATTTATTAACGTTATTTATTCAGTCAATAAATAATTTATTCAAATAATAAATAAATGAAATTATTCATACGTCACGTAAATGCTATTTATTCAGTTTTACGTTCAGAGTTTTCAGCACGAGAAATTTAATCACAGAACCGAACATTTAATACACGATAACTTGTCAAAGTCTAAACGAAAATGAAATGTAAAGTTTCATTAGTGGGCTGGTGGTTTAATGAAGCAAAGGAAGAAAGGGGTATGGGCTTGAGCCCGACCCAGTTGGAAAAAAAAAAGAACGGGTAAACCACCCTTTTGTTCCAAACCGTAAAAAAAAAAGAAGACAAATTAGGGTTGTGGCTTTTTGCTCCTGCCGACACAAAAGACAAAAAAAAAAAAAAGAAAGAAAAGAGGCCGCCGGCCATATTCAGACAACAGGGGTCTCGGATTTTGATTTTGATCATTCGATAATGTGTTATTCGGTCTCCCAAAACAAAAAGGTAATCATCTTCCCAGTTTTCTTAATTAATACGAATCCACCTCAATGAGTTAATACATTCACGAATCTACACGTAACCATGAAACCAATCTTTGGGAAAACGAGTTTTGGGATAAAACAGTCACGAAACCGAGAGCATGAAAGCTCTCGGTGGTGTCTTTATTGCCAGCCATGACCAAAAGGTCTAGGTGGTGATGTTTGGTTGCTAGTCGAGAGCCAAAGAACCCACTAGGGAGGGGTTTGTTTAATAAACGGTGGGTAAAAGAACCACAGGGGGTGTTTGGGATTACATCTAGTGGGAATAAAGGTTCAGGGGTGTTTGGGACTGGAAAACAATGGGAACATAACAAGCAGTGGGAACCACTGCAATAGTAGTGGGAACCACTGCATTAACGGTGGGAACCAGATTCATGGTAGGGGGAACCACTTGACTACCAGTGGGAACCACCAGGGAAACAGCGGCTGCCGGCTTAAGCCGGTGGCTACTGTTTGTTGACGGAAACAAGGGACCACAACCAAGGGCTGTGTTGGGGCTCGATTTTGAGCTAACCCGAGACATGAGTGTCTCGGGAGGGTTTGACACGGGTTTCGGGTGCTCGGTTAAAAGATTAAAACAAGGGGTTTATTTAACTAATTATAAAATCATTTTTTTAGCAAATAAGTTTATATCTTTTATTAATCAAATTATAAAATGTTTCATTGATTTAACTAGTAAATTTAATTAAAATGATTTAAATTAGTTATTAATTTAAAATGCTTGGTTTTATTTAAACGATTTAATTTTCGTGGAAACTATTTTTAGAAACCTTTTCATAAGGAAACTTTCTATATATG
Organism: Glebionis coronaria; assembly: GCA_025667525.1. Classification (NCBI taxonomy): domain Eukaryota; kingdom Viridiplantae; phylum Streptophyta; class Magnoliopsida; order Asterales; family Asteraceae; genus Glebionis; species Glebionis coronaria. The sequence goes on along the minus strand of CM046877.1, from coordinate 208,625,130 downwards.
GCAGGTTACTATTTATAGTAACATTATACCAGAATACAGTATAATACCATGATCAGGATTCAGTATAATATACAAGTAACTAGAAGTACAGAATACACATTTAATCAGTAATATTAACAAACAGTCAGAACTTATCAGATTATATACCAAAAGTAATACAAGTGTAAAATAAATCAAAATGAGAACAGTTAAAATCAGTAACACTAAACAGAAATCAGACAACTCATATCACATCCCTTATTTATGTAGTATCCGTGAAGTCGGAGTAGTTCTTTCAACTTTCATTCTTATTTCATTACTGGACACGAGGTACGGATTTCTGTCTTTCAGTAAGGACTTTCTTCTATGCATGATTAGGATTTTCCGTCAACAGCCAAATGTTTTCCCTAGTATATGTTTAAGCTTATCAGTAATTATGCGAATAACTAAATAAATTTCCTGAGCGTTATATACAAGCATGACCAGTTTATGTACTAGTTACGGAGGTACCGTAACCATGGCACTAGAGGCACCGGTGTCGTGACTCACATGCAGGAGAGTGATATCCTGCATCGTCCCACTCAGCTCATCTTGGCCATTTTATCAGTATTATTAGTGGGGCGTATGGATGCATCGTAGGCTTATCAGTTTACAGTTATTAGGTGAATGTGGTGTGTGCTCTACATCCTTCACATTGGAGCTGATCCCTCTACCCAGCACAGTATTTAGAGGTCACCCATCTACAACATTTAGAGGTCACCCCTCTACAGCATGACGAGGTCACCCCTCCAGTTATTCATGCACCGTTATTACAGTACATGACCTATATAAGCTCTGGCAATTAAAATACAGTAAATGCATGTTTTCAGACTTAACAGATAATAGTTCAGCTTTATTATTTATAAATCAAACTTTACAGATTATACACAGATTTTCGCTGCAACTTTACTTATCAGTCTTACAACTTCAGTATTTTATCATCTGCTTCATTTCAGTAATTCCTTATCATGCTTTATATCCGTTCACTGGGCGTTATGCTCAACCGTAGTTCCTTTCATGTTCTAACGGCAGGTACACCAGGAGGCTCTAAGGATTCTGAGAGCATGTGAATTGGATGGAAGCCGTCCAGACTTCTTTACTTTATGCACTTTATTTTTATATTGTCGTTGGACATTGTTTGGTCCTTCCCTTCAGTATTTACTGTTTATGTTTTGAGCTTATGTTTTGGATTACCGATGTTTGATTCCGGTATTTCCTTTAGGGTTAGTTAATGTTCTAGGACAATTACCTTATGCTTTGATGACACGCCATAAATACACGTAACGGTCCACTTATCCAAGTGGGGTGTTACAACTACATCAATAATACATATACAAAATATAATCTTATTTTACAAATAATATGTGTATCATAGTTGAAAAGTCCATATTTCATGTAATAAGTTGTATCATACCGAGTTGATCCCCAACAACGAATTATTTTACTTTGGCCCAAGCTTCATAATCGAAGTTGAGTGTCCAACTATTGTCGTCGCTAACAGTGAACATCTTAGCAGAAACCGAGCTAGCTAGAGTTGCTACCAATGCTACAAGGAAGATGTTGCACCATCTGTTAGTTGTCATACTAATCACTTAAGTAACTGTATGGCTAAATTTAAGGTTAAGTCCATAAAATAGAAACGAACTTTCCAAAATTTACAATTCTAGTAAACGAACTTATTTTATTACTAATATAACCATTATAACTTGTTGTTTTTGAACATTTACACTAATATTACCGGATGAATATCCACGTCATTATTTTTTTTTTTGAACAAAAAAAAATAAAATTGGCAAGTTTCTTTACACTTTGTTATCTACCAATTTGACCGTTTCCTTCCATTTAATACATCACCCACTATATAAACAAAACAACGGTACACATTAAACCAATTTAATACCTCACCCACTATTGAATACCTCCCCAATTCCAGAAAACCCAATCTTAAGAACCCTAATTTGATCAAATACCCTAATCAACTAAATAAGACATGTCGTCTTATCTCAATGATCAATTGTGTACTTGCAATCTTCCACTAAGGGTGTTGACAGCATGGACTCCAACAAATCCAGCAAGAAGATTCGTTGTATGTGCAAATCGAGGTAGACCAGGGAAGAATACGTGTGCTAAATGGGATTGGTACGATACCGAGCTTGATAGTGACTGGTATCGGATGCATATGTATGAGATGTACATCATGTTAAACCCTAATGAGAAGCGTCACTTGTCAAGGTTGGATGAATTACAAAGACAATTGGCTGCAAATGGTGAAGAGTTGAGAAGATGTTCTTCAAGTTTGACTATTTGGAAGTCAACTTACATTGTTTGTGCTGTATTTGTGCTTTTGGTGTTAGCAATGAAGTAGAGTAGATATGTTGCAGGTTTATGTAATAGAACCATAGGGCTTTTGGTGTTAGCAATGAAGTAGAGTAGATGTGTTGCAGGTTAATGTAATAGAACCTTAGGTTTGTGTATGCTTTCTAAATGAATGAAATGGTACCCTTTTATCTGATGTTTGTGGTATATTGACAACACTAGTATACAACAAAGATAAAAACACAACACATTGCTTTAAGCAGACAACTTTAAAAAAGTAGTTAAAGAGACCAGCTAAGAGATTCCCATTTGCATTACCAACAACAGTTGGGTACATTGTTTATCAAAAAATAGAGCAAAAGATAAAGGTTCAATGTTTACATGACCATTAAAACATAAAAGCACTAAAAGGATAAGCATTCCATCTTATGGAGAAACATCAAATGCTTTTTCAGGTGTTGAACCTGTTCCTTGAGAATCAAACTTGAAGTTCTTCCCTTGTTGCATAGAGGGCTCTTTGTTTAGCTCTTTTACACTGGCCAAGACTCACATCTATCAAGAATTTCTCTCTAATTGCATCTTTCATCTTGATGTAAGGCATAAATGGATCCTTGATTATATCTTTTGCATAGTGATGTGCAATCCATTTGTATGTTACCAGGGATCCTAACCTATAGTTTCTAGTACATTTATGGTCAGGATGTAATGACTTTATCTGAAAAGATTGTTCTGTGCTCATCCAAGAAGCCCACAATCTAAACCCACATACATGACCCTTGTTTTTATCTTCAATTATCTTTTTTTTGTCCAGTTTGGTGATCTCTCAGCATCTCTACTATAGCCCTCACCACTAGTCTTATTAGAAAATTTATCCTTCTTAGAACTCACAGGTGATCTCTCAGCATCTCTACTACAACCTTTACCACTAGTATTATTAGAAACTTTATCCTTCTTCTTAGAACTCACAGGTGATCTCTCAGCATCCTTTTTTTTGTTGCTATACATACCTGCACACCTACCAACAACAACATTTCTACCACAGTACACTAACATACACTTCCAATCATTCCTCAAGTACCACAACTGATATCCATGGGAAACACCATAATTAGCTAAGGCTAACTTGAGTTGCTCAGGGTGGTCATACCTCATACCTAACACAGGTTCCATCTTATTCCATGGGATTGTTGGGTCATGTTTAGGGTAAAAAACATTTTTTTTAATCTTAAACCTAGGATCTATGTTTGTATCATCAGGGTCCTCTACTGGTTCATCTTGTCCTATAGGAACTGGTTCATCAATGAACCCCCTAAATGTCCCATTGTTGCTACACAGTTTATTAAGGAAAGGGTCTTGGGTAGTTAGATTCTTGATGGCAACATTTTCTTCTCCTTCTGTCTAAAAATCAACATAATCAAAATCCTCACCCTACTCACTTGTATAACAATCATTACTACTATCAGGTTGTTGGTCACATGGATCTTCGTTTAACATTTCAAAGGGGTCATAACCAAAGTGTTCTACATATAAGTTCACAAACCACTTGTTTTCATACCCAACCCTTAGGAAATCCTCAACATCATTATCTGTTCTTAGTGGCTTAATCCCAACTTGCAAGTCACTTTTTATAGAGCAATAGTACAAACCCTCAACTCTATTAAGAACTAAACGACTCACAGTTGTACGAAAATCAATAAAGTTCATACCTTTGAAATTTATATCTGTTATTTGCTTAAGCTCACCACCACCATACCTAAGTGGATTAGCAACAAACAACCCATCATGACTAAGATTGACCGTAAAGACTTTATCATCTGTAAATTAAAACAAGGGCAATTAGGTTAGGGTTGATATTTAATTAGGGTGGGTTTTATAATTAAAAATGAAATTGAAATGATATGAAATGTTACATACCTCTGACCATTGTATCTGATGTCACGAATTAATCGAAATAAACGGAATTATAAAACTTGATTAGGGTTAGGGTTCATCTCCAATTTGGGGGTAATAAAAAGGCAGCTGTGTTTTTTATGAGTCGATTTTGATGTTTGTGTGTTTTTTATGAGTAAAAAATGAAGTGTCTAGTCAAAGTAACAATGTCAACAAGTTTTACACGGTGGAATATCTGACTTGGTTAAAAAAATTAAAAATGATGACGTGTCAGTCATTTTTAAAATGTTACCGATTGTAACCAGTACCATCCAAGATTATTTACTAAAACGTTCTAATTTTGAAAGTTATAATGGTTATATTAGTAATAAAATAAGTTCGTTTACTAGAATTGTAAATTTTGGAAAGTTCGTTTCTATTTTATGGACTTAACCCCTAAATTTACTGGTGTAGTTATGTGTATGTGGAGTTGCTTTTCAACTGTTGACAACATGATCTATTTAAACAAGCTTTGGGCGGCATGGCATCAAAGGTTTGTTGGACCTAGTCCTATATATTGGCCGAGTTACGCCTAGCTATGAAAGCGGCCATTGTTAGGAACTTGAGATCCTTCATTAATGTATTATTGTTTGCCATAAAACTCCAATTAACAAATCAAAACAAGAAGCATGTACGGAATTACGTATATCATAGTAAGGGCATCTCCAATGGATGAGTATAATACATTACCATGTACAAATGATGTTTTTTTAAAGTTCTGCACAATGCATTGAACGTATGAAACTAAATTAGAGGTATATAATATACCATACAAAGTACTTAAATGACAAACTCCAAACAGTGAAAGCACTATATAAAAATATTAAAGTACTAGTATATGGCCTATCACATAGTATAATGTGAGTTACTTTAGAGAAGAATTGATATTATACGTTAATTATCAGAAAATTTCCCCACCAATTAGGTTCTAGCAGCTGTAATTATTTTTGGTATTGATCGCTCCAGCATGGAGCATTGTGGATGGCCTAACAAAAAAGTTTACAATAAAAAAAGTACCTAGTTGCCATTTGTGCACGACTTGTTCAAATGTGTGCTTATTGAAACAAAAGGATTTGTCTACTTATAAGATTCTCTCATTCAGTAGGTATAAACAATACAACCTAGAAAAATTCTATTGACAATATCAACCCGACACTAAAAATAACATCAACTAATACGACTCTAAAAAACTATGACCTTATATGAAAATGTTACAACTATCTCCAAACAAACCACCTTACATTAATAATTTAACAATAAACTACTTAAGCTAGCACGACCCAACGACCGCTAAAAAAATCATTGCAGGAACTTCGATATCTAAACCTAACATATCACGCGCAATCACCCAACATGCAATATGCAAACTTTTCAAATGCCCCCATTTTAACTCTCGAGACGGAGAGATATGGATAATTGTGGCAGAGCAAGCTGTAAAAATTATTGGGCTAAGAGAGATGGATAATTGTTAGTAAATCTATACAAATCTACTAGATATTTACTCTATCGTTGACCTTTCCTCTTGAAATGTGTATAGTTGAAGTTCGTTTTCTCAGTTCTTAACAAATTGAAAGTCCTAACAAGATCGAGTTTATAATTGTTTATGGTTGGTAAAAGTATTTGGATATTCTATTTCTAATTCCACAATCAAATAAAAATGAAAAAAATATTAACTATGTAACCGTAAAACAAATTGTCAAATACCACGTTTTTATTCAATTCAAATCACAAATGTAAATTCTATAAAATGAAAGGACTCAAAATGTAAATTCTATGAAAATTAAATGCCAAAAATACAAAATCTAAAAGTCTAAGGACTAATTATGCAAAAACAGTTAACAATATGGACTAAATATGAAATTACAACTAACAAAGTAACTAACTTTAACAACTTTTGTAAACTAACTAACCAATTTTAAACTAATCTGAAATTATAGGGACTTAACCTAACAAACTCCAAAAATTAGGAAAGATTAGCCTGAAATAGAAACTGTTTAACAAACAAAGGTCCTAAGTGCAATTTCCAAGACTTTTATAACAAAAACGGGCTAGGAACAAAATCAAGCTCGTATAAGCTCGTTTCTTAACCAAATAAGCTCAAATCAGTTTTGAAAGACTTAAAATTGAAATTCAGCTAGACTTGTGAAAGGAAATAAGCTGAAACTTTCTAAAACTCTAATAAGCTATTTCTAATAAGCACAAAATAAGCTATCTAATAAGCCAAACGTCCACAACTTGATTTTAATGCAAAAAACTGTTAATCAGCTCAAAATAAGAAGGGGAAATCTTGTCTTATCAAATATGGTCCATTAATAAGCTCAAAAAATGGAAATAAGCTAAAATGAGCTTATGTTGACTTTTGTTGACCAAAAATCCAAAAATATGAAAACTTCAAATCTTAACCAAGAACACTTTTTGAAGTGATTTGTGAAAGAAAATGGGCAAGTTTCTGAAGTGGATAAGCTGGAATGAGAAAAGAGTTAAGCTTTTTATCACAGGGAATTAAATTTGCTCAAGTGCTGAAACAAATGCTTATTTCTGGCTTATCCCTAGAGAAATTGGTTTCAAGTAAATCCATCAAAAAACAAAATCATGGCAATGAATTGAAAATCAAGACTTTTCTGAAATCAAGTTTATCAAAGCTGACCAAACTTTTTATTATGCCAATTGCCTTTTTGACTAAAGACTTGACCTGGAAACTTTGTAAACTAACTTGCAATGACTTACTGACTGAATTTGAGCTAGAATTAACCAACTACAACTACTTTAACACAATTGAATTCCTATTACCAAAACAAGTTTAACTGAACTTTTAAAACTTTTGTGAAAGAGATTTGAGTTAAAAGCTCAATTGATTGAAGACAGATATTTAACCAAGTTTTATAACTAAAATGTAATACATAAGAACCACTTTCAAGCTATGAAACAGTTTAATACTCTAAATGAACTATTAAGCTAAAGTGATTGTATTTAAGCAACTAGTAATGAGAATTAAGCTAATGACAAAGTGATATACTACAAATGAGTTACTCAAATCTCAACATCTACTCAGTAACACACTTGATCATACATTCAAACAAGGTTACACTAAGTATTGAGCATGCCTGCAACATTTGAGTGGAACAAATATTCAGAAAACTAAAACCTTTTAGCTTAGGCCTCCTTTGGGGAGTAGAGTAGCGCTGAGCTATCTAGCTAGTACTAAACCACCACCTTAGCACTAGTAACTACCAATCTACAATCAATCAACAGCTATCAACATCTCAAACTCCATTGATGATCATAAAACCTTCAATGCTTTAAAATGGATGACCAGAACTAAGAACTCAGCTACAGGATGAACTCAACATCAACAATCTTCAACAAGGCTTCTAATGATCACTCATGATCATTAGAAACAAAGCAATAACAATGGAGAATGAACAGTAGGTAAGCAATGAAAGAATTGGAGGGAAATTTGAATTTTATTGATAATGAGTGAAAAGTGGTTACAAGGTTTGTTAAAACTAACTAACAAACTCTCAAAAGGTTGTCAAGCTTTTGAGAGTTGTTAACTACAAATGCTAATAACAGAATGAGGGAGAGAATTAAAATCTAGTGTGTGTGTTTTCACACTAGCTAACTATGAACAAATGAGAGACGTCTACCCTATTTATAGAATGAGAAAGTGAGGTTGTTGGACAGAGTGACGTGTCCAAGCCAATAATTGAGCTCCACGTGTCCCAATTCTGCTAACTGAAATTTGCAGGTGAAGAACTTAATTGGGATTTTTTTATTGAGTTGATTTCATGTTAATTGAGTTGTTGGGTTGTATTCGTCTCTTGATTTTAGACAACTTTCATGTTTATATCAACTTCTGAAATGCATTCTAGCTCAATCCCGATCCTGGCAATTTTTGTTTGAAGAAGATGACACGTGGCAGGCTGTGGTTGGTGGAGAGGGAAGGACACAGATCGTAATCCATATTGGATAAAAGAATTATTGCATGGCGCAATTCTATTGGTGGAGAGCTAATAAGTGCGCTGCACTGTTAGGATTTCTTTAATAAAGCTGCTGTGAGTGGCCAGCTGGCGATCCAAGCCTCTCTTTTCTTGGCTTCTCATTGGTCTATTCCTTTTCAGGTGGATCAAGCACAAATTACTTTGCAAAGTTGGCAGATTCAGCCCCTTAACTTGGCAGATTTGTGTTTTAAGCTAGAATCTTCATTTCTTTGGCAAAAATGATCCTTCAACTTTGAAATGTTGCTTCTTTTGACCCTTTGACTTGGTTGACTTAATAGTTGACCATGTTTGACTTTGATCTTGACTTTGACAAATATTCACTTTTGGTCCTTCATCTTTGAAATGTTGTCAAGATAGGTCCTTTGTCTTTAAAGTCTTGTCACTCTTGATCCTTATTTGTCTTTTTCATCCAATTAAGCTTGATTTTCTTCTTGTTTGCTTGAAATTGTATCCTTCTTACCTATTTGATCACACACAAAGAACATACCATATAATACTGCTTTTATAGCACAAAAGTTAGGTATTTGCTATGTGTTTTAGGGTGTTTTGTTGATTAATTGATATGAGTTTTTGCTCATATAAAATCCCCTACACTTGAACATTGTCATGTCCTTATGCAATGCTATATTTCAAAGCAAAAATTTACATTCTCCTCATAATTAATCCACCTTGGCCATTATGGAATGCATCTACACTACTCTACACTATATGATGCATGATTTTGATTTTTAACAATGCAATGCACAAGATACAATTCTATTTATATCTTTTTGGATTTTCTTGAAATGGTTTGATGGAAATAACTCATAAAGAATTCAATGACTTTGATTAGGGCTTGGGTACCATGGATACTTATCACCCTCAAGTTTCACTTTCCCCATACCAAGCTTAAAAATGGGATCATTGTATTCACAAGTAAAAAGTGCATCAACTTATTCATGACAATTTAATGTGGAACCGGTTATTAGTTGAGCAAATTGCTTGTAGGCAAATTTGTCATTATTTCAAGCGTGAAGTATATGAAATGCAAAATCCAAAAATAAGGAAGCACGGTTTTAATCCTAGGTAATCCTCTCATCCATTACTTGAAAAACCGCTCACAACTAATATAAGTTCGTTTCAAGAGTAATAAGTCATTCGCCTTATGTGTAAAATCCTCATGTCATGCTTTCATAAGTAGCTACACACTTGCTAAGGAAAGAAAAAAATAAAACTCACGCAATAATTTATATCCGCCATCTTTTTGAGACTTTGGATCTTCAACCCCGCATCCCGTCAAGGTAATATTGGATTGGAGCAATCTATTGAATCCCCGCAACCCGTCAAGGTAATATTGGAATTCAATAGTCACTATAATTAACACCACACTGCCCCTCTTGGGAGTCTTGCATAATTATATATATAGATTTTTTTCTTTTCTCTCTTTTTTTTTCTAGCCACTCATTTTTTTTGTAAGCCGCTCTTATTTTTCTTTATTCCTCACAAAGAAAGTTGAAAAGAATAAAAGGAAAAACACCCGCTAAGTATTAAGCATGACAAAAGTCTAGTACACATAAAACGTTCTAACTTAGAATCTTAAGACGTACTTATACCAACCATGAATGATTAGACAAAAATGCATAAGAGATTACAAACCAATTAAAACCGTTCTTGATTATTTATTAACATATATACATGCAAAGAAAATAGAGGTAAAGAAGAGAAGGGTTTAGCCACAAGTAATTATCATGAAGTTTATCTAGCCCTTTTATACTTGCTTCAACTCTATCATCTCCCATTCTCCACAAATTTAAAATCTCAAATAATGAGATTGGTGGATGCTTAGCCTAATAGACCAATGAAGGACTACATGGTTAAGGATACTAGCTAGAGAGTACTTTGATAAGCAAACTCGGGTTGAGTCAAAATATCTATGGCGGGCCTAATATGTCAAAGAAGTCTAAATTTGTTAAACCATGTTTTTATTATATTTTTTCCTTTTTATATCTTTTTGATGAAAAATAAAAGAAGAAATATATACAATGCACATGTGATATGCAAATGAAAAATGATTAATGCAAAAATTATGAATGCATATTTTTGGTGGCCAAAGTAGATCAAAAACTTGAAAAATGTTTGAAAAATTAATTTTCCATGTTATCATGAAGGTCAATGACAAGTTCTAGGTAAGGTCACTTCGATAGAAGACCCCCCTACACTTAAGCTAAACATTGTTATCAATGTTTAAGAGCATGGAAGTATAAAAACTTCCCCTACACTTATGACAATGAATAGACTTTGCTTAACCCAAGTTAAGGAAAGGTCAACTATTGGTGAATTCATGTTCAAGCACAAGGTGTCTATGAAAAATCACAATAGTAACGAAGTGAACCAGATACAAGGGCCTCCTCCATAAGCTCCAAAGCATGACATGAGTGAGCCACCCTACAATCAACATGAAGACAAAAGAAGGTCTCCCCCTACACTTATCCTCAATTCTATACCCTTATTGCTAACCTACAACACTCTAAACCTAGTTATACGATGCTTGAGTTAAGGAGTCTCTAGCTCGACTCTTCCCTCAATGAATTAATTCATGGGGAAAATTGGGATCTCTTCGACCATTTCAACGGAAATGTCCTCCCCAAAATAATGTTTCACACGGTGACCATTCACTTTAAAGTTTGGACCATCGGGTTGTGACAACTCAATAGTTCTATATGGAAACACTTGAGCAATAGTGAATGGACCGGACCATCTCGACTTAAGCTTGCCCGCAAAAAGTTTCAACCTTGAGTTAATGAGGAGAACCGGCTCTCCAACTTTAAACTCACGGTTCTTGATCTTAGCATCATGCAATTTCTTAGTCTTTTCCTTTTAAAGCAAAGAATTCTCATAGGCATTGGCTCTCAATTCATCCATCTCATTAAGTTGATCTTTCCTATGTGAACCGGCTTGGTTTAAATCAAAGTTAGCCCACTTGAGAGCCCAAGATGCCTTATGTTCTAACTCGAATGGGAGGTGGCATGCTTTTCCATAGACAAGCCTATAAGGGGTACAACCAATTGGTATCTTAAAAGCCGTCCTAAAAGCCCACAAAGCATCATCAAGCTTATCCGACCAAGAAGCTCGATGCTCTCCCACCGTTCTCTCTAAAATTCTCTTTAAACCACGATTTGTGACCTCGGTTTGACCATTGGTTTGAGGGTGATACGCGGTAGAAAGTCTATGATTAACTCCATATTTCTTCATAACTCTCGTGAATTGATCATTACAAAAGTGCGTACCACGATCACTTATGATGGCCCGAGGTACACCAAATCTAGCAAACAATTGCTTTAAGAATTTCACAACAACTCTAGCATCATTGGTAGGTAAGGCTTTAGCCTCAACCCATTTAGACACATAATCTACCGCCACAAGTATATACTTGTTTCCATTAGAAGATGGAAAAGGTCCCATAAAATCTATGCCCCATACATCAAAAATCTCACACTCTTGAATAAAATTTTGTGGCATCTCATCACGTTGCGTAATTTTTCCTTGTCTTTGACACACATCACAAAATTTCACCATCTCTTGAGCATCTTTGTAAATGGAAGGCCAATAGTAACCCGAATCAAAGACTTTCTTGGTGGTATAGTTGGGCCCAAAATGTCCACCCGTAGGTCCTTTATGACATGCTTCTAAAATTTTAAATGCCTCGGGCCCATCTACACACCGTCTAATGATTTGGTCCGCACATTGCCTATAAAGATAAGGATCATCCCAAAAGTAGTACTTAACTTCCTTAAGAAATTTCTTCTTTTGTTGGTAAGTAAGACCCTCAATAAGCACATTCCCCACAAGATAGTTTGCTATATCCACAAACCAAGGGGTGACATCCTCTTGGGAAGAGATAGACATGAGCTCCTCTAATGGAAAGGATTCATTTATTTCTTGATTAGGAAAATCACCTTGAAAAGGATGCTCAAGTCTACTCAAGTGATCCGCCGCTAAATTCTCGGCTCCTTTCTTATCTCGAATTTCTATCTTAAACTCTTGAAGTAACAAAACCCATCTCAAAAGCCTAGGCTTAGCATCTTGTTTTGTCATGAGATACTTGAGAGCGGAATGATCCGTATACACTATGGTTTTAGATAGCACAAGGTATGGTCTAAATTTCTCAAAAGCATAGACTATATCAAGCAACTCTTTTTCCATGGTAGTATAATGGAGTTGTGCACCGGTCATGGTTATACTCTCATAGTGTATAGGTTGAAAATGCTTATTCACTCTTTGTCCTAAGACGGCCCCCACCGCATAATCACTAGCGTCACACATAAGCTCAAAAGGTAATTCCCAATTTGGAGAAACCAAAACGGGAGCCTTTGTCAATTTCTCCTTAAGGGTCTCAAAATATTCCAAACAATCTTGGTTAAAAATGAAAGGAGCCTCTTTTTCCAAGAGGTGATTCATCGGTCTAGCTATCTTAGAGAAATCTTGTATAAAGCGCCTATAAAACCCCGCATGACCTAAAAAACTCCTTACACCTTTAACCGTAGTGGGTGGGAAGCTTAGCAATCAAATCAATTTTAGCTCGATCAACTTCTAATCCCTTATTGGATATTTTGTGTCCTAGAACAATTCCCTCATTCACCATAAAGTGACATTTCTCCCAATTAAGCACTAAATGTGTTTCCTTACAACGCTTAAGCATTCGTTCTAAATTGGTGAGACATGAGGTAAATGAATCTCCAAAGACGGAAAAGTCATCCATGAAAACCTCTATTGTTTGCTCTATCATATCATGGAAAATCGCCATCATGCACCTTTGAAACGTCCCCGGTGCATTACATAAGCCAAAAGGCATCCTCTTGTAAGCAAATGTACCATAGGGACAAGTGAATGTGGTCTTTTCTTGATCCTTAGGGTCAATGGGTATTTGGAAATAACCCGAAAAGCCATCAAGAAAGCAATAGTACTCATTTCCCGCTAATCGTTCAAGCATTTGGTCCATAAAAGGTAATCGGAAATGGTCTTTCCTAGTAGACTCATTGAGCTTCCTATAATCAATACAAACTCTCCAACCGATAACAAGTCGCGTAGGAATAAGCTCATTGTTCTCATTAGGTACTACAGTGATTCCACCCTTTTTTGGAACACAATGTACCGGGCTAACCCATGGAGATTCGGAAATGGGGTAAATCATGCCTGCATCAAGGAGTTTGATCACTTCCTTTTTAATGACCTCATGGATTTTTGGGTTAACCCTTCATTGACTTTGAATGGCGGGTTTGTAATCATCCTCCATAAGAATTTTGTGTGTACAAAAATGTGGATCAATTCCCCTTATGTCAGATATTTTCCATGCTAAGGCTTTCTTGTGTTTCTTAAGGACTTCAATTAGTTTCTCCTTCCCATCCTCTTTCAACTCTTTAACAATGATCACGGGTAATTAGTCTTTGCCCTCTAAGAAAGCATACTCTAGGTGGGATGGAAGGTCCTTAAGTTCAATTGGAGGTGGACTCTCTATGGAAGGTTTTACTATGGAAGGATCATCATTGATAACTTCTTGTGGAATGGGGGAAGGAATAGGGTCCTCATTTAGCAACTTTTGGATAGTAAGAATATCTTCTTCCCAATTAATGGGAGAATCATCATCACCAAGAAAGTTGGACTCAAATTCCTCTAAGAGGAAATCACTCTCTCCAAAAGGTGTTAAGGAGGGAGCAATTGAGGCCACAGTTTCAACATGGGGCATTTCCTCACTAGTACTCTTGCAAGCATCATGAAAGTGCTCATCACACACCTCATCTAGCACATAAACTATGTTAATAGTCTCACAAGGTTTAGACTCCTTAACCTCTCTCTTATCACAAACTTTCCCTAACTTAAACACCACTTTCTCATCCTCTACTCTCATAATTAGTTATCCCTCCGCCACATCTATCAAAGTACGACCCGTTCTCAAAAACGGTCTACCAACAATCAAAGGAACTCTAGGATCCATGTCATAATCAACCACGACAAAGTGGGCCGGAAAGGTAAACTTATCCACACCTACAAACACATCCTCTGCAATACCTACGGGGTAAGATATGGTTCGGTTGGCTAACTCAAGGGTCATCCTAGTGGGAGTGAGCTCGGAAAGAGAGAGTTTTTTCCAAACCGATAAAGGCATGAGGTTAATGCTTGCCCCTAGATCCGCCAAAGCCATGGAATTTTCCACACTGGGAAAATTACAAGGTATCAAGGAACGCCCCTGATCTCCAAGTTTTGTTGGTAAGGTTTTAAGTAGCACGGCGGAACAATTTTCATTAAGGGATGTGTTGGGCAAATCAACCAATTTTTCCTTGTTTGAGAGTAAATCCTTGAACATCTTAGCAAACTTTGGCATATAAGCAAGAGCTTCCGCAAAGGATATGTTTATGTTGAGTTGCTTGAACATCCTTAAGAAATTTTAGACTTGGATGTCATGCTTGTTCTTTAACTTGTCCTTTTTCAACCTTGAAGGATATGGAAGAGTTGGTTTAGGTGTAGGTGTTGTAGTGGAAGATGTGTCTTTGATAGCTTCTTCATTGGGAGTTGTGGAAGGTAGAGGAGAAGTAGGAATAGGTAAAGAGAAGGTGTGTTTGATTAAATGGGAGCATTTTGAGGTGGTGAAATAGATGTAGAAGGCTTGTTACATGTAGGAACAAAAGTGGGTTTAACAATAGGAGGTTTAGGAGGTGAAGGATCCTTTGTTGACTTTCCACTCCTTGTTGTAATAGCATTGGCATTCGCCCTTGGATTTGCTTGTGTGTAAGATGGTAAAGCCCCTTGTTGTCTTTGATTGAATGGCATTAAAAGCCTATTGGTTTGTGCATCCATTGCAAGTTTCATTTGGTCATTCATTCTCTTTTCACTTTCACGAATTCTCTTCTCAACATACTCATGAGTCTCATGTAGCCTATATCCTTGATTTTGAGATTGAGGGTAACCTTGATTAGGAATTTGAGAATATCCTTGATTTGGGAAGGGTGGAAGTGGTTGATTAAATCCTTGATGTGGTGGATAAGAGTTATTTCCTTGATGTTGAAAATTGTTGGGTGCCTTGTAGTTATTCCCTTGATAATGTGGTCTTGGACCTTGATTAATTAAGGAGGATTTTGGTGAGGTTGGGTGGGTGGTTGGGATGGGAATCCCGATGGAGTAAGGTAATTTTGGGACTTGTAAGAAAGGTTATTGGGATTAATATTTGGCTTGAAATGTTCACGATGTTCCTCTTGGTAAGCATAACATTCCCCTTGATAACCTTGCACCTTATCACATTGTTCATAGGAATGGGGACCTCCACAAGTCACACAAGAAAGAGTAATGGCATGCACATCATTTGTGGAATGATTTCCCATAGAAAGCTTCATAAAGTCATTCATCATTGTTTCTTGCATCTTTTGAGTGTTTTTCATGAATGTTTGACTATCTTTTTGAGCTTGGGTAAATGCTTGAATGCATGAAATGAGTTGAGTCTCCAATGGTTTAGAAACTCCTTCTTGAATGACATGGACTCTCTCATCAAATTGTGTGTTAGTTTGCACCATTTCTTTGGTCTCAATAATATCCCAAGCCTCATGAATGGATTTAAGAAGAATATTCCCTCCCGCGGAAGCATTGAGTGAGTCTTGGTGATGAGGTTTAAGGCCATTGTAGAAAGTATTGATTTGGTGAACTTCATCCAATCCATGGTTAGGGCATCTCCTCAATAACTCTCTATACTCCTCCCAAGCATCTCTAAAGGTTTGACTAGGTTTTTGTTGAAAGCCTATAATTAAGTTCCTCAAAGCCGTGGTTTTAGATGGGGGAAAGAACTTGTTCAAAAAGTTGGTAGTGAAACCATCCCATGTGGTGATACTATCGGGTGGTTGTGTATCTAACCAATGCTTAGCCGGACCCTCTAGTGAAAATTACACCAATATCAACTTAATGGCATCATGGGGAACTCCATTGTACTTAATGGTGTTTCAAAGTGCAAGAAATCTCTTAAGGTGATCATGAGGATTATCATTCTTGTTTCCATAAAAAGGTGTGTTTGAAACCAATTTAATCATAGCCGTTTTTAGCTCAAATGTATTTGCAGGAATATCGGGTATCTTGATAGCATCGGCATATCCGTGAACATTGGATTGCAAACGTTCCATCAAAGAACGAGTATCAACTCCGGCCATGGCTTCTTCTTGTGGATAAATCAAAGCACGATTCTCGTGATCGGCTTGATGGACGGTGGTGTTCCTACTCTTTCTCATTTTCTTCCTTTTCGGAGGAAGGGGTTGTACACCAATCGGTATTTGTGCACGCTCGCGAGTGAGCATGCAACTCAATACGAGGAATGAGAGAGAGGCTCTCGTGTGACTTTGAAGAGAAAAGGATTATCCCCTTCGAGTTTCAATATGAAATATCCACAAGAAAATAATAATATACGTATGTACTACTTGGGTGCAAGACCCCCAATGAAGCCTTCCTTCTTAGAATACGCACAAGTGAACGGGGGGTTAGGTGGCGCGAAGCACTTAAGTACCTATTGACCCTTAGATGGCATTTTATAGCACATCGCCTTTCTATTCACTTAATTGTTTGTATTCTTCGAATTGTTGCTTATTGGAAGTATTTATCAATTCTTGCTTTATTTTGTTTGATCGACACACGTGTCAAGGACCGGAACGCCCCTCAACACGGTGTATTACCTTGGCAATACTTATGGAGAATATGTGAATTGGTTGTTCTTATACGTATACGTATTTACTTATAATAATATATGGAAAATATTTTTGTATTTATGAGTTTTTAAGAGAAAATACTATATGTAGATAAAAACCGAGAGAATCCAATAATATATATTTTTGGGTGCAATCACTTAGGAAAAAGATTGCTTTTTGGATTTTTTATTTTGTTTGGTCAATTCTTTAGGAAAAGAATTGTTTTGTTAATTTTTTAGTTTTTATGTATTTTTATATTTTTGATTTTTTTATCGTTTTTGATTTATGATACGTAAAAATAACGTTCACGAGGTGAACGGATCCCAAAAGCCAATGAAAACCGTCAATCGATAGTCTCTCGTAAAGTCAAAGAACCGGCAGCGGCGCCATTTGAAATGTGTATAGTTGAAGTTCGTTTTCTCAGTTCTTAACAAATTGAAAGTCCTAACAAGATCGAGTTTATAATTGTTTTTGGTTGGTAAAAGTATTTGGATATTCTATTTCTAATTCCACAATCAAATAAAATTGAAAAAATATTAACTATGTAACCGTAAAACAAATTGTCAAATACCACATTTTTATTCAATTCAAATCACAAATGTAAATTCTATAAAATGAAAGGACTGAAAATGTAATTTCTATGAAAATTAAATGCCAAAAATACAAAGTCTAAAAGTCTAAGGACTAATTATGCAAAAACAGTTAACAATTTGGACTAAATATGAAATTGCAACTAACAAAGTAACTAACTTTAACAACTTTTGTAAACTAACTAACCAATTTTAAACTAATCTAAAATTATAGGGACTTAACCTAACAAACTCCAAAAATTAGGAAAGATTAGCCTGAAATAGAAACTGTTTAACAAACAAAGGACCTAAGTGCAATTTCCAAGACTTTTATAACAAAAACGGGCTAGGAACAAAATCAAGCTCGTATAAGCTCGTTTCTTAACCAAATAAGCTCAAATCAGTTTTGAAAGACTTAAAATTGAAATTCAACTAGACTTGTGAAAGGAAATAAGCTGAAACTTCCTAAAACTCTAATAAGCACAAAATAAGCTATCTAATAAGCCAAACGTCCACAACTTGATTTTAATGCAAAAAACTGTTAATCAGCTCAAAAGAAGAAGGGGAAATCTTGTCTTATCAAATATGGTCCATTAATAAGCTCAAAAAATGGAAATAAGCTAAAATGAGCTTATGTTGACTTTTGTTGACCAAAAATCCAAAAATCTGAAAACTTCAAATCTTAACCAGGAACACTTTTTGAAGTGATTTGTGAAAGAAAATGGGCAAGTTTCTAAAGTGGATAAGCTGGAATGAGAAAACAGTTAAGCTTTTTATCACAGGGAATTGAATTTGCTCAAGTGCTTAAACAAATGCTTATTTCTGGCTTATCCCTAGATACTGTATAATTTCCAGCTAACAGCTTAAACTACATATGTTGTGTGATGTATAGAAATTGGTTTCAAGCAAATCCATCAAGAAACAAAAACATGGCAATGAATTGAAAATCAAGACTTTTCTGAAATCAAGTTTATCAAAGCTGACCCAAACTTTTTATTATGCCAATTGCCTTTTTGACTAAAGACTTGACCTGAAAACTTTGTAAACTAACTTGCAATGACATACTGACTGAATTTGAGCTAGAATTAACCAACTACAATTACTTGAACACAATTGAATTCCTATTACCAAACACAAGTTTAACTAAACTTTTAAAACTTTTGTGAAAGAGATTTGAGTTAAAAGCTCAACTGATTGAAGACAGATATTTAACCAAGTTTTATGACTAAAATGTAATGCATAAGAACCAATTTCAAGCTATGAAACAGTTTAATACTCTAAATGAACTATTAAGATAAAGTGACTGTATTTAAGCAACTAGTAATGAGAATTAAGCTAATGACAAAGTGATATACTACAAATGAGCTACTCAAATCTCAACATCTACTCAGTAACACACTTGATCATACATTCAAACAAGGTTACACTAAGTATTGAGCATGCCTGCAACATTTGAGTGGAACAAAAATGCAGAAAACTAAAACCTTTTAGCTTAGGCCTCCTTTGGGGAGTAGAGTAGCGCTGAGCTATCTAGCTAGTGCTAAACCACCACCTTAGCACTAGTAACTACCAATCTACAATCAATCAACAGCTATCAACATCTCAAACTCCATTGATGATCAGAAAACCTTCAATGCTTGAAAATGGATGATCAGAACTAAGAACCCAGCTACAGGATGAACTCAACAACAACAATCTTCAACAAGGCTTCTAATGATCACTCATGATCATTAGAAACAAAGCAATAACAATGGAGAATAAACAATAGGTAAGCAATTAAAGAATTGGAGGGAAATTTGAATTTTATTGATAATGATGAAAAGTGGTTACAAGGTTTATTAAAACTAACTAACAAACTCTCAAAAGGTTGTCAAGCTTTTGAGAGTTGTTAACTACAAATGCTAATAACAGAATGAGGGAGAGAATTAAAATCAAGTGTGTGTGTTTTCACACTAGCTAACTATGAACAAATGAGAGACTTCTACCCTATTTATAGAATGAGAAAGTGAGGTTGTTGGAGAGAGTGACGTGTCCACGCCAATAATTTAGCTCCACGCGTCCCAATTCTGCTAACTGAAATTTGCAGGTGAAGAACTTAATTGGGATTTTTTTATTGAGTTGATTTCATGTTAATTGAGTTGTTAGGTTGTATTCGTCTCTTGATTTTGAACAACTTTCATGTTTATATCAACTTCTGAAATGCATTCTAGCTCACTCCCGATCCTGGCAATTTTTGTTTGAAGAAGATGACACGTGGCAGGCTGTGGTTGGTGGAGAGGGAAGCACACAGATCGTAATCCATATTGGATAAAAGAATTATTGCATGGCGCAATTCTATTGGTGGAGAGCTAATAAGTGCGCTGCACTGTTAGGATTTCTTTAATAAATGATTGGCTGCTGTGAGTGGCCAGCTGGCGATCCAAGCCTCTCTTTTCTTGGCTTCTCATTGGTCTATTCCTTTTCACACGGATCAAGCACAAATTACTTTGCAAAGTTGGCTGATTCAGCCCCTTAACTTGGCAGATTTGTGTTTTTAAGCTAGAATCCTTCATTTCTTTGGCAAAAAATGATCCTTCAACTTTGAAATGTTGCTTCTTTTGACCCTTTGACTTGGTTGACTTAATAGTTGACCATGTTTGACTTTGATCTTGACTTTGACAAATGTTCACTTTTGGTCCTTCATCTTTGAAATGTTGTCAAGATAGGTCCTTTGTCTTCAAAGTCTTGTCACTCTTGATCCTTCTTTGTCTTTTTCATCCAATTAAGCTTGATTTTCTTCTTGTTTGCTTGAAATTGTATCCTTCTTACCTATTTGATCACACACAAAGAACATACCACATAATACTGCTTTTATAGCACAAAAGTTAGGTATTTGCTATGTGTTTTAGGGTGTTTTGTTGATTAATTGATATGAGTTTTTGCTCATATCACCTCTCATAGTGAGTTTTCTCTCCAAGTAGTTTTTTAACATCTTTTTCACCCGTATCACAAAGGGATAGTTTTTGAAAGAGAAATGCTCAAAGATCACTCATTATTTCGTTTTTTACATCCATCAAATCAAAAATTTTCTAAATGTCTCATACGACTTATGCAACTTAGTGAAACTTCTCAAAAAAAATTATTTTGTAATATGTTGCATAAGTGCATAGGTCACATAAGTCGCATGAGGCATTTAGAAATTTTTTGGTTTGATGGATGAAAAAAAATACCAAGTGATCTTGGGCGTTTCAAGAATTATCCATACAAAAAATCCATACTTTAGCTTCCCTCTACCAATAATTCAATAGTATCTTTCTCGACGATTCATATTCCAGCTTTATTTAAAATCAATATATACAGGTTTATACTAAACTTTGATTATTTTAGCAAAATCATGTCACGAACCAATGAGATTGGACTTTCTAATCTTTCGATTAATGAAGCC
Source organism: Glebionis coronaria (assembly GCA_025667525.1). Taxonomy (NCBI): domain Eukaryota; kingdom Viridiplantae; phylum Streptophyta; class Magnoliopsida; order Asterales; family Asteraceae; genus Glebionis; species Glebionis coronaria. The sequence continues at coordinate 208,604,180 of CM046877.1, read as the reverse complement.
GAGCATGAAGTTGTGGATTTTGCATATGAAGATACACACGATGAACAACGTTTTACTCTTGCGGGCAAGCTCTATACAGACCGAGCCATTAACTTTCAAAAACTTCTAAGAATCTTAATGGTTGCATGACGGCTTAAACGTTCGGCAAGAATACAAGAGCTCTAAGGCGGCCTCTTCTTAGCTATCTTTGATCACATGGTGGATATGAGGAAAATTCTTGATGACAGACCTTGGTCAATCGAAAGAGGACCTTGTTCAATCGAAAGAGACATGGTTATTTTGAAGCCATTTGACGAGGATAAGCAACCTTCTAACATAGAAATGAGTAAGATACCTTTCTGGATCCGCTTACTTAATCTTTCTTGTAGGGTTTAATCCCTACAACCCTGATTACTAGATGCGGAATATCGATCGAAGAACACACACACGTAGAATCGACAGAAAAGTAGAAGCGACGCCCACAAGGTATTATCCCTAACCGATTACGATTAGTACTGAAAGAATTGAGGTATTTGGTTTGTTCCCCGTCACCTCCCTTTATAGAGATGAGAGGGAACCGACTATTACAAGTCCTATCGGTCGAGTTGGACTTAGACATAGCCAACCGACCTTTATTCATAGCTATTAGGAAACTAGGCTATTCGACACTATCCCTAGACACGACTTAGGAGATATAAAGACTAAACATAACAATTTCCACCTTAGACTTTATATTAGCCTATTCCAACACTCAGCAACTCCAAGCAGTGTTGTAACTTGCATCCAGGTACCACCTTCGTCGAGGCATCCGTATCATTGTGTTCAGTACCCACCTTCAGAACTTCAACCGTCTTTGCTTCCAAGACTTCTCTATAAAGTGATAATGAACATTGATGTGCTTAGTCCTTTCATGAGAAACATAATTCTGCGATAAGTAAATTGCGCCCTGATTATCACAATTAACTGTAACAGTGTTGAGCTTCACGCCCAACTCTTCTAAGAGTCCTCTTAGCCAAATAGCTTCCTTCACAGCCTCTGTAAGGGCCATATACTCCGCCTCTGTAGTTGAAAGAGCCACCACGTGTTGTAGCGTTTCCTTCCAGCTTACAACACATCCTTGTACTAAAAATGTGTAACCAGTGAGAGACCTACCTTTATCCGGATCCTTAACGTAGTCTGAATCAACAAAACCTGTTACGTCCACATGGTTGCCACGATTTATCCCATACACCAAACTCACGTTTACAGTGCCCTGCAAATATTTCATAATCCACTTCACTGCTTCCCAATAGAGTTTAGCCGGATTCGCCAAATGTCTGCTAACTATACTTACAGCATACGCTATGTCTGGCCTCGTGCATACCATCAAGTATATCAAGCTCCCAACCGCATTTGAATATGGCACCCTACTCATTGTTTCAACATCACAATCCCTAATCGGGCAATCTTTCAACGACAACTTGAATTGCCCATCCAATGGTGTCTGAACCGACTTCCTATTGTCCACTCTAAACCTTTTTAAAACTTTATAAACGTACCCAGATCGTGACACCCTCAGAATCTTGCGACTCCGATCCATGAAGATTTCCATACCAAGAATCTTCTTTGCTTCCCCGAGCTCTTTCATGTAGAACTCCCTTTTAAGCAAAGACTTGGTAGAAGCAATCTCATCCTTGATTTTACAAGCAATCAGCATATCGTCTACAGATAACAATAGATAGATATACTCCTCTGGTGCATAACTCTTGTCATATACGCAGCTGTCGTAACTGCTACGCTTAAACCTGTTGCTCAGCATATACTAATCGAACCTCTTGTACCATTGCCAAGGTGACTGCTTCAAACCATAAAGAGATTTCTTTAACAAACATACCTTGTTACCATGTTCAAATCCCGGTGGTTGCCTCATGTAGATCACGTCTTCAAGATTTCCATGTAAAAACGCCATCTTTACATCAAGCTGCTCTAGCTCATAATCTCTACACGCAGTCAATGCAAGTATAACCCGAATAGATGTGTGTCGAACTACCAGAGAAAATACTTCATTGTAATCAATACCTGCCCTTTGTCTGAATCCACGAGCCACCAACCTTGCCTTGTACATAGGCTGTTGAACACCTTCAATCCCTTCCTTTATTTTGAACAGCCATTTGCAACTCACCAGCTTTTGCCTAGCTGGATGATCTACTAACAACCAGGTCTTTTTCTTCCTCAGAGTATCCATCTCTTCTTTCATAGCAGCTTTCCACTTAGAACTGTCTTCACAAGCAATTGCTTCCTGGTATGTCACGGGTTCATGAGTATCTTCTTCCTCTGCTGCAACAAACGCGTAAGCAATCATATTACTCTCATCCTGAAACCTTGCTGGTTTCGTTCTTGTCCTTGGCTCTCTATCCTGAACCAATTGATAATTTGTGAGATCCGGTGGATGATCAATTTCTTGAACCCCTGCACCTTCATCACAGTCATCTTCCTGATCTGACTGATCTTCCTGATCTGTATGGTCTTCCTGATTTGTATGATCTTCCTGATGTGTCTGATCTTCCTCAGGCGTATGATTATTTAACCTCTGCAGTTCCACCTCAACCTGTAATTCCTCAACAGACTTATCTTTACCTACACCAGTATTGTTAGGACCTTTGGAATAGTTATTTGTAATAGGTATACTAGGAGATATGTAGTTCCTCCTGGTCCTAGTAGTAGTATGAGCAACACGTGCTCCTGGTCTTTAGAAAGTCAAACTTTATTATTTTGAGTATTCTATTAGGATATGCATGAGATATGTTAGGAAAGGATATGCATATCAGTTTTACACGTTTTGGTTTAATGATGTATTAGGGTTTCCTTGTATTATAAAAGGAACCTTAGACAGAAGGGTTAAACACACCTTCATCAATCATTATTCTAGTTCATATTAATATTAGAAATCCTTAGTAAAGGATCAAGTCATTATAGTTATTCTGTTTCTTCTTGTTCATAGTATTTGTATTCCGCACTTATACTGTGTGATTCATCTAGAGTCTCTATGTGAATAGACTTGCGATTACAGAAGTCGTTCACCATCCTTAACAGGCTGTAAGATCCACATCTAGTGGACCCACCAACTGGTATTAGAGCCTGGGAGAGTCTCTGTACAAGAAGAATCAATTTTTCTTATTACTAACATCTTTGTTTAATCATGTCTGCCTCTAGTTCCACTCAAACAGGAGAATATAGCACCCCTAAAACACAACAACCTCAGCAGATCGTTGCTACGGTTTCCAACACAAATGGAAATTTCCTCTTTTGAAAAAAAATGAGTATGATAGCTGGGCAATGAAGATGGAATGCTGGATCACCAACACTGATCTAGAGCTTTGGAAGATTATTCAGAATGGAAACAGTAAAAGGTTTACTGGAAGAGACAAGAATGGTAATATCATTCTTCTTGATCCTAAAACTCATGAAGAAATCACAGCTGTTCAGAAGGAGATAAAAGCAAAAACTATTTTGCTTCAGTCTCTTCCTGATGATCACATGGGTGATTTTTATCACTTGGATGATGCTAGAGAGATTTGGAATGGAGTAAAAGCAAGGTTTGGAGGGAATGAGGAATCAAAGGAAATATGCAGATCCATGCTGAGAGATGAATTCACAGACTTCAAGATCTCTAAAACTGAAGGTATTCATCAAGGATATGATAGGTTCCAAAAGATACTAAACCAATTGAATGAACTTAGGTCTAAACCTGACAATGGAGATATCAATGCCAAGTTTCTTAGAGCTTTACCTTACTCATGGAATCGGGTAGTAATCTCACTCAAAGCAAAAGGTGGCCTTGACTATCATAATTTGATGATCTATTTTATAAGCTCAAAACCTTTGAGCCTCATGTGAGAGGATTTCTCAAGTGATTCTTTTCTTACTCCTGCTAACTCTGCCTTTGTAAGTTCCACAGGATCTAGTCCCATGTCTTATGCTAGTAGCCCACGCTATACTGTGTCTTCTCAGCATACTTCTACTAAGCATACTTCTACTCCTGAACCAAAAGCCAAGTCTGGTAGCATGGTAGAAGCTGTTCTTCACTCTTTTGTTACTGATGTTGATCCACAACAGCAGCTTCCTTTTGGTGACTTCAAACAGGTTGATAAACTTGACCTGGATGAAATAGATCTCAAGTGGCAGATGGTCATGCTCACTCTCCGAGTTCACAAGTTTGAAAAGAAAGCCGGTCGAAAGTTTAACTACAACCCAAGAGAGCCATCAAGGTTTGATAGAAGCAAGGTTAGATGCTATAACTGCCAGCAGCAAGGTCACTTTGCTAGGGAATGCCCTTACAAGAATGACCAGGAGAAGAATAGGTATTCAGCCTTCAAGATGCAGGAGGTCAAGGATGACAAGAAAGCTTTGGTGTCTGTTGACTCTATGGTTAACTGGAGTGATCATCAGAATGCTACCTTGGAAACAACTGAACCTTGTACTGACTTGTTTACAATGATTGTTGGGAATCTGTCTGATGCCGAGGAAGAAGAAGACTTTGCTCTTATGGGCATCTCACCTCAGGTACAAAATTTCCCTCTTGGTTGTCATGATAAATATTCAGAACTGTTATCTCAATACAATAAATTAAATGAACAAAATGATAAGTATTTTTTAGATGTTCAAGCATATAAGAATTCTTTAAAAACATTAGAACAACAAAAGAGGTGGCTTCAAGATACTCAACGAGAATATGAGGATAAAAGTAGAATTCTGAACATTGATCTAGAAAACACCACAAATATGCTTAAATACACTGAAAAAGTAAAAGATGACAGTATCAAGGATAAGCAAGACATGCTAGAAAAATTGGATGCTACACTTTTAAGATTTGAAAAATGGCAAAATACACCTAAGAATCTTTCAAAGTTAATTGATAGTAGCATGTCTGGTAGGACTAAGAGAGGTTTAGGATTTGATAAATATATTTATTCAGAAGATGTGTTTGATTTATCTTTTTTAAGTGTCTTTGATCCTGACGAGGAGGAGGAGGGAAAACATAGCTACAATAGGTTTCACCAGCTACAGCAATGCATGTTGTCCCTCCACCTCTTACAGGAACTTTTATGCCCATATCTAGGCATACTGACTTGGATGGATCACAGATGCATGAGTCCCCAATAAGCTCTACTAATACTAATGACTTTGTCTCTTGTACTTTCAGTGACAAAGCCAGTGACTCTGCATCCTATGGTTCAAGTGAAGAGTCAAGACCTACAAGCTCCAAGACAAATGACCCTGCTGCTACTAGTGCTAGGAAGAGTGAAGAGAGAGTTGCTTCTACTTCAACTGTGTCTAGTTTTAGTTTATTGAGTCCTAGGAATATTGATACTCCTAGAGTTGTGTGTAATAAATTTAGCAGTATGAAACAATGTCATTTGAATAAAAGGTCTATTAAAACATGCTTTGTTTGTGGAAGTAAATTTCATTTGATTAAAGATTGTGATTTTTATGATCAACCTCCTTCTATTTATCAAGCTTATCCTGCTCCTGGTCCACCAGGAGTTGCTCCATATTCTTCTAGAAGACTAAACCCATAGGCCCCATCTTATTCTTCTCTTAGAAGGACCTCTCCTTTAGCTTCTAATCATTGGAGAAACAATGGATATACCCATAATAGACCAACCAACAACTATTTTAAGAACTTTAATCATAATTATGCTTGTAATTTAAACCAAATGTATTTTGGGTTGGGAAATTTGGATACTGCTATTAAGCCCTCAACAGGTTGTTCTTGGTCAAACAATAACACCCATATGATGAATAGGTAACCTAAGAACAACGGTGGATCTCATCAATCTTCTTGGCTATCTTCAAAAGATCCACAAGGCAGACTCAAACCTGAAAAGGTCCGGGTCCCCTTAAGACACTAATTTTTGTATATATCTTTTCTTGTTGTTGTAGGTTACTCCATACCAAGATCCAACTCTAGGAATAGTTGATAGTGGATGCTCTAGAAGCATGATAGGGAATAAAGGACTTCTATCTAACTTTGTACCATTTCAAGGTGGAAAGGTCTACTTTGGAGGTGGTGAACGAAGGATCACTGGCAAAGGGACGATACAGACTCCTAACCTTAATTTTGAGCAGGTCTACTATGTGGAAGCACTTCAACACTTCAACTTGATCTCTGTATCACAGATTTGTGACAAGAAGCAGTTTGTCCTCTTTACGGATACTGATGCACTGGTGTTATCCAAAGACTTTAAGCTCCCGAATGACTCTCAAGTTCTACTCAGAATCCCTAGAAGACACAATCTCTATAGTATCAAGCTGAATGAAGTTAATCCTACCGGTCAACTAGCTTGTTTGGTTGCTAAAGCCTCAGAAGATGAAGCCACTAAATGGCACAAAAGGATGGGACATGTAAACTTCAAGACCATTCACAAATTATCAAATATGAACTTGGTCTCTGGTTTACCTCCCAAAACTTTCAGAAATGACATAAATTGCCTTGCATGCAGCAAAGGCAAACAACATAAAGCATCCTTCAAGGCCATTACCGCTCTCAGTCTTATAACTGAACCATTGCAGCTAATACACATGGATTTATTTGGTCCTACCTCCATTAGGAGCATTGACCACAAACAATACTATCTCATGGCAACTGATGGGTATAGCAGGTTCACGTGGGTTTTCTTTCTGGCTGCCAAAAATGAGACCTACTCAATTCTCAAGGACTTCATTACACTAATTGAGAATCAGCTGTCCAAGTAGGTAAAAGGTATCCGATGTGATAATGGAACAGAATTAAAAAATGCAGACCTCATAGCCCTTTGTAATTCCAAAGGTATCAAAAGAGATTATAGTGCAGCAAGGACTCCTCAACAGAATGGTGTTGCAGAAAGGAAGAACACGACTCTAATAGAAGCTGCGAGAACAATGCTTGCCGATTCCAAGCTTCCAACTATGTTCTGGACAGAAGCTGTCAATACTGCAAGTTATGTCTTGAATAGAGTTTCTATTACCAATCCTCACAAGAAGACTCCATATGAGCTACTCGCAGCTAAAGTACCTAGCATTGCTCATTTGAAGCCATTTGGTTGTCCTGTCACCATTCTGAATACTAGTGACTATTTGGGGAAATTTGATGGCAAGGCAGATGAAGGATACATAGTGGATTATTCAGCTCACTCTCGGGATTATCGTGTCTATAATCTCCAAGCCAAACGTGTCATTGAAACTATTAATCTCAGGTATTTTGAGGAGAAGTCAAACATACAAGGCAAGGGTACTGAATGGTATTTTGATCTTGATTATCTTAGTGACTCACTGGGATATCTTCATTTCAAAACTAACCAAGATGCAGGTCCACATGTGTTTGCAACTTCTAATGCAGGTGCTCATTCTAGTTTTTCGGACTCAGATGAGGAGGATGATATTTTTGTTGTTCCATCCTATTCCACCACAGTCTCTCCAAATACCAATGCTACTCCTAGTGATGCTTCTCCATCGGACATTATGGACTCACAAGGAGCTCTTGACACATTGCTCAAGCAACAACAAGATGCTACTACAGCAGCTGCTCAAGGAGGCTTTGAGTTTCCTTTGAGTACCCCTGCTGTCCAAGTTACTCCTAGTGCTTCTAATGTTACTCTTAGTGCATGTTTAACATCTATTGGTAGTCCGGTTAGTGATCCTAATTCCTCAACTAGATTCTCTGGTCCTTCTGACCTGGGCAACTATGAAAAGAAGTCTTCTACTAAGCTGGATGATATTCATAAGCAACCAATAGATGGCATTTTCGACTCTGCTTCATATGATGATGACATTGTTGGAGATCTTAATAACTTGGCACCAGAAGTGGATGTAGCTTCTAATCCTGTTCAGCAGATGCATAAAGACCATCCTACTACTCAAATCATTGGAGATCCTGGTTCTACTGTCAAGACTCGTCGCATGCATAAGAAAGCAACGTCTGATCATCATGCTCTTGTGAGCTATATTGAGGACCAAAAGCGTAATAATCACACGGACTTTCTTCACTGTTTGTTTGCTTGTTTTCTTTCACAGGTGGAACCTAGATCAGTCTCTCATGCTCTTGAGGATCAAAGTTGGGTGGAGGCTATGCAGGAGGAGATGTAGCAGTTCTTGTTTCAGAATGTTTGGATCCTAGTTGACTTGCTAGATGGAAAGACAGCAATTGGTACCAAATGGATTCTCAAAAACAAGAAAGATGCGAGGGGTATTGTGGTACGAAATAAGGCTAGGTTGGTTGCACAAGGTCACACACAACTTGAAGGCATTGACTATACTGAAGTTTTTGCTCCTGTTGCTAGGATTGAGGCCATTCGTCTGTTTTTGGCTTTTGCTTCTTATGTTGGCTTTACGGTTTTTCAGATGGATGTTAAGAGTCCATTTCTCTATGGCAAGATTGATGAGGAAGTTTATGTCACTCAACCTAAGGTCTTTGTGGATCCACTTCATCCCAAGAAAGTCTACAAGGTGGTCAAAGCTCTATATGGACTTCATCAGGCTCCTAGAGCTTGGTATGAGCGTCTTTCCACTTTCTTGTTGAAACACGGCTACATAAGAGGCACTATTGACAAAACACTATTTCTTAAGAGGAATACCAAGGACATCATCCTAGTTCAAGTGTATGTGGATGATATTATCTTTGGTTCTACTAAGAAGGAATGGTGTGATGAGTTTGAACAACTAATGAAAGGCGAATTCCAGATGAGTGCCATGGGAGAACTTACATTTTTCCTTGGTCTTCAAGTCAAGCAACAGTCGGATGGAATCTTCATTAGTCAAGACAAGTATGTTCATGAGATTCTTTAGAAGTTTGATATGGAACCTCTTAGACCAGCAGCAACACCTTATGAAGTCACTAAAGTTAAACTCAAGAATGAGCCAGATCCTCTGGTAAATGTTCACATGTACACGTCAATGATTGGCTCACTCATGTATTTGACTGCATCATGTCCGAATATTATGTTTGCAGTAAGTGCTTGCTCTAGACATCAGGTTGCTCCAACCGTTTCTAACTTGAATGCAGTCAAGAAAATTTTCAAGTACATCAAGGCTCAACCCAAGCTAGGCTTGTGGTATCCTAGAGAATAACCTTTTGTTCTTGAAGCCTATAGTGATAGTGACTATGCAGGTGCTAACAATGACAGGAAGTCTACTACTGGTGGTTGTCAGTTTTTGTATCGAAGACTTATCTCATGGCAATGTAAGAAACAGACGATAGTATCTACTTCTTCAACAGAAGCTGAATACGTAGCTTCTGCTAGTTGTTGTGGACAGGTCTTGTGGATACAAAATCAGATGCTGGATTATGGGTTCAACTTTATGAACACCAAAATTTTCATCGACAATCAAAGCACTATTTGCATTGTGAAGAATCCTGTTTTTCGTCAACGAACAAAACATATTGAAATTAGGCACCACTTTATAAGGGATGCCAATGAGAAGAAGCTGATACAGGTTCTTAAAGTACATACGGATGATAATGTTGTTGATTTATTGACTAAAGCCTTTGATGGTCCGCGGTTCAACCACTTGGTGGTTCACATTGGAATGGTCAATCCTTGAGGTCTAGGATTGAGGGGAGGCTAAGCCTAAGGGGAGGCTTAGTGTACATATTTCTTGCACAGTCTAACATATGGTAGTTTCTAACAACAGATTTCATGGGTATTTGCGGTGTGTGCTACTTCTAGTGGAGGATTTTGGTCACTTCTAGTGGCTGTATTCAGCTACTAGTGGGTACAAACCCTTCAATGTCATTGATGGTTGGCTTCTAGTATTGGTTTCGGTCACTGTTCACTTCGTTGACTTTCATTGACCACTTTGTGCTCCTAGTGTTGACCCTTACGCGTTTTGACTTTTAGTCAACGCAAGTTACTTCTGGTATATATCTTTTTATTTAACTTTGGTAACTAGGATTTGCAAATAACGGTAAAAGGGCAAGTGGTTACCTTTGCATTAATTACTTAATTTTGAAAGGGCAACCCACATAATTAGGGGTCACTGAACAGTTACATGACCATTATTTATGGTCAAATCTCACAATTGACTCATTCATCCCAACCAAAAACACACACATACGCTCCTACTCTTTCCCTCTTCAATCAATCATCTTCCATCACTTCCAATCATCAACAATGGTTGCTCTCTAATACAAACCCGATCATAACAAGGTGGCCTATCTTAGAGAAGTTATTAAACGAGAAGAGTTCACAGACATCATCGAGTTTATTGAGGCTTACAACCTCAGGTATGCTTCTATGGTTTGCGCTACTGTATATGATAGTGTTATTCGTCAGTTCTCAGGCAACTGCCCACCTTGTGGATGTTTTGGGACGCCCACTAGAGCTCCATGCTACCATAGATGGACAGTTATATGTGGTGTCTGAAGCTTCTATTAGGTCAGCTCTTCATCACCAGGATGAAGGTGGCATATCTCTATCCCCAATTCAGAGGTATTGGGTGGGATGGCTGATCTTGGTTATAATCATGGGGGGAACTTTAACTTCCAGAAAAATAGGTTTCCCCCCAATGGAAGTTTCTGGTACACTTCTTGATTCATTGCTTAAGTCCAAAGTCTGGGAGTTGGGATGCCTTTCCCATCCCCTTGGCTACTGGTTTGATTTGTATTACACAGGGTCGTGTGTTTAACGTTTCTCGTTACTTGTTTGATGGAATGATTTGCAACCTTAGTAGTACTGGTTCTAGGAAGAAGTTTTTGATGTACCCTAGGTTCTTGCAGCAGGTTCTTATGTGCCTACCTAGAAATAGGGAGGAATATAAGACCCATAAGCTTAGTTCTAAGGTGTATTCAAATATGGCACTTGGTTTTAAGGGTGTTTGGAGGCCTCTTACTGATTGCCCAAGGGGATCCTAATGTTATTCCTCCGGCTGGTGAAGTCGAGGAGGAACTTCCATTAGGGGATGATCCTATGGAGGAGGAGCATCATGCTACTGGTGTGCCTCATGTGGAGGTGGAGGAGCCAGCTAAAGAAGTGGTGGTAGAAATGCCATCCACTTCCAAGGCTGCCCCCTCTTCTCTGCCACATAAGTCCCCATTTGTTGATACTCCCCCTTCTAGCCCAGCTCCGTATTCTGCTGAGAAGCCATCTAGCTCTCATGCTTATGAAGATGACCCCTTTGTTGCTTCTGGTCCCAATGATGTCCTTCCATTGGCGAACATGATTAAAGCATTAGAGTCCCAACAGAGGCGCCAAAAGAAGAAACTTGTGCTTTCTGATTCTGATGAGGATATTGAGGAGGATGGGCTGAATTTGTTGGCCAGGGTTGCTTTTGCTGATAAGATGAATGATGATTTACCTGCTCCTGCTAGTCATTCATCAATCCCTAAGCCTGCTGATCCCAAGCCAATGGATGCTTCTACTGGTCCTTCTGCTGATCCGTCTGCTGGACCGTCTCCTGATCCCAAGGGCAAAGCTCCTATGACAGATGCACCCTCTCCTCGAAGGAAGCGTACCCGCAGAAAAATTGAGGAAGAAAGGTTAGGGGAAGAGGCTGCACAGCGCTTGTAAGAGGAGATTGATCAACAAGATAGGTCTGAGGATGAAGCCCTTCAACAGTAGAGGCGTGAGCAGTTGAGGCATGATGCCATGCATTGGGATGATAATTACTGGATGCGGGTGCTTAGTATTCTTACTTATGATTACTCGCAGTTCACAGATATTTTGGGAGCTGATGTGAATCAACATAATTGTATCCCACGGCACTGGCCTTGATGCGTCAACAATAACTGTCTCTTGCTGCTCAGCTCCGTGAACAACGCCGTAACAGACCTATGTCGAGAACATAGGAGAGGAAGTTGATGCAGCAATATGTCAAAAATCAGTCGGCTGCTTACTTTCATGCTGGATGAACTTGGGAACGGGTTAGGGGACTTTCCTTTGATGAGCTTAAAGATCTGTACCAGAAGATGATCAAGCGTCAAAACACACCGGTCCCTGAACACTTTATTTATCGCCCTCCTCCAAGTGTTGTTCACACTTCTCAGTCTGCTGCTGCTCATACTTCTTCGTCTGGTGTTCCATATGTTGCTGCTACTTCTACTGCTGTTCCTACTACCACACCTTCGGTTGTTCATCCCACTTCATCTCAGGTACATACCACCACCACCGATGAAGCAGCTACCACTCCTGCTACTACTACCACCCCTGCTACTCCTGTTATGGAGCAACCATCAACACCAGTGACTGAACAACACCCTACCTCATCCGCTGGTGCGGCAGAATTTTATCCTATGGTTGGTCAAGGCTTTGAGTCTACTAATGCTGATGCTACTGCTGCTGGTAAGGTCAAGGTTGAATCTTCTTCTGGTGTTCCTTCACCTCGTCGCTCTATTAGAAAGAAGAAGGCTCGACGTGGTAAGTCTGTTCCGTTTGAGAAGCGAGATCCTGCAAATCTCATTGATGCTGCTTTGGATAGTGAGACAGAGTTACACATGGGTAAGGGTTGGATTGTTGCTTGGGAGGTTAGGCCATCCCCTATTGTTAGTGGTACATTAACTCATAAGATTACAACCGGTGATGGTTATGTTCGCTATGTCTCGGACTGCAAAATATTTTGACATGGGTGGACCGTCGGGATCTTATGTCGTTATATGGTTTGGTGGATTCTGAGATTCCTCAATCTCCGAGTGAGTTTCCCAAGTGGCCTGGATTGACTATCTGGAGTGATTTGAAGCTTATGTTAGATTCCCCCCTGATGCTCCTCATTCTGGTGTCTGGAAAGATCAGCCTCGCTGGGTGATCAAGAGGTGGAAACTTTATGCTGGTTGTGGGGTTCATGTATTGGAGCTGGAGACTAGTGTTGTGGTGTTTATGCTTACAGATATGGAGTATCCATTAACGATTGCTACCATGGAGGCTATGCTGGATTGTCATCTGCAGATATCTAATGCTCCTTCTAGGAATGAGTCTACCATGGCTACTTCTTTGGTGGAAGGTATTCAAGCCCGGTTGCATGCGGACAAAGTTGCAGCTTCTGGTAAGTGATTGGTTTGGTTCTTCTATTCTTGTGATTATACTAACATTCTTTTCACCAATCTGTACAGTGATTGGTGACTCACATTATAGTTAAAAAAAAGAAAAAAAAGAAAAAAAAAGAAGAAAAAAGAAAAAAATATATACTTTTTATATAATATCTGCTTATACTTTAAAAAAATGATGGAGTTTCACACTTGTACATAATATAATATCTGCTTCTACTTTTCCATCATGACATTGTTTTTCACTTGACTGTTTCACACTTGGGCTATTTCTGAGAGTTACTTCTAGTGTTGGACTTGGTCCACACAACAAATGGTGCTCAACTCACCATGTTTTACAGACAAGAAAGAGTTGATTCACCATGAGGGTACGACTCTGGTGTGATAGTCAAATCCGTTGATGGTTGCCAGGTTACCCAAAACTGGATGGTTTTCACTTGCCATGGTCCTAGACTGAAAAGTGGCTAGTCCAAGGGGGTACGGCTCTTGGTAAAGATCTATATCAAATTCGTTGATAGCTGTAATAGCTTGCTCAAAGCTATAGGATTTTCAGCTCACCGATGCTTCATTGCTAAGAGTTGGCGAGTCCGGAAGAGTACGACTTCTGGTAATACATATCAAATCCGTTGACGGCTGTGATGATTTTCCCAAAATCATCAGGGTACCCCCATTCACCATTGATTCACGTTCTAAGAGTTGGGCTGGGTTCTGGTCTCCCAGGGTGATGCTTATTCCACCATAAAGACTGGCTAGCCCAAGAGCGAGCATCTACTTGGTAAAGGCTCATAAAATCTGCTCATGTTGCTATGAAGATTCAAAAAGATGCAGATTTGTTTCAAGATTTCAAGAAGCTTCTAGGTGTTCCTTGTTGCAGCGGTCTTTATTTTGTTTATGCTGATGGTTATGATGCTGCTGTTTGTTTTGATGTCCCAATCCTCAAGCTGTTTTGCAAGATCTACCAGAAAACTTGAACTTAACAGGTCAAATTCAAGTTTAGGGGAGGATTGTTAGGACCTTAGGAATAGTTATTTATAATAGGTATACTAGGAGGTATGTAGTTCCTCCCGGTACTAGTAGTAGTAGGAGCAACACGTGCTCCTGGTCTTTAGAAAGTCAAACTTTATTATTTTGAGTATTCTGTTAGGATATGCATGAGATATGTTAGGAAAGGATATGCATATCAGTTTTACATGTTTTGGTTTAATGATGTATTAGGGTTTCCTTGTTGTATAAAAGGAACCTTAGGCAGAAGGGTTAAACACACCTTCATCAAACATTATTCTAGTTCATATTAATATTAGAAATCCTTAGTAAAGGATCAAGTCATTATATTTATTCTGTTTCTTCTTGTTCATAGTATTTGTATTCCGCACTTATACTGTGTGATTCATCTTGAGTCTCTCTGTGAATAGACTTGTTATTACAATAGTCGTTCACCATCCTTAACAGGCTGTAAGATCCACATCTAGTGGACCCAACAAGTATCCTTCAACGTGTCTTTGTACATGACATTTTCATTGAAGACCATGTTCCTGCTTGTGACTATTTTAGGTGATTCATTATCATGCCTATATAATCTGTACCCCTTCACACCTTCAGGATACCCCAAAAGAACGCATTTTACCGCTCTCGGCTCGAGCTTACCTTGTTTAACATGTGAATACGCGACACAGCCGAAAACCCTCAACATCCAATAATCACTAGGACGTCCTGACCACATCGCCATAGGTGTCTTCTTCTCAATCACTGTCGATGGTGACCTATTTATTAGATATGCGTCCGTACATGTCGCTTCTGCCCAGAAGGTCTTGGGCAATCCATACTGTATTAATAAACAGCGTACTTTTTCCATGAGAGTTCTGTTCATCCGTTCTGCTAACCCGTTTTGCTGCGGCGTCCCGACAACCGTCAAATGTCTAGCAATCCCACTCTCAGTGCATAGCTGATTAAATTCCCGGTTACAGAACTCAAGACCATTATCCGTCCTAAGCTTTTTAACCGTCCTCCCAGTCTGATTTTCTACTAACTGCTTCCACTATTTGAACTTCCCAAATGCTTCGTGATTGAACCTGAGAACATAAACCCATACCCTCCTAGAATAATCATCAACTATAGATAAGAAATACCTCTTACCTCCCAATGATTCCACCTGAGACGGACCCCATAAGTCTGAGTGAACATAGTCTATCACTCCTTGAGTAGTGTGCCTTCCTACACCGAAACTGACTCGATGTGACTTTCCCAGAACACAATTCTCACAAAAATCGAGCTTACCTAAACTCTTCTTGCCAAACAAACCCTGCTTTTCCAGCACGTGTAGTCCCGCCTCACTGATATGTCCCAGTCTTTTATGCTAAACCTGCACAAGACTGTCTTTTTCTTCAACACTAGCATTAAGCTCACCGGCTACTGCATGGCCATGCAAAGAGTACACACAGTTCTCCCTTCTGGTTCCAGATATAATAACCCTAGAACCATTAATCACCTTGACTTTGCCCGACTACAATTTTATGGTATATCCCTCTTTTTCAAGAGTTCCCAACGATATCAATTTTCTTTTCAATTCAAGAATGTACATGACATTGTGTAACACAAAACTTGACCCATCTTTCAGTTGTACCTTTACCTTGCCAATACCCCTGATCTTGCACTCCCTGTTGTCGCCCAATAGTACACTGCCCCCATCGCATTCCAGAAAATCAAAAAATACATCTAACTTGGGTGACATGTGATATGAACCTCCTGAATCCATGATCCAGTCTTTCAGTCTTTCTACACTCATCACCATCATCACCTTAGAATCGTCGTAAACGAACCACTGGAGCTTGGTTGATCATCTTTCTTCGAGTAACCTTTTGACTTCTTGCGATTGTTCTTCGGACAGTCTCTTCTCAAGTGCTCCTCAGATTGGCAAATAAAGCATTTGAGTCTTCCACCTCGAGACTTCGATCTTGAATTTCCCTTTGACTGATGCGAATTCCTGCGATCAGTTCTTCCCCTCACGTATAACTCTTCACCATCATCCCCCTTCACCTTGGATCTCTCTTTGATTTCCTTTGAATTTAGTGTGGCCATCACGTCCTCCAAAGTCAAAGCTTCCCGTCCATAAAGCAAGGTATCCACAAAGTGTTCGTATGATGCTGGTAAAGAAGTGAGTAACAATAAAGCAAGATCGTCATCTTCGAATTTTACCTCAATATTTGCTGAATCAAGAACGATTTTGTTGAACTCATCTATATGCTCGGAAATCTTTCGTCCGGTCGGCATGTAGAATGTATACAACTTCTTCTTCATGTTCAACCTGTTGGCCAATGACTTTGTCATGTACAAAGACTCGATCTTTGACCAAACCCCCGCTGTAGTCGTCTCCCCGGTAACCTCTCTCAGGACCTTGTTACCTAAACACAAAATCATGGAACTGTGAGCTTTCTTTTCAATCTTAGATTTCTCTTCAGCTTCCATATTTGCGGGTAAAACTTCCAGAGCTGCTTCACATCCGTTCTGGATTAATAAAGCACGCATCTTGATTCTCCATAACCCGAAATCACCAGTTCCATCGAATTTTTCGATGTCAAACTTGGCTCCCATCATTCTTTAATCCCTTTGTTTATTTGCTAAGCCTTGTGATAAACCCTCACAATCAGAAACCAACAAAGCCCCTTCGATAACTCGCTAAACCTTGTGATTTATTAAACCTCACAATCATGAATCACGAAGTCCCCTTGTGTAAATACTACAAAGTGATACTTTATATTATATTAATTCACTTTGCCTTAGCCCAACAATCAGATTTCTAAATCTAACATTGACCCAATAAGTTTTATCCAACCTTGGCCAAAATTGATAAGACAGGTTATTACTAAGTACCCTACCGTCTTTCTTCTTCCCTCTCTATCACCTCTGTAACATCAACGATAGAAAAGAAAGAAAAATGGCAGACACCTTCGATCTTCAATCACCGAAAATCAAAGACCCTTAACTGTCAATCGCTGCAACACCTTTGATGTTTGATAACCTCAAACACCAATCCTTCTTTGATCGATCCTAGTAAACCAGCAGATCTTCAAAATCGAAGCTCTTGATACCACTTTTAAGGTTTAATCCCTACAACCCTAATTACTAGATGTGGAATATCGATCGAAGAACACACACACGCAGAATCGACAGAAAAGTAGAAGCGACGCCCACAAGGTATTATCCCTAACCGAATACGATTAGTATTGAAAGAATTGACGTATTTGGTTTGTTCCCCCTCACCTCCTTTTATAGAGATGAGGGGGAACCGACTATTACAAGTCCTACGGGTCGGGTTGGGCTTAGACATAGCCAACCGACCTTTATTCATAGCTATTAGGAAACTAGGCTATTCGACACTATCCGTAGACACGACTTAGGAGATATAAAGACTAAACATAACATTCTTTTTAGCAGGCGTGGAGATAATTATGTTCGGGCCATTTTCGGAAGGATTGGTTTAAATGTTGATATATGACGCTTAAAAGAAAGTAGCAAGTACATTCGAGCTGGAGATGTGATTGATGTCTCAAAGCCCATGTTTTGGCATATTCTCTGTGATGAATCTACACAATGAGAAAGTAATGGTTGGACTATGTTACAAGCGACTACCAAATTTTTGCTACTAGTGTGGCCATCTCGGGCACACTGTTAAAGAATGCCTTGACATGGAAACACACTTGAAACTTGGCCTTTCCAAGAATCCTTGCGAGCCCCTCCACTAAGAGAATGGATTAGTAGGAGCAATAATCTATCTAGTCAAGGCAGTGACCATGCCAATGGTAGCAGCGGTGAAAATAGCAGGATAAGTACGAATCGCCTTAAAGAAAACACAACAATAGATTCAAATCCGTGAGTGGAAAACAAGGCATCATGTTACACAACACCAAAATGAATTATGAGGGTAATGGTGTGATAATCCATCAATTTTCCAATTGTATTCCCTACGGTATTATTATATTTAAGCTGTAAACCTTTCGTGTTAACAATTGAGAAGTTATCTCACTATTATGAATTATTACGAGCATCGAATTTCTTGTATGTTATTTGGTTTTATTTAGTATTATATGAGTTAATAGAAATCTTAATCGACTATCACTTGTGTGTCACGCGTTAACAAACCAAACTAATGAGCCATACATAGTTCCATTATAAACATTACACTTACATATGTATACCTGCTTTTCTACCTTTATATTTCTTCTACTACATTTCTATCATCTCACAAGTAAATTCATAAATCCTCCATTACCTTTTAAATTTAAACAATAAATAAACCATAAATGGTAACTAGATCATACCCTCTTTTCCTCGAACACTTCAAATTTCCCTTTCTTCCCTATAATCACATGAGCACATACATACAATTATATATTTATTCTCTCGGTCAAATCACCTGTCACACAATTAGTACTATTTTCAAAACACTAAAAGCCCACTCACATCTTTTCCTTAATAAAACACGAGTATAAAGGCTTTTATATACATTCACCTTGAAAATCCTCTCACGCATACACAACAACAACAAGAAGAAAATTATCTCTCTCTCTCACTTTTCTCCATTACCGAGACTACTACTCCCCCAAAACACTAAGGGCTGTTTGGTTCGCCGAATATTTTTAATGTAATTGTAATTTATGAAAGAAATTGTAATTTGAATGAATTGTAAATTTGTATTTTTAAAATATGTTATTTGTTTGGTTGATAAAGTAATGTAATTGAGTTTAATATTATCAAATTAAAAAGTTGGTAATACAATATAAAAAATAACACATTTTAGGTTATTTATGTAAATATGTTTTATTTTCATTGTAATTTGAACTTTACATGCCAAAAGTAATGTAATTCACATTACATCAAAAATGTAGGCCCGGTGTAATTTGAGTAGTTAAAATTACACCCAGTAACCAACCAAACAATATATGTAATTGAAAACCAAATTACAATTACACCAAATTACATTAAATTCGGTGAACCATACACCCCCTAAGAGCATATGAAACAGTTGGTGCAGTTGTGTGGTGCCGTTGGCAAAAAGTACTCCCACGTCAGCAAAGTGGGCTTTGGCACCAGAATTGCTATGGCGCCAGTTTTTAGAGGGATTGGTGTGCCATGAGAATTCTGGTGCCATAGAAATTTTTTTATTTTTTTATAACTTAAAATACATATTATAAATCCGAATTACAAACAATACTTTTAAAATTAAAATTACACTCGAAAAAATATTAAAACAAAATAACAAACATTAAAAAACACTTAAAAATATATATGTGTAAAAATATGAGAAAAAAACCTTTAACAAATTTACTGGGTTTATTTATAAATATTGGGCCAAACAAAATACCCACCCCTAAAACCTAGAACATAGCCACTTTCTCCTTGCCTCCTCTTCTTCTTCACTGTACCTCCCAAAACACAATAAAAAAAACCTAACCGCGTGGGCTGGTTTGGATGACGCCTGGCCTTTGGCGCGAGGACACGGAATGGTGTGCGGTTCTTTTTTCTAGCGTGGACGAACCAAACCACCACTCCCACTGCTCTAAAACACAATCTCCATTCCCATCATGAACATCATCCTCTCACTCCATAACTAAAACTGCAAGATTTAATTCATTCATCATACAATAAATCATAAACATCTTCACAAACCATTTCGATCAATCACGAAAAATAAGCATGCTTACGTGAACAAGTCTTCGTTCGAGGGTTTTATTTGAGCAAGATCCGGATATTTTCGAGTTAAGCTAACGTTGTTTGAGCTAGGGTTTCGGGTTAGGCTAGGAGTTTACGTGTCACTAAGTTTCTTGTTCGGGTTTCTCATAATACATATAGCTTGGGAAGAGAATACGTCACTCACACTTTCTTTAGTTTGATTCTTATAACTTGTTGCTTACATTTTGCTGGCGAAAAACTGTTTACCACACACTAAAACTTGTAAACAAATGGGTTAAAACTTGTCATGAACATGTTTCATTTATGAATCGTGTGTTGTATAAACTTTTGGATTGCGAAAATGGGTTTTATGGATTATAAACACGAATTCAAGGTCACCTAAACCATTTTGTAAACATAAAATCATAACCCTTGATGTATGCATTAAGTTTTAAACGTACTAGATAACGTGAGGGTCATAAGTCTACAAGTGTTTTCGTCTTAAAACTAGTATACAAACCTAAATTAGGTCGTATCTTCATCATTAGAGTCATGTGATATCAAAAATCAGAATTCTTTGAGTTTTAGTAAAACAAATAGTTTTCTATCGAAAAATGATGACCCAAACTACGTAAAAATGTGTTATTTTTGTTATGGGATGTGTAGTCGATGTTGTAAAGGTCGTTTTGCAACTTAAATTTCTAAACACCGTCAAGTAACAAATTTGTAAATGGAAAATAAGCCACGGTTGTGTTATGTTAAAAATCGATGGTTTGACCAAAACCTCAATAATCAAACAACCAGTGGTGATGTCACGCCGCCACCTACAATCAAATCGCAACCCTGCTGACCAAACCCATCCCACCTGTCGTTGACGCTACACATCCCACTTCTCCGGACACATCTCACACTCGTCTCCCTTTTCTCGATATTGAACTTACCAGATGGCTAACTCCAGCCAACCACTGCCAACATCTGACACCTTCACCACCACTATATAAAAACCCAAGATCAAGACAGATCCAAATACTAAGCAAACCCAAAAACAGATCTAAGATTTAATCTTATGATGTGATTCCAGATTTAATTTTTATAATATGATATTTTCGAATTTTTAATTGAAGATTATTTCTAAAGGATATAGATCTGAAATTTTAATTGAAGATTATTTCTAGATTTTTAAATGAAGAGAAGAAAAAAACAAGAAAAGTAAAGTTTGGAAGAAACAAAAAAACTACTGGTTCTAACTTGAGTGTTTATGTACTTTTTTCGCCATTTAATCATTGGTGGTGTGAGACGGTGTGGAGATACTAAAATACCGGTGTTCAAACCCAACATGCCTTATTTATATATTAATACATTTTCCTCTTTCATATCTTCTCTTTCAAATACAATATATATCATCTAAATGAATATAAAAAGAGGTTCTTGAACATAAACCACCACCAAACATACACGCCTCCACCTCCGATAAACCACCGTCTCTGGTCAAACCATCGATTCAAGCCAAACTACCACTGCCGCTGCAACTTTTGGTTGCTTTAAATCCACGAGCACTCCCACCAAACAACCACAACCACAAAAGTTGTAAACCGGTTAGATCCGGTGGTATACAGACATCACCAAACAACCACAAGCCGGGTTTTCCAAATCTAATTTTAGGTATTTTCTTGTAAAACAGATCAAGTTTTCTTGGTTCATGGCGCCCGAACAATATTGGTTTTCTGCCATGCTGTCAGAGAACATATCCATAAAAACATTGGTTTTCTAGATTTATACATGTAAGACTTGTATAATGAAGTGAGAAGTGATCCTTGTGTGATCATGAGATATGGAGAAAATAAGAAATGATAGTGGTGACAGTATGAAAGAAAAGAAAAAAGTGTGTGTGAGAGAAATTTAGTGTGTGCAAAATTAACTTTTTCTAGTTTTTAAAAAAATTATTCTGATAGTTAAACTGCACCGGTGTCTTAATTTTAACCCGGTGGTGTCCATATACCCATAGCCTAAAAAAATTGAAAGGCTATTTGTTGTCCTATGTTGTCAGTCTGACTCAAAAAGAGGAGAGTGAGTCAAATATAAAAATGGTTATTTTTTTGTTTTGTTTTCTGTTAACCAACGATAGTAAGAAAGAAAAAAAAGATAGGACAGGAATTGGTATATTTTTATTTGATATTAACTAGTTTAAAATCCGTGTAATACACGGGCTGACTAAATATATACTAGTAAAGGGTTATATATATTACTTCAGATTTTTTTAAAGGGTTACACCGATAAATGTATTATTACTCATAATAAAAGTTTGAATATAATGGAACGTGAAGTTTCAGGTTTTCTTTCTATAAGATAAAAATATGAAGTATAATGTTTGATATGTTGTAAAATATTATGTAGGCTTATAGGCTTATGTCTATTCATCCTACTCTTTAGGAACAAGTTAAGGTTTAAAATATGATCCTTATAAATACATTTGTAACCTCTTTGGTAAAATCACTGAATAATAATTCCTCTCTTTCTTTACCTTTGTTCTTATTCATTACTTTCACAATACGTTATCAACACGAGATTTTGCTCAAACAAAAAATGTTAAAATGTCAAACTCAAAACTTTCAAATATTGATTTTGTGGTTCTGTAGATTTTTGGAAAAGACTATCTCCCTTGCACTCTTGATGCCGAGATCCATTTAACTGCAAAAGATTTCGGAGAAACAATAAAAGATAAAAATATGGCCTCTGCACAAGCACGTGCCAAAGCCATGATATTCCTGCGTCATCATCTTCATGAGGACCTTAACAAAGAATATTTAACGGTGAAAGACCCGTTAGTACTATGGCAGAGTTTAAAAGATCGATCATCAGAAGCAGGTTATCCGGACTAAAGCTCGTTATGACTGGATGCACCTTAGGTTGCAGGATTACAAAAGTGTGAGCGAGTACAACTCCGCAATGTGTAGTATCACATCAAAATTAACACTGTGTGGGGAAAAGATAACTGATGAAGACATGCTAGAGAAAACTTTCTCTACTTTTCATGCTTCGAACATGCTCTTACAGCAACAATATCGAGAACGTGGTTACAAAAAGTACCATAAACTAATATCGGTTCTACTAGTTTCTGAACAAAATAATGAGCTTCTGATGAAAAATCATCAAGCACGCCCCACTGGTTCTACTGCATTGCCTGAGGTAAATGCAACATCAAATGTGAGGGGACGTGGTCGTGGCAGCGGTAATAACCGTGAAAATCAACGAGGTCGTGGTCGTGGACGTGGTAGAAATATTGTTTAGCATCGTGAAGGATACAATCCTAAGCCATATGATTTTAAGAAAAAGAATGAAAATGGAAAACACATGCACCATCAAGCTCCTAAAAATTCCAAAGATGGTTGCAACAGATGTGGCATGAACAATCATTGGGCAAAACAGTGTCGTACCGCTAGACACTTTGTTGATCTTTATCAAGCTTCACTTAAAAGAAAATAAAAAGACATTGAAACTAATTTTATTGCTAATTTGAATGATGATGAGCCAATTCCCAATGTGCGTTTCGACTCCTCAGATTTCTTTGATGGTGTTGAAGATGCTATTGCTTCTTTTTCCAAAAATGCCAATGATAACTAGCTATCTAGTTGCTTTATATTCATTTTTTTTTCTTTTTTCGCAACAAGTGTTTAATTTTAAGTTTGTTTACAATAAGCTAGTTTTGATCTAGCATTGTTACTCATGTTTGAATGTTTTAATTATTGAAGTATTTTTTTGTTTCTTTAAATTTGTCATCAAATGCTTATTTATTTATATAATTTTTTTTTCTTATGTTCAAGGATATAAAAAGCATTTTGGAAAATATTGAAGACGAGTGTCTAGTAGATAGTGGAACAAGAAACACTATTTTGAAAAACAGAAAATATTTTTATGAGTTTCATATAACAAATGCTAATATCAACACAATTTGTGGTACTAGCAACTTGATTGAAGGCTCTGGTAAAGCTTGCATTATGTTACCTAAAGGTACAAAGCTAATAATAAATGATGCGTTATATTCTAGTAGATCGAGGAGAAATATACTAAGTTTTAAAGATATAAGACGCAATGGTTATCATCTTGAAACCATGACTCAAAATAATATTGAGTATCTCCAAATTACATCCATTAAAAATGGAAAAAAGAACATAATGGAAAGAATGAATGGTTTGTCTTCTGGATTGTATTTTACATATATAAATCAAACCGAAATAAATATGGTCTCTACCCGAAAAGGAGTAGATCCTAAAATATTTACCCTTTGGCATGATCGATTGGGTCATCCAGGTGATATAATGATGAGGAGAATAATTGAAGCCTCAAATGGCCATCCATTAAAGGACTTTAAGATCCTATTATCAAAAGAGTTATCATGTGGAGCATGCTCCCTTGAAAAAATGATAACTAGGCCCTCAATCAATAAACTTGATAAAGAATCTCCTTTGTTTCTTGAAAGAATTCAAGGAAACATTTGTGGCCCAAATGCTCCTCCGTGTGGACCATTTCGATTTTTTATGGTATTAATTGATGCAACATCTCGATGGTCCCATGTTTGTCGATTATCATCAAGAAATGTTGCTTTTGCAAGGCCATTAGCTCAAATTATTCAATTAAGAGCACATTTCCCAGATTACCAAATCAAGAAGATTAGACTTGATAATGCAGGAGAATTTACGTCTCAATCATTTAATGATTTTTGTATGTCAATTAGGATTGTGGTTGAGCATCCTGTAGCACATGTGCATACACAAAACGGTCTAGCTGAATCTTTAATTAAAAGATTACAAATGACCGCTAGACCATTACTTATGAAATCAAAATTGCCATCTTCTGCATGGGGGCATGCTATTTTACATGCTGTTTCTCTTATTAGATTAAGACCAAGTGCATCTCATGAGCATTCTCCACTCCAACTGGTTTTTAGAAGAGAACAAAGTTTTTCTCATCTAAAAGTTTTTGGTTGTGGTGTCTATGTCCCAATTTCACCACCACAACATACAAAGATAGGACCTCAAAGAAGATAGGGAATTTATGTTGGTTTCAATTCTCCATCAATCATCAAATACTTGGAACCATTAACTGGAGATGTTTTTACAGCACTGCCAGTTTGATGAAACAATGTTCCCAATCTTAGGAGGAGAAAATAAAAAGTTGGACAAACAAGACGTAATTTGGAATGCATCACAAATATCTTTTCTTGACCCTCAAAATGGTCAATGTGAATTGGAGGTTCAAAAGATCATTCATTTGCAACGAATAGCAAATGAAATGCCGGATGCATTTACCGATACAAAAAGAGTTACTAAATCATATATTCCAGCTTTAAATGCACCTTCTCGAATAGATATTCTTAAAACTGTAAATGAGTCAAATGTACGCAGGAAACGTGGAAGACCAATGGGTTCTAAGGATACAAATCCAAGGAAAAAGAAAGGGAATAATACAACAGCCAAAGTCCAAGAAGTTGTTATTAATGAAATCCCAAAAGAGATTACCAATGACACATAATATGTGGATAAATCTCTTGAAGTTGACCATGTACCTAACGACAAGGAGATCTCAATAAACTTTGTACAAAATGGTACAACATGGAATCGAAATGAAACATGTGTTGATGAAACTTTTGCATATGCTATAGCAAGTGAAATCCTAAATGATGAAGTTTCTGTGCCAAAATCTATTAAAGAATGTCGACAAAGAAATGATTGGCCAAAATGGCAAGATGACATACAAGCTGAATTAGATTCGCTTGAAAAAACGCCAAGTGTTTGGCCCTGTGACATTAACCCCACACAATGTGAAGCTGGTAGGCAATAAATGGGTATTTGTCATAAAACGAAATGAGAATAATGAAATTGTGAGATATAAAGCAAGACTTGTAGCACAAGGTTTGTCACAAATTCCCGGGGTAGATTATGAAGAAACATATTCACCTGTTGTGGATGCAACGACTCTCAGATTTTTAATCAGTCTTGCAAATGTTGAAAGGCTCCAAATGCGCCTTATGGATGTTGTCACGGCTTACTTGTATGGATCACTTGACAGTGATATTTATATGAAAATTACGGAAGGATTAAAAATGCCGAAAGATTGTAATTCTAAACCTCGTGAAATATTTTCAATTAAGTTGAAAAGATCTTTGTATGGACTTAAACAATCAGGACGAATGTGGTATAATCGTCTGAGTGAATATCTTTCAAAAGAAGGATATAAGAGAAATCAAATAAGTACATGTGTTTTTATCAAAAGATCAAAGACGGGTTTCACAATCATTGTAGTGTATGTTGATGATTTAAATATCATCAGAAATAATGATGAAATTGAACATACTGCAAATTTATTAAAGAACGAATTTGAAATGAAAGACCTTGGGGTGACTAAATTTTGTCTCGACTTGCGAATTGAGCATTTTTCAAAAGGAATACTTGTCCATCAATCAAACTATACAGATAAAATATTGAAACGATTCAATATGGACAAAGCTCATCCACTAAGCTCACCAATGGTTGGTCGTAAACTTGATCAAGAACTTGATCTGTTCCGTCCCAAAGAACATGACGAGGACATTCTTGGTCCTGAAATACCATATCTAAGTGCGATTGGGGCTTTGATGTACCTTGCTAGTAATACATGCCCATATATTGCATTTTCAGTAAACTTACTAGCAAGATATATTTCTGTGCCAACACGCCGACATTGGAATGGGATTAAACATATTTTTTGTTATCTTTTGTGGTACCCGTGATATGGGATTATTTACCAAAAGAATTCAAAGTCAAAGTTGGTTGGATACGATGCTGGTTACTTGTCTGATCCACATAAGGCACGGTCACAAACAGGGTATATTTTTACATATGGAGGCACTGCAATTTCATGGAGATCGACAAAGCAGTCTTTAACTACAACATCATCAAATCATGCTGAACTTATTGCCCTTTATGAAGCAGGTCGAGAGTGTGTTTGGTTAAGATCGATTATTCAACACATCCAAGAAGATATCTCGACCTTTATACTCGCGTACTTATCTAACAATACTCGACCTATAGTTATCATGAAAAAGATATCTCAACCTTTATACTCGCTTACTTATCTAACAGACTATCTAAATTTTAACAATACAACACCCATTCACACATATATACTAACACAAAATAGGCTTATTAAATACATTATAGCCCAAACATTTATAAGTATAAACTATCACCTCCAAAATAGCATGTTCTAGGTGTGTACATCACGATATCATAATCTGAACTCAAAACTATAACCTTCAAGTACAGGGCCAGTTACGTAGTAGTTACAAAACATGAGCTCAAAACTCAGTTTTCATAAACTACATGTAACTATTAGTTACTTAAACGTAAAGACCACTCGAATCACTAAAGGTAATTAACCAAAACTAATATAAAAAAATAAAGGTTCAAACAACCGAAACAACTTTGTAGATTTGCCAAAAATACATTGCTGTATAGTATGAAAATTGTAAGTTCCATAACACGTAACAGAAGTTAGAATGTGGTTCTGCTATCTTATTCAAATATCTAATCATGAATACCCAAACCCATATCCATACCCAAACCCAACATCATTTTCTACCCATACTTGCCTCCGAGCCTGCCCTAACAGTCTCAGGTTCCGGTTTCCACCTTGGAATTGCCTATTGAATAAAACCTATAATATAACTCATGAATTCCAAAACATAAATGTAACATAGCATACCATATGAAACAATTTTTATCAAGCTCTATCTGTAACAACCCAAAACCGTGGTCATTATTTAATTATATTTTTACGTATATTTTTGAAATTTTTGACCAGGTTGATTGTCATGTCGATTGGTAATTTGATTTGGATGATGTTGAAATTTTATTTTTACGTTTTGACGAGTTGCGAGGATTATTAGTGATGACGATATTGACGGATGCCCGAGAAATTTTATGTTTTATTTTAAACATGTCGATGTTTAATATTTTGACGTTTTTATTTTAATGTCGTATTAAGTCGTGCCGGGACTATATAATATCATATTTTGTGTGTGTTTTAATTTTTGAGAAGCATTTTTATGAAATCCGAGACCCGTAAAGATTTTCAAAAGTGACTAATAGTCATTTCCCGCTTTTTAACAAAGTATTTGCACTTTGGTCCACAAGAATCACAATTGGCAAAAACTACCCTAAACTTTTTCCATATAAAAGGAAAATTTAAACCAAATAAACACACATTTCACTTCCACCAACAAAATCTCTCTCTCCCCTCTCTCACCCTAAACTTCCCGTCCACCACCAAGCACCCTAACACCATAGATTTTTTAAAATCTAATTTGATTCAACAAAAACTAATCAAAGTCCCATTTCTAACTTTTGATTCTCCATCTTTTGGTATGAAAATCTTACACATGCATGAACATTTTTTAAAAACCTATTTTTGGATGAAAATCTTGTGATTTGATCTTAAATTGTTGTTGTATGTAGGTGTTTATGTGTTTATACATTAGTTTTGATGATTGCATGTTGATATTTTTGAGTTGGGTTTTTATGAATTGATCATCTAGTATGATTTTGAATGCTATGATTCAAAGTAGTTGTGTAAGAATGATTATAGTGGTAAAAATGGGGTTAAAATATGGTGAAAAATTAATTTTGAAGGATATTTAAACATATATTTTTAAACAGATTATTAAAGTTAATTTTCTGATAATATGAGCTTGAGTTTGAGATGAACTAATTAGATATTGTTGTAGAGGATGTTTTTAGGTTCGTTTTGGTATAAGGTAGGACTTCTAGCTCCAAACGAGCAAAAAGTTACGTTTGTCTGATTATTTCGTGTACCGGGAGACGAGTATCGTCACAATAAATAATTGTTATTGATATTTGGATCGAATCTCGGGTACTATAAAATGGATTTTTAAATATGTCATGGACTGATTTTGAATGTTAAGTATGAGGATGTCGGGTTTATTTTCAAAGTTGAGTGTCGGTTTTATAAACGGAGAAAAATAAATGTGTTAAAAGACTATATGAATTGTTGACGTAAAACTGTCCGGTTTTTGTAGTTCAAAGATGTGTCGGACAGGGAACTTTAAATGTAAAATATTTTGATGAGTTTTTAACAGGCCTTTCTATATATAGTAAGTGAAGTTTCTGATTAGTATCATAAAAATTTGACGTGTTTAAGTGGGGTAAATGAGCTTGTACATTTGATGTGTACCGGCAGATTTTTATCGAAGGAATTAACTAATAGAATAAACATATAGAACGGAGTAAAAAGGTCACTTGTATTATTTTTATTTTGGATTGATTGTGATTTTATGATTTTGAGTTTGATATTACTAAGTATGGATTTTACTCGAGTTTATTATTGATGAACGCGCCTTATTTGATAGGTTGCGGTTTTTGTGTTTATCGGCCATCAACTATCGTCGAAGATCGTCTTACTACTGCTATTACTTCAGGTGAGTCTATAGCCTCGCTTTCTACTTGTTTTAATGATTTTAAAACCCGCGAGGGGGATACATGCTATTTGAAGTAAAATGAACACATGTCATGAGTAATTGTTGGACCCGATGTTGCCTTTGTTGCCTTTGATGAAATGAATTGTATAAGTACCTAGTTACAAAAGTCCCTAAATTCATGAGCCGTTAACTATCTTCTGACTTGATGTTGCGAGTTGGGAATAGCCGCTTATTCTAATAATAGTACTATTGGGCTGACAACCCTATCTGAGACCAAGGCTTTACGCTGAGTAACCCGCTGGGAAGGATAATTTTACGTGAATGAGAATTGATATTCTTGCAATTAATACCCTAGTAGGGGCATTGGTAATTTTCTAGTCATGCTGGCATTTGGCGTGGGTGACTAAGTTAAGGGTCGGTGTCATGAGCTTAATACAATTCAATTGCTACTGCTATAATATGATATACCTGATTAATAGATTGTATGGCCACAATTCTATTAAACAATTGTGAATGATTTTTACGATGTGTTCAATTATGTTTTGTTAAACCTATAGACTTGCTCAACCTTTGTGTTGATGATTTTAAGCATGTATTTCAGGTACTTAAAGTTGTTGAATTGCAGAGCTTGCTGGAGAAGGATTGCGGGATTGCTTTTGTAGTAATTTGGTCTAAAACAGATTTCTTTCCCTATTGTCATAAACATATAATAAATGGTCCAGTATTTTGGTAAAAGGTTTGTTGTTTTGATTAAGATCCTAGGGAAACCTGTACGCTACTCTGATATATTTTAAACTGATTTTACTTGGGATTGAAGGTCTTAGACATTGATTTAAATTATTTCCATATTTATTCCTAAATATACTGTTTTTGGGTCATTTAAAGAGTTGTGAAATGAAGTTTGTGAATAACACCCAATTGTGTATTTTCCGCTGCGCAATGTAAATTGGGGGTCTTAGAGATTGGTAACCAGAGCTTTTTAGTTATAGCGAATTAGGTCGATTTTTGAAAAATGTCCTAAACTATAACTTTGGTGTCGAAAGTATTTTATAAAAGCAACGCAACTTCTCTACAAGGCTCCGGTAAGATTATTTATTTTTGTTATGCTTTGTTATTATAGATGTATCCCTTATAATTGTTGTGAATTCTTGAGTATTTATTAAGTAAATACTGCAATGCGGTATTGGTATTAATGAAAGGACGTGGAGTGCTTTCATCATAATTTCATCATGATTTCATCTTTATAAATATTGTATAATTATCATTTGCATTGCATTGCATTGCATCGCATACATATATATTTTGCATACGTAATTCATGTGCATTTGTATGATTATGCATTGCATATATATTTTTGAATAATGACCTTATGTACTTATGAATTTTCTGTGATTTCAGAAAATGCATGACATACCATATTACAGCAAGAATGGGGGATTTTCTGTAGGTCAATGGAGTTTCCAGAATCAGCATGTAGGTAATCCTAAGATTTCAGGTGGATGGTTAGATTACGAGGATGATACAAATGACAAGAAAAATGTTGTAGAATCTGATAGTGATTATTATATGACTGAGAGTGAAGTTGGAAGAACTGAGGTTAGAACTGAAGTGAGAAGTTATGGGACTGATTTTGAGAAGTATCAGAAAGAGATAGATAGGCTTCGCAGGTTAAGTGAATATGTAGCTCATCTTGGGCCGTATCTTGAACCACATTAGAAGTTTCAGGATAGTGAGGTGTATGCTAATTCTCATTATATGATAGATCCGCCGTGTCAAGGAGGGATTTTGAGGTATGGATTTAGGAACCAAAAGGGAGGTGCTACAAGTTAGGACCAGATGAAGATGAAGCAGGAACGAGCCAAGTTGGAGAAAGTGATGGACCACATCCTATGGAGTGATGTAGTGATGGATCTTTGTTGTATTTCCGTTTATGTATTATTGTGTTGTATTTGAATTATTTAGATGTTGTGAGGTAGTATTGTGATAGATTATTATTATTGTTGTTGTTTAGGATGGTAAGGGTAAGTGACATTAGTGACAAGGTTTTGTTGCGATTTTCTCGGATTTATGGATGAAATCTACTATTGCCCTTTAGTATTTTGATGTGTCTTTGTTATCTTCTCTCTTTTGTAAGATGATTATGGAATTTAGGTAGTAATGTGTTGTTGGCGTATGCAGTATTCATGTTATATCTTGATGAAAAGATCCTATTCTTTCTATCTCGATGTGTATACTTATTAAGTTTCTTTCTACTGTTATCACATAGAAAGAGTTGAGTGAGATATGTTTCTGTCATTAGCAGGGATTCCTGTGTGTGTGACTGAGTATCTTGAAATATGTCTCCAAAGGTTGCCAACCATTAGGGTAGATTATATGATTATGGGAATAGTTGTTAGATTGTTTGAAGTTGATAATGTTGAGGAGACGAGATGCTGCTGAGATTGAAAATCCTGCTGTTTTAGTTGAAGATGTTGCTGAAACTGAAGATGCTGCTGAGACTGAAGATGCTGTTGAGATTGAAGATGCTGCTGTTCCAGTTAGAGATGTTGCTGTTATTCTGCAAGATTTTAAAAGGATGTATGTGTATTGGATTATTAGGAATGAGAAGAGATGCGGTGAAGAGTGCCGTACGGCTATTGATGGTAATTGGAAAGGTGCAACTATATGGATAAGTTCGAGTAACTGATGGATGTTTGATATATCAATAGTCAATTGGGAATGTTCAACTCGACGAAAAGAGATAGTAATTTAAAGATTGATCATGATTCGAAATTAAGTGTGGCAGAAAAGGGTAAAGGAACGGTATTGTTGCGAATGACAACAAGGAATAGGAATTTATTTCCTCTTAGAGAAGGTAAACGTGGAATTTAATAGTCTAAGATAAGAAGAGATGGTATTCAAGCAGTTATTATAAATCGGGTAAACAGGAGGAAGTATGATGTGTAGATCACATATATTTTATACCACTTAAGTAATTATCTATTTACTTGATGTAAGTACGAACTAGCTGGAGGTCGAGCTGCTGAAGGAATAACAAGGAATGTGGTATAAAAATTGGTATTTCTGTGGTAATGAAATGTTTTCATTTCGGTAAAGGAGATTGAATAAAGGAATTATTCAGATAATGGAAGATCAATATGAAGGGAATGTTGCTGCTATTACAGCCAATATTTTGGAAATGCTGATAAGATTTGAGATTTAGATGTACTAATTTGTATATTCCTATCTGGTAATCATTGAGTTAGATTTTTATTAAAATACTGAAAGTGTTATTGATGGTGTATTAAATTCTGAAGGTGTTATTGAGGATATATTAAGATTTGAATATGTTAGATTTTAGCAGAACTGAGGACGAGAAATCAACGAGAATTTGCGATTGGTTGAAATGAGAAATTCACCGACGGAAGAATATATATATATATATATATATATATATATATATATATATATATATATATATATATATATATATATATTAAGGAAATATTTTCTAAGCTCATGGAATTAAGAAGTATAGCGCAATCAGCTGAACTAGAGTTGTGAGAAAGTTAACCAGGATAAGGATGAATATCATAGGATATGATAATAAAGGTGGAAAGAATTAAATTGGAATGTTGTTGAGCATTGAGTACTGATTTCAGGAAGTAATCAGTGGAATTTCTATTTGAAGATTTTATTGGTCAATGATGAGAAGGTATGTAGTAGGAAACTATAATAAGTCGAATTTTCTGTGCTCTTTACTAGTAGTAGTCGGAAAAGAATGAGAAGATGAGTTAGTACTTGAGGATACTATGTGATTGTTTTGCGGAATCGTAGAGTTCACTGTCGACATGGGTAAAAGGAAGCTTTGTGTTAGCTTGGTGATATGACTTACGCAATCTGATTGTATATTTTATTATATGGCATTATCAGGAAGTCGAGGATGGTAATATGTTTGATTGTAAGGATTGGTAGATGAGACAATAAGGATAATCTGACTTGACTGGAAGGGTAAGTCGTTAGAGAAGTGATAATGTAAGTAAGTAAAGAAGCTGGATGTTTTGTGAATAAGATGATGGATGTGAGGTTGAACAAACTGAGCACCAGAAATCGGTGTCCATTATTGATTGTGAATGTTTAGTGTGATGAATAGATGATTGAAGGAAAGAAAAGCATTCCCTAACAATTGGAAAATTGTTATTAAAAGGAGGAACAGTGAGTAAAATTATTTGGATAAGAATTTTAGTTGGAGTAATATAGATGTTTTAGAATGTGCAATCTATTGCTGAAGTGATTGTGAAAATCTGACTAGATTGAAACGATTGAGGCTTTGTCGATACCGACGAAACCGACCGAAGCTTGTAAATTCCTTTGTGTAAGCTGGGTAGTATCGGAGGTTTATCAGGAGGTTTTCACTGATTGTTGAACCAACGATAAAGCTGACAAAGAAGAACTAAATGTGTGAAATCCGTTCATATATTTAAGTTGTGGTTGTGAGATCTGATTTTGTTGTTGAGGAAGTTGTGTATGAACGCTGAGGATAGATTGAAGTTCTGTGCCTATATAGTTAGTATTGGAGGAATCTGAAGGAATTATAGAGCTGCGATGATGATATTTGGATAATATCAAGTGGAAAGGAAAGCAATAGTAGTGTGTTGACTTAAATAAAGAAGTGTAACGGGGTTTATATGATCATGAGATTGGAAATTGTGGTATTTGTTTTGGGATTGAAAAGTATTACTTGTATGGAATCAAGTAGGAAGAAAATAAGAATAAGAAGGACTTGTGTATAAATGCCATTCGGGGATTTTAAAGGAAGAGGAATTAAGGATTACTTAATGATGACTGAGAAATAATAATCGGTAAATTTTAGTTGGGATATGTAATAGTTCTGTATTATGAAGTATGTTTCATATTATGGAGGATGAGTGTGGATACTTTCACGATCAACTAGTGAGTATTTAGTAAGGAGGAGAAGGAAAAAGAGCTTATAAAGTTTCTGAAGTAATTGAGAATTGACTCTTAAGTTTTGAGATAATTGAAATATTGGTAGCAACAAGCAGAATGGATGGAATGGAAAGAACCTTAGAATTGAATTGGTAAACTAATGAAAAAGGAATATCAAAGAAAGAAGATCAACAGATTGTTGGAAATTTTGAAATAGAATGGTAATATTAATGAAAGAGTTGAGATGTATGTTTTTGTGGGACAAAAACTGTTATTGTGATTATTTAATTTTTCTCCTATTAGATCAGAGAGTATGTTAAGAATGCAAGGACCAGTGGTGAATGAATTGTTCAGATTAAAAAGTGAATTTAATTATTCTTAGAGTGCTGAGAGTGTCGCATGTAGTATTGAAGGGATTTTACAAATTGAAGTATTAATACAGAATGGTTGGAATAAAATATATTATGATATCAGGAAGTGATTTGACCATTATATATTTCATATTTGAATATATGAGGCTAACGGAGTTATTTAAACAGTAATATGATATGAGGAAGATGTAATAATGTACTATGGAAGGTACAGTAATTCAGTGATCTAGCAAGCACTACACTCGGGACATAGAGATTGTTAGAATTAATGAAAGTGTAAAATGAGTATGGAAAGTATTTAAGTGACTGGTTAGAATTATGGATAATCTCATTGTATTTAGTTTGAGTGTAACCTCAGGACATAGAGGCAGAGTAATTTTTTAATACTGGAAATCGCTGTGATAAAGTATGAGTATTGATTAAGGTTTGAACATATTATATGTGAACCAGAGATTGAGATTGACTTGTGGATATTAGAAATATCTACAGAAAGTGTGAAGAATTGAGTTAAAAAGGAATATTGCGTATTTTCGGAAAGCAATGGACAGAGTGAAAGGATGAATTGAACGATGGTAATTGAAATTGGTATCAATCACATCAACATATAATAGAAACTTGGGATGATGATATTTTAATATTTTACTATGAGGACTAATGGAAACTAGTGAAAATGGAATCCTTATGCGATGATAATCGTCATACCAGTAGTTAAGAGGTGTAATCTGACAACTTGAATCACAACTATGTATGTTGTCAGAGTATTGGGGCAGAAATGAAAATGAGAAAGTGATGCAGAAGGAGTATGAATGATGAAGGAATATTAGCATAATAGAAGGTGAAATTGAAAGTTGAAGTGTAGTAATAATTGTGGATATGGTGATATCATAAGAATTGAGTTGGACTGGTGTAAAAGACGTGCGTATCTCTTGAGGATAAGAGGTCACGTTGACTCTAGAAGTGAGGAAGTGCGAGTGTGAGGCGGGTTGAGCGCCAGGACGTCGCTCTCTTTTAGGAGGGTAGGATGTAACAACCCAAAACCCTCATCATTATTTAATTATATTTTTACGTATATTTTTGAAATTTTTGACGAGGTTGATTGTCATGACGATTGGTAATTTGATTTGGATGATGTTGAAATTTTATTTTTACGTTATGACGAGTTGCGAGGATTATTAGTGATGACGATATCGACGGATGCCCGAGAAATTTTATGTTTTATTTTAAACATGTCGATGTTTAATATTTTGACGTTTTTATTCTAATGTCGTATTAAGTTGTGCCGGGACTATATAATATCATATTTTGTGTGCGTTTTATGTTTTGAGAAACATTTTTATGAAACCCGAGACCCGTAAAAATTTTCAAAAGTGACTAATAGTCATTTCCCGCTTTTTAACAAAGTATTTGCACTTTGTTCCACAAGAATCACAATTGGCAAAAACTACCCTAAACTTGTTCCATATAAAAGGAAAATTTAAACCAAATAAACACACATTTCACTTCCACCAACAAAATCTCTCTCTCCCCTCTCTCACCCTAGACTTCCCGTCCACCACCAAGCATCCTACACCATAGATTTTTTAAAATCTAGTTTGATTCAACAAAAACTAATCAAAGTCCCATTTCTAACTTTTGATTCTCCATCTTTTGGTATGAAAATCTTACACATGCTTTACCAAAAAAAAATCTTACACATGCATGAACATTTTTTAAAAACCCATTTTTAGATAAAAATCTTGTGGTTTGATCTTAAATTGTTGTTGTATGTAGGTGTTTATGTGTTTATACATTAGTTTTGATGATTGCATGTTGATATTTTTGAGTTGGGTTTTTATGAATTGATCATATAGTATGATTTTTAATGTTATAATTGAAAGTAGTAGTGTAAGAATGATTATAGTGGTAAAAATGGGGTTAAAATATGGTGAAAAATTAATTTTGAAGGATATTTAAACCTATATTTTTAAACAGATTATTAAAGTTAATTTTTGAAAATATGAGTTTGAGTTTGAGATGAACTAATTAGATATTGTGGTAGAGGATGTTTTTAGCTTCGTTTTGGTATAAGGTAGGACTTCTAGCTCCAAACGAGCGAAAAGTTACGTTAGTTTGATTATTTCGTGTATCGGGAGACGAGTATCGTCACAATATATAATTGTTGTCAATATTTGGATCGAATCTTGGGGACAATAAAATGGATTTTTAAATATGTTATGGACTGATTTTGAATGTTAAGTATGAGGATGTCGAGTTTATTTTCAAAGTTGAGTGTCGGTTTTATGAACGGAGAAAAATAAATGTGTTAAATGACTATGAATTGTTGACGTAAAACTGTCCCGTTTTTGTAGTTCAAAGATGTGTCGGACAGGGAACTTTAAATGTAAAATATTTTGATGAGTTTTTAACAGGCCTTTCTATATATAGTAAGTGAAGTTTCTGATTAGTATCATAAAAATTTGACGTGTTTAAGTGGAGTAAATGAGCTTGTACATTTGGTGTGTAGCGGCAGATTTTTATCGAAGGAATTAACTAATAGAATAAACATATAGAACGGAGTAAAAAGGTCACTTGTATTATTTTTATTTTGGATTGATTGTGATTTTATGATTTTGAGTTTGATATTACTAAGTATGGATTTTACTCGAGTTTATTATTGATGAACGCGCCTTATTTGATAGGTTGCGGTTTTTGTGTTTATCGGCCATCAACTATCGTCGAAGATCGTCTTACTACTGCTATTACTTCAGGTGAGTCTATAGCCTTGCTTTCTACTTGTTTTAATGATTTTAAAACCTACGAGGGGGATACATGATATTTGAAGTAAAATGAACACATGTCATGAGTAATTGTTGGACCCGATGTTGCCTTTGTTGCCTTTGATGAAATGAATTGTATAAGTACCTAGTTACAAAAGTCCCTAAATTCATGAGCCGTTAACTATCTTCTGACTTGATGTTGCGAGTTGGGAATAACCGCTTATTCTAATAATAGTACTATTGGGCTGACAACCCTATCTGAGACCAGGGCTTTACACTGAGTAACCCGCTGGGAAGGATAATTTTACGTGAATGAGAATTGGTATTCTTACAATTAATACCCTAGTAGGGGCATTGGTAATTTTCTATTCATGCTGGAATTTGGCGTGGGTGACTAAGTTAAGGGGTCGGTGTCATGAGCTTAATACAATTCAATAGCTACTGCTATAACATGATATACCTGGTTAATAGATTGTATGGCCACAATTATATTAAACAATTGTGAATGATTTTTACGATGTGTTCAGTTATGTTTTGTTAAACCTATAAACTTGCTCAACCTTTGTGTTGATGATTTTAAGCATGTATTTCAGGTACTTGAAGTTGTTGAATTGCGGAGCTTGCTGGAGAAGGATTACGGGATTGCTTTTGTAGTAATTTGGTCTAAAACAGATTTCTTTCCCTATTGTCATAAACATATAATAAATGGTCCAGTATTTTGGTAATAGGTTTGTTGTTTTGATTAAGATCCTAGGGAAACCTGTACGCTACTCTGATATATTTTAAACTGATTTTACTTGGGATTGAAGGTTTTAGACATTGATTTAAATTATTTCCATATTTATTTCTAAATATACTGTTTTTTGGGTCATTTAAAGAGTTGTGAAATGAAGTTTGTGAATAACACCCAATTGTGTATTTTCCGCTGCGCAATGTAAATTGGGGGTGTTAGACTATCATATGATGACTCGATTTGTGAACCCTACAAAAGAAATTTGAAGTGGTAGGTTACAGTAAAAGATACCTTTGGAATTGCCTATTGAATGACTAACCCACTACAACTACCACAACGTAGATTTCGTTAAAACTGGTATGTAAATATTTAAAACTCCTTTTCATATTTTTATTACTCAAATTATAAGACAAAACTGTACTGACTTGAGTTTAAAGAACCCCAAGTGAAACAACAATGAAATCCTAAACTATCGAAAAACTTATAACAAAATTTGACAATGCTTCAAATGAAGAAAACATGTTTGAGGCTATCTATTGAATGGCGATAAATGACACTGGAGACAAAAGCCATTGGGATTTGCCTTACAATAATGTATGATCATATCTTGAGAGGACATGAGATTTTCTTGTGTTTCTATTTATATGTTAATGGCACTTTTTCAAACTCATTTCATAAGAACAAAAAATACTACAATACACAAGTTCATGATATACCTCTCGTACCTTGTGTATAAGTGTTCAAATCTCACTAAATAAACCAATCTCCATCACCCGGTGAAAGAACCACCGTTTGACACCATAAAATACCTAGCCACAGGAGACATTTATTTTGAACCAGTCAAAAGCAACAAAATCTTACTCATATATAGCAATCCATGTGTACATACCCATAACTAAGAAACAAACCAACTTTTAAATAGAAAAAAATGACGAATTATGATTGAAGTAACTAATCTGCAGGGCCTGTCTTGAGTTTTTTGCTACCGTGGGCGAGCTAACAGAAAACATGCCCTTTCATAGCAAGTATTACACCTTCTTTTCTGGTTTTGTAGCTTAGTCAACTTACAAAATTAATTCTCACGCTTATTTCTATTTAATAAATTAAATTTATAAGGGAATAAACTCGGAATTATAGTTTAAAATGGATCACCTAAAACAATGCCTTGTTGCATTCTTGAAGCAATAGTCATAATTAACTACTACTGAAACATATAGGAAGTCTAAGTTACGAAATTCTAGTTGTCATTTTCTTGTTGTTAGAGATTTTACTACGACGAAAAAATAAACAATGCAATGAACATTAAAATTACTTGTCATTGGCATATGACTCTCTATCATTCTTTTATTTCATTAGCTTGTATGTGCTCTTGGGACCGTACTAATTTTATAACTACTATACTTGCTTTTAAAATACAAAATGAAGGTTTCCCATGATCGACAACAAAATAAGTTCACAAAAAGTAATGTTGTGCAAATATTTATGCACAATCCCAAGAAGAGTATGCGTCTTAAAAATGCAAAGTCAATAGCCTATTTTAAATAAGTAAACTCAAGAAAAGTGTACGCATCTAAACAACAAACTAATAACATGAAGTAGATGCACAACCTAGCAACAATGTAGGAGACAAATATTGCGTACTAATTTTTTTATAAATCGAAAGATATTAGTCTATTTGATCCACACTAAAATAACTTAAAATGTTTTTACCCAAAAAAACCACTTAACATAATGAGGAAGATGAACGTTAATAGCTTCCGGTTTCAGAAACCATGCAAGTGTTTAAGAGACATATTCACAAACACTTGGACTGTAAAGAAAATAAAACATAATGTTCAACATTGTACTCCCGTGTTAGTGCTCAAAACTTTATGCAAATTTCTTTTACACATTTTATTATACACATTACAGACACTCTCCAAATTACAACAAAATTTATAACATAACTACATGCTAAAAGATTATAATCAAGACTTTAAGAGAATTAGGCAAAAACACAAAAGCTTAGACATAAAAAATACTGTGAGCAAACACTAATAATGCCATAATGCTATCAGTTTACACCAAGCCCAAAACTTTATGAGCTCACATCAAACCATTATATAAGAAATAATTTCAAGGAACCACTTTAACCTTCAATTTAAACCTCAAAAGTAAAAACTACTAAAAATTATAAAGTAAAACTCATCACATCGCTATAGGCTCTAAAGAACATTCCAATCCCCCAAAATCGAAAACTAAAAACCTACAAATATTGCAACTTTATCAAAGTTATAATCATAATTGTTTAATAAATGTTTTTTTATTGCAAAAACATACCTCTTGCTCTAGCAATAAAATTCTTGAGCAAAATATGTTAACGGAAGCAAGTTGAAGAGGAAGATGAAAGATTGAAGGATGCTTTAACAGTCCAAGATTTGTTCACATTGCAAAAAATTCTCATGTCCCAATTATAGTGTTTTGAATGTAGCATCACAAAGAAAGATTACCTCATCTTTTTGAAATGAAGAATGGGTTGTATTCCACCGTCAAAATAACCCAATGAACGTATTTTAGTTTTCATATTCCAAGATGCGCATGCATGCCTGTTTCTAAATGGGACAGAGGAATTTTTATTAAACATATTTAATTTTTTCTTTTTACTATTTTCTTATTCAGTGTGAAATATAATTTTTCCTTTCAAAGTATTATCTTTCATGATGACATCAAAAATATTTAATTTTTTATTTCATTAACCTATTGTATATAGACACATTAGCAAAAGTGACCTCATGCAAAACCCTCTTTTAATAGAGTAAATAGATTTGTTCTTCCTGAAACCTGGCTGTGGGACTGATCGAAACAAAACAAATAGGGTCAGAGTATCGGTGTACTATAGGTGGTGAGACAAATTTAATAGTAGTGTGTTTTGTACTAGGAGACTAAAATAAATCTCATCTAATTATTGAATTTATTGAAATTTGAACTCTAGGTTTAATTTAAACTTACACATAAAACTTAATAAATAATAAAAGTAATTAACAAAATTTGACTCTGACTAAATTAGTTTCACGGTTCATGCGTGAAGTGTGGGAGTAGTGCATTCTTCTAGTTAATGGTATATGTCGGGTCCCATTGACTTTAACCGAACTTATGACCCGATCAAGCGGGTCTTGGACAAGAGCCTCATAATTGGATTGTCGACGGCCCAAAGGGATCTTTACTATATATTTAACCTTTTTATTAATAATAAATGACACTAAAAATAAAAAGGACGTAGAAGACTAATATATTTGTTGGAGAAAAATTAGGATTAGGACCGTATTGTTTTGGACTATAATAGATGTAGACTTGGGATAATTAGTGCACGTATTTAGAGACCAACTGTTAATTGACCCGAAATAAATTTGTATTTGCTTCTTCTGACTATTTTCTAAAAAGTCTGTGTTAGTGCACTAAATTATTTTGGTGTGCGTATTGACCTATAAGTTTTGACCTTTTGAATATACTTTGACTTTTTAATAAAAAACAAACGGCTTACTTAATTAATTAATGGAAGCAAGCATAATATAACAACGGAATAATTACTTAGTTGCACTACTTATTTAGATAGACATTATTTATGCTAGTTTGTGACAAAGGTTGTAGTTATTTGCGTGTATTGTTCATGTGCTTGCTACTTGTTAAGTTTGCTAGACTATCACTTAAGGTGAGTTTCATAGCCCTACTATTTAACTGTTTTAGGCATTTTGGAGTAAGAACATTGCTCTATTTTATTATGATTGAACACAAGTACTAAATTTTCGTTTGCGTACTGGTCTAAGTAGCTTATAACCCTTGATTACCATTTTTCCTTTATCATGAACCGTTAATTACTTGACACGTATGACCGGTCAAGTAAGCACACATGTCATGGATAGATCTATTGAGGTTGACACCTTCGTCGGGTTTAGTCGTATACAATATTATTCAGGTACATTTTTATTTGGTACTTTTAAGGATGCTTTGGGTTAGGCGTCTGCTAGGCACTTATACACTTTTTGATTACGTTACACTTCGGTTTCATGAGCTTAGATAGTAGTAAAAGCTTTTTATGTGACATGTTATTTGTTATATTTTCATACACTACTTAAAAACTTGTGGTCCAATAATTCTATCTAATTAAACTTATGAACTCACCAACTTTTTGTTGACGCTTTAGCAATGATTTTCTCAAGTGCTTATTTTTCAGGGTTGCTTATGGAGTCGCATGCATGAAGCCTTTTATTACTACTTATAGATCATTTGAGTATTTTTCAAACTTTTAATTAGCAATTTAGAAATTATGTTGTTTTTGTTAAAAACCCTTATGTTGACTTTATTCAAATGATCAATTTTGAAAACGACTCATGTAGAGGTCGTCCTTTATATTTTGAGTGTATGGTGCTGATGAGATGGCATTTATACATGATCTCATCGTTCTTTTCGGGCTTTTAATTGCATAAAATGTCATAAAAATACCATATATATGCTTGTGTTTGTTTACTTGTGTATTTTAGGTATGGATATCGTGAAAAAGACAAAAGATCACAAGTTATAAGGAAAAACGGACACGAGAAACGAAGCCGTACAAAGAACCGGGCCCTAATCATGGAATTCTCAACAAATACCCTTGAAGACTTGAAGACAAACAATATTGATCCTCAATTATTGAAGAAATGACACTTAAAACCCTTGTATATTAATAATTACAAGTTTGGTCCTTTAAGTTTGTCAAAATTACACAAAAGGTCCCTCAACTTTGAAGAAATGGTAAGATTAGTCCCTCAACAATTTCAAATTGTCAAATATGGTCCCTCATCAAGCCAAAGATACATTGAAGACCTTTGAAGATAAAAATGTCCAAGATCAGCCCTTGAAATATGCAAAAGTGTCAAAAATAACCCTTGATAACCTTTTTCCAAAGTTTGGTGCCAAAAGTGACAAATGGTGAAAGTTAATATAAAGGGAAATACGTTTTCTAGGCTGAAATACCTTATTTACCAAAAATCCCAAAGAACAAGGACCAAAGGTGTCTATTTGAAACATTCAAACTGAAAATGCGCCAAACAAACACCTTTCCCCCAAAATCGGATCAAAATCCTTACTGTTCATCTTTTACCGCACCCAGAATTTACACCACTTAAACTTAGGGTAAAATACAATTACCTTTGCACATGAGTGATTCACATGTGCAGAAACTCATCCAAACCATAAAACCCTTATTCCCACTCACAAAGGACCCCACCCCCAATTCCCTTTCCACCAATCAGAATGCAACTTAGCCTCCAAGTTATGTGACGTGTCCAAATCAACAGCTATGATTCATTGCTTCATCACAAAGCTAAAATGAACATCCAGGATCAATTTGGACAGCTCAAAATCAGAAAACGTCTAGAAGACTCAAGGGCATAATAGGGAATTCAGTTCTAGGGTTTGTGAATAGTGTTTAGCCAGGCATTTGCCTATAAAAGGAGACCTCAACATGTGAGAGTCCCTTTGTTCCAGATTTTAGCTTTTAATATTTGTAATTCCTTTTTATGAAATAAAGTTTGAATTTCTTAAAATTTTGAGTTCTAATCTGTTATTTATAAAAGTTTGGTGTTTGAGAAGCTAAAATCTGAGTTCCATTATCTTGTTTGAAGGTTTTTGAGGCAAGGTTTTAAGTGATAAAGCTTGTGCATCAAAAATCAGAAGTTGGCATTATTTTTGATCTCACCTTGTGGTTTGTTCTTCTTAGCAGCTTGGAAGCTGGTACTTGTTTTTCTAGTACCTCAGCTCAAACAATCCAAGGCCTGGATGTAGGTCTTGGAGGTTTGCACCTTCTTCCCTTTTCATTTTCTCTTTCAGTTTCTGATTATTTGTGATTTTTGTGGATTTATGCTTGAATCTGTGTTATTGTGGTTGAATATTGTTGATTTGGCTTGGTTTGATGTTATTGAGGTGTTATTGATCTGATTAGTGGGTTGAATCTTCATAAGCCTTTGAAAATTTGTGAAATCAAGTTTTAAAAGGGTGTTTGGGATTACTGCATAAGTTAGGATTGTGGTTTGTTAAGTGCTTGTTTTGTGTAAGCAAGAGTTGGAATCTATTGTTTGGGTGATATTGTTCATCTGTTTGCAGGTTTTGAGGTTTTGAACACATTGATTCTTGATTTGGATATAAAATCTTTAAAAC
The DNA here is from genome assembly GCA_025667525.1 of Glebionis coronaria. Classification (NCBI taxonomy): domain Eukaryota; kingdom Viridiplantae; phylum Streptophyta; class Magnoliopsida; order Asterales; family Asteraceae; genus Glebionis; species Glebionis coronaria. The sequence continues at coordinate 208,560,112 of CM046877.1, read as the reverse complement.
TTGGTAAAATTGGCTAGGATTTTGAGGACACCTAGATCTAGGCTTAGGCTAGGGCTAACAAGTGCTAAATCATAGTTAATCACACCAGGGTAGAAGGATTTGAGGCTTGAATTTGGATCAAGTGTCAAGTATATCAGCAAAACTTGTCTGCATATTGTTCTTTGTTCATCAGAAACATTTTGTGCTTTGATCTTGCTATTTACTTTGATTCAGTGTTTGATTCTTGTTGCTTTGTGTTTGTTCTTAGTTTACATAGCTTGTGTATGCATCCTGTTAAGTTTGGTTGGCTTATTGTGGCTAAATCTGCTTATTAAGTGCTTAACTGCTTATTTGCATATCTAGAGCATATCTGGTAACTGTTTGGCTTATTGTGGCTTATTGTGTGAACCATTTTGTGATTTTATTGTTGCTATTGACTCCTTATGATTCACTGATTACAAGGGTGCCTTTGTTTCCAATTGAATCAAACCAGAACTCTCATATAAGCTTGGTCAAATAATCAAAGCAGTGGGAACTCCTTTCCCCTGCTGGTTGCCACTGATAGTGTAAATTTGGTGTCAGCTTATCAATAAGCTATAATAGCTTATTCCAACCTGCAACAACTTTGTTTTTGTAATAGGTGCTCATATTTTGACCCATTTGTTCATACTGGAGCATTTGGGTGGTTGACTTTTAGGTTTGACTAGAAAACCAACTCCTTTGACTTTTACATAAGTTCATTTGTCCTTATTCTGGCTTATTGGTTGTGCTTATTGGATTTTTGTTGATTGATTTTGCTTATTGAGTCCATTTGAAAGCTTTTGCAAGTTGAATCAAGTCCTGAGGTGCAGTATTTCTCAAAAACGACTATTTTGTCGTTTTGTAGATTTTTGCTTTTCTATTTTCTGGCTTATTGAGTGTGCTTTTTGGAAATTTCTTTTGACAGATCTCTTAAGCATCCTAAAAGAGGGTTGTGTGTCAAATTAGAGCTTATGGCATTAGCTTATGGCTTAATGGGCTGAAAAGCCCAATAAGAATAAGCTTTGTGTTTAATAAGCTGTGATAAGCTCATATTCAGCTTTTGGGCCTTTAGAGTTTTCTTCTTAGAATTAAATTTTAAGTCAGATAGGGCTTTTCCAAGTCAATTGGGCCAAGTTTGACTTTTTGGGCCCAAAAGCCCATTTGTGTTGACTAATTTTGGATTTGGCCCATTTGAGGGCCCAATAGGGGTATTTTGGTAATTTCACTTTGATTTTCTGATTATTTAGGTTAAAATAAACTAGTTTGCAAGTTTTTAGAATTTTTTATAATTTTTGGATTTTTAATATTATTTTATTATTATTTTAATATTATTTTAATATAATTTTTCAAATTTCACATTTTCCAACTTTTTACATTTTTCTTAGGTTTAATACATTAAAATAGGAATTTTGCAACTTTTAGAATAATTTTATCTCTTTTAGATTAATTTTTATAATTTATTAAAGTTTTAATAGTTTTTAATTCATTTTAAATAGTTTTTATTAGTTTTGAAATTTCTAAAAAATAGTTTTTAATCTTTTTAGGTCATTTTAGAGGTTTACCAATTGAAAAATCTTTGTTTGGGCTTTTTGATAATTTATTTGATTTTTAGGGCTTTAATTAGCATTTAAAAATTGAATATTTAATTATTTTAAAGGTTTGAAAAAGTTTTGATCATTGGTAAACTCTTAGTTTATTATTTTTTATTTTTGGTGAATTTTTGGTAATTTTTAGAATTTATTTTTATTTTTGTGGTTTTTAAGGTTTTACGTTTTAACTTTCTAGTAGTGATTTTTTTTGTTAATTTTTATTTTTACGTCTTCGTCATCTTCTTTTCTAATCCCCTTCTAAACCAAATATTAATCTCAAATCTTGTACATCTTAGTCACACACATATACCTCCTTGGGAAACGAACTTGGAATCCATAAGGGTCATTAGTGTTGATTTTTCCTAAATCCTCACTTAATACTTGCCGCTTTTACGCCTTTTCCCTAAAAGGTCGTATTTTACCATAATCATTTTGGCGCCGCTGCCGGGGAGGTGTGTCGTGATTAATTTGCATTGTTGTTTTTAATATTAACCAAATAGTATTTGTATTAGTAGAACTCTACTAATACGTATTATCGGTTTTCTTGGTTTTTCTTGTACAAATATTATTACTATATTGTATTAAGTATCACAATAAATTCACAATATCTCCAAAAATGTGAAAACACAACCTTAATTGGGATTTCATCACTCAATTATTGTATTCGAATCTCAAACAAAAAGAAAAAGGCAAAAATAGATAAATACTTTCGTGAAGCTCGATTTTGAAAAATACAAACTATAAGGTGGGTATAAGGCGGTATTATAAAATATACCCTAAGGAAAAACGCTCTTAAGTGCTTCGCGCCGCCTCGTTTCCCCGCTTGCTTGTGAGTATTTTGAGATTGAAGGCTAATCGAGGGTTTTGCCGCCCAAAGTATTATTACGTATAATATATTTGCTTGGTTTTCTTTGTGATTAAAACCTCTTGAACAATTTGGTTTTCACCAAAGTTCTAAAGTCATTCGAAGGCGTTCACTCCACGTGATCGTTTTCATTCCTTTGAGGCTTCTTTAATCAAGAGTTTGATTCGAGGAGAGATTTTGTAGATTGTTGTCTACGAAGATACACCAAAATCCAAAAAAATTAAATATCATCAAAAACACAAAAAAAAAATTGAAAATTCACAAAACACCCAAAAAGAATCTTCTTTGCTCACCTCCCATTCTTCGTGAAGTTTATGATCACTCGTAATCAAGCAAAACGAGCTCGTAAACGACTTCAAAAGCAAGCCAATCAAGAGACGTTGATTGTTGAACAACCTCCAATTGTTGAACCTATTGTAGAACAAGAAGTCGTCATTGCTAATCGTACTATGATGGAGTTGCTACAAGCACCCACCGAGGGTTTTGGAGAGGCTATTGTGATTCCCGCCATCCTTGCGGAGAATTTCGAAATTAAGACGGGTTTAATGTCGATGTTGCAAGCAAATAAGTTTAGAGGTCATGAGAAAGACAACCCGCACTACCACATTAGGAATTTTAACCGTCTCACCGCCACTAGCAAGTTTAAGGATGTTCCACATGACGCCATTAAGATGATGTTGTTTCCATACTCGTTGGATGGACCCGCAAAAATTTGGCTCGAGAAAGAACCGCCAAATTTGATTTTGACATGGGCCGATCTCGTTTCTAAGTTTGTGAACAAGTTTTTTCCACCATCTAAAACAACAAACTTGAAAAATGAGATTTCACGATTTGTGCAAAGAAATAATGAAAGTTTTTCAATGGCATGGGAACGCTTTAAAGAAATGTTACATGAATGTCCACACCATGATTTTACGGAATTGCATCAAGTGGATACTTTTTATAATGGGCTTAATGATCAAGAACGAGATTATTTGAATGCCGCCGCGGGTGGTAATTTTTTGTGCAAGACGACAAATGAGGCTTTACAAATCATCGAAAATAGATCTAAGGTTTATAACCCTCGTAACACACCGAGTGTTGCCAATATGGGTTCGTCATCTTCGTCACAATCGTCTCGTAGCATTAATGCCTTACATGATGAAGCTAATGAGGAAAATCGGTTTTTTGATAGATTTGCTAATCTTATGTCCCATTGGAAGGCTCAAGAAGCTTCCAATTCCGCTTCGGTTAAAGTGGTTGCTAAGAGTTGTTTATCTTGTGGGGGAGCTCATGATCTTTCCGAGTGCATTACCGCGGATGGTAACACTTCGAGTGCTTATGTAGCAACGGGAACTTACAACCAAAACGGTCAAGGTTCCCGCCAAAATCAAGCTCCACCAAACCAAAATGTTAACAATTATCGAAACAACAACCAAGGTAATTACCAAGGCAACACACGCAATTACAACAAAGGGAATTATCAAAGTGGGAATGGACAAATTTCTAATCAAAACCAAAACCGTGATTTTCAAAACACTACACAAGGTTTTCAAAAATGCTCACACTAAAAATTTGCAAGGAGAATTTTTGGATTATGCAAAAGCAAATGATGCTAAATTTGATAACATGCAACGTGAGATGATTAGCTTAAGATCCGAGTTGAAAACCGAGCTAAAAAATGAACTTGCTAATGAACTTAAAACTCATGCAAACAAAATGGAAGGAAATGTCCAACGTCTTCAACAAAACCAACAAAAGATGGAATTAGGACAACATGAGATTAAGCAAGAGTTATTAAAAGCGGATGCTAGGCAATCAAAATTTGAGGACCGAATGGCTAAGATGTTTGAAGCGATCATGTGTAAACCCTCTTCCTCGGGTGGTCTTCCTAGTGATACCATTGCAAACCCGAAGGGAGAAATGAAGGTTATTACTACACGAAGTGGTAAAACTTTCAAGGAACCAATCTCTCGTCCAAGTACTTCTACGGAGAAGGAAATCGAGAAAGAACCCGAGGTGATGGTCGAAAAGGAGCACATTACAATCCCACGAAGTACCGCTCATACCACACCTACGGTTGAACCAATACCAATTGTGGAACCCGAGTTTCCAAGGCCGTTGCCTAATGTCCAACCCACACCACCATTACCTTACCCTTCGAGACGAAACAAAGAGAAGTTGCAAGAACGTAACAAACAACAAATCGAGCTTTTTATAAAAATGTTTCAACAAGTGCATTTTGATGTGAGTTTAGCCGGCGCGTTGTTATATATGCCTCGTTTCGCTTCCACTTTTAAAAGTATGATGAGCGATAAGGAAAAGCTTTCAAAGCTTGCTAATTGTTCTTCGGTTTATCTTAACCGCATACCGGAAAAAGTTGGTGATCCCGGAAAGTTTCTCATTCCTTGTGACATACAAGATATGAAAGAATGCCTCGCCTTGGCCGATCTTGGTGCGAGCATTAATTTGATGCCATTTTCCATTTGGAAATCGCTTTCGCTTCCGGCTCTCATTCCTTCGAACATGTCCATCGAGATGGCCGATCATTCTACGATTATGGCATGTGGAGTAGCCGAAGATGTTTTCGTGAAAGTGGGGAAGTTCTACTATCCCGTTGATTTTATAGTAGTTGACATCCCCGCGGATCCTCAAGTTCCTCTAATTTTAGGTCGTTCATTTTTAGACACTTCGAGATCGCTTATCGATGTTCATGCGAGAACCATCACTTTTGAGATTCAACGAAGAGGAACTTGTTATAAACGCTACTCAAAACTCGAAACCTTCTCATGTTTATGCAATCGCTACCATCAATCACATTGACATCGTTGATGTGGTTTGCGATGAGTTTTCACAAGAAGTGTTAGGTTTTTCCGATAGCTCGTCAAGTGGCAATCCCACTATTTTGGATCCGATTCTTGCTAATTCCACACCAAATCTCACTCCATTCCAAGGAGGCGATTTCACTTCAAATGAAATCGACAATGAAGATGAGGTGTTGATTAGTGATGATACTTCTACTCCACCATTTCTTTCGCCGATGGAAGTTATGAGTGTTGAAGCAAAATCTTCAATCGAGGAACCACCTATCCTTGAATTGAAAGATCTTCCTTCTCACCTTGAATACGCATTCTTGGAAGGTGATGACAAGTTGCCGGTTATTATTGCAAAAGGTCTTGCTAATAATGAAAAAACCGAGCTCTTGAAAGTTCTTAAGGCTCACAAAGGGGCAATTGCGTGGAAAATTTCCGACATTAAGGGTATTGACCCAAAATTTTGTACTCACAAGATTTTAATGGAGGAGGACTACAAACCCGCAATTCAAAGTCAAAGAAGGGTGAATCCCAAAATTCATGATGTCATTAAAAAGGAGGTCCTTAAACTCCTTGACGCAGGAATGATTTATCCTATATCCGATAGCCCATGGGTGAGCCCAATCCATTGTGTCCCTAAAAAGGGAGGAATGACCGTTGTGCCTAATGAAAACAACGAGTTAATTCCCACTCGTGTTGTGACCGGTTGGAGGGTGTGTATTGACTACCGAAAGTTAAATGACGCCACTCGTAAAGACCACTTTCCTTTGCCCTTCATGGATCAAATGTTGGAGCGACTTGCGGGAAATGAATTCTATTGCTTTTTAGATGGTTTTTCCGGTTACTTTCAAATCCCTATCGACCCTCGTGATCAAGAGAAGACTACGTTTACGTGTCCTTATGGAACGTTCGCTTATCGTAGGATGCCTTTCGGAATTTGTAATGCACCCGGTACGTTTCAACGGTGTATGATGGCGATTTTTCACGACATGATCGAGAAGTCGATGGAAGTGTTTATTGATGACTTCTCGGTGTTTGGTAATTCGTTCACGTCATGTTTATCTAATCTCGAGCAAATGTTAAAATGTTGTGAAGAAACCAATCTTGTGCTTAATTGGGAAAAATGTCATTTTATGTGTAAACAAGGAATCGTCTTAGGACATAAGGTGTCGAAGGCGGGGATTGAGGTCGATAAAGCTAAGGTAGACGTGATCGCCAAGTTACCTCATCCCAAAACCGTTAAGGGAGTTAGGAGTTTCCTAGGCCACGCGGGCTTTTATCGTCGTTTCATCAAGGACTTTTCGAAAATCTCTCGTCCTATGACACACCTTCTCGAGAAGGATGCTCCTTTTAACTTCAATGAGGATTGTGTTAAGGCTTTCGAAACTCTCAAAAGGAAACTTACCGAAGCTCCCATTCTTGTTGCTCCTAATTGGGAATTACCCTTTGAAATCATGTGCGATGCAAGTGATTATGCTATAGGGGCCGTCTTAGGGCAACGTTATGACAAGCATTTCCGTCCTATCCACTATGCTAGTAAGACGATGACCGAGGCTCAATTAAAGTACACCACAACGGAAAAGGAATTCCTTGCCGTGGTCTATGCTTTTGAGAAATTCCGACCTTATCTCGTCTTAACTAAAAGCATCGTGTATACCGACCATTCGGCTATCAAGTATCTCTTAGCTAAGCAAGATGCTAAGCCGAGATTGCTTCGTTGGATGCTCCTCCTCCAAGAATTTAATGTCACCGTGCTTGACAAAAAAGGAGCCGAGAATCTAGCGGCCGATCATCTCTCTCGTCTAGAAGATCCTCACAAAGATGTTTTCGAGAACAAGGAAATTACCGAAACATTTCCTCTTGAGACTCTCGGTGTAGTGAATTCTAAAGACACAACCCCATGGTTTGCCGACATTGCAAATTACCATGCGGGCAATTTCATAATCAAGGGTATGACGACACAACAAAAACGAAAATTCTTTCGTGACGTCAAGTCCTATTTTTGGGACGACCCATATCTCTTTCGGATTGTGCGGATCAACTCGTTCGACGTTGTGTGTTTGGTGACAAAGCTTCTAATATCCTTAGAGCTTGTCACGAGGGACCCACGGGTGGTCACCACGGTGCTAATCTCACGGCTAAGAAAGTGTTCGATGCCGGTTTCTTTTGGCCTTCTATCTATCGTGATACACACGCACTTGTGAAGTCGTGTGATTCGTGCCAACGTCAAGGAAAATCGTCTCAACGTGATGAAATGCCGCAAAATATAATTCAAGTATGTGAGATTTTCGACATATGGGGAATAGACTTTATGGGGCCGTTCCCATCGTCTCATGGCAACAAATATATCCTCGTCGCGGTGGACTACCTTTCTAAGTGGGTGGAAGCTAAGGCTTTTCCTACTAATGATGCTCGTGTGGTAGTGAAGTTTTTGAAGCAACTATTCTCTCGGTTCGGAACCCCTCGTGCTATTATAAGCGATCGTGGAACCCATTTTTGTAATGACCAATTCGAAAAGGTTCTAAAGAAATATGGAGTTACTCATCGTCTTTCTACGGCTTATCACCCGCAAACAAGTGGGCAAGTCGAGGTTTCGAACCGAGCTTTGAAGAGGATTTTAGAGAGGTCAATTGGAGAAAACCGTGCTTCATGGTCCGACAAACTCGATGACGCTTTATAGGCCTTTAGGACCGCTTATAAGACACCTATCGGTTGCACTCCTTATAAGTTAGTCTATGGGAAGAATTGTCATTTGCCCATTGAGTTGGAGCACAAGGCATATTGGGCCCTTAAGCATGCAAATTTTGACTTGAAGACCGCGGGAGATCACCGGAAAATACAATTGAATGAATTGGATGAATTAAGAGATAATGCTTATGAAAATTCATTAATTTTTAAAGAAAAGACTAAAAAGTTTCATGATTCAAAGATTAAAAACCGGGTTTTTAACGTTGGTGATCAAGTGTTGCTTTTTAACTCTCTTCTTAAGATATTTTCCGGAAAATTGAAATCTCGTTGGTCGGGTCCGTTCACCATTACACAAGTGTTTCCTTATGGGACCATTGAACTAGCTCAAGATGATGGTCCTAATTTCAAGGTGAATGGACATAGGCTTAAGCACTACTTTGGTGGGGAAATTCCTTCAATGGTTGCCCTCGACCAAGTCACCTTCCCCAATGATAATTAGCATTGAGGGGATCGAGTCGAGCTCATGACTCGGTAATCAAAAACGAGGTGCCTCGTGGGGGAGATCCCGTGCTTATCTTTTATGCTCACTATTCACTAATAAGGGGACTTGTACCCTTTCACCTCGTTGTCTCGTGGTTGTTTGTGATTGTGTTATCTAGATCATCATCATCATCTACGATTGAAGACTCTCGTGTTCGTTTACGTGAGCCTCCATCGTTCGTTTGAAGAAGTTTTTCACGAATCCATGACATATGCTTTATTGTTCTAACGATTATCTTTTAGCATACTTAATAAACGGCTTTAGATATATTGTTCATCACCCTTTCCATGCTAGATCCTAAGCATTCGACTCTTCGTCTCTAGTATAGGGGTGCTCCACCTTTAGACTCGAAACATTGAGGACAATGTTTACTTTTAGTATGGGGGGGTGAATAGGTACTTGCTTTGCTACGCCCTCACGCTTTCCAATTTTCGATGTTTTGTTTTGCTAATAAGGCTAAAAATGGTCAAATTTTAAAATTTTTCTTAGTTTTCATAAGTGTTTTAAGACACGAATGTATATTTTCCGTTGGGTAGAATAAGAGTTAATTTTTGACTTGATGGGCATTTGGAGCCATTTACATTCCTTAACCCGCTCAATTCAAGTTTTGCTAGACTTTTATATAGGGAGCTTTAAAACGCGAAAGTCTTAATTCATACGGGTTAAGAACAAGAACTTTTCGCAAGTTCCTATAATTGATTCTAGAAAGTCACTTATCAAGGGAACTTTAAAACGCATTCTCTAAACTTGAAAAAGTCCAAGAAAGTGCAAGATCCTATAGGTGGCTTGAAAACCCAAAACTTTGATTTGATATAGTTTTAATGAAAGATAATCCAAATTTGGCTTAATTTTGACTTGCACGGCTAAGTATTCACGAGTCTCTTTAATTAGAGGTCTTTATATAGTGAAGAACGAGAAATGATAGAGTTAGACAAGTGATCATGCTAAACGTAGAACATGAAAATGTTCTTTCAAAAACTCATATGTTTTTAATTGTGGCTTTTTTATTCCCATAAGATCAATGCATTAGGAATAAATCATAATTGCAATAAGTAAGGTCGTACGATTTGAAAGGTTACTTAGCCTCTAGCGCAAGATCGTTTAAAAGTTGCTCGGGGTTGAATAGAGTTCATAGCCAAGGCATAACTTATTGAAGCGGGACGCGAAGATTGGCGATTATCCAAAAAGGCCCTAACAAGGCATGAGGAGCTCTATTTTTTGCTAAAGATCCAAAGATGATGTGAAGTATCATTATTCCTAAATCAATATGAAGGATCGAGACACACGACGAGAAGCAATTACTCCCCTAAAGATCATGGAGAAAGTCTATCCAAAAAGACCCTAACAAGGTATGAGGATAAATATATCCAAGTCCGAAAAGGAGGCGGATCGTTGTATATCAAAATCCAAAGTAAAGATTGAAGAAAAATGATGAAGTCGTGGTCCAATATGAAGAATCTCTCAAAAACGTCAAGTGAAGAAACTCCAAATATATGAAGAGAAGACCATAATTTCAAGAACGTCTTCCCAAGATTTGAAGTATGAAGTACATGCCAAATATCGGTCCGAGAAAGGTCTCAAATCGTGAAACGAGTTATGCCAAGATATGAACTTAAGGAGATACACGAGAAGCCGTTTTAAAAGATTTTGTCCTTTGGCTAACTACTGATCAAATCGTGCTACTTTGCTTTCGGACTAATAACTACTCAAATAAGTCAATATGAATCACTTGTGATCCATGACAAATAGATAAAAAATGCTAGTAACCCATTTCCTTTTATAATAACTAGGATTGCGGGGAGAAAAAGTATTACACAATTTGGACGTATGAGTAGTGTTAGCATTGTGACTTGTACCAACAATGATCTCGTTTTTTCACTTAGCATGGAATGTATGACAATCAAGGATGACGAAGTTTACTCTAAGGGACATTTACATTTTTCTATTCTTTGACCCTAAAAGTCACTTTTCGTGATGAAAATCATACATTATGTCTTTACACATCTTCGTAGTATATTGCAAGTCTTTTACTTTTCAATAAAGGTTAATAAAATTGAACTTTGGTGATGCTTAGATACTTTATTCTAGCATTGCGTGAGGGCACGACAATGACTTAGTATGGGGGAGTGATGAGATGGCATTTATACATGATCTCATCGTTCTTTTCGGGCTTTTAATGCATAAAATGTCATAAAAATACCATATATATGCTTGTGTTTGTTTACTTGTGTATTTTAGGTATGGATATCGTGAAAAATACAAAAGATCACAAGTTATAAGGAAAAACGGACACGAGAAACGAAGCCGTACAAAGAACCGGGCCCTAATCATGGAATTCTCAACAAATACCCTTGAAGGCTTGAAGACAAACAAGATTGATCCTCAATTATTGAAGAAATGACACTTAAAACCCTTGTATATTAATAATTACATGTTTGGTCCTTTAAGTTTGTCAAAATTACACAAAAGGTCCCTCAACTTTGAAGAAATGGCAAGATTAGTCCCTCAACAATTTCAAATTGTCAAATATGGTCCCTCATCAAGCCAAAGATACATTGAAGACCTTTGAAGATCAAAAATGTCCAAGATCAGTCCTTGAAATATGCAAAAGTGTCAAAAATAACCCTTGATAACCTTTTTCCAAAGTTTGGTGTCAAAAGTGACAAATGGTGAAAGTTAATATAAAGGGAAATACGTTTTCTAGGCTGAAATACCTTATTTACCAAAAATCCCAAAGAACAAGGACCAAAGGTGTCTATTTGAAACATTCAAACTGAAAATGCGCCAAACAAACACCTTTCCCCCAAAATCGGATCAAAATCCTTACTGTTCATCTTTTACCGCACCCAGAATTTACACCACTTAAACTTAGGGTAAAATACAATTACCTTTGCACATGAGTGATTCACATGTGCAGAAACTCATCCAAACCATAAAAACCTTATTCCCACTCACAAAGGACCTCACCCCCAATTCCCTTTCCACCAATCAGAATGCAACTTAGCCTCCAAGTTATGTGACGTGTCCAAATCAACAGCTATGATTCATTGCTTCATCACAAAGCTAAAATGAACATCCAGGATCAATTTGGACATCTCAAAATCAGAAAACGTCTAGAAGACTCAAGGGCATAATAGGGAATTCAGTTCTAGGGTTTGTGAATAGTGTTTAGCCAGGCATTTGCCTATAAAAGGAGACCTCAACATGTGAGAGTCCCTTTGTTCCAGATTTTAGCTTTTAATCTTTGTAATTCCTTTTTATGAAATAAAGTTTGAATTTCTTAAAATTTTGAGTTCTAATCTGTTATTTATAAAAGTTTGGTGTTTGAGAAGCTAAAATCTGAGTTCCATTATCTTGTTTGAAGGTTTTTGAGGCAAGGTTTTAAGTGATAAAGCTTGTGCATCAAAAATTAGAAGTTGGCATTATTTTTTATCTCACCTTGTGGTTTGTTCTTCTTAGCAGCTTGGAAGCTGGTACTTGTTTTGCTAGTACCTCAACTCAAACAATCCAAGGCCTGGATGTAGGTCTTGGAGGTTTGCACCTTCTTCCCTTTTCATTTTCTCTTTAAGTTTCTGATTATTTGTGATTTTTGTGGATTTATGCTTGAATCTGTGTTATTGTGGTTGAATATTGTTGATTTGGCTTGGTTTGATGTTATTGAGGTGTTATTGATCTGATTTGTGGGTTGAATCTTCATAAGCCTTTGAAAATTTGTGAAATCAAGTTTTAAAAGGGTGTTTGGGATTACTGCATAAGTTAGGATTGTGGTTTGTTAAGTGCTTGTTTTGTGCAAGCAAGAGTTGGAATCTGTTGTTTGGGTGATATTGTTCATCTGTTTGCAGGTTTTGAGGTTTTGAACACATTGATTCTTGATTTGGCTATAAAATCTTTAAAACTTGGTAAAACTGGCTAGGATTTTGAGGACACCTAGATCTAGGCTTAGGCTAGGGCTAACAAGTGCTAAATCATAGTTAATCACACCAGGGTAGAAGGATTTGAGGCTTGAATTTGGATCAAGTGTCAAGTATATCAGTAAAACTTGTCTGCATATTGTTCTTTGTTCATCAGAAACATTTTGTGCTTTGATCTTGCTATTTACTTTGATTCAGTGTTTGATTCTTGTTGCTTTGTGTTTGTTCTTAGTTTACATAGCTTGTGTATGCATCCTGTTAAGTTTGGTTGGCTTATTGTGGCTAAATCTGCTTATTAAGTGCTTAACTGCTTATTTGCATATCTGGAGCATATCTGGTAACTGTTTGGCTTATTGTGGCTTATTGTGTGAACCATTTTGTGATTTTATTGTTGCTATTGACTCCTTGTGATTCACTGATCACAAGGGTGCCTTTGTTTCCAATTGAATCAAACTAAAACTCTCATATAAGCTTGGTCAAATAGTCAAAGCAGTGGGAACTCCTTTCCCTTGCTGGTTGCCACTGATAGTGTAAATTTGGTGTCAGCTTATCAATAAGCTATAATAGCTTATTCCAACCTGCAACAACTTTGTTTTTGTAATAGGTGCTCATATTTTGACCCATTTGTTCATACTGGAGCATTTGGGTGGTTGACTTTTAGGTTTGACTAGAAAACCAACTCCTTTGACTTTTACATAAGTTCATTTGTGCTTATTCTGGCTTATTGGTGGTGCTTATTGGATTTTTGTTGATTGATTTTGCTTATTGAGTCCATTTGAAAGCTTTTGCAAGTTGAATCAAGTCCTGAGGTGCAGTATTTCTCAAAAACGACTATTTTGTCGTTTTGTGGATTTTTGCTTTTCTATTTTCTGGCTTATTGAGTGTGCTTTTTGGAAATTTCTTTTGACAGATCTCTTAAGCATCCTAAAAGAGGGTTGTGTGTCAAATTAGAGCTTATGGCATTAGCTTATGGCTTAATGGGCTGAAAAGCCCAATAAGAATAAGCTTTGTGTTTAAGAAGCTGTGATAAGCTCATATTCAGCTTTTGGGCCTTTAGAGTTTTGTTCTTAGAATTAAATTTTAAGTCAGATAGGGTTTTTCCAAGTCAATTGGGCCAAGTTTGACTTTTTGGGCCCAAAAGCCCATTTGTGTTGACTGATTTTGGATTTGGCCCATTTGAGGGCCCAATAGGGGTATTTTGGTAATTTCACTTTGATTTTCTGATTATTTAGGTTAAAATACACTAGTTTGCAAGTTTTTAGAATTTTTATAATTTTTGGATTTTTAATATTATTTTATTTTTATTTTAATATTATTTTTCAAATTTCACATTTTCCAACTTTTTACATTTTTCTTAGGTTTAATACATTAAAATAGGAATTTAGCAACTTTTAGAATAATTTTATCTCTTTTAGATTAATTTTTATAATTTATTAAAGTTTTAATAGTTTTCAATTCATTTAAAATATTTTTTATTAGTTTTAAAATTTCTAAAAAATAGTTTTTAATCTTTTTAGGTCATTTTAGAGGTTTACCAATTGAAAAATCTTTGTTTGGGCTTTTTGATAATTTATTTGATTTTTAGGGCTTTAATTAGCATTTAAAAATTGAATATTTAATTATTTTAAAGGTTTGAAAAAGTTTTGATCATTGGTAAACTCTTAGTTTATTATTTTTGATTTTTGGTGAATTTTTGGTAATTTTTAGAATTTATTTTTATTTTTGTGGTTTTTAAGGTTTTATGTTTTAACTTTCTAGTAGTGATTTTTTGTGTTAATTTTTATTTTTACGTCTTCGTCATCTTCTTTTCTAATCCCCTTCTAAACCAAATATTAATCTCAAATCTTGTACATCTTAGTCACACACATATACCTCCTTGGGAAACGAACTTGGAATCCATAAGGGTCATTAGTGTTGATTTTTCCTAAATCCTCACTTAATACTTGCCGCTTTTACGCCTTTTCCCTAAAAGGTCGTATTTTACCACAATCAGGTACTATGAAGTCACATGCCCCGGTTACCTTTCCGTTGAAATATATTTGGGCGTGTGACACTGGTACTAGAGATTCGGTTATAGATAACTAGGTTGCATTAGTAATTCTAGACTATAACTGTTTTGCAACTGCATTTATCATAGCATCATACATTGCCTTATATTTCTTGGACTAGTGCTTACATATCATAACATATGTATTTACATACATATACACTAGATACATACTCATATGTAATTTCTTAACTTATTTCAGTTATCACGACGACATCATCAGCACATGTTACCGGATCACCTCAGTCACTAGATCATGTCACTTCCGTGTTTGTCCCTGAACCAGAGTACCCGGAGTACCAGGCAACATCTGACGATGACGTGGCAAACCCATTCCAGCCTTTGCATGCTGATGTTTCACCTACCACCCACTCACTCAAATTTATTGATGACGACGATTTAACCCAAATAAGGAACCCTTTGAGGATTCCGGGGGCAAGATGTTAGACTACCCTAATGATATGACACTAGAGAAGGAGGCCCATCTAACTCTGGCTGACTCCACACTACCAGTGATTGGCATTGCTACACCACTTGACCGTAGGGATGCTATTTTAGAGGAGGACTTGCCACCAATAAAGAAGATTTGCCCCACTGCTTTTGCTTATCGTTTGGAGATATGAGAGAGCTCAACGGCTGCCACCACTGGGCCTATCTTGGACTGAGTAGTTGATCATCAATATAGGGACTTCGTGGAGGCTAGCATTATAGCATTTGAGAGGAGGCTAATGGATGCCTTGGAAGAGTTCAAGTAATACTTATCTTAGCTCACCGCCTAGATGAGGACAAGCTATAAGGAGATGGACACATGTTATGACATTGCTTATGATGATCGAAAATTTCTACAAGCTCAGATCTCCCAGCTCCAGAGGGATAGGCGTTTCTATCGTGAGAGAGCTCATGTAATTGTTGGAGAGGTCGCATGTGCACTAGCAGAACGGGAGGCGACTAGGGTCTACTGTAGGGCATTGGAGGGTAGGATGAGACACATTGAGAATGAGACCACCGTTAGGAGAGGTGGGTAGTCTAGGTTGGAGGTGCAGAGGCAGGATGATGGAGACCGCATGACTAGGGCCATTGGGCGTATTAAGATCTTGGAGGTTGCTAGAGATCCAGATCACCCTAATACAGCAAGGGATGCTAGTAGTTGTTCTTAGGTTTTATTTCAGACTTTTAGCGATCATGTATAAACTGTTAAGTATTATGGGTTACTCCCAACTAGCATGGCATTAGGATCGTACTTTTTATTATTAAGTAACCTAAATGTAACGATCAAACGATCCCAGTTCGCGACAGAGAACCCGCGTCCGCATCAGTCGAAGTGGTGGAAGGGAAAACGGTGATACCGCCAGGTTGTTATACTTGAACCATTTATGCATGATATTCTTATTCCTATGATTGATGTCATTGTCTATGTCACTACTTAATTCATCATTCATTATGCATTACATCGTGTGTTGTGATATACTATATATTCATACATTGTGACATAAAGATTTATTTTGTAAAAACTCATGTGCATTATGTTTCCTTGTCATTAGAAGAACATGCCGCCAAAGAAAGCCACTATGACCGATGCTGTTATTAAGGCAATGCTTTCTCAAGGTGTAGCCGATGCTATGGCTGCACAAGAAGCAAACTGAAGCAACATTAATGGAGACGAAATCCAAGGTTCAAGAAACCGCGAAAGGGAAAATGAGCGCCCTACTTGAGAGTGAACTTACAAAGAATTCTTGAATTTTCAACCGCTCAAGTTCAAGGGTACTGAATGAGTAATGGAGTTGAATCAGCGGTTTGAACGAGTGGAGTCAGTTTTTCACATCAACAACTGTGCTGCTGAGTGCCAAGTGAAGTATGCTACTTGCACCTTGCTTGGATCCGTATTGACGTGGTGGAACACCCATGTTAAGAATGTTAGACACAATGATTTTTATGCCATGTCATGGAAAAACTTGGTGAAAATGATGACTGCCAAGTACTGTCCAAGGGGTTAAATTAAGAAACTGGAGATTAAAATGTGGAATATGAAAGTCAAGCGTACTGATTTTGGGAGCTATAATCAGCGCTTCCGAGAGCTAGCATTGCTATGTGGGAGAATGTTTCTCGAAGAATCTGATGCGGTGGAGAGATATTTTGGTGGACTACCCGACATGATCCAAGGCAATGTTATGTCTTCTAGGCCTAAGACCGTGCAAGAGGCCACCGAGTTTGCTACTGAGTTGATGGACCAAAAGGTCCGAACCTTTGTAGAAAAACAATCAGAGAATAAGAGAAAGATGGATGACAACCCCAGGCACAACCAAAACCAAAAACATCCTTTTAAAAGGCAGAACGTGGCTAGAGCATATATTGTTGGGAAGACTAACACTAGAGGGTATGTTGGGAATAAGGCTCACTATGGCAAGTGTGACCGTCATCGTAATGGTGGTTGCTCACCTACTTGCAACAAGTGTGGGAATTTAGGCCATATGGCCCGAGATTATAGGGTTGTTGACAAGAACAACCAGGGTAATACAAGGTTCATCCCAACTTGCTTCAGTTGTGGTGAGAAGGGGCATTTCAGGAATGAATATTGTAAGAATGGGAATCATGGCTAAGGAAACTAAATATGAGGAAATCAGAATCAGAACCGCAAGAAACAAATCTCGATAATCATGGCAATGGGAATAGAGGAAATAATAGGAAAGCCAATAGGAATGGGAATTAGAATCAGGGGACCGAAATGGAGGAAACAGTGGGAACCAGAATGGGGAAGAGAACCGTGATCGAGTTTATTCTCTAGGAAGGGATGAGGCTATACAGGACAACAACGTTGTCACGGATACGTTTCTCATAAACAACACTTATGATTCAGTGCTATTTTATTCGGGTGCAGATAAGAGTTTTTTGTGTACAACTTTTAGTAAACACTCGAATGTTACCCCTATTGCTTTAGACTCTAAGTACAATGTTGAATTAGCTGATGGGAAGTCTATATCGACTGTTACTTTTTTACGAGGGGGTACATTAAACTTACAAAACCACCAATTCAATATCGATCTACTGCCCATAGAACTAAGGAGTTTTGATGTTTTAATCAGAATAGACTGGTTACCGAAGTATCACGCTGAAATTGTATGCCACGAGAAGTTTGTCCGTATACCTTACTGGAATGAAGTGTTGATGGTACAAGGGAATAAGAATGGAGTTAGAGGTGAATATAGACTGAACATTATCTCGTGTATTAAAGCTCAAAAGTACATCAAGAAAGGATGTCCATTATTTCTACTACAAGTCACTGAGAAGGAGGAAACCGAAGAGAAACAACTTGAAGACGTACCAATTGTGAGATATTCCCCAGAATATTTCAAGAAAACTTACCAAGACTCCCACCTACTCATCAAGTCGAATTCTACATTAAATTAGTGCCAGGAGCTGCACTTGTTGCACGTGTACCTTACTGATTGTCACCAGCTGGGATGAAGGAGTTAACAGACCAACTGAAGGAACTTACTAAAAAAGGATTTATTAGGCCAAGCTCCTCACCTTGGGGAGCTCCAGTACTATTTTTCAAGAAGTAGTTCGGATCATTCCGTATGTGCATCAACTATCGTGAGTTTAACAAACTCATTGTTAAGAATCGGTATCCATACCGAGGATTGATGATTTGTTCCACCAATTGAAAGGTTCGAGTATCTACTCGAAGATCGATTTGAGGTCAGGATATCACCAATTTCGGGTTAGAGAAGAAGGTACAGACCCAAGACTGCTTTCAGGACTCGATACGGACATTACGAAGTCCAAGTGATGTCGTTTGGTTTGACCAACGCACCAGCCGTGTTTATAGATCTCATAAACCGTGTATGGAGACCATATCTGGATCAGTTCGTGATTGTGTTTATTGATGACATCCTCATTTACTCTAAAAATGAGGAAGAGCATGAAGAACATTTGAAGACGATTTTGGAGTTGCTAAAGAAGGATGAGTTGTATGAAAAATTCTCCAAGTGTGAATTTCAGATACGAACGGTACAGTTTCTAGCGCACGTTATTGACAGTCAAGGCATTCACGTGGGTTTCGCGAAGATTAAGACAATCAAGGATTGGGTAGCTCCCACTAATCCTAGTGAAGTACGCCAATTCCTTGGACTCACCAGTTATTACCGTAGGTTTATCAAAGGATTCTCAAAAATCGATAAACCTATGACCGAGTTGAATTAGAAAAACAAGAAGTTTGATTGGGGAGAATAACAAGAATCGACTTTTCAACAGCTGAAGCAGAAACTTTGTGAGGCACCAATATTGGCACTACCCGAGGATAGTTAGGACTTTATGGTTTATTGTGGCGCGTCTATAAAAGGGTTGGGTGTCATGTTAAAGCGTAGGAATAAGATTAGCACATACACGTCTCATCAACTAAAGGTTCACGAGAAGAACTATACGACACATGATTTGGAACTTGGAGTCGTAGTGTTTGCTTTGAAGATTTGGAGACACTATTTGTACGGTACTAAGTGTATGGTATTTACAGATCACACAATCTTGCAACACATTCTATATAAGAAGGAGCTCAATATGAGCCAACGACGTTGGTTGGAATCGTTAAGTAATTATGTGACAACCCAAACCCGTGGTCATTATTTAATTATATTTTTACGTATATTTTTGAAATTTTGGATGAGATTGATTGTCATGACGATTGGTGATTTGATTTGGATGAATTTTGAAAGTTATATTTTTATATTTTGACGAGTTGTGAGGATTATTAGTAATGACGATATCAACGGATTCCAGAAATTTTACGTTTTATTTTAGACATGTCGATATTTAATATTTTGACGTTTTTATTTTAATGTCGTATTAAGTCATGCCGGGACTAATTAATATCATATTTTGTGTGCGTTTTAAGTTTTGAGAAGTATTTTTATGAAACCCGAGACCCGTAAATATTTTCAAAAGTGACTAATAGTCATTTCTTACTTTTTAACCAAGTATTTGTATTTTCGTCCACAAGAATCACAATTGTCAAAAACTACCCTAAACTTTCCCCATAGAAAATGGAAAAACAAACACATTTACACACACAAACACAACACATGTAAAAATCTCTCTCCCTTCCCCTCTCCCTTTCTTTCCCGTCCACCAAACAAGAACAAACACCCCAAAAATTTTGATTTTGAGATTGAATCTCTTAATTCTAATCAAAGACCCATCTTAGTTTCATCAATCTCTACACATTGGTATGAAAATTTCCCACATGCAAGAACATTTTTATAAAACCCATTTCTTGATGAAAATCTTGTGTTTTGATCTTAAATTATTGTTGTATGTAGGTGTTTATCTTGTTATATATTATTTTTGATGGTTGCATGTTAAAAATTTTAGTTGGGTTTTATATGATTTGGTCATCTAGGATGATTTAGCATGTTAGGATTGAAAGTAGTAGTATTTGGATGTTTATAGTGGTAAAAATAATGTTAAAATGTGGTGAAAAATTGATTTTGAGTGATTTTTAAAGATGTATTTTTGACCAAATTATAAAAGTTAATTTTCAGAAAATATGAGTTTGAGTATGGTATGAACTAATTAGATATTGTTGTATATGATGTCTTAAGCTTCGATTTGGTATAAGGTAAAGCTTCTAGCTCCAAACGAGCGAAAAGTTACGTTAGTTTGATTATTCGTGTACCGGGAGACGAGTATCGGCACAATATATAATTGTTGTCGATATTTGGATCGAATCTCGGGGACTATAAAAAGGATTTTGAAATGTGTCAAGTACTGATGTTAAGTGTTAAGTATGAGGATGTTGAGTTTATTTTCAAAGTTGAATGTCGGTTTTGTAAACGGATAAAAATAAATGAGTTAAAAAGACTATATGAATTGTTGACGTAAAACTGCCGGTTTTTGTAGTTCGAAGATGAGTCGGGCAGGGAAATTTAAAAGTAAAATCTTTTACCCAACTTTTGGGAGGTCTTTCTATATATAGTAAGTGAAGTTTCTGATTAGTATCTTAAGCTATTGACGTGTTTAAGTATGGAAAACAGTTTGGACGAGTAATATATATATATATAGACAGTTTTTGAAAGAATAAAAATGTAAAAGTGTACGTAAGAAGGATGTATTAAATTGAGTATGGTATGAGTTTGATTTTGACTTTGAGATGTTTATTTCATTTTATTAAGTATGAAATATTACTTGAATTAATTATTAAAGGCACGCGTTTTGTTTTGATAGATTGTGGTTTTCATGTCCGCCGGGCATCATCGATCGTTGAAAGTCGTCATACTACTGTTAATACTTCAGGTGAGTCTATAGCCTCGCTTTCTACTTGTTTTAATGATTTTAAAACCCGCAAGGGGGATACATGCTATTTGAAGTAAAATGAACACATGTCATGAGTAATTGTTGGATCCAAATGTTACCTTTGTTGCCTTTGTTGATTTGAATTGTATAAGTACCGAAATTGCAAAAGTCCCTAAATTCATGAGCCGTTTATCTTCTGACTTGATGTTGCGAGTTAGGAATAGCCGCATATTCTAATGATTGTACTATTAGGCTGACGACCCTATCTGAGACCAGGGCATTACGCTGAGTAACCTCTGGGAAGGATAATATTACAAGAATGAGAATTGGTATTCTTGCAATTGATACCCTAGTAGGGGCACTAGAATTTTTATAGTCATGCTGGAATTTGGCGCGGGTGACTAAGTTAAAGGGTCAGTGTCATGAGCTTAATACAATTCATTAGCTATTGCTATAAGATGAAATGCCTGATTAATAGATTGTATGGTCACAATGCTATTAAACAATTGTGAATGATTTTTACTATGTGTTCAACTATGTTTTGTTAAACTTATAAACTTGCTCAACCTTTGTGTTGATGATTTTAAGCATGTATTTCAGGTACTTGAAGTTGTGGAGTTGCGGAGCTTGCTGGAGAAGGATTGCGGGATTGCTTTTGTAGTGATTTGGTCTAAAACAGATTTCTTTCCCATTTGTCATAAACATATAGTATATGGTCAAGTATTTTGGAAAAAGGTTTGTCGATTTGTTAAGATCTTAGGGGAACCTGTACGCTACTCTGATATTTTTTTAAACTGATTTAACTTGGGATTGAAGGTTTTAGACATTGATTTAAATTATTTCCTTATTTATTCCTAAATATACTGTTTTTAGGTCTATAAAGAGTTTATGAAATAAAGTTTGTGAATAACACCCAATTGTGTATTTCCGCTGCGCAATGTAAATTGGGGGTGTTAAAGATTGGTAACCAGAGCTTTTTAGTTATAGCGAATTAGGTCGATTTTTGAAAAATGTCCTAAACTATAGCTTTGGTGTCAAAGGTGTTTTATAAAAGCAACGCAACTTCTCTGCAAGGCTCCGGTAAGATTATTTATTTTTGTTATTATAGATGTATCCCTCAAAAACTGTTCTGAATTCCTGAGTATTTATTAAGTAAATACTACGATAAGGTATTGGTATTAATGAAAGGACGCGGAGTGCTTTCATCACAATTTCATTTTTATGAGTATTGTATAATTATCATTTGCATTGCATTGCATTGCATACATATATATTTGGCATACGTAAATCATTTGCATTTTCATAATTATGCATTGCATTGCATATATATTTTTGAATAATGACCTTATGTACCTTTGAATTTTCTGTGATTTCAGAAAATGTCCGACATACCATTTTACACCAATAGGCGGGGATTTGCTGTAGGTCAACGGAGTTTGCAGTATCAGCGAGTAGGTGATCATAAGAATTCAGGTGGATGGTTAGATTATGAGGTGATAGGTGTGAAAACACCCATCCTTTTACCACTTATTTCTTGCTAAAACAAGACCAAAACGCGTATTTAATGTCATTTGTTTGGAATTATGTGTGGTTTGTGTGTTTGTTATGTTTTTAGAGCCAACCGGATAAATATTGAAGAAAACATGGGATTGCACGGGTTTTATCGAAGAAAAAGACGAAAAGACGAAGTCTATAGTCCAAGAGATGCAAAAGATTTGAAGTCAATGGGCCTATTTGAAGATTTATCGAAGAAAATGACCAAAGATGGAAGATTTACATATGTCGAAGAACTCAAGTCTATTAAACGAAGAAATTAAAAGACGAGTTGAATTTATTCGTCGACAAATCCCGAATCAGAATCGAAAACGTCAACTTTTCTGAAAAGACGAGAAGACAAAAAGAAAGGGAGAAAGCCCACTCACCAACCAACTACACCTCCTATAAATAGGACATCCCTTCACAACTTGGAGAGGAGTTTTTATTTTCCAGTCTTTTTCTTTCTTTGTTTCGTAGGGTAACCAACACCATTAAGGTGTTGGTGATTTTTCATCTTTAATTCACAAACCTTGTAAGTTTTAATCCTTCCTTTTGATTGTTTAACATTAATCCTTCAATATAATCTTCCATTTAATCTTGTTCATCTTTCTCTTGTTGATTTAATGTTTTAAAGTTTTATCTTGTTGAGTTTGATCTTTAAAAGTAAGTGGGTTTTATGTTTTTGTTGATTGGATTTGATGTTTATCATTAGTAGATGATTCGTGGTTAGTTTTGTTTAAGTTTTGGTTAAAAACTTGGTTGATTTTGATTAAATTCGTAGTTTTTTTATCTCCCTGTTCTTCGCACCCTTCATCAGCCCAGATTCCGAATGAAGCAAATTTCTTGCGGATGAAGGGTTTGTTAAAATATTCCGAATCAAGCTTTTATTCATATTATTCCGAATGAAGCTTTTGCCTAGTATGTTCCGAACCAGTTGATATACTTTTTTATTCCGAATAAATTTTTTTATTCCGAACGAACAGATTGTTCCGGATCAAGCAATATTCCGAATCAAGTAATTTCATTCAGTTGTTCCGAATCAGTTTTTTTAAGTATTCTGAACGGAGGATTTTTATTAAATATTCCGGATCAATTTATTTCGGATCAATTTTATTCCGGATCAATTTTATTCCGAATAAAGAAAATATTCCGGATCAGTTTTCATATTCCGAATTAGTGTGATTCATTCGGAATAATTAATATTCCGGATGAGCACAAATATTCCGGATCAGTTTTTTAGTTCAATTATTCTGAGTCAATGTTTATTCCGAACGAAGGGTTTTAGTTTATTATTCCGAATGAGTATTATATTCCGAACCAAAGATTATTCCGGATCAGTGTTATTTTATTCCGGATGAGCATGTATTCCGAATGAGCAAGTTTTTCAGATATTCCGAATCAGTGACTTTTCTGAGTTTAGGTATTTAACTGTTTTGTTTAAATTCAAGTTTTATTTTTATTAATTACTTTTATTTAATTGCTTTTAGTTTATCTTTATTTACTTCACGCATTTACCTTTTTAATAGCTTAGAAAACCAAACCCCTTTTTAGTAACCAAGAACAACTATTCCACTTTGAACCGTGAACGTTACTTTTTCATCATTAAAAATTTTCAAAAACCCTAAAAAAATATAATATTCTCAAAAATACAAAAAAAATTAAAAAACATAAAAAACCAAAAATATTTCTTGCTTTGTTAGTTCTTTTGCAGGTGTATGCGCACTCGATCAACGTCTTATCAAGAGCCCGAGACTCTCGATAACTTAGACATGGCCGGTGTACACAACAACAATAACAATCCACCTCAAAACAACATGAATAATAACAACAATGAACCTCTACCGGAAAATCGTCCTATGATTGAACTTTTGCAAGCACATGTAGAGGGCAACAACGATCCACTTGTCATACCCGCGATTGCAGCCAACAACTTGGGGCGTACCACTGATGATCTTCATGACCACATCAAATGGTTCCTTCAACTCACAAATACGGTCAAATTCAATGGTGTTCCACAAGAGGTAATCCGTTTACAACTTTTTCCTTTCTCCTTAGAGGGACAAGCCCGGCATTGGCTTGCAAAGGAACCGCCACAAAGTATTCTTACGTGGACGGACTTGGAGACCAAATTCATAAACTACTTTTTCCCACCCTCTCGTACTACCGCTTTGCGGAATAAAATTATTAATTTTGAACAAAAGTACGATGAGAGTTTTAGTGAATCTTGGGACCGTTTTAAAGACCTTTTAAGAAAGTGCCCACAACATGGTTTTACCAAAGTGCACCAAATTAATACCTTTTACAATGGTTTAAGCATGAATGATCAAGATTCACTAAATAGTGCCTCGGGGGGTAATATTTTGGTTAAGAGTTCTAATGCCGCTTGGAATATTATTGAGAATAAGTCTAGAGTGCAAACCAAGAGTGTTCGGACCAATGCCGCTAGTGCTAGTACTAGTGACAACGACAAGAGACTAGAGAAAATTACTTCGCTTCTTGAATCGCTTGCTGCCCACACCGCTAACAACACCAAAAGCATCAACGCTCAAAACGCTCAAGTCAATGCTGTAAGCCAACCATGCGAAATATGCGAGGGTCCTCACTCTTACACTACTTGTACCTCCACCCAAGACTATCCTTGTGAGAATGTTAACGCAGCATACGGTACCTATCCTCCGGCCGGTTATCAAGCTCGTCCTCAAGGTGACCGCAACTTGCTCAGCTATCGCTCAAACAACTTTCTTTCCCAACCCGGTTTTCCCCCAACCAATCAAAACCAACAACAGAACTTTAACCGAACCAATCAAAACCAACCTCGAGCACCATACCAACCACCTCAAAGACAACCATATCCACCTCAAAATCCTACTCAAGTTTACCAACCCGCTCCTTACCAACCACCTGCTTATCAAGAACCTCCTCCTACTCAACCCACCGTTTTCAACCACGAGGTCGAAACGTACATGCGGACGAATGATGTGTTGGTGAAGAATCTGCAGACCCAGATTATTAATTTGAAGGGCGACATGGTGAAACAAGGGAATGATCTTAGAGCCGATATGCGAAATTCTTTGAGTAGTCAAACGAATGACCTAAGGGACATGATGGCTGGTTTCTTCCAAGGTAATCAATCCTCTTCTTCGGGTACTCTTCCGAGTAACACCGTTTCTAATCCAAGAGGGGAGATGAAAGCAATCACCACTCGCAGTGGCAAAGGTACCAAGTAAACCGAGCTTCCTTTACCTACACCAGTGATTGTGACTAAGTAAAACGAGTCACCTACTCATATTCCTCAACATCCTACTTCCCCAATTCCTCCACCTCTTACTTCTACCCCTCCTCCACCCAAGGATGTGAGTGATCCTACTATTCCAAAGACTTCCTCTTCTTCCGATATACCTTATCCCTCAAGGTTGAGGAAAGAGAAGCCTAAAAGCAAGGACGATATTCAAGTTTCAAACTTTCTCAAAATGTTTAAACAATTGAATTTCAACATCTCCTTCGCTGAGGCTCTCGCTCACATGCCTAAATATGCAAAAATGTTCAAAGATCTTCTTAGTGACAAGGAAAAGCTTCTTGATATCGCTAATACCCAACTTAATGAGAATTGCTCCGCGGTTCTCTTAAGGAAATTGCTAACCAAACTTGGTGATCTGGGTCGCTTCTTAATCCCTTGCAACTTCCCGGGAGTAGAGAATTGCATGGCCCTAGCCGATCTAGGTGCTAGTATCAATTTAATGCCTTTAAGCGTTTGGAAGCAATTATCTCTCCCCGAGCTAGTCCCCACCAAAATGACTTTGGAATTAGCTAACCGTACGGTTGCTTATCCAGTGGGGATAGCCGAAGATGTTTTTGTAGGAGTCGACCAATTCACTTTTCCTGCCGATTTCGTCGTAGTCGACTACGAGATGGACCCTCGTGTTCCATTAATCGTTGGACGTCCATTCTTGAGGACCGGTCGCACTCTCATCGATGTAGAAGCGGGTGAGCTTATCATGAGAGTTGGTAACGATCAAATTGTCTTCATCATGGGTAAGATTTCTAAACAGCCTTATTCATACGAGAGTGTTAATTGTATCGACGTTCTTGATGAGGCTTGTGAAGAACACTTTAAAGATGCTTGTAAAAGTAGTCTTACCTCTCTTCCCACTGTTGAGACCGTTGCCTCTGTTGCTCCATCACTCACTTCATTTGGAGAAAGTGATTTCCTTTTGACTGAATTTGAAGCAACTTTGGGAGATGTGAACTTACAATATGACGATTCTCCCACCGATTGGGATGAATACATTCGTACCATTGAGAAACTTCTCAATGAGGACCATATTTCTCCACCATCTCCCAAGGATATTGCTATCGATGAACCGAATTTGATTGCGCATTCCACCGAAAATCCTCCGGATTTAGAGCTTAAGGAGTTACCGTCCCATCTCGAGTACGTGTTCCTTGAAGACAAGAAGAAGTCACCCGTCATCATCGCTAAGGAATTGAAAGAAGAAGAAAAGTCTCGCCTTATCGTCGTGCTTAAAGATCATAAGAAGGAAATTGCTTGGAAAATTTCTGATATCTGCGGAATTGATCCAAACTTTTGTACTCACAAAATTCTCATGGAAGACGAATTTAAACCCGCAATCCAAAGCCAAAGAAGGGTTAATCCTCGAATTCATGACGTCATCAAACAAGAGGTTATCAAACTTCTAGATGTTGGCATGATTTACCCTATTTCGGATTCGCCATGGATAAGTCTTGTCCATTGTGTGCCCAAGAAAGGTGGAATAACCGTTGTTCCCAATGAACACAACGAGTTGATTCCTACTCGTCTCGTTACTGGGTGGAGAGTTTGTATGTAAAACCCGTAAAATAAGGTCATAATTTAATTCTATTTTCAATTATTTTGAAGTATTTTATAACGTTAAATATTATTATGTTTAACGGTTTAAGTTGAAACCGATATTAAATATTATATTTTAATATTTTGACGAGCAACGAGGACTACTAGTGATCGCGATACCGACGGATGCCAAAATTTTTATATTTTATTATCGATAGTTTCGATATTTAATACTTTCGACGATATCGTTTCAATTACGTATCGAGTCGTTATATTATTATTTTTCGTGTGCGTTTAAACTTTTAAAAAGTACAATCTAACATTTTCAGGTAGTGAAATATTTTCTCTTATAATATTTTGAAACTTATTTTTGTGTTGGTTGACGAACTCACAATTTACGGATTTAAATTTGGGCTAACGTGCATAATTTAGCGTCCTTTACGACTAAACCGGAAACCTTAGGATTACTATTTACCTTTTTGAACTCCGTTTTTGATGAGACAATTTTTATTGGATTCATTTTGTGTCGTTGATTCATAATTTATAAAAACGTTTTTCGTAAAACGACCCGAGGGAACGCAAATCGAGAAAACTAGAATCGAGGAATACCCGTAAATTATTAAGGTGGGACAAAATACATTATCCCACCCCATTAGCTAACATGGGATGGCACATGACACCACATCTAAGGATGTGGCATCATGTTAGCTAAGTACTTACAAGTGTAAGACTAAGCTTACATTTTAAGCCATTCCTAGCTAAAACCATCAAACCATTCCACCACTTCACACATACCATCTTTCCATACATGCAAAACAACCTCAAACTCTCTCAACCATCACCACCTTGTCATCCATATTGAAGCTACAAACACCCCTTTTGATCTTTTCTAGCCATAAAATACATGTTAACTAGCTCTATCATGGAGTTATCTTGAAGCCTTGATCATTTGGTGGCCATATTAACAACATTGGAGGTGATTTGCTTGTGTCCTAGGGCTGATTTCTCAACTATTGTTCTTGGTGTTTGATGATCTTGGAGTTACTTGTGGTGTTCATCAAGTTCTTGTCTTCTAAAAACAAGAAATACACTTGGTTGGTAAAGAAGATCATCCTCTCCATTTTCTCTTGTTATTTTTGTAAAGAACAAATGTATTTTATCTATTTTTGTATATGTATATGATGTATATATGATGATAAAAATGTTGTGTGGGGATCAAGTGTTGATAAATATGCTTAAAAATGTTAATAACCATGAGAAATAAGGCTAAAATCATGCTTATTTAGTTGGCTGTATAAAAACAGTATATAATTAAAACTTGAACTGATAAAATTGCATGGTATGATCCATTTACAGTAAGTACAAGATGTTATACACATGTGAGAGTTGGCCATGCAATGGAATCAATATAATGAGTGAGATTTGATCAAAACAAGTTGGGTGTTCTAATCTGAATAAGCAGTTTTGTAGGGACTGTTAAGGCAAGATAAACTTAAAATGAGCAGTAGCTATAAATAAGTTAAATGTAGCACATAATATGAAGAACATGTCATCCAAAAATGAGCTTCTAATTCATTATAGAACTCTAGATATGATAAAAATGGTGAACATGAAGATAAAAATCAGATTTTGAGAATTAATGTTTATTATTATTATATAAGCACTCAAATTTTATTGTATAAAATGTAAAATAAAAACCCACTAACTTATGAAACTTATTTATATAAATATGTAAAAGGTTAATTAAATGGATGAATTATATAAATGGTTGTGGAATAATACTTATAAGTAATAAAAACTATAAACTTGATTTTTACGACTTTTTCGGCTATTACCGTAAAATTAACGTTTTTCGCCAAATAAAACTTAGACGATCAAACCCGTCTAATGTAAAGTTTATAAAAGTCATATACTGATATATAAGTAACTAATACAAGTAAAAACCGATAAAACCCGAACTATAGGACATACGGACATTAACGAGCTAAATAAGCATATTGGACTAATAATTGGACTAAATAAGTTAGCACTTATAAAAAGAACTTATTGGGCTTAACCCATTTGGGCCCAACATGGAAAGTATAGATACTGATAATATAGGTATAAAATGGATTAAAACAAGTTAAAGAACTTCTACTAAGTTTATTGGACTTAAAATAGGTAAGTAGGTAAAACTAGTAAACTAGTAAAAAGTTACCAAAACGTAAACACTAAAATGAGTAAACAAGGATATATAAACCCACTTGATCATCATCATATGTACAAAATCATTATATGTATATTGTTATTTTGATAAAATTCATTGGACAAGAGTCTAAGACCGATTATTATTTATATAGGTTTCCGTGACCGAAGCACGCCCGTAGCCGATAATCCGCCTTTCATTATCAACGTGAGTCTATAGCCTCGCTTTATACTAGTTATTAAATGATTTTAAACCCGCGAGGGGGAATACATGTTTTTATAAACTTAGAACACAAGATTTTTATGGTATGCTTTGTCCCTCTATGAATGGACCCGTGGTTGCCTTTAAATTGCATTAAGTGATTGCCTTTGTTAAAAACCTCAATTATGGACCGTTAATTAACCAATGATGGGTTAACCGCTAGTACAACTAATAGATCTATGGGGGAAGCCGCCCCGGTTCAGTTTTTGTGGACTTGTCATAGAAGCTTAGGCCCGACCTCCACACTGTTTGGACATATTGTATTGAGAAGTCATGTATACGGCAATGTACCAAAAATCTAGAGGTAACCGACAATTAATAAATCTCTCGTCTTATTAGACTGATATGGGAGTGTCTAAGGGCTCGGTTCCATGAGCTTATTGCAATTTATGCTATATACAATTATTATTGTTGATGCAAATTATTATTTGATGCTTATAAGCATGCCACAAATTTATAATCTTTGCTTGTGTTCAAACTGATTACATAAACCTATAGATTCACTCGGCATTTTTGCTGATTGTTTTACTCACATGTATTTCAGGTAATCAAGAAGTGGAAGCTTGGAGGTCACGGGGAATGAAGTTGTGCACTGCTTTTATTGTTCAAACTCTTTGATTTATTTATCGTTCCATTTTTAAAACAAACCAATATGTTGTTTTAACTTATCTTTTGGTAACGATTACTTGGGACTACGCTACTCTGACAAATGTTTTAGGAACGATAAATCTAAAACGTCTCTTTTCGAGTCGTTCTTTATAAATTATGTGTTGTTGTATCATTGTTTAGTACCCAAAGATGTATTCCGCTGCGTGTAAATTTGGGGGTGTTAAAGATTGGTACCAGAGCCATGAGTTATAGAGAACTAGGTCTTTTTCTAAAAACCTAAACTATAACTGTCAGTTTTATTTTTTTTCAAAGAGTCGGTGCACATGATTTCGCGTGACTCCAGGTTCAAGCTACTTCTGAGATTACAACTTTAGTATACATTATTATGTATGCCTTATTGCTAAGTATTTCTAAATAAATACTATAATCCTTTATCGATATATATTTATGTCGTTAAACTTTTCGGTAAAAGTTTATCATTTATAAATGATTAACTTAAATAAATACAATGAATTTTCAAGATCTTTCTGTATATATTTTTGAAGTATTTAAATTGCTTTTATTGCAAAAATTTTATATTATGACCTTACATACCTTCATCTGCGCGCGTTACTTTCATTATTTAACCCTTTGTGATATCTACATAGATATCCAAATCGTCTTCCGACTGTTTGTGTTTAGACGTCTTGAAACGTAATTTCTAGACCATTGTGTAGCTCAATGTGTCCATGGAATAGACTAACCGCTATTTATTGACATTTATATGTATCGACTCCGAAGTGTATTGTTCACTTATATCTCGGTAACGTCATCGTCATTTTATAAATCATCGTCTAGATTATGGCGCTAGAATTGGAATACGATTTTACTTATATAAAATTGTATTTTTCATTAACTTTCTCGCTCCCGGAGTGTAGCATGTTAATGTTCCATTCTTTTCTTGTTATGTTTTGTGTTTTTGACAATCGTGGCACCAAGGAGATTTGCCTACATTGCATTTTGAAATCTAAATTACGAACGTTTTTCACCGTTTTGCTTCCTAAATTTTGTGTTGAATACCTTGAAGCATTTTATGTCGTTCATCATGCTATATTTTATTTGATGCTCATTACGAGATTTATTTTTCGTTGTTATAAAATCCACAAGACATGTGTGTATATATTTTGAGTCGTTAGGAAGTGTCGAAAAAAAATACATTTTATGTAGAAACTGCAGGGGCAGTATAACAGGTCAAAACATAAAAGTAAAACCTGCGTTTTTTTTTTAAATAAAACAGTCAAACCTGCACAGAACTTACAGGGGTATTTTGGTCATTTTACATTGGGTTTCAGGTCTCGGGTAAAACTAGAAAGTCGTCTGAAACATCGTTTTGCATTAAAATGGTTTAGACTCCGAGTCTTGGAGATGTCATTTATCAGGTCAATTAATCGGCTCATATTTAAAAGTTAAATCTGATAGAAAATTCAGAACATGAGTTTTAAATGTTTCTAAGCTGTTTTGATTTCATTTGAGATCGTAAAATTTTAACAAATATTATTTTACAACTAACGAATACTAGTTGCATGTGAAAATGTTTAAAAATAGAAACATTACAGTATTAGCAATTACCGGATTAATGGTGTAATTTGAAAATGAATAATATATTTTCTTAAAAGCATGTTGTGTCGAGTATCTTACATAGAATACACATATGGATTGATTTATTCTTTTTATATATATGACTCATTTGTCATTCGATGTTGTTTTATTTTCGTTTTCTTCTAACCTTCCACTGACTTGGGTTGAGTTTTGAAGTTTTGTCTTCACATTCTTCGTTGACATTCTTATCGCGTATCTCATGACGTTTTCGTCTAAACCTTATAACCTTTTGAAACCTTATTAATTCGTGAAGATTTCATTTGTTTGTTTTATGAGCTACTATTTACCACTTTTTGCAAAACTTTGACTACTTTATACGTTGTCATAATGTCATATTATAAATAAATCTGATATTGTTTTACGATTATTTTCACCAATTATTTTTACTTTGGTCTTATAAAATACTTTTCATAAGATTAAAAGTTGCTTATTAAGTATCTCACAAATTACTTGTATCCTATAAATTTATAAACTATTTTTTTTTAATTTCCATTTTACAAATGGCATGGTTTATATATAAACATAAGAAACGTAATACTTTTCGACGAAACTGAGCACTGCATTGCTATTCCTAAATTATACATTGCCTGATCACCTATGTCTAATTTAGAAGGAGCCATGCTAGGCTGAATAGTAGTCACCATTAAAAAAAAATCTTGATAATGATCAACTTTTTACTTGTATTTATGATAAAGATAAATAAAATGAAATAAAGTGAAAAGAAGTTTTGAAAACCTTTATAATTTATGCAAGTGGCGCAATTTTTATTCATCCGCATACGTTTTCTTACCTTTTCTTAAACGAATTACGCGCTTACGAATACGTTTTTACTCGACGATCGCTTTTTCACTTGTTACTTCATTTTGTCTTATAACTGATTTCTTTTGACCGTTCGTTTAATTACTGACTGTTGATAAACGACTTGAAAGTCTCGATTTGTTTTATCCTTTCTTCTCGTCCAATCTTCTTTATGCGACTGGGTAGATCTTTGGAATGTCTCCGCACGTGAATAATGAATTATCACTAGAGTGATTTCCGTATATCCGGGATGATGTCTGTCACTCTCGTTTGTCTCGAAATCCACTCTTGTGAACCATGCTTTGATTTCTCTCTTTAAACACTAACATCGTTCATTTGATTTGTTCTAATTACAAATGATTATTTGGAATTTTCTTTGATTAAATTTTTTGTATGGATCTTATTTCCGATCATGTATCGACCACCGCTAAGTTAACGAGCTGATGTTGGTGAACCACCGACCGCACTAACAAAATTGACAACTTGTTTAATCTATTATTTCTTATCGTCTTACCATCGACGCCTTTATTTTATTATTCTCTTTAAGAATTCATACGACATCTGCTTCTTCCTCTTTTGTACCGCTGATTTCGTACTAATTGTTGACTATTATTTCCATTCGTATTCGTTTGTTATCTTGTCACATTTCGAAAACCCGAATGTAACCCATATTTATTTTGGAATGATAAACACCTTTATGTATTCCTACAAAGTATTATAAAATTTTTTTTTATGGAACTTGTCTACATTTTCTAATGATTTTCAATCATCGAAATAACCATCAGTATGAGTTTAATTAATAATTTACGTCATTCCTTCAAAGTTTCTTAAGACGACCAAATAAATTTTGAAACTATTTTACTTCTATTTTTGATGTATCATCTTTATCAAGAAAGTACCTCAACTGAGTTTTAAGGTAATACCAAATCCGGGATGGATAATTGTGACAAATGTTACTTTATTGTTAATATTTAATTCATTCTTCGCTCTCATTTTTCTAGTATTGCGAATTATTATGTTTACGGTTACGTGAGTCGAGATCCCTCGTCGATCGTCGACCTTAAATCATTTTACCACATCTTGTCTGTTTATGCGTTTACTGAATTCATTTTTTTTATCTCGTTCTGTTCCTCGTATTGAAGATCACTATTTTATTTTGAGTTTAAAATGAATCTCGGGAAGCAGTGTATAAGAAGAAACGATAAGTATCACCAGGATTTATGTGTGTACTCGTGGAATGATTGAGGACCGAATCTCTTAATGAATGGAGTTAATAAATTCGTTACAACCTCGAGGAGCATGTTGAAGCCGACACCGCAAGTGGAAAGACTCTTGTGATCAAGTGGTTATTATCAAGGGGTTCGTTCAAGGTTTTCCCGATGATTAACGATGGAAATCTATACTTGATGTTATTGTTCGACCTTTTATTTTTATGTACTTATGTGGTATGTGATCTAGTCAAATGATCGTAAGTTGTGAGAACTTGAGACGGCATCATCCGATGACGTCCGATCATGTAGAACACATATTATGTAATATCTTCTTGACTTTCAACGACGATGTTTATTGAGACTTTAATGCGCGTTGGCGAAAGTGAGGCGAGTTGAGCGCCGGGACGTCGCTCCCTTAAGGTGGTGAGGATGTAAAACCCGTAAAAATAAGGTCATAATTTAATTCTATTTACAATTATTTTGAAGTATTTTATAACGTTAAATATTATTATGTTTAACGGTTTAAGTTGAAACCGATATTAAATATTATATTTTAATATTTTGACGAGCAACGAGGACTACTAGTGATCGCGATACCGACGGATGCCAAAAATTTTATATTTTATTATCGATAGTTTCGATATTTATTACTTTCGACGATATCGTTTCAATTACGTATCGAGTCGTTATATTATTATTTTTCGTGTGCGTTTAAACTTTTAAAAAGTACAATCTAACATTTTCAGGTAGTGAAATATTTTCTCTTATAATATTTTGAAACTTATTTTTGTGTTGGTTGACGAACTCACAATTTACGGATTTAAATTTGGGCTTACGTGCATAATTTAGCGTCCTTTACGACTAAACCGGAAACCTTAGGATTACGTATTTACGTTTTTGAACTCCGTCTTTGATGAGACAATTTTTATTGGATTCATTTTGTGTCGTTGATTCATAATTTATAAAAACGTTTTTCGTAAAACGACCCGAGGGCACGCAAATCGAGAAAACTAGAATCGAGGAATACCCGTAAATTAGTGAGGTGGGACAAAATACATTATCCCACCCCACTAGCTAACATGGGATGGCACATGACACCACATCTAAGGATGTGGCATCATGTTAGCTAAGTACTTACAAGTGTAAGACTAAGCTTACACTTTAAGCCATTCCTAAGCTAAAACCATCAAACCATTCCACCACTTCACACATACCATCTTTCCATACATGCAAAACAACCTCAAACTATCTCAACCATCACCACCTTGTCATCCATATTGAAGCTACAAACACCCCTTTTGATCTTTTTTAGCCATAAAATACATGTTAACTAGCTCTATCATGGAGTTATCTTGAAGCCTTGATAATTTGGTGGCCATATTAACAACATTGGAGGTGATTTGCTTGTGTCCTAGGGCTGATTTCTCAACTATTGTTCTTGGTGTTTGATGATCTTGGAATTACTTGTGGTGTTCATCAAGTTCTTGTCTTCCAAAAACAAGAAATACACTTGGTTGGTAAAAAAGATCATCCTCTCCATTTTCTCTTGTTATATTTGTAAAGAACAAATGTATTTTCTCTATTTTTGTATATGTATATGATGTATATATGATGATAAAAATGTTGTGTGGGGATCAAGTGTTGATAAATATGCTTAAAAATGTTAATAACCATGAGAAATAAGGCTAAAATCAGCCTTATTTAGTTGGCTGTATAAAAACAGTATATAACTAAAACTTGAACTGACAAAAGTGCATGGTATGATCCATTTACAGTAAGTACAAGATGTTATACCCATGTGAGAGTTGGCCATGCAATGGAATCAATATAATTAGTGAGATATGATCAAAACAAGTTGGGTGTTCTAATCTGAATAAGCAGTTTTGTAGGGACTGTTAAGGCAAGATAAACTTAAAATGAGCAGTAGATATAACTAAGTTAAATGTAGCACATAATATGAAGAACATGTCATCCAAAAATGAGCTTCTAATTCATTATAGAACTCTAGATATGATAAAAATGGTGAACATGAAGATAAAAATTAGATTTTGAGAAATAATGTTTATTATTATTTTATAAGCACTCAAATTTTATTGTATAAAATGTAAAATAAAAACCCACTAACTTATGAAACTTATTTATATAAATATGTAAAAGGTTAATTAAATTGATGAATTATATAAATGGTTGTGGAATAATACTTATAAGTAATAAAAACTATAAACTTGATTTTTACGACTTTTTCCGGCTATTACCGTAAAATTAACGTTTTTCGCCAAATAAAACTTAGACGATCAAACCCGTCTAATGTAAAGTTTATAAAAGTCATATACTGATATATAAGTAACTAATACAAGTAAAAACCGATAAAACCCGAACTATAGGACATACGGACATTAACGAGCTAAATAAGCATATTGGACTAATAATTGGACTAAATAAGTTAGCACTTATAAAAAGAACTTATTGGGCTTAACCCATTTGGGCCCAACATGGAAAGTATAGATACTGATAATATAGGTATAAAAAGGATTAAAACAAGTTAAAGAACTTATACTAAGCTTATTGGACTTAAAATAGGTAAGTAGGTAAAACTAGTAAACTAGTAAAAAGTTACCAAAACGTAAACACTAAAATGAGTAAACAAGGATATATAAACCCACTTGATCATCATCATATGTACAAAATCATCATATGTATATTGTTATTTTGATAAAAGTCATTGGACAAAAGTCTAAGACCGATTATTATTTATATAGGTTTCCGTGACCGAAGCACGCCCGTAGCCGATAATCCGCCTTTTATTATCAACGTGAGTCTATAGCCTCGCTTTATACTAGTTATTAAATGATTTTAAACCCGCGAGGGGGAATACATGTTTTTATAAACTTAGAACACAAGATTTTTATGGTATGCTTTGTCCCTCTATGAATGGACCCGTGGTTGCCTTTAAATTGCATTAAGTGATTGCCTTTGTTAAAAACCTCAATTATGGACCGTTAATTAACCTATGATGGGTTAACCGCTAGTACAATTAATAGATCTATGGGGGAAGCCGCCTCGGTTCAGTTTTTGTGGACTTGTCATAGAAGCTTAGGCCCGACCTCCACACTGTTTGGACATATTGTATTCAGAAGTCAGGTATACGGCAATGTACCAAAAATCTAGAGGTAACCGACAATTAATAAATCTATCGTCTTATTAGACTGATATGGGAGTGTCTAAGGGCTCGGTTCCATGAGCTTATTGCAATTTATGCTATATACAATTATTATTGTTGATGCAAATTCTTATTTGATGCTTATAAGCATGCCACAAATTTATAATCTTTGCTTGTGTTCAAATTGATTACATAAACCTATAGATTCACTCGGCATTTTTGCTGATTGTTTTACTCACATGTATTTCAGGTAATCAAGAAGTGGAAGCTTGGAGGTCACGGGGAATGAAGTTGTGCACTGCTTTTATTGTTCAAACTCTTTGATTTATTTATCGTTCCATTTTTAAAACAAACCAATATGTTGTTTTAACTTATCTTTTGGTAACGATTACTTGGGACTACGCTACTCTGACAAATGTTTTAGGAACGATAAATCTAAAACGTCTCTTTTCGAGTCGTTCTTTATAAATTATGTGTTGTTGTATCATTGTTTAGCACCCAAAGATGTATTCCGCTGCGTGTAAATTTGGGGGTGTTAAATTGTATCGACTATCGCAAACTCAATGATGCCACGAGAAAAGATCACTTTCCTCTTCCTTTCATGGATCAAATGCTCGAGCGTCTAGCGGGTAATGATTACTATTGCTTCTTAGACGGTTTCTCCGGGTATTTTCAAATTCCCATCGATCCCAAAGACCAAGAGAAAACCACATTCACTTGTCCCTACGGAACATTTGCTTACAAACGCATGCCTTTCGGTTTATGCAATGCTCCTGGGATGTTCCAAAGGTGTATGATGGCTATCTTCAATGACATGGTTGAAGAAACTATGGAAGTCTTCATGGATGATTTCTCGGTTTATGGTGATTCTTTCTCTGCTTGCCTTGCCAATTTAGAACGTATGCTTAAGCGGTGTGAAGACACTCACCTTGTTCTAAACTGGGAAAAATGCCATTTCATGGTAAAAGAGGGCATCGTGCTAGGACACAAAATCTCCAAAGCCGGTCTTGAAGTGGACCGTTCTAAAGTCAATGTTATTACAAAATTGCCTCCACCTTCAACCGTGAAGGGTGTGAGAAGTTTCCTCGGTCATGCGGGCTTCTACCGTCGATTTATCAAAGATTTTTCTAAAATCTCTCGCCCGATGACCCACCTCTTGGAAAAAGATACTCCTTTTATCTTTTCCAAAGAGTGTATTGAAGCCTTCAACCTTCTTAAGGATAAGCTAACTAAGGCACCGGTCTTGGTTACCCCTAATTGGGAGCTGCCTTTCGAGTTGATGTGCGATGCTAGCGACTTTGCTATTGTAGCGGTTTTGGGCCAAAGAGTGAACAAACACTTCCAACCAATCCACTACGCTAGCAAGACAATGACAGGGGCTCAATTGCATTACACGACAACCGAAAAAGAGCTTTTAGCTGTTGTCTATGCCTTTGAAAAGTTCCGCCCCTATCTTGTCCTTTCTACCACCATCGTGTATACCGATCATTCCGCGTTGAAGTACTTGTTAACTAAACAAGATTCTAAACCAAGACTTCTTCGCTGGGTTTTGCTACTTCAAGAATTTAAAATCGAAATTCGTGATAAGAAGGGAGCTGAAAACCTAGCCGCGGATCATCTCAGTAGACTTGAGGATCCTTATCAAGGGGATCATCCGAACAAAGAGATCAATGACTCTTTTCCCCTGGAGACCTTAATGTCTATCAACTCGAATTTTGATGAAACCCCGTGGTTTGCGGACATTGCAAACTACTTGGCGGGTGGAATTCTCATTGACGGGTTAACATCCCAGCAAAAGAAAAAGTTCTTCAAAGACATTAAGACTTACTTTTGGGATGACCCGTATCACTTCAAACAATGCGCTGATTTGATTATTCGCCGATGTGTTGATGGACCGGCAACTTTAGACATTCTCGAAGCTTGCCACAAAGGACCCACCGGTGGTTACTTTGGTCCCAACTTCACTGCTAAGAAAGTGTTTGACTCGGGATTTTATTGGCCCTCCATTTATCGTGACGCTCACGAAATGGTGAAAAATTGTGATGCTTGCCAACGACAAGGCAAGATCACACATAAAGATGAGATGCCTCAAAATTTCATACAAGAATGTGAAATCTTTTATGTATGGGGTATCGACTTAATGGGGCCATTCCCTTCATCTAAAGGAAACAAATACATCCTTGTAGCCGTTGACTACGTTTCTAAATTGGTTGAAGCCAAAGCTTTACCCACTAACGACGCAAGGGTGGTTTGTAACTTTTTGAAGTCGCTATTCGCTAGATTCGGTGTGCCTCGTGCCATTATTAGTGATCGCGGGACTCATTTTGCAATGATCAATTCGCAAGAGTCATGGCTAAGTATGGTGTTAATCATCGTTTTTCCACCGTATACCACCCACAAACTAATAGCCAGGCTGAAATATCTAACCGAGGGTTAAAGAGAATTCTTGAACGAACCGTGGGAGAGCATCGTGCCTCATGGGCCGATAAACTTGATGATGCTTTGTGGGCTTTCCGTACCGCATACAAGACTCTGATTGGTTGCACACCATATCGTCTCGTATACGGAAAGGCATGCCACCTCCCCATTGAGTTGGAGCACAAGGCTTACTGGGCCTTGAAGTGGGCTAACTTCGACATCAACAAAGTCGGTGACCTACGCAAAATCCAACTCAATGAGATGAATGAACTCCGGAATGAGGCTTATGAAAATTCTTTGATCTATAAGGAAAAGACTAAGCTCATTCATGACTCCAAGATTAAAAACCGAGAGTTCCAAGTTGGAGACAAAGTTTTACTCTTCAACTCTCGGTTGAAAATCTTTTCGGGCAAGCTGAAATCTCGTTGGTCCGGCCCATTCACCATTGCCCAAATTTTTTCATATGGTACTCTCGAGCTCGCTCAACCTAATGGACCTAATTTTAAGGTGAATGGCCAACGAGTGAAGTTGTACTTTGGTGAGGACATCTCTCATGAGATGATTCCATCCTTCACCACGTTTCTCATGAACTAGTTTTGGGTCGAGTCAGGCTCGTGACTCGGTTATCAAAAATAAGCGCTCCTCGGGAGGCAACCCGTGTATCTACCCCTTTCTGTTTTACCTCCTAAGTGTAGGGGGGCCTATATAGGTTGTTTGTGTTTGTTTGGTGATGTGATTACAGGGATGAATGCACTTTTGGAACCTTTGAAGAACCGTGCTCCCGTGTTATCCGCAATCCGGTTCTATCTCTCAATTATCGTGATTCAATTTTCTTCAAACTCACATTTGAAAATGATCACTTTAGTCGTCTCTTCCTTAACTTGATTTAACCAACGTGCACAATGTCATAAGTGTAGGGGAGACTTCTCCCACATGCTTAAACATTGAGGATAATGTTTATATTAAGTGTAGGGGAGACTTCTATCGAAGTTTTAAGTATACTTTTCCATTAAAATGCCTTCATTTAACCGGAAAATCATCTTTTTCAGCATTTATCAAATTTTTAATTAACTTTGGCCATTTAGTCATAATTTTTAAATTTTTATCGTTCCTTTCATATGTATATATCCCGCAATAAAGTCAAAAGTATTAATAAAGTGGTGTAGCAAGTTTAGAAGTCTTTGACATATTAGGCCCGTTGCGATTATTTTGACTCAACCCGAATAGACTTATCCAAGTTTATTCTAGCAAGTATCCTTAACCATGTAGACCTTAATTGGTTTATTAGGCTAAGCATCCACGAGTCTCATTACTTGAGATTTTAAATTGTGGAGAACGAGAAATGATAGAGTCAATTATAAGTCGGTATTCTTGCACAAGCACACTTGGTGTGATTATAAGCTTATTCTCCCATCGCTTGCTAATAATTTATCTTCAATAAGTAAGGTCGTACGATTTTATTGAATTACTTAGCTTCTAGCCCAAGATCGTTTAAAAGTTGCTCAGTAATGATAAGAATTCATAGCCAAGGCATAACTAATGAAGCGGGGCGCGAAGATTGGCGAGTCCGAAAAGGCCCTAACAAGGCATGAGGATTCCATTTTATTGCTAAAGATCCAAGGTGATGTGAAAAGCATTATTCCCAAAATCAATATGAAGGATCAAGACTCACGACGAAAAGTAAATCAACTCCCATAAAGATCATGGAGAAGTCTATCCAAAAAGACCCTAACAAGGTATGAGGATAAATAGATCCAAGTCCGAAAAGGAGGCGGGTCGTTGTATCTCAAAATCCCAATTAACGATTGAAGAAATAATGATGAAGTCGTGGTCAACAAAGTTGGAGTATCCCTCAAAAGTCTCCAAGTGAAGAAACTCTATTAACGAAGAGAAGACCATTATCTCAAGAACGTCTCTCAAGATATGAAGTATGAAGTACATGCCAAATATCGGCCCGAGAAAGGTCTCAAATCGTGAAGCGAGTTATGCCAAGATATGAACTTTTTGATATCCCGAGAAGTAGTTTTAAGAGATTTTGTCCTTTAGCTAACTATTAATCATATCGTCCTACTTTGCTTTCAGCCTAAATAAGTTATCGAATAAGTCCAAAAATGCATCTTCATGATCATTCTAAGACAAAAATAAAATATAAGAGATACACCTAGGAATAAGGGAGTTTAAGCGTATAATTAAGCCATGTGTGTAAGTGTTTGTTTTGCTGACTTATAATAACAATGATCTCGTTTTTAAGCTTAGTTTGGGGAACGTGAAACTTGAGGGTGATAAATCTTCGCAGCATCGAAGCCCTAATGTAAGTCTTAGATCTCTTTGCGAGTTATTTCCATATAGCTATTTTCAAGTGAAAAATGGTTTTCTATCTCTTTTGTTTCATTCAAGCTTTTATATATCTCTTTAGTAGTAGTGGTTATTGTTAATAAGGCCAGGGTTGATTGATTATGAGAAAAGTGTAAAATTGCTTTATCACTAAGCATTGCATGAGGGCATGACAATGGTTAAGTGTTAGGGATTTGATAGGTGTGAAAACACCCATCCTTTTACCACTTATTTCTTGCTAAAACAAGACCAAAACGCGTATTTAATGTCATTTGTTTGGAATTATGCGTGGTTTGTGTGTTTGTTGTGTTTTCAGAGCCAACCGGATAAATATTGAAGAAAACATGGGATTGCACGGGTTTTATCAAAGAAAAAGACGAAAAGACGAAGTCTATAGTCCAAGAGATGCAAAAGATTTGAAGTCAATGGGCCTATTTGAAGATTTATCTAAGAAAAGGACCAAAGATGGAAGATTTACATATGTCGAAGAACTCAAGTCTATTAAACGAAGAAATTAAAAGACGAGTTGAATTTATTCGTCGACAAATCCCGAATCAGAATCGAAAACGTCAACTTTTCTGAAAAGACGAGAAGACAAAAAGAAAGGGAGAAAGCCCACTCACCAACCAACTACACCTCCTATAAATAGGACATCCCTTCACAACTTGGAGAGGAGTTTTTATTTTCCAGTCTTTTTCTTTCTTTGTTTCGTAGGGTAACCAACACCATTAAGGTGTTAGTGATTTTTCATCTTTAATTCACAAACCTTGTAAGTTTTAATCCTTCCTTTTGATTGTTTAACATTAATCCTTCAATATAATCTTCCATTTAATCTTGTTCATCTTTCTCTTGTTGATTTAAAGTTTTAAAGTTTTATCTTGTTGAGTTTGATCTTTAAAAGTAAGTGGGTTTTATGTTTTTGTTGATTGGATTTGATGTTTATCATTAGTAGATGATTCGTGGTTAGTTTTGTTTAAGTTTTGGTTAAAAACTTGGTTGATTTTGATTAAATTCGTAGTTTTTTTATCTCCCTGTTCTTC
The DNA here is from genome assembly GCA_025667525.1 of Glebionis coronaria. NCBI lineage: Eukaryota > Viridiplantae > Streptophyta > Magnoliopsida > Asterales > Asteraceae > Glebionis > Glebionis coronaria. The sequence goes on along the minus strand of CM046877.1, from coordinate 208,517,376 downwards.
GCACCCTTCATCAGCCCAGATTCCGAATGAAGCAAATTTCTTCCGGATGAAGGGTTTGTTAAAATATTCCGAATCAAGCTTTTATTCATGTTATTCCGAATGAAGCTTTTGCTTAGTATGTTCCGAACCAGTTGATTTACTTTTTTATTCCGAATAAAATTTTTTATTCCGAACGAACAGATTGTTCCGGATCAAGCAATATTCCGAATCAAGTAATTTCATTCAGTTGTTCCGAATCAGTTTTTTTTAAGTATTCCGAATGAAGGATTTTGATTAAATATTCCGGATCAATTTTATTCCGGATCAATTTTATTCCGAATAAAGAAAATATTCCGGATCAGTTTTCATATTCCGAATCAGTGTGATTCATTCGGAATAATTAATATTCCGGATGAGCACAAATATTCCGGATCAGTTTTTTAGTTCAATTATTCCGAGTCAATGTTTATTCCGAACGAAGGGTTTTAGTTTATTATTCCGAATGAGTATTATATTCCGAACCAAAGATTATTCCGGATCAGTGTTATTTTATTCCGGATGAGCATATATTCCGAATGAGCAAGTTTTTCAGATATTCCGAATCAGTGACTTTTCTGAGTTTAGGTATTTAACTGTTTTGTTTAAATTCAAGTTTTATTTTTATTAATTACTTTAATTTAATTGCTTTTAGTTTATCTTTATTTACTTCACGCATTTACCTTTTTAATAGCTTAGAAAACCAAACCCCTTTTTAGTAACCAAGAACAACTATTCCACTTTGAACCGTGATCGATTCGAGAAGATACCGAGAATTTAATTGAACCTAAGCAAAAACCTTGTATCATGAGGATGATACGGATGATAAGAAAAATGTTGTAGAATCTGAAAGTGATAATTATAGGACTGAGAGTGAAGTTGGAAGAACTGAGGTTAGAGCTGAAGTGAGAAGTTATGGAACTGATTTTAATAAATATCATAAAGAGAGAGATAGGCTTCGCAGGTTAAGTGAATATGTAGCTCATCTTGGGCCGTATCTTGGACCGCATTGGAAGTTTCAGGATAGAGAGGTGTATGCTGATTCGCATTATATGATAGATCCGCCGTGTCAAGGAGCGCATTTGAGGTATGGATTTGAGAATCCATCGTGTTTTGATCAAAAATGGAGGTGTTGCAAGTTAGGACCAGATGAAGATGAAATAGGGGCGAGCCTAGTTGGAGAAAATGATGGACCACATCCTATGAAGTGATTGAGTGATGGATCTTGGTTGTATTTTAGTTTATGTATTGTCGTGTTGTATTTGGATTATTTAGATGTTGTGAGGTAGTATTGTGATGGACTATTATTGTTGTTGTTTATGATGATAAGGGTAAGTGACATTAGTGACAAGATTTTGTTGCGATTTTCTCGGATTTATGGATGAAATCTACTATTACCCTTTAGTATTGATGTGTTTTTGTTATTCTTTCTTTTGAGAGATGATTGTGGAATTGAGGTAGTATTGTGTTGTTGGCGCATGTAGTATTCATGATATATCTTGATGAAAAGATCCTTTTCTTTCTATCTCGATGTGTATACTTATCATGTTTCTTTCTACTGTTATCGCATAGAAAGAGTTGAGTTAGATATGTTTCTGTCATTAGCAGGGATTCTTGCGTGACTGAGTATCTTGAAATATGTCTCCAAAGGTTTTTAACTATAGGGTAGATTATATGATTGTGGGAATAGTTGTTAGATTATTTGAAGTTGATAGTGCTGCGAGGAGAAGAGATGCTGAGACTGAAGATGTTGCTGTTCCAGTTGAAGATGCTGCTGAGATTGAAGATGCTGCTGTTCTAGTTGGAGATGCTGCTGCTATTCTGCAAGATTTAAAAGGATGTCTGTGTGTTAGATTCCTAGGAATGAGAAGAGATGCGGTGAAGAGTGTCGTACGGATACTAATGGTAATTGGAAATGTGCAACTATATGGATAAGTTCGAGTAACTGATGGTTGTTTGGTATATCTACAGTCATTTGGGACTGTTCAACTAGATGAAAAGAGATAGTAATTTAATGATTGATCTTGATTTGAAATTGAGTGTGGCAGAAAAAGGGTAAAGGAACGGTATTGTTACGAATGACAGTAAGGAATAGGAAATTTATTTCCTCTAACAGAAGGTAAATTGGAATTTAACAGTCTAAGATAAGAAGAGATGGTATTCAAGCGGTTGCTATAAATCGGGTAAGCAGGAGGAAGTATGATGTGTAGAGCACATATATTTTATACCACTTAAGCAATTATCTATTTACTTGTCGTAAGTAAGGACTAGCTGGAAGTCGAACTGCTGAAGGAATAACAAGGAGTGTGGTATAAGAATTAGTATTTATGTGGTAATGAAATGTTTTCATTTTGGTAAAGGAGATTGAATAAAGAAATTATTCAGATAATGGAAAATCAATATGAAAGGAATGTCTGCTATCACAGCCTATATTTTGGAAATGCTGATAAGATTTGAGATTCAGATGTTGTAATTTGTGTATTCTTATCTGTTAATCATTGAGTTAGGATTCCAATGGAATTCTGAAGGTGTTATTGATGGTATATAGGAATCTTGAAGGTGTTATTGATAGTGTGATGGAATTCTGAAGGTGTAATTAATAGTGTGTTGAAATTCTGAAGGTGTCATTAATGGGATATTGGAATCCTGAAAGTGTTATTGATGGTGATTGAAATTCTGAAGGTGTTACTAAGGATATATTGAGATTTGAAAATGTTAGATTTTAGTTGACTTGAGGACGAGAAATCAACAAGGATTAGAGATTGGTTGAAATGAGAAATTAACCGATGGAAGGATTGTTAATAACTATATATATATATATATATATATATATATATATATATATATATATATATATATATATATATATATATATATATATATATATATATATATATATATATATATATTAAGGGAATATTTTCTGAACTTATGGAATTAAGAGGTATCGCGTAATTAACTGAAGTAGAGCTGTGAGAAAGTTAACCGGGATAAGGATGAATGTCATAGGATATGATAAGTAAAGGTGGAAAGAATTAAATTTGAATGTTGTTGAGTATTGAGTACTGATTTTAGGAAGTAATCAGTAGAATTTTTATTTGAAGATTTTATTGGTCAATGATGAGAAGGTATGTAGGAAGAAATTGTAATAGATCGAATTTTTTGTGCGCTTTACCAGTAGTAGTCGGAAAGGAATAAGAAGATGAGTTAGTATTTAAGGATATTATGTGATTGTTCTGCGGAATCGTAGAGTTCAATGTCGTCTTCGAAAGACGAAGCTTTGTGTTAGCTTAGTGATGGAAGTTATGCAATCTGATTGTATATTTTGTTATATGGCATTGGAAGGAAGTTGAGGATGGTAATATGATTAATTGTAAGGGTTGACAGATGAGATAATAAGGATAATCTGATTTGACTGGAAGGGTAAGTCATCAGAGAAGTAATAATGGAAGTGAGTAAAGAAGCTGGATTTTTTGGGAATAAGATAATTGTTATGGAGATGAACAAACAAAACATTTACTGATGAAATTGGTATCCATTACTGATTGTGAATGTTTGGTGTGATGAATAGATGATTGAAGGAAAGGAAAGTATTTAATAACAATTGGAAAATTGTTAGGGAAAGAAGTAATGGTGTGTGAAATTCTTTGGATATGAATTTTAGTTGGAGTAATATAGACGTTTTAGAAGGTGCGATCTATGGCTGAAGTGATTGTGAAAATCTGACTAGATTGAATCGATTGAGGCTTTGTCGATACCGACTAAACCGACTGAAGCTTGTCAATTCCTTTGTGTAAGCTAAGTTTTATCAGAGGTTTATCGAAAGGTTTTCACTGATTATTGAACCAATGATAAAGCTGACAAAGAAGAACTAGATGTATGAAATCCATTCATGGATCTAAGTTGTAGTTTTGAGATCTGATTTTTGTAGTTGAGGAAGTTGTAAATGAACGCTGAGGATAGATTGAAGTTCTGTGCCTGTATAGTTAGTATTGGAGGAATCAGAGGAATTATAGAGCTGCGATGATGAGATTTGGATAATATCAAATGGAAAGGGAAGTAACAATAGTGTGTTGACTTGAATAAAGAAGTATAACGAGATTTATATGATCATGAGTGTCGACGATATGGTATTTATTTTGGGATTTTAAAGTATTACTTGTATGGAATCAAGTATGAAGAAAATAAGGATAAGAAGGACTTATTTATAAATGCCATTCGGATATTTCAAAAGAAAAGAGTTAAGGATTACCTAATGATGACTTGGAAATAATAATCAGTAAATTATAAATGGGGTATATTATAGTTCTGTATTACGAAGTGTGTTTCAGATTATGAAGGATGAGTGTGGATACTTTCACTATCGACTAGTGAGTAGTTAGTAAGGAGTAGAAGGAAAAAGGGTTTATAAGATTTCTAAATTAATTGAGAATTAACTCTTGAGTCTTGAGATTTTTGGAATATTGGTAACGACAAGCAGAATGGATAGAATGGAAAGAAAGTTAGAATTGAATTGATAAACTAGTGGAAAAGGAATGCCAAAGAAAGAAGACCAACAGATTGTCGGAAATTTTGAAATAAAATGGTAGTAGAAATGAGAGAGTTGAGATGTATGTTTTTGTGGAACAAAAACGGTTATTGTGATTATTTAATTTTCTTCCATTAGATCAGAGAATGTGTTAAGAATGCCAGGACCAATGGTGAATGAATTTTTCAGATTAAAGAGAGTTTAATTATTCTAACAGTGCTGAGAGTGTCGCAAGTAATACTGAATGTTTTTTACAAGTTGAAGTATTGATACAGTCTGATTGGAATAAGATGTATTGCGATATCAGGAAGTGATCTGACCATTATACATTTCAGATTTGAATTTATGAGATTAACGGAGTTGTTTAAACGATATATGATATGAGGAAGATGTAATAATGTACTATGGAAGGTACAATAATTCAGTATAGTGATTGCTAGATTGAATGAAAGTGGAAGACGAGTATAGGAAGTATATAAGTGACTGGTCAGAATTATTGATAATCTCATTGTGTTTAGTTTAGTGTAACCTCGGGACATAGAGACAGAGTAATTTTTGAATATTGGAAGTCGCTGTGATAAGGTATGAGTATTGATTTAGGTTTGAACATATTATATGTAACCCAGAGACTGAGATTGACTTTTGAGTATTAGAGATTTTTACAGAAAGTGAGAAGAATCAAGTCAAGAAGGAATATTACGTATTTTCGGAAAGCAACGGACAGAGTGAAAGGATGAATTGAACGATGGTAATTGAATTTGGTTTCAATCACATCAACATATAATTGAAACTTGGGATGATGATATCTTTAATAATTCACTATGAGGACTAATGGAAAGTGAAGATGAAATCTTTAGACGATGATAATTGCACATCTTGATTTGAGGACTTACATAGACGTAAGATCACCATACAACCGAATGGAACTGAGAAAGTGATGAAGAAGGTGTAAGGATGAGGAAGGAATATTATCATAATAGAAGATGAAATTTGGAAGTTGAAGTGTAGTAATATTTGTGGTTATGGTGATATCATAAGGATTGAGTTGAACTAGTGTGAAAGACGTGAGTATCTCTTGAGGATAAGAGGTCATGTTGACTCTAGAAGTGAGGAAGTGCGAGTGTGAGGCGGGTTGAGCGCCGGGACGTCGCTCTCTTTTAGGAGGGTAGGATGTGACAACCCAAACCCGTGGTCATTATTTAATTATATTTTTACGTATATTTTTGAAATTTTTGACGAGATTGATTGTCATGACGATTGGTGATTTGATTTGGATGAATGTTGAAAGTTATATTTTTATGTTTTGACGAGTTGCGAGGATTATTAGTAATGACGATATCAACAGATGCCATAAATTTTACGTTTTATTTTAGACATGTCGATGTTTAATATTTTGACGTTTTTATTTTAATGTCGTATTAAGTCGTGCCGGGACTATATAATATCATATTTTGTGTGCGTTTTAAGTTTTGAGAAGTATTTTTATGAAACCCGAGACCCGTAAATATTTTCAAAAGTGACTAATAGTCATTTCTTGCTTTTTAACCAAGTATTTGCATTTTGGTCCACAAGAATCACAATTGGCAAAAACTATCCTAAACTTTCCCCATATAAAATGGAAAAACAAACACATTTACACACACATAAACACAACACATGTAAAAATCTCTCTCCCCTCCCCTTTTCCTTTCTTTCCCGTCCACCAAACAAGAACAAACACCCCAAAATTTTTGATTTTGAGATTGAATCTCTTAATTCTAATCAAAGACCCATCTTAGTTTCATCAATCTCTACACATTGATATGAAAATTTCCCACATGCAAGAACATTTTATAAAACCCATTTCTTGATGAAAATCTTGTGTATTTGATCTTAAATTATTGTTGTATGTAGGTGTTTATCTTGTTATATATTATTTTTGATGGTTGCATGTTAAAATTTTTAGTTGGATTTTATTTTATTTGATCATCTAGGATGATTTAGCATGTTAGGATTGAAAGTAGTAGTATTTGGATGTTTATAGTGGTAAAAATGATGTTAAAATGTGGTGAAAAATTGATTTTGAGTGATTTTTAAAGATGTATTTTTGACCAGATTATAAAAGTTAATTTTCAGAAATGAGTTTGAGTATGGTATGAACTAATTAGATATTGTTGTAGAGGATGTCTTAAGCTTCGATTTGATATAAGGTAGAGCTTCTAGCTCCAAACGAGCGAAAGGTTACGTTAGTTTGATTATTCGTGTACCGGGAGACGAGTATCGGCACAATATATAGTTGTTGTCGATATAGGGATCGAATCTCGGGGTCTATAAAAAGGATTTTGAAATGTGTCAAGTACTGATGTTAAGTGTTAAGTATGAGGATGTTGAGTTTATTTTCAAAGTTGAATGTCGGTTTTGTAAACGGATAAAAATAAATGAGTTAAAAAGACTATATGAATTGTTGACGTAAAACTGTCCGGTTTTTGTAGTTCGAAGATGAGTCGGGCAGGGAACTTTAAAAGTAAAATCTTTTACCCAACTTTTGGGAGGTATTTCTATATATAGTAAGTGAATTTTCTGATTAGTATCGTAAGCTATTGACGTGTTTAAGTATGGAAAACAGTTTGGACGAGTAATATATATATATCGACAGTTTTTGAAAGAATAAAAATGTAAAAGTGTACGTAAGAAGGATCTATTAAATTGAGTATGGTGTGAGTTTGATTTTGACTTTGAGATGTTTATTTCATTTTATTAAGTATGAAATATTACTTGGATTAATTATAAAGGCACGCGTTTTGTTTTGATAGATTGTGGTTTTCGTGTTCGCCAGGCATCATCGATCGTTAAAAGTCGTCATACTACTGTTAATACTTCATGTGAGTCTATAGCCTCTCTTTCTACTTGTTTTAATTATTTTAATACCCGCAAGGGGGATACATGCTATTTGAAGTAAAATGAACACATGTCATGAGTAATTGTTGGATCCGAATGTTGCCTTTGTTGCCTTTGTTGATTTGAATTGTATAAGTACCTAAATTGCAAAAGTCCCTAAATTCATGAGCCGTTGACTATCTTCTGACTTGATGTTGCGAGTTGGGAATAGCCGCTTATTCTAATGATAGTACTATTGGGATGACGATCCTATTTGAGACCAGGGCATTACGCTGAGTAACCTCTGGAAAGGATAATTTTACGAGAATGAGAATTGGTATTCTTGCAATGATACCCTAGTAGGGGCACTAGAATTTTTATAGTCATGATGGCATTTGGCGTGGGTGACTAAGTTAAGGGGTCGGTGTCATGAGCTTAATACAATTCATTAGCTATTGCTATAAGATGAAATGCCTGATTAATAGATTGTATGGCCACAATGCTATTAAACAATTGTGAATGATTTTTACGATGTGTTCAACTATGTTTTGTTAAACCTATAGACTTGCTGAACCTTTGTGTTGATGATTTTAAGCATGTATTTCAGGTACTTGAAGTTGTGGAGTTGCGGAGCTTGCTGGAGAAGGATTGCGGGATTACTTTTGTAATGATTTGGTCTAAAACAGATTTCTTTCCCATTTGGAAAAAGGGTTGTCGATTTGTTAAGATCCTAGGAGAACTTGTACGCTACTCTGATATATTTTTTTAAACTGATTTAACTTGAGATTAAAGGTTTTAGACATTGATTTAAATTATTTCCTTATTTATTCCTAAATATATTGTTTTTAGGTCATATAAAGAGTTTGTGAAATGAAGTTTGTGAATAACACCCAATTGTGTATTTCCGTTGCGCAATGTAAATTGGGGGTGTTAAAAATTACGACTGTGAAATCTGTAACCATCCTGGGAAAGCAAACGTTGTAGCAGATGCTTTGAGTCGAAAAGAAAGGAGTGAATGTATTAGGGTTAGAGCCTTGGTAATGACCATTGTCTTGGACCTTCCATCTCGAATCCTTGAGGCTCAGAAAGAAGTAGTAAAAGAAGAGAATGTTCACGAGGAAGATTTCCTTGGGATGCTGAAAAAGTTAGAAGCTTGTGCCGATGGAACACTTTTCCTTGATAATTGGAGTTGGCTACCTTGCTATGGGATTTACGATCCTTGGTTATGTACAAATCGCGTAAGTAAAAATATTTTGTTAACCCAGGGTCTGGTAAGATGTATCACGACCTAAAGATGTCATACTTTTGGCAAAATATGAAGGCAAACATCGCCATTTACGTCGGTAAGTGTTTGACTTGTGCAAAGGTCAAGGCCGAACATCTAAAGCCATCTGGTCAAATGGTTCAGCCTGAGTTACCTGTCTGGAAATGGGAGATGATGACCATGGATTTTATCACTAAGCTACCTAAAACCTCAGTTGGGTGCGATACAATATGGGTTATTGTGACAACCGGGAATTTTCTAGACTTTAAATAATAATAAAAATTATACTATTTATTAATCGAAATTCGTTTTAGAGAGATATCAAAGTTATTTGATCCGAAAACGGGCGTCTATTTTACATGTTGTAAAAGACTGCGCAAATCTGAGAACGGACGCGATACAAATTAAACAATATTTAATTATCCAGAGATATTTAATAAAAAGACTTATTAAAATATCTGATACTTCTATTTTAGTGTTAATAACGTACGTTTAAAACGAGAACATTTAAGTTGAATTTTATTTTTCTTTAAACACAACTATTCGAGTTAACCGATAAATAATAACTATTTTAAATAAAAATGTAAACGATTACGAAAACTCGTCGAGTAAATACCCTACCTTATTGTAAAGATCATTTTAAAATCAATGGCGCGATTTTTGTAAACCGAATCAACTTTTATAAAACACGAACGAGCCCCGAACCGTGTATTAAGAAAACTTATAAGAAAAATTACATTCTCAGTCCCTGCATTATGGGGGATCTTTCACTTTGTTTTTACTAAATTAGACTAGCACATATAAAAATGAAAATTAGGGTTTTTCATATTCATTATAACCCTAACCCTAAACCTAAACACACACACACATCTTAAAATACAGCCGTCACTTTTCCGGCGGCCAGAATCCGGTCACCACCACTTATTTTATGCTATTATTGTAACCATCATCGCTATAACCACCATATACTGTCGCTATTTAAATCATCGCTACCATCATGCCACCAACACTCCACAATCGTATCTTCATGCCGATACACCACCTCATCACTACTCTATCACCACGAGACCACCAGATCCCATCGGCACCTCCACCACAAAAGCAGTTATCGCAGCCGCATCACAATGACCACCACCAATGGCAGCCGCCACCCAGACAACTCTACCATCAGCCGTTATGGTGTTTTTCCACCATCTATACTCATCACAACTTCGATATATATACATATCTACCCAATCCACCAACGTAAATAGATGAGATAGATCTTCCGTTCCACCCCCATTTTAACCACCAGTCAGCGCCGTGGTCTTGACCACGTCATCAGCCACTATCTCCGCCTTCGAACGACCCCCGGGTGTTAAAACTCGCAGCCATCACCACCACGTGTTGTTTAACCACCATAGTGGTTATCCCGTCGAACCAACAGCAGGCTACCACAGTAATCACGACGGGGGTGTTTATTTTATTTATGTATAGCCACCGAGAGGTTGTTCGTTCCAGTGATGGTTATTAAAGAGGTGTTTAGCTCGGGCAGTAAACACGACGAGGGCGTGTTTGATTCGGTTACACGAGCCATCAAGTGTGACCGTTTTACTCAGCGGGTGTTTGTTGCTGATTTGCAACCGTAGGGTGCGTTTAGTTCGTTTCGTCTCCAGCAGGGGAGTGTTTGTTTTGGTTATGGGCAGCCACCATCACCACCAGTGGTGTATTTGTTTCGGCAACAAACAAAGACGAAGAGTGTGCTTAGTCCGGACAGAAAGTCAGCATAGGGTGAGTTCGGGTTAACCACCAGCAGGGAAACCAATAGGACGCGTTTGGCTCGCTGTTTACCAGCCGCAGGGGTGCGTTTGGTTCGCTGATTTATGACAGCAGGCTGTACAGGAGCGTTTGGGATTACCAGCATGATATTACGGGGACGTTTGGAGTGCCAGCAGGTGTTACGGGGGTGTTTAGGTCTAAGCAGCCCGCTATAAGGGAACGTTTGGGGCTGAAGACAGCTTGTGAAGGGGCGTTTGGGTTTGCAGAATGGTTCTAAGGGTGCGTTTGGTTTGCTGTTTAACAGCTTCGGGTGCGTTTGGATGCGGGATTGCAATGGTTTAGAGTATCGGGCGCGATTACAATTCATGGTTTGTTGTGGTTTAGGAATCGGCTAATAACATATATAGCTTTATTAACTAATTAAAACGGATTAATTGGTGGTATACATACATATAAGTGGTTAAATAAATATATCAAACATTATCATTATCACGAGAACTATTAAAATTACTATAAGTTTAAATATGTGTTAATTAGCTCACATCGGACGCTTGACTTTTAAATTATAACACATAAGTTGTGTTCGGTCCTATTTAATTAAGGTGATTAAATAGTCTAGTTTGGATATATGTTAAAACGTGATTTTGCGTAACGTATATTGTTTGGAAAATATTGAGAATTGGGTAATATGGGAAAGTTTGTATAAACGAATAGGTCATGTCAAAATTTCTATAGGATTCTATACTTTATATTTTGTTCGCTACAAGCTACTAATATATTTGTAAACCGATAAAACAAATAAATACCATTAGATTTATAAACCGATAAATAAATAAATACTATTATGGTTGTAAACGGGTAAATAAACAGACTACTATTGTTTCTTGTAAACCAATAAAATAAATAGACTTTATTGTATCGATAAATTAATGAGAGTATACTTTTTACCTAAAAGTGACAATTAGTGATGATTTTCTTAAAATGTGTCGGACTATGTTGTCTAATTATTTTTGTCACGATCCTTGTGCTGTAAATACAAAATAAATATATACTTTGATTTATTTTGTAAGATGGTTGTTCTATTATATAATTAAACGTAAGAATATATAATCGTCGGGTTATATATATAATGTGTATGGAATACATTATATACTTTGTGCGTGCTTAATTAATTTATTTAACCAACCGGCAAACTATTATAACGTGGAACTTAAATGTTTTATCGACGGGTCACGTTGATGTACTCATTTATCGAGAACTCAAATACACATTCCTTTAAGTTATTGGGATTAGCCGATTAGTTAAACCATAACACCATGAGTGAGCCGTATCGATTTCCGTTTGTGCGGAGCGTATTATTAGCATCACTATTATTCGCACTACTACGTCGAGGTGAGTTCATACCCCACCTTTTATGGCTTTAAATCTTGTTATAAATGTTTTATAATTGCTCTTTGGGGGAGGTACATGCTTGGTCAGAAACTACTTATAAACTTACTTGTTTGTCAGAAACTGATATTAAACTTGTTTGGTTGTCAATAACTGTGTATACACTACTTGATTGTCAAAGCTAATCTTAAGCTTACTTGGTTGGTCATGAACTATCTTTAAACTGGTTTAATTTTTACGTGCTGAGTGGTCAACTCCTCTAATTGTTATACTTATGAATGCTGATACTATAATTGCAATTGTGAGTTTTATAACCCAAAACTTTAACTGCTTTTCACTGATTCTCGGGTAGAGACAATGGTTGCAAGAATGAACACAAGTGCATATACTCGTTTATGTATTGGTCTAAGTGCCGCTTTAACCCAATTACTTTGGCCCATTGTCATGAACCGTTAATTTCGGCCGGATGACCGGACGAAAGCGCGAATGTTATGGATAGATCTATCGGGGTTGACGCCCCTGTCCGGCTTGGTCCAACAGAGGACAAGCGGGCACAGTTTCATTTGAGTCTGTGGACGGATGTCGTGGGTTAGGCATCCGTAGGGGCTGCATTATGTGATTATACTACCGGTGTTGTTAACGATTCGGTGTCATGAGCTTAGACAATAATAAATGCCTTATTTTATTTAGTGACTTTGTATTTGTTATATTGTCACTAAGTGGTTGGAAAATCTTGTGGTTCATTAAACAATTCTATTCTATTGGAAAACTCTATTATTTATCAGTGAGCTTTGTTTTTATCAGAAAACGCTAACTATTATCTATGAACTTTGTTTTATCAGAAAACTTTATTTATTATCAGTAAACTCTGCTTTAATCAGTAAACTCTATTTTTATTAGTAAACTTTGTTTTTATCAGTAAACTCTGTTTTTATCAATAAACTTTGTTAATATTAATAAACTTTGAAATTGTCAAAGAAAGTCTATTTAACAGAAACTGTGATTTTTAAACTCTTATATTTTACTGCAAGGTGCAGTGGTCGGTAAAACTCTAATTTTTCATAAACGTTTTAAAACAAACTTATGAACTCACCAACTTTATGTTGACATTTTTAAGCATGTATTTCAGGTACTTGACTATGTGGATTATTTGGAGTCTTCTTTGTGGTTTTTGGCATGTAGAGGTCGTTCTCGGATCAAGCTCTCGAATACTCATGAAGTCACAAGTCCCCAAAGCAAGTCTTCCGCTGCAGTGAATTTGGGGGTGTGACAGATTGGTATCAGAGCTTTGGTTATAGAGAACTAGGTTGCATTAGTAACTCTAGACTATAACCGGCTCTCAGTTTTAATTAGTAGTAACACTCATCACATCATACCTATTCCGCTGCTATATGAATATTTTCAATGCATGGTTGCTATTGTCGTTGCTTTTCATGTTATTACTTGTTTACATGAGTTCGACTGCTTGATTAGTGCACTTAGACATATAATATATTTTTATATATGAATGATAAAACATTTATCGGGCAGTGTGTCTAACACAATGGTCCCGCAGATCGTTTATAACAAAACTTAGAGACATTATGTGAATTTTGGTTGACGATTGGTCGTGGGTAATCCCCAGGTTCGAGCTAATTCATTAAAAAGGTTGAGAGGTGTAACTATACTTAACTGTGCCTAAGTGAGCCTCATGTTTGATTGAGTGCGAGATGGAATTTAAGTATAGGACGTTACACAACCTATGATTTTTGATGAATTACCTCGGGGTGGGTAAGACTCGTAGTCTTATGTGTTAATATGGAATGTGTTGTATTTTCAGAGCCGAGTCGAGTCATCGAAAGGTTGAGATGTGTAATAATTCATAACAAAACCCGGGGCCATTCTTTGTGAGTGAGTTTTGAGGTTGGGTTATGATAAGTTATTACTCAGCTCGGTATTTGATGAGTCTTCCTCGAGGATGGGAAAGAATTGTGTGATTGGATAATTGCTTATTTAGAACCGAGTAGTATATAATTATCCTACTTATAACCGTGAGTTCTTTACTTGATATACGTCTACGATCACTTTATTGCCCATCGACACTTATGTTCTTTGATCCGGTACTCTCGAAACGTCTACTTATGAAAGACGACTTATTTTCAACTCATACTCTTTGCTTTTTGTAATTTTGGATAATATCGTTGAGAGATTCTAACGATTTTGAATTGGGTATTTTGCCGGTGACACTTAAGTAGGATGATTTATGAAGTCTTTATTCAAATGGATTGGGACGCCTTTGCATTTGAATTAAGAAATCATAAATCACCGAATCATAAGTTTATAATGACATATTTGCATAGATTAGGACGCTTTTGTATGCAAATATGTGATTATAGATGAGTGGGCTTAAGGATATCCGACGTGACCCTATATATTTATGGTATTGATTTAGTATTCCAGTTTGGGGTGTATTTCTTTTGACTCAGGATTCGTCCATACAAATTTATCGTATTTCGTCTTGTTATCGTATCATCACGACATTTTGACGAGTGATTCTTTAAGCTTCATTTGATTCGCGAATTGTTACGAGAACCTTTTCTGAATATATATTGATCGACGTGAACGTAATGGGATGGTGGTGGTGAACTCTTAGAGACTTTTAAGAACTAACGTTTTTTTTTCTAAACTCTTCGTTTCGAATTTTATCGTTTTATGAACGACGACCGATTTGTCAGATTGACATGTAGAACCGCTTAAGTTAATCCACTTATACCTATTGCTTATCTAAGTAACTATTGGTGGGTAACACGATTTTAAAAGTTCGGACAGAATTATCTGTGAGCAGATCTAAGTATGTTTGATATAACACGGGGGTAGAACCTCAAAATCCCTTTCTCTACACTTTTAATTAGGTAACAATGATTGAGTTCGAGGACGAACTCCAAATAACACGGAGGTACTGTGACAACCGGGAATTTTCTAGACTTTAAATAATAATAAAAATTATACTATTTATTAATCGAAATTCGTTTTAGAGAGATATCAAAGTTATTTGATCCGAAAACGGGCGTCTATTTTACATGTTGTAAAAGACTGCGCAAATCTGAGAACGGACGCGATACAAATTAAACAATATTTAATTATCCAGAGATATTTAATAAAAAGACTTATTAAAATATCTGATACTTCTATTTTAGTGTTAATAACGTACGTTTAAAACGAGAACATTTAAGTTGAATTTTATTTTTCTTTAAACACAACTATTCGAGTTAACCGATAAATAATAACTATTTTAAATAAAAATGTAAACGATTACGAAAACTCGTCGAGTAAATACCCTACCTTATTGTAAAGATCATTTTAAAATCAATGGCGCGATTTTTGTAAACCGAATCAACTTTTATAAAACACGAACGAGCCCCGAACCGTGTATTAAGAAAACTTATAAGAAAAATTACATTCTCAGTCCCTGCATTATGGGGGATCTTTCACTTTGTTTTTACTAAATTAGACTAGCACATATAAAAATGAAAATTAGGGTTTTTCATATTCATTATAACCCTAACCCTAAACCTAAACACACACACACACATCTTAAAATACAGCCGTCACTTTTCCGGCGGCCAGAATCCGGTCACCACCACTTATTTTATGCTATTATTGTAACCATCATCGCTATAACCACCATATACTGTCGCTATTTAAATCATCGCTACCATCATGCCACCAACACTCCACAATCGTATCTTCATGCCGATACACCACCTCATCACTACTCTATCACCACGAGACCACCAGATCCCATCGGCACCTCCACCACAAAAGCAGTTATCGCAGCCGCATCACAATGACCACCACCAATGGCAGCCGCCACCCAGACAACTCTACCATCAGCCGTTATGGTGTTTTTCCACCATCTATACTCATCACAACTTCGATATATATACATATCTACCCAATCCACCAACGTAAATAGATGAGATAGATCTTCCGTTCCACCCCCATTTTAACCACCAGTCAGCGCCGTGGTCTTGACCACGTCATCAGCCACTATCTCCGCCTTCGAACGACCCCCGGGTGTTAAAACTCGCAGCCATCACCACCACGTGTTGTTTAACCACCATAGTGGTTATCCCGTCGAACCAACAGCAGGCTACCACAGTAATCACGACGGGGGTGTTTATTTTATTTATGTATAGCCACCGAGAGGTTGTTCGTTCCAGTGATGGTTATTAAAGAGGTGTTTAGCTCGGGCAGTAAACACGACGAGGGCGTGTTTGATTCGGTTACACGAGCCATCAAGTGTGACCGTTTTACTCAGCGGGTGTTTGTTGCTGATTTGCAACCGTAGGGTGCGTTTAGTTCGTTTCGTCTCCAGCAGGGGAGTGTTTGTTTTGGTTATGGGCAGCCACCATCACCACCAGTGGTGTATTTGTTTCGGCAACAAACAAAGACGAAGAGTGTGCTTAGTCCGGACAGAAAGTCAGCATAGGGTGAGTTCGGGTTAACCACCAGCAGGGAAACCAATAGGACGCGTTTGGCTCGCTGTTTACCAGCCGCAGGGGTGCGTTTGGTTCGCTGATTTATGACAGCAGGCTGTACAGGAGCGTTTGGGATTACCAGCATGATATTACGGGGACGTTTGGAGTGCCAGCAGGTGTTACGGGGGTGTTTAGGTCTAAGCAGCCCGCTATAAGGGAACGTTTGGGGCTGAAGACAGCTTGTGAAGGGGCGTTTGGGTTTGCAGAATGGTTCTAAGGGTGCGTTTGGTTTGCTGTTTAACAGCTTCGGGTGCGTTTGGATGCGGGATTGCAATGGTTTAGAGTATCGGGCGCGATTACAATTCATGGTTTGTTGTGGTTTAGGAATCGGCTAATAACATATATAGCTTTATTAACTAATTAAAACGGATTAATTGGTGGTATACATACATATAAGTGGTTAAATAAATATATCAAACATTATCATTATCACGAGAACTATTAAAATTACTATAAGTTTAAATATGTGTTAATTAGCTCACATCGGACGCTTGACTTTTAAATTATAACACATAAGTTGTGTTCGGTCCTATTTAATTAAGGTGATTAAATAGTCTAGTTTGGATATATGTTAAAACGTGATTTTGCGTAACGTATATTGTTTGGAAAATATTGAGAATTGGGTAATATGGGAAAGTTTGTATAAACGAATAGGTCATGTCAAAATTTCTATAGGATTCTATACTTTATATTTTGTTCGCTACAAGCTACTAATATATTTGTAAACCGATAAAACAAATAAATACCATTAGATTTATAAACCGATAAATAAATAAATACTATTATGGTTGTAAACGGGTAAATAAACAGACTACTATTGTTTCTTGTAAACCAATAAAATAAATAGACTTTATTGTATCGATAAATTAATGAGAGTATACTTTTTACCTAAAAGTGACAATTAGTGATGATTTTCTTAAAATGTGTCGGACTATGTTGTCTAATTATTTTTGTCACGATCCTTGTGCTGTAAATACAAAATAAATATATACTTTGATTTATTTTGTAAGATGGTTGTTCTATTATATAATTAAACGTAAGAATATATAATCGTCGGGTTATATATATAATGTGTATGGAATACATTATATACTTTGTGCGTGCTTAATTAATTTATTTAACCAACCGGCAAACTATTATAACGTGGAACTTAAATGTTTTATCGACGGGTCACGTTGATGTACTCATTTATCGAGAACTCAAATACACATTCCTTTAAGTTATTGGGATTAGCCGATTAGTTAAACCATAACACCATGAGTGAGCCGTATCGATTTCCGTTTGTGCGGAGCGTATTATTAGCATCACTATTATTCGCACTACTACGTCGAGGTGAGTTCATACCCCACCTTTTATGGCTTTAAATCTTGTTATAAATGTTTTATAATTGCTCTTTGGGGGAGGTACATGCTTGGTCAGAAACTACTTATAAACTTACTTGTTTGTCAGAAACTGATATTAAACTTGTTTGGTTGTCAATAACTGTGTATACACTACTTGATTGTCAAAGCTAATCTTAAGCTTACTTGGTTGGTCATGAACTATCTTTAAACTGGTTTAATTTTTACGTGCTGAGTGGTCAACTCCTCTAATTGTTATACTTATGAATGCTGATACTATAATTGCAATTGTGAGTTTTATAACCCAAAACTTTAACTGCTTTTCACTGATTCTCGGGTAGAGACAATGGTTGCAAGAATGAACACAAGTGCATATACTCGTTTATGTATTGGTCTAAGTGCCGCTTTAACCCAATTACTTTGGCCCATTGTCATGAACCGTTAATTTCGGCCGGATGACCGGACGAAAGCGCGAATGTTATGGATAGATCTATCGGGGTTGACGCCCCTGTCCGGCTTGGTCCAACAGAGGACAAGCGGGCACAGTTTCATTTGAGTCTGTGGACGGATGTCGTGGGTTAGGCATCCGTAGGGGCTGCATTATGTGATTATACTACCGGTGTTGTTAACGATTCGGTGTCATGAGCTTAGACAATAATAAATGCCTTATTTTATTTAGTGACTTTGTATTTGTTATATTGTCACTAAGTGGTTGGAAAATCTTGTGGTTCATTAAACAATTCTATTCTATTGGAAAACTCTATTATTTATCAGTGAGCTTTGTTTTTATCAGAAAACGCTAACTATTATCTATGAACTTTGTTTTATCAGAAAACTTTATTTATTATCAGTAAACTCT
Organism: Glebionis coronaria; assembly: GCA_025667525.1. Classification (NCBI taxonomy): domain Eukaryota; kingdom Viridiplantae; phylum Streptophyta; class Magnoliopsida; order Asterales; family Asteraceae; genus Glebionis; species Glebionis coronaria. The sequence goes on along the minus strand of CM046877.1, from coordinate 208,498,847 downwards.
GCTTTAATCAGTAAACTCTATTTTTATTAGTAAACTTTGTTTTTATCAGTAAACTCTGTTTTTATCAATAAACTTTGTTAATATTAATAAACTTTGAAATTGTCAAAGAAAGTCTATTTAACAGAAACTGTGATTTTTAAACTCTTATATTTTACTGCAAGGTGCAGTGGTCGGTAAAACTCTAATTTTTCATAAACGTTTTAAAACAAACTTATGAACTCACCAACTTTATGTTGACATTTTTAAGCATGTATTTCAGGTACTTGACTATGTGGATTATTTGGAGTCTTCTTTGTGGTTTTTGGCATGTAGAGGTCGTTCTCGGATCAAGCTCTCGAATACTCATGAAGTCACAAGTCCCCAAAGCAAGTCTTCCGCTGCAGTGAATTTGGGGGTGTGACAGTTATTGTTGACAGACTTACCAAGTCAGCACATTTCATACTGATAACACCAAAACTATACATATTTAAACCGTTGTTATTATCCTATTTTCTATGTTAATAAAGGACGTTTGATAGGTAATGATAGGTGTGTAAACACCCATCCTTTTTACCACTTAATTACAATAATAACCGAGCCAAAACGTGTATTTTATGTCTTTTATGTCAGAATTATGCGTGGTTTGTGTTTTTGTTGTGATTTAGGACGAAAAGGTGAAAAGTGGAGAAAAAACGGGCATTCACGGGCTTTTATTGAAGAAAAAGATGAAAGATGAAGTCAAAAAGTCAAGAGTGCAAAAAGAACGGAAGTCCAAGACCAATTCTGAAGATTTATCGAAGAAAAAGTCGAAAGACGGAAGTTTACTTAAAGCCGAAGAACTCAAGTCTATTTTATTGAAGAATTAAAAGACGAGTTCAAAGAAATCCCGAGCCAAAAGTAATATAAGTCCAAGATTAAAGAAGATTTCAAGTCTTAAGGACTAATGGTGCAATTAACAAATAAGATTAAGAAGGAAGGGCCTAATGATGCAATTAAGAGAAAATGAAGGAGGGGAGGAAGCTTCCTAATCCTCCCCTATATATAGCTTAGATGTTAATCATTTTCGTTTTGTTGGCTAAGTGTGACAATTAGTCTTCCACCATTTATTTACCTTGCACCTTTAAATTCATGTCAATTTAATTACTTGTCAAATTTAATTACCTTGTCTTGCACCTTAAATTCCTTTAATTTCAAGTAAGTTTCCATTTAATTCTTATCAATCTTTACTTTATCTTGTTAATCTCATATCTACCTTTCTTAATCTTTGATTTTTATGTTTATGTTTATGTTCATGTTCTTATTTTGATCAAAGTGGGTTTTGATTATTATGGTTAGATTTGTTAGTTTTATTGATTTGGATAGTTTGTTTATGATTATTAGATGTTTTGTTATTAGTTTGGTTTAATCTTGTGTTTGATTTAGTTAAATTGTGATTAGATTCGTGTGTTATTGTGATCCCTGTTCTTCGGGGGTGTTTGTTTCCTGTTTCTGATCTTTCCCAGGTAAGTTCCTAATCAAGGAAAAGTTCCTAATCAAGGAAAAGTTCCTAACCAAGGAAAAGTTCCTAATCAAGGAAAAGTTCCTAATCAAGGAAAAGTTCCTAACCAAGGAAAAGTTCCTAATCAAGGAAAAGTTCCTAATCAAGGAAAAGTTCCTAATCAAGGAAAAGTTCCTAATCAAGGAAAAGTTCAGAATCAAGGAAAAGTTCCTAATCAAGGAAAAGTTCAGAATCAAGGAAAAGTTCCTAATCAAGGAAAAGTTCAGAATCAAGCCAAAGTTCCGAACCAAGGAAAAGTTCAGAATCAAGCCAAAGTTCAGAACCAAGGAAAAGTTCAGAACCAAGGAAAAGTTCAGAATCAAGCCAAAGTTCAGAACCAAGGAAAAGTTCAGAACCAAAGTTCCGAATGAGTGTTTTGTGTTGATTTATTCCGAACAAAGAAGAATTATTCCGGGTGAAGGTGACATTCCGAACGAGTAATTATTCCAAGTGAGGTATTTTCAGGTTCTTTTTAGTTTTTGTCTTTGATTTTTATTTTCAAGCTTTATTTTTCCCACCTTTTCCTTAGTCGCACTTTAAGTAAATTCTGCTTTAGATTTATTTTAGCTTTGCCTTAGTTTAAGTTTTAGTTGCGTTTTAAGTTTGCCTTAGATAGTTTTAATTTCGCGTTATTCACATTAATTGCCCTTTTAATTTCTCGTCACGTTTTAAATACTTGCACTTACTTTAAATTAGACTTAGATTTAAATTACCTGCCTTTTACTTTAATTGTTTTTGCACTTTTAATATACTACAACGACACATTTTTGTTTCACCAAAGACAGCTGAGTCGCATAGAGAACCTAGATCAATTCGATTAGATCACGAGAACGATAAACTTTTATACGAGCCAAAAGCCTTGTATTAAATGGCACCGCTGCCGGCTCTTTTCGCAAAGATTAACGGTTTTCTGTGAGAGACGCGTTGCTTTTTGGGATCCGTCCACTTGTGAGCGTTATTTTTCTTGCATAAAAAATTCAAAAACCATAAAAAATTAAAATTGCTAAAAATCCATAAAAATTAAAAATTTCAAAAATCCAAAAAGATTTTATTTTTATTGTATATATATTGTCTTTGTGTTTGGTTTCTTTTTCTTTTGCATTTTCAGGTGTATGCGTACTAGATCTTCTAATTATCAAGAGCCCGAGACTCAAGAAGATTTAAGTATGTCAGGTGTTAACAACAACAATAATCCACCGCACCTCAACAATAATAACAACAATGTTCATCCACCGCCCGATCTTCGGACAATGGAGGAGCTTTGTCAACCTACCATGTTTGGACGAGGAGGACCGATTGCGCCGATGCAAATCAACGCTCCTGAGTTTTCGTTGAAGCACCACATGATTCGGCAAGTGCAAACTAACCCATTCCGTGGATTGCCTGATGATGATGCCAACAAACACCTCGACAAGTTCATTACAATCACCAAAGCATGAATTTACCTGGTGCCACAATGGATGTTCTTCGCCTACAACTCTTCCCACATACTTTATCGCATCATGCCGAGAAATGGTTTGATCCTCTCCCAAAGAATTCTATTCATACTTGGGATGACATGACTCAATGCTTTCTGTCGCGCTACTTTCCACTATCCATGGTCACGAGCCTTCGCAATCAAATCAGCGGTTTCATGCAAGAACCCGATGAATCTCTTTTTGATGCTTGGGAAAGATATAATGTCTTGATTGATCGTTGTCCAAACCACAACATGCTTCCAGTCACATTGATTGATACTTTGTACAACGGATTGACTTTTCGAGATCGTGATACGATTAATGCAGCCGCCGGTGGCACATTTATGAAAAGGAGACCCGAGGAGTGTAGAGAGTTAATTGAGAACATGACTACTCATCACAAAAATTGGGATTCCTCTGCTTCTTCAAGGAATAACCCGAGAGTCAATGTTTCTTCCACCTCAGCAAACCCTGATATGACCGAACTCACCCGCATGATGACTGAAATGAACAAAAGTATCACACTTCTCGCTTCAAACCAACAACAACAACAAGTTAAAGCGGTTGCTAATCCTTGTGAAACATGTGGCGGTCCTCACTCATACACCGATTGTCCTTCTACTCAAGGAAATCCGGAAAATGTGTATGCAGCTTATGGTAATAATTCACTGGAAAATTACCAAGCTCGACCTCAAGGGGATAGAAATTTTCTGAGCTACCGGTCAAACAACTACCTTTTACCCGGTTTTTCTCCTCAAAACCAAAACCCCGCCAACAACTACAATAGAAGCAACCAAATCCCACCAAGAGCTTCTAATCCTTATCACCCACCCGCTCAACAAACCCCTCCCATTAACTCCGATGTTGAAGCCATCGTGAGAACCCAAGGTGAGCAAATCAAGAATCTGCAGAGCCAAATTATTAATTTGAAAGGAGATATCACCAAGCAAGGAAATGAGATTAGATCCGAGCTTCGAGATAATATTCAATCCTCCTTCAGCAATCAAACAAATGATTTGAAGAATATGCTTGCTAGTTTCTTGCCCGCAGCTCAACCTTCTACTGCAAGTTCTCTACCTTCAAACACCGTCACCAATCCGCGAGCAAATGTGAGTGCTATTACTACTCGTAGTGGAATTACCATTGTCGATCCACCAATCCCGCCCCCATCATCTACACCTCCTCCTACACCTAGTATTAGTACACCATTACCGTCTCCGCCTCGTCATGACGATGTCTCTAGGAAGGACCCATCAACATCTCAAACTTTACCTACACCTTCACCACCCAAACCCAATATCCCTTATCCCTCTCGTTTAGGCAACACCAAAATGCTAACCAAGGATGACTCTGAAGTGACACGCTATGTGAAGATGATCTCTCAAATGAACTTCAACATTAGCTTTCTTGAAGCACTTGTCCACATGCCCAAATTTGTCAAAGCATTTAAGGAATTGCTTAATAAGAAGGAGAAGCTGATTGAACTCGCCAACACACGATTAAATGAAAACTGCTCTGCAGTTATTCTTAAAGAACTTCCGGAAAAGCTTGGAGATCCCGGTCGTTTTGTGTTGCCTTGCGTTTTCAACAAAACCGAAGAATTTACTGCCCTTGCTGATCTCGGGGCTAGTATTAATCTTATGCCTTTGAGTGTTTGGAAAACACTATCATTACCCGACCTCACTCCAACAAAGATGACTCTTGAACTTGCTAATCGCACTCTCGCTTACCCCGTTGGTATAGCCGAAGACGTGTTCATTAAAGTTGGCACATTTACTTTCCCGGTCGATTTTGTCGTTGTTGATTATGAAATGGACCCTCGTATTCCTTTAATACTTGGTCAGCCATTCTTGAGAACCGGACGAGCTTTAGTGGATTTGGCCGAAGGTGAGTTAATCTTAAGAGTCGGGGATGATGCACAAGTTTTTAAAATGGGAAAGCTTACAGGCAAATCCTTTGGAGGCCGAGAATCAGTGAATATGATTAATGTGCTTGATGATTTTGTCGTCTACAACAATCCTCTATTCGATTCTTCCATTGATAATCCACTTTTTCAAGATGATGTGGATGATTCTCGCCCCAATTTGGAACCTTCTCCCATTTATGATTCTCCACCGATCTTTGATGCTTATGATGATGATGATTCTAGCTCAGATTTGGATGATTATGATGACCTTACTTCTGAGTATCCCGATCTTCCCACGTATGATGATTTCGATGAGGCTGATACTCTTTCGAGCGATTCTTCACATGATGAAGATCCTCCACCATCGCTCGATCCTACTTTGGACGATTACTCATTTGAGGAAGACTTCTCTGCATTTCTTAATACTTACTTCCCTCATGAGAGTGATGCTCCTCCTTTGGACTTTGAAGATTATCGTCTTGATCCTACTTTGGATTTGAAGAACATTCTTTCAAAGGAGAAGAAACCGGTCGACACCAATATCCGCAGCACATATGATTTAACACCTCTTTGTCCCTCTTCTGAGGACGAGGTTGTGCTTCTTCGCGGATCTTCTTCCCACTCTGCTGAGCCTGAGTGCTATTTTCCCTTAAAGGAAAAGGTGTTCGACCCCGGTATTGCAATCTTTAAGCCATCTCAGTATCCACCTGATGAAATAAAAGGAAACATCTTTGGAAATATTGAAGACATGCTTGCACCTCACCATACTTGCTTCCACCGTGCTCCATCGCTGCTTAAGGGAACCTTGCCTATTCTTCTTTGGCTTGCCTTGTTCGCCTTAAGCTTGTGCTATTTGATGGACGAAAACTATGTCTTTGATCCCGGTGGATATGTTTCATGCTTTTTCCTATGATGATCAAGGTCGAGTCAGGCTCACGACTCGGTAATCAAAAACCAAGCGCTTCTTGGGAGGCAACCCATGCATCTATCTTTTCGCTTTCTTTACCATAAGTGTAGGGGGGAGACCCGTTGGTTTGCTATTTCCTCTCCTCTCTTCTACTAATCAGGGATTCAAGCGCTCAATGATCCACTCTTGATGATTCTTGACGACCCGTGATTCCGTGTTCCATCTTCCCGGTTCTATCCTAAACTCTTTTCGATTCACTATTTTATATTTTCTCAATATTAAAATAGGAATCCCTTTAGTTGTCTCTTCCTTAGCGAGATTTAAACAAAGTACACAATGTCCTAAGTGTAGGGGAGTTTACTCCCACATGCTTAAACATTGAGGTCAATGTTTATGTTAAGTGTAGGGGGGACTTCTATCGAAGTTAAGTGGCCTTTTCCTTGTATTAGTCCTCATTTTAACCAGAAAATCAATTTTTCGACATTTTTCAAAATTTTTTATCTATTTTGGCCTATTTGTTTTTCCCTTTGTATAGTTATTTTCTTTCCTTGCTAGAATAAATTTTTAATAAAGTGGTTTTAATTTTCAAACGTTGTGAATATTTTGACTCAATCCGAGTTTACTTATCTAAGTTTACTCTAGCTAGTATCCTTAACGTGTTTAAGTCAAGTTTTGCTAGGCTTTTATATAGGGAGCTATAAAACGCGAAAGTCTTAACTCTCACGGGTTAAGAACAAGAACTTTTCGCAAGTTCCTATAATAGATCCTAGAGAGTCGTTTATCAAGGGAACTTTAAAATGCGATTTCTAAACTTGAAAAAGTCTAAGAATTTGCAAGATCCTATAGGCGACTCGAAAACCCAAAACTTTGATTTAATAGGCTAAGCATCCACGAGTCTCATTCTTTGAGATTTTAAACTGTGGATAACGAGAGATGATAGAGCCATTTATAAGTTCGGTATTCTTTCGTGAAGTTATGTGAGTTAATTATGAGCCTATTCTCCCATCGCTTGCTAATAAATTTATCTGCAATAAATAAGGTTGTACGATTTGAAAATTTACTTAGCTTCTAGCCCAAGATCGTTTAAAAGTTGCTCGGTATGGATTAGAGTTCATAGCCAAGGCATAACTTATTGAAGCAGGATGCGAAGATTGGCGAGTCTAAAAAGGTCCTAACAAGACATGAGGGCTACGTTTTGTTGCTAAAGATCCAAAGTGATGTGAAGAATCATTTATCAAAAATCAATATGAAGGATCGAGACACACGACGAAAAGCAAAAACTCCCCAAAAGTCATGGAGAAGTGTATCCGAAAAGAACCTAGCAAGGTATGAGGATAAATAGATCCAAGTCAAAAAAAGAGGCGGATCGTTGTATATCAAAGTCCAAAATAAAAATTGGAGAAAAATGAATAAGTCGTGGTCCAAGTATGAATCCCTCAAAATTTCAAGTGAAGAAATTCCTATATGAAGAGAAAGCCATTATTTCATGAACGTCTCTCAAGGTTTGAAATATGAAGTCACTGCCAAATATCGGTCCGAGAAAGGTCTCAAATCGTGAAGCGAGTTATGCCAAGATATGAACTTTATGAGGTCCCGAGAAGCAGTTTTAAAAGATTTTGTCCTTTAGCTAACTATTGATTAAATCGTTCACTTTATTTTCGGACTAAATAACTATCGAAATAAGTCAAAAATGCATCTTCATGATCATTCAAGACAACAATAAAATATAAGAGATACCCCTAGGAATAAGGGAGTCTAAGTGAGTAATTGGCCCACATGAGTTCGTGTTAGTTTGCTAACTTATAATAACAATGATCTCGTTTTTAAGCTTGGTTTGGAGAAAGTGAAAACTTGAGGATGATGATTATTCACGAAATTTCCAAAACCCAAGGTATGCTTTTTGATTTCTTTATTTTGAATGTTTATAATTTTATAATTTTCTATCTCTTTAATAAAGGCCAACGTGATTTGATTATGATGAAAAATGTAAACGTGCTTTGTAACTAATGCATTGCATGAGGACATTGCAATGGTCAAGTGTAGGGGATTTGATAGGTGTGTAAACACCCATCCTTTTTACCACTTAATTACAATAATAACCGAGCCAACACGTGTATTTTATGTCTTTTATGTCAGAATTATGCGTGGTTTGTGTTTTTGTTGTGATTTAGGACGAAAAGGTGAAAAGTGGAGAAAACACGGGCATTCACGGGCTTTTATTGAAGAAAAAGATGAAAGATGAAGTCAAAAAGTCAAGAGTGCAAAAAGAACGGAAGTCCAAGACCAATTCTGAAGATTTATCGAAGAAAAAGTCGAAAGACGGAAGTTTACTTAAAGCCGAAGAACTCAAGTCTATTTTATTGAAGAATTAAAAGACGAGTTCAAAGAAATCCCGAGCCAAAAGTCATATAAGTCCAAGATTAAAGAAGATTTCAAGTCTTAAGGACTAATGGTGCAATTAACAAAGAAGATTAAGAAGGAAGGGCCTAATGATGCAATTAAGAGAAAATGAAGGAGGGGAGGAAGCTTCCTAATCCTCCCCTATATATAGATTAGATGTTAATCATTTTCGTTTTGTTGGCTAAGTGTGACAATTAGTCTTCCACCATTTATTTACCTTGCACCTTTAAATTCATGTCAATTTAATTACTTGTCAAATTTAATTACCTTGTCTTGCACCTTAAATTCCTTTAATTTCAAGTAAGTTTCCATTTAATTCTTATCAATCTTTACTTTATCTTGTTAATCTCCTATCTACCTTTCTTAATCTTTGATTTTTATGTTTATGTTTATGTTCATGTTCATGTTCTTATTTTGATCAAAGTGGGTTTTGATTATTGTGGTTAGATTTGTTAGTTTTATTGATTTGGATAATTTGTTTATGATTATTGGATGATTTGTTATTAGTTTGGTTTAATCTTGTGTTTGATTTAGTTAAATTGTGATTAGATTCGTGTGTTATTGTGTTCCCTGTTCTTCGGGGGTGTTTGTTTTCCTATGTCTGATCTTTCCCAGGTAAGTTCCTAATCAAGGAAAAGTTCCTAATCAAGGAAAAGTTCCTAACCAAGGAAAAGTTCCTAATCAAGGAAAAATTCCTAATCAAGGAAAAGTTCCTAACCAAGGAAAAGTTCCTAATCAAGGAAAAGTTCCTAATCAAGGAAAAGTTCCTAATCAAGGAAAAGTTCCTAATCAAGGAAAAGTTCCTAATCAAGGAAAAGTTCAGAATCAAGGAAAAGTTCCTAATCAAGGAAAAGTTCAGAATCAAGGAAAAGTTCCTAATCAAGGAAAAGTTCAGAATCAAGCCAATGTTCCGAACCAAGGAAAAGTTCAGAATCAAGCCAAAGTTCAGAACCAAGGAAAAGTTCAGAACCAAGGAAAAGTTCAGAATCAAGCCAAAGTTCAGAACCAAGGAAAAGTTCAGAACCAAAGTTCCGAATGAGTGTTTTGTGTTGATTTATTCCGAACGAAGAAGAATTATTCCGGGTGAAGGTGACATTCCGAACGAGTAATTATTCCAAGTGAGGTATTTTCAGGTTCTTTTTAGTTTTTGTCTTTGATTTTTATTTTCAAGCTTTATTTTTCCCGCCTTTTCCTTAGTCGCACTTTAAGTAAATTCTACTTTAGATTTATTTTAGCTTTGCCTTAGTTAAAGTTTTAGTTGCGTTTTAAGTTTGCCTTAGATAGTTTTAATTTCGCGTTATTCACATTAATTGCCCTTTTAATTTCTCGTCACGTTTTAAATACTTGCACTTACTTTAAATTAGACTTAGATTTAAATTACCTGCCTTTTACTTTAACTGTTTTTGCACTTTTAATATACTACAACGACACATTTTTGTTTCACCAAAGACAGCTGAGTCGCATAGAGAACCTAGATCAATTCGATTAGATCACGAGAAAGATAAACTTTTATACGAGCCAAAAGCCTTGTATTAGTTAAACATTGCATTTTATATGCAGGTTGAAAGATTGAAGGCCCGAAGTGAAAGAAATCAAAATAAAGTCCTTAGTTGCAATAAAGAAGAAATAAGTCAAAAGAACATTCTGGACGCACCAATGTGCGGCGCACTTGTTTAGAAGTGCGGCGCACTTAGACTCCAGACATAACTATAAATAAGAGGGCTCCCCTTCTCATTTTCATATCTCACTCTCATCTAATACTCTCTATTCCGAGTATTTTAGTCTCCTTAGTACATTTTCAATATATTTTTATTTTGAAAAATATTTTTACCAATAGTATCATACTCTTTGATTCGTGGAAATTCGATACAATTGTGACACTCGTGTACTCGCATTCCATATAATCTAAGTATGATTTCCTTTTACTCTTTTTCATTTGATACTTTGATTGATTTGTTAGGCAAAGCTATTTGTGACTATATGAGTATGTGAATATAATTAGTGATGATGATATGATATGATCCTTTATAAACCGATTTCAAGCTAATGTTGTAGAACTACGTTGCCACTTATTTCTACCATTTTATTTTATCAAAACTGATTTGTTATGATAGCTTGACGTCCAAGAGGGTCAAGTTGTTATAACAAGTTTTTAAAGAACTTGTCTATGGTTTTTGAATCTTTGGTTGGAGAGATCCGTTTAGATATTTTGATAAAATATTGAACTTATTAGAAACTTGCCTAAGCTTAGTCGCTTAGTAAACATAAGTCTTGAATCAAACCAAGTGAATTGTAAAACACCATTTTGACGAAAAAGGTTTATTGCTCTTTACCTACTTTATCATATCTCGATCATTATTATCATCATCACGAAAAAGGTTACGTCGAAGCCATCGTCGTGTACCTTTAGATAGGAGGCACGAACAACCACAACAACCTCGAGTAACTTATCAACTCTTCAATAACTTATCTCAAGCCTTATTCTTCACTAGACTCATCCAAATTTATGATCTCATGTCGGACATTGATGATGAACCTATGTGGTCAGCCGAAAGATTTGTCGCACCAACTCCTGGCTCCGCAATCGTTTTACCTGAAGTTGCAAACGAATTTGCCATCAAAGGAAATCACTTGACACTTGTAAAAAACAATCAATTTGATGGACGAATCAAAACCGATCCTCACAAGCACCTCCATGAACTTAGCGGCATTTGCAAAATGTTCAATTATGGAAAAGGACAAGATGAAGTTGTACAACTCATGATTTTTCCATCATCTCTCATTGGAGAAGCCAAATCATGGCTAGACGAACTTAACGAATGAACCATTTAAACATGGGAAGGCCTTAGAACCGCTTTCGTTAGCCGATTCTTTTCTCCTGTCCTATTTGAAAAACTCTTAGGATAAATCCGAAGCTTTTCTCAACAAGATCGAGAAACTCTCAATGACACATGGTTAAGAATGAAAGAACTACTCATAAACTGGCATGGTCACGGACTCAAGAAAGAAAGTGTAATCAAGATCTTCTATCATGGTCTTGACGATACTACTCAAGATACTCTGAACGCCGCAACGGGCGGTATATTCCTTTACAAAACACCAAACCAAGCTTACTAACTTTTGGATGACAAAGTCTTACTCAAAATTGATTGGTCCAAGACCCACAAAACAAAAATCCTTCGAAGGACTATAGCTTTTGTCGAGGAAAGCAACAACCAGTCTGACACTAAAAAAATTATGGCTCGCATGGATGCCATGTCTCTTAAAATGGATACCTAATAAAAAGAGATGAAAAATAAAACTCGTGAACATTACAACCTTTTTGGAGAAAACCATCCTTCTAGTGAGTGTGATGGCGAAGATACACCAATGACAAAAGAAGAAGAAGAAGAAAACTACATGAATACCTTTCGTCGTACTCGCTTCTATAGTGATTATCGCAACTGTTAGTGCAAACATTACGATGTTTAATTGAGATGATTCCTTTATGTTTTGGTGATGACAAACGTATAACTCGCAATACATTATGTAAAATGTGTAAGGTACTCGTAATCACTCAAGCATACTTATGTATACTTCTCTCGACACCTTGAAGATTGCATTCATCATGAAGGACAAGAAGGACGCGGTTCTCTTATAGGACACGCGGTTCCTTAAAGATATCGAACTGTGGGAAGATATCGGACCGTGGGAAGTCAAGACGGTTTTGGCTTATGAGAAGACTTTTGGAAGCTTCTAGAAGATGGATGGAAACTAACAAATTCAAAATTCAAATTTTGAATTTGCTTCTAGAAGATGGAGGGAAGAAAAATAAATTCAAAATTAAAATTTTGAATTTGGGCTCCAAGATGATAAGGTGCATCCTTTTATGGGTAGTCCATCCTTTTATCCATTGGGTAAAAAGGAGCTCTCCAAGGCAAGAGTTGACTATAAATAGAAGTCAATCTTCTTCCATTTTTCTTGTGAAATTTACACATAATTCACCTCAAAAATCCCATTTCTCATTTGCATCCTCCTCCTCAAATGCAATGAGAAGAACACCTTCATCCTTGTGAAGTGTTAGTCATAACATGATGAAGATCTCTCATTCTAGATCAAGTCATGATTATAGTCTTCCTACTATGTATATGTAGAAGATCCAAGTTGTGGGTACACTTGGATGTGTTGTAAGGGTAGTGTATCCAAGTGATCGGTATCCTTGGATTAGGTGTTAGGAACCAAGTTATGTATATGCTTGGATATATTGTTAGAGTCTTAGATCTAAGTGGTGTGTACTTAGATCTAAATGGTTTATGTGTTTAGACCATAAAACACAAGGTTTGTTATGTTGGTCCATAAAACATAACTAGTGTGAAGATTGGTGTAGATGGGTGTAGATTGGTCCTACCTAAGATTAGGACTCGACATCTAGCCTTGTGTCGATAAATGGTGAAGTGGGATACGTTGTGTAGATTAGTCCTACCTAAGATTAGGACTCGACATCTAGATTAGTGTCGGAAATGTGTAAGCGACGTGTATGGTTTTCTCCGCCTTGAAAGGAGTTTTGTTGACTAGTGAAGTAACTCTCGAGTAAGGTGTACCCGAGGAGTGGAGTAGGGCGGAGAGAAGCTTCGTGACCAAACCACTATAAATCATCGTGCCGGTACTTTCATTTACATTTATGTCTTTACATTTTTAGATGTATTTATAGTTGCATACTTGTTGTTGTGTGTTGTGTGCATCTCATAATCTAAACATCTAAGTTGCGGAAAAGCTAAGGATTAGTACGTGTGTGCTTCATGTTTAGATTATGGTCAGGTGTACATCAGTTAGTCTAAACATCCTAGTTTCAGAAAAGCTTATGCTTAGTACGTGTGTGCTAAGTGTTTAGACTATTGCTTGATGTACTCTTGATTTGATGTGTTTGTGTGTACTTACTCGTAGTATTTATCTTTCAATCAAACACATCTCATATCTAGTCAAGCTTGATCGAGGATTTGATACAAAGGATTGTTCAAGGTTTACAACTTATCAATATTTGGCATCCACTGTAGGCGGTTCCTTATTTAACCCGCGGTTCTTTATTGATAAGGAACCGCGGTGATATTTAAGGAACCGCGGCTAGTGGAATAAACGAAATGTTTTGAAAAGTAACTAGAAACTATTCAACCCCCCCCCCCCTTCTAGTTTCTACAATTGGTATCAAAGCGAGGTTATTCAAGATCTTTGAAGTATATTGTACTTTAAAGCTTGGATTGATCTTTTCTCTCTTTTTCAAAACAAATTGGTTTTAAAAATTAAAACGATTTTTAAAAATAGAGACGATTTTTGTATCAAATTGTTCATGAAGAGTGATTACTTATGAAATATGTTTGTTGTTTCATTTGTACAAGTTTTGGTGTTAAATAAACTTTGTATAATAGCTTAAATTAAATCTTTTCATGATTGGAAGTATAAAAATCTTTTGTGTCATAATTAACTCTAAAATACGAGTTCTATGTGTCTAAAATGATTTTTTTGAGTTCTAAGTCCTTCTAAAAAGTTACCAAATAATTTTGGCCAAAAATCCCATTTTTGTCCTCTGGACGCGGTTCTTTATCTATTCCCCACGGTTCCTTATCAATAAGGAACCTCGGTCAGTCCGACTCAGATTTTGCAAACTTTGAAAAATCATATAAAATCAATCGTAAGTCCGTAGAAGTCGTGCCACCCGTCATTTCGAACGTAACTGAATTTTCTTTCAATTACAATTGCTTCCAAACCTATATTCAAACTTTAAAATTTGGATGTTTTCCAAGTTTCATACTTTGTCCAAAGTATTGAGCGTCGGTTTGTCGTAAAACTTGTGTTTTACTCTTTTATATTAAGTTGGACATCTCTTGTTGATCATCTTTGAAAATTGATAGATTTATAAAGTGTTGAACTTAATTAAATTTTTAAATGGGTCAAAGACTATTTTCAAATAAAATCAAGCTATGAATACTTTGTTGTATCTAACACTCAAAACATGGACGAATGCTTTTATGTATTTAGCTAGTTGTTTGTGTGTGTTTCCTTGTGTGTTATTATTTGGTGTAGACATTATTAAGTGTTCCTTACTATTTTTACTAGTGTTGCTTACATGTATAATCACTTGTGCTTTTCTTGGTATTTGTTTGTATCTAGTTTTTCCTAATTGGGATGTATGCTAGATTTCTTGCATTTTGGTTGCAACATTATGTGCGCATTGCATATAGGATTAAAATCTCTTGGTTTACAAATGTTACATAAACATTTTGTACACCTTGGCATGTTCTTTAACACTTTTAGGTTTGAAAGCTTTTGGAGCTTGTCAATTCTATTGATATGGGTCGTCTTACTTGATCATTGTGTCATTAGTTCAAGTAGATTAATGTCTCACTATAAAACATGAAACACCCTTTGAAAATCTTAGCTATTTTCTCTTAAAAGAGTGTTAGTGGGAATCAAGAAAGATTTCAAATATATATCAATTCATTATTCAAATTATGATTGATATCATTATCGAATCTAATTGACATGTTTTTAGTGTAGACATGAATGTGGACTATTAATAATATACATCGGATCATAACTCACACTTGTGTTGATGATGCTATATTAAATCTACTTGTTCAAAATTATTAGACAAATTTGTTTAATAATTGCTAATAACATACAATGGATTCGGTTTGACAACTTGGATGTTTCATCCGAAAATCAAGTAATTTATATTGCAATGCAATTTGTAAATGTGTCATTTCCGAAAGACCAATCAAGAGTGTTCCTTTGTTTTGTGTAAACATTGCTTATACACTTCAAAGTTATTGGCCTCAAGTTCTATTAAGGTAAATAACCTTAACTAGACTTGTTTGACGAGATATGCAATGGTGTATTCTTAACCCTCATTAGGTTATGCATTGTGTCATCATATAAACTTCATCTTTGCTACACTCCATTAGGCAAATGTAGGAATTACATTTTTTCTAACTTGAGAATCACTACTTGAGAATTTATTGCACTAGAAATTCAATTCGACCTAACGGTTGCATTGCTTCGAGTAGAAGTTGGGTTCATGTATAACCCGTAAAAACGATCGTGTTTGGCCTTAATTGAGCACCTCTAGTGATAGTCTTATAATCGTTCTCTAAATTGATTAAATGGCTCTTCCTAAATATGACTAATGATAGTTTACGTCGATGAACTTTGTATGTCATTAGGAGTCTTTTTCTTTTGTAGCCATTAGGTTTTTCTTAGCTTTGTTCTTATGTGCTAATTGAACCTATGTGTTTTTCCTTCGTGTGTAGTTTTTATTGCTCTTTAGCATGCTTTATGATAAGTTAGACTAGAACATTAGGATTTGTTGAATTGGAAAAATTCCCTTATCCCCCAAAACACACCTTCTGTGGGCGGTTCTTTAAATAACCCACGGTTCCATATCGCTATGGAACCGCTGGAGAAGATAAGGAACCGCGGGCAGAAGCATTCAAAAACGGGTTTCTAAAACATACCAATTGTTCCAACACCTTTTGGAATCTTTGTCTTAAGCCTTTAATCACTCCCAAAATATCTTTTGCTTTCTCTACTTAACCTTAAGCATTTTTGCATCTCTTTCTCACCTAAGCAAAATATATTATTTACCAAATGAAAGCCTTGGTGTTCCACCAAAGAACACACATTTGAAATGTCTTTTCATTCTAAGGAAATTGATTTTGGAAACTCTCCTTTTCAACCACTCTCCTTTTGTGTTCTTCTTCCATCACACGATAAGGTCGTGCATCATGGAACATATTGTCATTATTGTCAATATCAACATCTTGTCATGTCTCATATCTTTGATGAGTTGAATTACAAGATTATCACCAAGCCTTTTTCCACCAAATTCCGCTACCACTTTGTCTTCTAATTAAGCATGTGTGTTGCTTATTAATAAGACATCTAATTTAAGCAAATCTTAGAGTTCTAGTGTAACTAGGATTAGAATTACGATTAAGTTATAGGCTTGTGTTTCATACATAGTTGTATGATCTTTATGTTCTTGTGTTTCTTTCATGATTTTCAACATGATTTATCTATGTGTCTTAGATTTTGTTGTTATTGTGTTTCTTTCTTTTCTCTTATTTTGAGTCCTTTTCTTAAACTAATAAGAATTAGGATTCTTCTTGGAGATTTATATTACATGTAGCTTAATTTGTGATATCTAGATAGATGACTTGCTTGTATGTTACATGCTTATATATCTTCTTGCTTATCCATATGCTATATGCTTAATTGCTTAGTTAATGAATGCATGCTTATTATAAAGGTTTTGTCTTTGTCAAGCAATTCCGATATAATATCTCTTAGATGTGTCTAACTCATGCATGTCCTTAAATGCTAAGTGCTAACATGTTTTACTTATCCTCTCTTTTTTAAGTAATCATGTTTCGTGCGTGTCATATGCGTTAATTGTGCACATTCTCTACATTGATTTATTGTAGACTTTATTTGACTTGCCTTTTCTAGATAAGTCTCTAGAGTACTTTTAGCCTTGCACACTAATCTCTATGGTTTTGTTTTGATGCTTGCTTAATTGTTACTACATGCTTATGCTTACATGTTTATGTTTACATGCTTATGCTTACATGCTTATGCCTACACGCGTATGCTTTCATGCTTAAACCTACTTGCGTTTAGGTCTAGGAGTGATGGAACTCTTCTTGATTTTGCATGCTTAGTTGAGTTAGGTTTTACTTTGTTGAATGATAAGTAAACCGCCATATCCTTTGTGTTGCATATAGGCGTTTACTAGGATCCTTTCTTAATGTCAATCCCTCTTCTATGATTACATTAGGTATTGCATGTATTATCCTAGGTGCTTACTTTATTATGTGTTAGAATTTGTACTAACTCTTTCATGTCTTCTTGAGCTTATTTTGAGTTTCTTCTCTCATTCTCTTTCGAGATTTTACTATCACCTTCTAAGGTATAGTATTCATGAATCATTTTGTGAAGTTATCCTTAACTTCTTTGATTGAGTTTCTCTTGGTTTATTTTAATCATGCCTCTCTAAGTCGAGTCTCTCTCTTCTATCTTTCTAAACTAAGTTGAGTCGAGCCTCACCCTTTCCTCATCATGTAATTGTTCTTTGAACATTCACAATGATTGAGAAGAGCAACGAAACTTTGAGCATGTAGTTTATCGTATGCTAAACACCATCCATGTTGGTCTTTCTATTCTTTGGCTTATTTGATCTCTTTCTCTATATCATTGAGTCATCTTTTTGGTGTCGATATTCATAAGCATCCTTGCCTATAATGTATTTTATTTAGTATTTTTCTTAAAGCGTCGATTTATCCGCTTTTGATTCCTAACTTAAAGCCTTTGGGAGCTTTCTAAAGGAATTATTTTTTTAGGGTAAAAAATGTCTCTAGGTTTAGATTTTTTTTGTCCTTCTTTGTTGAGAGTTGATTGTGGTTAAAATTTACAATTGGTATGGGTGATTCCATCAATTCTAAGTTTTTAACCCCTTGAGATAATATCTTCAAATTGTTGGATGTTTCTTTTCTACCTCTATTACAACAATTTTGAATTGATCTTCTCAAAATCCTCTCCTTGTTTTTTTGGATTGATAGCATCGTGTGCACACTTCTTTCTTCAATGCTTGTCATTGTTTGTGCAAACGACTTGTTTATCATCCTCATTTTTCTTTTCATCATAGTCCTTAATCTCTCTTTTCGACTATGTGGAATTGTTTTTATTGTCCATGTCATACTCTCTTTAGTTTGGTATTTTTGCCATAATATTAAAGTGGATTATGTCCTCTCGACAATATTTTCTCTTTTTATAAATTGGACATTTCTTTCTCTCTATAGTCCTTTTTATATTTTTTTTGGTGTCACCAAAATAAGTTGGGTTCTCTTTTCTATCTAATAGCCCTCTTATTTTTCTTAACTTGTCATATTTTCGACACTTCTAAAAAGTTAAGATTATTTTAGCTTTCCCTTGAGTCCCTCTCTTTGTACTCAAGTTGTTTAAATCTAATTCCGCTTGGGTGACATTGCTATATATATATGCTCTTGTTCACTAACTTTGTTTTGTAGGACATCTAACGCTTCTTTGTAGCTTGTCACTTTTCTTGCTTTGTTGGTGCCTCAAGCAAGGGGAAGCTCATATCAAGGGGGCATTTTCAAGAGTTCAACTCATTACATTTGCGATCGTTCACTCACTTAAATTGCGTTCATTAAACATCTTGCAAGTTATGAATTATGGGATCTCGAAGACATGGAGGTGGTTAACCTATAATGATTGAAGACTTCACTAGGATGACGCAAGCTCAGTATCTTTGGATGATGGGATTATGGTTCGGATTCTCGCTTCTCAACCGAATATCTTTTGGATGCAAGCTATCTCAAAGTTGTTCACTCTCTTCTATAAACAACGACTACCTTTGGAGGCATGCTCTTTGATGAGACTGCTTTTATACATAGTCTCATCGTCCAAATCGGGCTTAAAATGCATAAAACATCATTAAAACTGCCAAATATATGCTCGTGTTTGTTGCTTGTGTATTTTAGGTACGGATATTGAGGAAAAGACAAAAAGATCACAAGAATCATTCAAAAACGAACACGGGAAACGAAGCCGCACAATGAACAGGGCCCGAATCTGGAATTTCCAAAATGGACCTTGAAGAATTGAAGATTGGCAACATTGGTCCCTCATTTTTGAAGACTTGGCAATTTATACCCTTGCAAAACTCATAAAATGCATTGAGGTCCCTAAATTATCAAGATGTTACAAGAGAAGTCCTTGGAGAATGAAGAATGTGCATTAATAGCCCTTGTTTAAAGTTTGAGGAAAGGCTGTTCCAAAAATGACAAGTTTGCCAAAGTTGTTGTGAAGGAATTTGAAGTTTTTGCCATTTAATACAAAGTGAAAGAACAAAAGGAGTCAAGGGGCCAAAACTGCCAGACAACACAACTTAACCCCACCACTCCCTGCTTGACACATCACCCACCATCAACTCTCCACCAATCACACACTCCCTCCTCTCCACGTCACACTCCACCCAAATAAATAACTGATTTAATCAGTTATTTAATCTTCCCTCCAAACACATTATTTAAACTAAACACTCCCCAAATCAGATTAAACTTTCCCTATTATCCCCATAAACCCTAAACGAAACCCAGGTCGAATTAAGATCATTTCAAAGGGTTTTTTCCCCTAAGTGTGCAGAATGGTAATTAAGCTTATTGTCACCAAAACCCAACTCACCAAACATTCCCATGTGAACCCATGGACCCCATTCGTCCCACCCCTGCTCCATCACTTTCACAACAAAAACCCAAAAAGACACATCCAACGTCTCCTAGCAACTACTTGGACCCCAAGACCATTTTAACGTCTGAGATCATCAAGATACAACTGGCAATCACATGTTGCTTATTTGACCAAAATTTTGAAGATTCGTCCAAGGGCATGTAGGGAATTTCAAGGATTAGGGTTTTGCCATTGTAATATTTTATTCCTGATTCTAGAATAGTCTTTTAGGCATTATATATACTTGTGGCATGTCACAAGTATCATTGTTCCAGTTTTTCTAGCAAAAAAATCTTGTAATCCCTTTTTACTTAATATAAAGTTGGTATTTGGTATATGTAATTCCTTTTATGATTACTTAAAAGTTGGTAAATGTTTTTTAAGCTAGAAATCTGAGTTCCACATTTGATTATTGGTTCAAGGTTTTTCAAAAGTCATCCTTTTTCAAGTTTCTGAAAAAGGTTGAATTTTTTGGGTTAAATCTTGTTTTGAGTTTGATTTTCCTGGATTTTAAGTTATTTGTTTAAGTGTTTTTGAAAGGAAAAGAGTTTGAGAAAAGTTTTTGGAAAGGTTTGAAAAAGAGGAAGTAAATCAGAAATATTGGCATATTGTGCTTGTTTTATTTGTTCTTAGCAGGGTCTCATTGAAGCTAGTTTGTTGTCCAAGGTTCAGCTCAGGTCTGGACCTGATTGGAGGTGACATAGCAGTCACTGAGGGACCTGGATGTAGGTCCCTCTGGGTAAAATCTTTGTTTCCATTTTGATTTTTCTGATTTTGTGTGATTTATGTGAAATCTGCATGAAAAGTGTTTAAGTGTTTGTTAATTGGTTTGATTATGCTCATTTAGGGATGGTATGCATGTTACAAGTTATTTCAATCAGTATTGTGTAGATTATAATAGGTTTGCTTTGAAAATTTTTGGTTTTTAGATATTAAGGGGTGTTTGGGATTAGGGATCTAATAGGGTCAAAGCTTGATAAACCTGTTAAAGACCACTCACATTCACTCTCATGGGATTATTTGGTAAAAATGTATGGGTCTTGTTAGTTTGGTGTGATTAAATCAGAAGCTTGCATGTTATAATTTTGGCAAAATCAGTCAAACACATTAAGCTCCATTTCAGGCCTGTTTTTGTGAGATTTTGCTTCCAAATCTTGGTAACTGTTAGGGGTTGGTGTCATCTAGGGTTTGCTATCAATTGTATGTCATTTGGTTGAGTATTGTGCAAATTATTGGCCATTGAAATTCGGATTTGTGCAAGTAAACAATAGTTACTGTTCATCAGACAACATTTTGCCTTAATCAGTAACTTGTGGTGCTATTTGTGAAGAATTTTGTGAAGTGTTTGTGTGTTTTTTGTGTTTACTCAGACTCCCCACAACCCAATTGGTGTGGGGGTGCCTTGTGGTCCAAAGAAAACCAAGCATAAGAGCTTTCCTAAGCTCTAAGGTCTCCTGACCACTTTTTTACACTAGCAGTGGGAACAAACTTCCCACTGGTAGTTCACAAGTTGGTACTGCTCAACTAGCAGACTAAACCAAACACATGTCACTATCAGAATTCTTTCTTTTTTGTCTTTAGTGACTGAAATTGGGAATTAGGACTTCAAACTAGTTTTGTAATTTTCCTAATTTTATTTCTGATTTTTCTGTTTACTTAGATTTTTATTTACTGTTCATTTGGTATTTTTTAGGATTTATAGCTACTTTTAATACTTTTATTATTTCTGTTTTTGGCATTTAGTGCCAAAAATACCTATTTTTCAGTTTTAAGATTTTTCTTTTATTTAGAAAAACATTTTAAGATTTTTAGTTAAAAAAGTTTTTTACTTTTCACCTTTTATTTATTTTTTAGAATTAATTTAAGATAATTAGGGTTTTATTCAAACTGTTTTTGTCCTTTAGTGAAAAATTTAATATTTTTCAAACTTTTTCAATTTTCTACTGTTCATTAGAGTAAATTAGGATTTTTAAAAGTGTCAAATTATTTTTGGCATTATTTTATTATTTTTATAATTATTTTAGTTTTAAAATAGTTTTTAGTGATTTAAAAATAGAAAAATATTTTTTAAAAATTAGGAAAAATTCTTTTTAGTCTTTAGATAATATAAGTAAGTTATTTGTTCAATAAAATAATATTTTGGACATTTTGATTAATTATATTTAATTTTAGGGCTTTAATTAGCATTTAAAATTGAATATTTAATTAATAAAAGGTTTTAAAATATTTTTATTGGATTTTTATTCTTATTTATATTATTTTAGACTACTTTTAGCTTTTAATTAGTTTTTAGGTTCAAAATTTTTAATTTTGTAGTTTTTACGGTTTTACGTGAACGACCTTTTAATCTTAGCTCGATCCGTCTTCGTAACCGTCTTTCTCTTCTCACCCCATTTCTATTTTCTCTTCTCATAACAATAAAATCACAATCAAAATCAATTTATTACACAACACAATAGCCTCCTCGAGAACGAACTCACTTTTAGGGTCATTCACACACGGTTTTCCTAAATCGTCGTGCCCACTTGCCCTATATTTTACCCTCTTTTCCTAAAGAGTGTGATTTTACAACTATCATTATTGGCGTCGCTGCCGGGGAGGCGTTTGTGTTTTGATTTGAACATTGTTGTTTTTATATATAGCCATATTAGTAGCACTCTACTAATACGTATTATCGTTTTTCGGTTTTTGTGTGAATATTATTAATATATTGTATACGTAGAACAATAAATTCACAAGTACTCCAAATACGTGAGAAATCACAACCTTGACTTGGGAGGTCATTACCCAATCATTGTATTCGAATCTCAAACCAAAGAAAAAAAGGCAAAAATAGATAAATACTTTCGTGAAGCTCGATTTTGAAAAATACAAACTATAAGGTGGGTATAAGGCGGTTGTATTTCATGACCTAAAGGAAAAAGGCTCTTAAGTGCTTCGCACCGCCTCGTTTACTTCGCTTGCTTGTGAGTATTTGATTTTGAGAGCTAATTGAGGGTTTTGCCGCCCAAAGTATTATTACATATCATATATATTTTCTTGGTTTCTATTGATTAAACCCTCTTGAATGATTTGGTGTTCCACCATCGTTCTAACGTCATCGAAGGCGTTCACTTCACGTGATCGTTTTCATTCCTTGAGGCTTCTTTAATCAAGAGATTTGATTAAGGAGGAGATTTGTAGATTTGTGTCTACTTAATACATTCACCAATTTCCAAAAAAGTTAATACAATCAAAAACCACAAAAAAATTGAAAAATACAAAACACCAAAAAGAATCTTCTTTGCTCGTCTCCTCGTTGTACGTGACGTTTATGCTAACTCGTAATCAAGCAAAACGTGCACGTAGACGAAAGAACAAAACTCCCACTCCAACTCATTCTAGTGAGGAGTCTCCTATTGACGAACCCATTGTACGAGAAGCACCAACCATGGCGAATCGAACTATGATGGAGTTACTTCAAGCACCCACCGAGGGTTATGGAGAAGCTATTGTGATTCCCGCTATCCTTGCGGAGAATTTTGAGGTGAAAACGGGTTTGTTGTCGATGATCCAAAACAACAAATTCCGTGGTGATGAGAAGGACAATCCCCACAACCATATCCGCCAATTTAATCGTCTTACCGCCACTTGCAAATTTAAGGATGTCTCAAATGACTCGATTAAGATGATGCTTTTTCCATATTCCTTAGCAGGGCCCGCTAAAATTTGGTTAGAGAAAGAGCCACCCAATTCTATATTGACGTGGAAGGATCTTGTTTCGAAATTTGTGAACCAATTTTTCCGCCCTCTAAGACTACGCATTTGAAAAACGAGATTTCAAAGTTTTCACAAGAATCAAATGAAAGTTTTTCAACGGCTTGGAATAGGTTTAAGGAGATGTTGCATGAATGTCCTCATCACGGTTTTTCCGACTTGCATCGAATAGACACGTTTTACAATGGACTTAATGATCATGAAAGAGATTATTTGAATGTCGCCGCGGGTGGTAATTTTTTGTGTAAAACGGTTGAGGAAGCTTTGGTCATAATTGAGAATAGGTCTAAGGTTTATAGCCCTCATAACACACCGAGTGTTGCCAAATTGGGCTCGTCATCATCGTCTCGTAGTATTAATGCCTTACATGATGAAGCAAATGAAGAAAATCGATTTTTTGATAGATTTGCTAACCTTTTGTCCCATTGGAAAGCTCAAGAAGCTTCGAATTTCGCTTCGGTTAAAGCGGTTTCTAAGAGTTGTTTGTCGTGTGGTGGAGCTCATGATCTTTCCGAGTGCATTACCGCGGATGGTAACACTTCGAGTGCTTATGTAGCCACGGGAACTTACAACCAAATCGGCCAAGGTTCCCGCCAAAATCAAGCTCCACCAAATCAAAATGCTAATAACTATCGAAACAACAACCAAGGTGGTAATTATCAAGGCAATCAAAGGAATTACAACAAGGGTAATTATCAAAGTGGAAATGGGCAAATTTCAAACCAAAACCAAAACCGTGATTTT
The DNA here is from genome assembly GCA_025667525.1 of Glebionis coronaria. Classification (NCBI taxonomy): domain Eukaryota; kingdom Viridiplantae; phylum Streptophyta; class Magnoliopsida; order Asterales; family Asteraceae; genus Glebionis; species Glebionis coronaria. The sequence continues at coordinate 208,474,881 of CM046877.1, read as the reverse complement.
CAAACTACCACACAAGGTTTTCAAAATGATCACACCAAAAATCTTCAAGGAGAGTTTTTGAATTATGCAAAGGCTAACGATGCTAAGTTTGATAATATGCAACGTGAAATGGTTAGCTTAAGGTCCGAGTTGAAAAACGAGCTTAAAAACGAACTTGCTAATGAACTTAAAACTCATGCTAATAAAATGGAAGGAAATGTTCAAAGACTCCAACAAAATCAACAAAAAATGGAGCAAGGTTAACATGAGATTAAGCAAGAATTGTTAAAAGCGGATGCTAGGCAATCTAAGTTTGAAGACCGAATGGGAAAAATGTTTGAAGCTATCATGTGTAAGCCCTCTTCTTCGGGTGGTCTTCCTAGTGATACCATCGTGAACCCGAAAGGAGAATTGAAGGTTATTACTACTCGTAGTGGTAAAACTTTCAAAGAACCCATTTCTCGTCCAAGTACTTCTATGGAGAAGGAAAAAGAGAAAGAACCCGAGGTGGTGGTCGAAAAGGAGCAAATTCCAAGTCTACGAAGTACCGCTCAAACCACACCTACGGTTGAACCAATACCAATCATGGAACCCGAGATTCCAAGGCCGATGCCTATGCCTATGCCCCAACCCACACCACCCTTACCATACCCTTCAAGACGAGACAAGGAAAAGGCACAAGAACGAAATAATTATCAATTTGAACTTTTTATGAAAATGTTTCGTGACTTGCATTTTAATATAAGTTTTGCCGACGCCTTAGTCATGATGCCTCGATTTGCCGCGAACTTCAAAAGTATGTTGAATAACAAAGAGAAATTGCAAAAATCGTCTAGTTGTTCATCGGTTTTTCTAAGCCGCATACCTCAAAAAGTCGGTGATCCCGGCAAGTTTTTAATCCCATGTGCTATACAAGACATGGAAGAATGCTACGCCTTGGCCGATCTTGGTGCTAGTATTAATTTGATGCCTCTTGAGATTTTTAAATCGCTCAATCTTCCAAATCTCACTCCTTCAAGAATGTCAATCGAGATGGCCGATCATTCTACGATTCTAGCTTGTGGAGTAGCCGAGGACGTCTTTGTGAAAGTTGGAAAGTTCTACTATCCTGTAGACTTTATTGTTGTTGACATTCCCATCGATCCTAAAGTTCCTCTAATTTTAGGTCGATCATTTTTGGATACCTCGAGAGCACTTATCGATGTGCATGCAAGGAAAATCACTCTTCGTTTCAATGAGGAAGAACTCGTCATTAATGCAACTCAAAACTCCACTCTTTCTCATGTGTATTCTATCACGTCTTTGTACAATGCCAATCCCATCAAAAACATTTGCAAAAAGATTTCAAAAAGAGTTTTAGAAGTTGTTGAGAAAAATGAAGTTCCGTCCCCTCCGCCGGTGGAGGTTAAGAGTGTTAAGCCTACGATTCCAATTGTGAATGATTCTTCGGATGATGAATGTGTTGATCCCGATGGGGGAGTTTTCTTTGTCGACAAACGTTTTGAGAACTTACCACCACCTTTACCAAAACGGTTTTCAAATGTGAGAATTTTTAGTGTGACTAACATTGCTTTAGAAACACCAAATATTTTTGACATAATTAAATCGGGTTTTCACAAGGAGCGTTTAAAAGATGAAAAAGGAAAAGATTTTGAATTGAATTTAAAAGATTTTTCTACAACTCTAACTCCGTCATCACCACGTGTTTTGAGTGCTACAAGCTCGTCTTCTCCTTTTGACGATGCTTTGTGTGGACTTAGTGTGGGGGAAACCCCTTATGTTCCCTCCGCTTTCTCCACCGAGGACGAGATATTTGATCCTGGAATTGCTTATAAAGGGAAATCTCGGTCTTCCACCGATGCAATAAATGGAAAATCTTTTCATTTGATTGGTGCGAGTCTACCTCGAGTAGCTCAATGTTTCTATGACTTACCCATTGTCCCACCCTTCTATTTCTTCTCTCCTATTTTCTTGAAATCCTTTGGGTTTTTGTGTACTCATGATGAAGTGGCGTTGATTTGTTTTTCCAATGAAAACGAGAACGCCATCTTCGATCTCGGTATTTTGCACCATCAAAGGACTTAGTCCTTTATACCGGTTGTTTTTGGGCCTTGTTTATCATGTAAGCCCCACTAAAAATTGACCACACCATGATTATCCCTAAATGATCACATTTATGGGGATTCGAGTCGACCTTTTGACTCGGTTATCAAAAACAAGGTGCCTCGTGGGGGAGACCCATGCTTATCCATGTACATATTATCGCTTTCTAATGTAGTTTAATGTGAGGGGATTTGTGCCCTTCCAACCTTTGTTCCGTGGTTGTTTGTGCATTGTGGTTTTTAGATCATGATCTTCACGATTGGAGCCTCTCGTGTTCGTTTATGGGAGCACTAGATCGTTTGCTTTGAAGACTTTCTCAATATCCAAATGATATATCCTTTTGATGTTCTAACCTTAGGTTTTTAGCACACTTCATAAACGGCTATTAATTTATTGGTTACACCCTTTCCATGCTAGATTAGGCATTCGACTACGTCTCTAGTATGGGGGTGTTTGCACCCCTAGACTCGAAACATTGAGGACAATGTTTAACTTTAGTATGGGGGGTGAATAGATACTTGCCTTGCCAAACCTTCACGCTTTCCAAAGTTTATCTTTTTGTTATCGTTTTGTTGCAAAATAAGGCTAAAAATGGCCAAATTTTAAATTTTTTCTCATGTTTCATAAGTGTTTGAAGACACGAATGTAGGTTTTCCGATGGCGAGAATAAGAGTAATTTTTGACTCGACCGTGCGTGTTGAGCACTTAGCTTTGATCCCTTAACTACATTAGGCTAAGTCTCTTAAATGAGGACGAGAAATGATAGAGTTAATTATAAGTTACTATGCTAAACGTAGAGTACTTGTATTCTTTCAAAAACTCATGTGTTCTCGTTGTTTGCTTATTCTCCCTTCGCATGTAAATATTTTTTGCTTAATAAATATTGACTTAGCGGTTTAGTTAGGATTGTTGGGTTTCTAGTCTTTTCTAGTAGCTTCCGTGTAATTAAATTGGGAAGACATTAAGGTATCGCCAGCGTCACGGTTTTGAAGTATTGGCACCCGAATAATCGGAAGCTTCACCCAATAATAAGATTTCAAGTGCTCACCTAAATCAAGCAAACAATTTGAAGCCCCACAAGGCCTAAAATCTATGCAAAATTGAAAGTGAATCAAGCCTTAATCTTCGAAGCTTTAAAGATCCAAAATTCGCTTTAGCGTGAGGATATACGTCTTTGGCTAATAAAACCACCGATGAGGCGGATAATAAAAGGCAAGGCAAGACCGAAGTCATAATAAAAGCTTCATGGCAAAGTTGAATAAAAGATGGAGGTAAACCAAAGATAATAAGGCCCTTCCGTTAGGGGGCGTATAAAAGTCTTGGTAATAAGTCTCATGTTCAAAACCGTTATAAAACCGTGTTTATCGATTCTTCTTGTCAACTTAATTTTTTAACATCGTTGTCTATTAGGAGGGCTTATTGATTTGATGGTCTTAGTTACACCGTTAGGACTCTATTTTTAGACCTAAATCTTTATTATCGCATAAGTCAACAATGTATCCTCGTGAAACATTCAAGACAAAATAAAAAATAAGAGATACAACTTAGGAATAATGGGAGGATAAGTACGTGATTAGGGTATATGAGTAGTGTTAGCATTACTAACTTATAATGACAATGATCTCGTTGCACGCTTGGCATGGAATTAGGGTGAAAATCGAGGACGATGAAATTATTTCTAACGAAGCATTCACGTGTTCTTATTCAATGAACCTAAACGTCCCATTTTGCGATGAAAATCATACATTATGTCTAAAACGCAAGTAGTAGTAATAGTAGTAGTGTAGCTAGTTTATCATTTCAATAAAGTGAATAAAAATGAATTTTGGAGGTGCTATGATACTTTATTCTAGCATTGCGTAAGGGCACGGCAATGGTTTAGTATGGGGGAGTGATGAGACTGCTTTTATACATAGTCTCATCGTCCAAATCGGGCTTAAAATGCATAAAATATCATTAAAACTGCCAAATATATGCTCGTGTTTGTTGCTTGTGTATTTTAGGTACGGATATTGAGGAAAAGTCAAAAAGATCACAAGAATCATTCAAAAACGAACACGGGAAACGAAGCCGCACAATGAACCGGGCCCGAATCTGGAATTTCCAAAATGGACCTTGAAGAATTGAAGATTGGCAACATTGGTCCCTCATTTTTGAAGACTTGGCAATTTATACCCTTGCAAAACTCATAAAATGCATTGAGGTCCCTAAATTATCAAGATGTTACAAGAGAAGTCCTTGGAGAATGAAGAATGTGCATTAATAGCCCTTGTTTAAAGTTTGAGGAAAGGCTGTGCCAAAAATGACAAGTTTGCCAAAGTTGTTGTGAAGGAATTTGAAGTTGTTGCCATTTAATACAAAGTGAAATAACAAAAGGAGTCAAGGGGCCAAAACTGCCAGACAACACAACTTAACCCCACCACTCCCTGCTTGACACATCACCCACCATCAACTCTCCACCAATCACACACTCCCTCCTCTCCACGTCACACTCCACCCAAATAAATAACTGATTTAATCAGTTATTTAATCTTCCCTCCAAACACATTACTTAAACTAAACACTCCCCAAATCAGATTAAACTTTCCCTATTATCCCCATAAACCCTAAACAAAACCCAGGTCGAATTAAGATCATTTCAAAGGGTTTTTTCCCCTAAGTGTTTGTCACCAAAACCCAACTCACCAAACATTCCCATGTGAACCCATGGACCCCATTCGTCCCACCCCTGCTCCATCACTTTCACAACAAAACCCCCAAAAGACACATCCAACGTCTCCTAGCAACTACTTGGACCCCAAGACCATTTTAACGTCTGACATCATCAAGATACAACTGGCAATCACATGTTGCTTATTTGACCAAAATTTTGAAGATTCGTCCAAGGGCATGTAGGGAATTTCAAGGATTAGGGTTTTGCCATTGTAATATTTTATTCCTGATTCTAGAATAGTCTTTTAGGCATTATATATACTTGTGGCATGTCACAAGTATCATTGTTCCAGTTTTTCTAGCAAAAAAATCTTGTAATCCCTTTTTACTTAATATAAAGTTGGTATTTGGTATATGTAATTCCTTTTATGATTACTTAAAAGTTGGTAAATGTTTTTTAAGCTAGAAATCTGAGTTCCACATTTGATTATTGGTTCAAGGTTTTTCAAAAGTCATCCTTTTTCAAGTTTCTGAAAAAGGTTGAATTTTTTGGGTTAAATCTTGTTTTGAGTTTGATTTTCCTGGATTTTAAGTTATTTGTTTAAAGTGTTTTTGAAAGGAAAAGAGTTTGAGAAAAGTTTTTGGAAAGGTTTGAAAAAGAGGAAGTAAATCAGAAATACTGGTATATTGTGCTTGTTTTATTTGTTCTTAGCAGGGTCTCATTGAAGCTAGTTTGTTGTCCAAGGTTCAGCTCAGGTCCGGACCTGATTGGAGGTGACATAGCAGTCACTGAGGGACCTGGATGTAGGTCCCTCTAGGTAAAATCTTTGTTTCCATTTTGATTTTTCTGATTTTGTGTGATTTATGTGAAATCTGCATGAAAAGTGTTTAAGTGTTTGTTAATTGGTTTGATTATGCTCATTTAGGGATGGTATGCATGTTACAAGTTATTTCAATCAGTATTGTGTAGATTATAATAGGTTTGCTTTGAAAATTTTTGGTTTTTAGATATTAAGGGGTGTTTGGGATTAGGGATCTAATTGGGTCAAAGCTTGATAAACCTGTTAAAGACCACTCACATTCACTCTCTTGGGATTATTTGGTAAAAATGTATGGGTCTTGTTAGTTTGGTGTGATTAAATCAGAAGCTTGCATGTTATAATTTTGGCAAAATCAGTCAAACACATTAAGCTCCATTTCAGGCCTGTTTTTGTGAGATTTTGCTTCCAAATCTTGGTAACTGTTAGGGGTTGGTGTCATCTAGGGTTTGCTATCAATTGTATGTCATTTTGTTGAGTATTGTGCAAATTATTGGCCATTGAAATTCGGATTTGTGCAAGTAAACAATAGTTACTGTTCATCAGACAACATTTTGCCTTAATCAGTAACTTGTGGTGCTATTTGTGAAGAATTTTGTGAAGTGTTTGTGTGTTTTTTGTGTTTACTCAGACTCCCCACAACCCAATTGGTGTGGGGGTGCCTTGTGGTCCAAAGAAAACCAAGCATAAGAGCTTTCCTAAGCTCTAAGGTCTCCTGACCACTTTTTTACACTAGCAGTGGGAACAAACTTCCCACTGGTAGTTCACAAGTTGGTACTGCTCAACTAGCAGACAAAACCAAACACATGTCACTATCAGAATTCTTTCTTTTTTGTCTTTAGTGACTGAAATTGGGAATTAGGACTTCAAACTAGTTTTATAAGTTTTCTAATTTTATTTCTGATTTTTCTGTTTAATTAGATTTTTATTTACTGTTCATTTGGTATTTTTTTAGGATTTATAGCTATTTTTAATACTTTTATTATTTCTGTTTTTGGCATTTAGTGCCAAAAATACCTATTTTTCAGTTTTAAGATTTTCCTTTTATTTAGAAAAACATTTTAAGATTTTTAGTTAAAAAAGTTTTTTACTGTTCACCTTTTATTTATTTTTTAGAATTAATTTAAGATAATTAGGGTTTTATTCAAACTGTTTTTGTCCTTTAGTGAAAAATTTAATCTTTGTCAAACTTTTTCAATTTTCTACTATTCATTAGAGTAAATTAGGATTTTTAAAAGTGTCAAATTATTTTTGGCATTATTTTATTATTTTTTATAATTATTTTAGTTTTAAAATAGTTTTTAGTGATTTAAAAATAGAAAAATAGTTTTTAAAAATTAGGAAAAATACTTTTTAGTCTTTAGATAATATAGGTAAGTTATTTGTTCAATAAAAAAATATTTTGGACATTTTGATTAATTATATTTAATTTAGGGCTTTAATTTGCATTTAAAATTAAATATTTAATTAATAAAAGGTTTTAAAATATTTTTATTGGATTTTTATTCTTATTTATATTATTTTAGACTACTTTTAGCTTTTAATTAATTTTTAGGTTCAAAATTTTTAATTTTGTAGTTTTTACGGTTTTACGTGAACGACCTTTTCGTCTTAGCTCGATCCGTCTTCGTAACCGTCTTTCTCTTCTCACCCCATTTCTATTTTCTCTTCTCATAACAATAAAATCACAATCAAAGTCAATTCATTACACAACACACTAGCCTCCTCGAGAACGAACTCACTTTTAGGGTCATTCACACACGGTTTTCCTAAATCGTCGTGCCCAGTTGCCCTATATTTTACCCTCTTTTCCTAAAGAGTGTGATTTTACAACTATCAATCTTCTTCAAATGACGTGGATTCTACTCTTCCTCAAAGGACGACTACCTTTTTGATTCGACAAAAGGGGGAGAAAGAAGTGTAAATGAGTAAGTTCCACATTTTACTATGTGTTACGGTTTACTTGTTTGTCACCATCAAAGAGGGGGAGATTGTTAGTGCAAACATTATGTTTAATCGAGATGATTCCTTTATGTTTTGGTGATGACAAACGTATAACTCGCAATACATTATGTAAAATGTGTAAGGTACTCGTAATCACTCAAGCATACTTATGTATACTTCTATCGACACCTTGAAGATTGCATTCGTCATGAAGGACAAAAAGGACACGGTTCTCTTATAGGACACGCGGTTCCTTAAAGATATCGAACCGTGGGCAGTCAAGCCGGTTTTGGCTTATGAGAATACTTTGGGAAGCTTCTAGAAGATGGAGGGAAACTAACAAATTCAAAATTCAAATTTTGAATTTGCTTCTAGAAGATGGAGGGAAGAAAAATAAATTCAAAATTAAAATTTTGAATTTTGAATTTGGGCTCCAAGATGATAAGGTGCATCTTTTTATCCAATGGGTAGTACATCCTTTAATCCATTGGGTAAAAAGGAGCTCTCCAAGGCAAGAGTTGACTATAAATAGAAGTCAATCTTCTTCTATTTTTCTTGTGAAATTCACACACAATTCACCTCAAAAATCCCATTCCTTATTTGCATCCTCCTCCTCAATTTCAATGAGAAGAACACTTCCATCCTTGTGAAGTGTTAGTCATAACATGATGAAGATCTCTCATTCTAGATCAAGTCATGATTATAGTCTTCCTACTATGTATATGTAGAAGATCCAAGTTGTGGGTACACTTGGATGTGTTGTAAGGGTAGTATATCCAAGTGATAGGTATCCTTGGATTAGGTATTAGGAACCAAGTTATGTATATGCTTGGATATAGCGTTAGAGTCTTAGATCTAAGTGGTGTGTACTTAGATCTAAATCGTTTATGTGTTTAGGCCATAAAACACAAGGTTTGTTATGTTTGGCCATAAAACATAACTAGTGTGAAGATTGGTGTAGATGGGTGTAGATTGGTCCTACCTAAGATTAGGACTCGACATCTAGCCTTGTGTCGGTAAATGGTGAAGTGGGAGACGTTGTGAAGATCGGTCCTACCTAAGATTAGGACTCGACATCTAGCTTAGTGTCAGAAATATGTAAGCGACGTGTATGGTTTTCTCCGCCTTGAAAGGAGTTTTCTTGACTAGTGAAGTAACTCTCGAGTAAGGTGTACTCGAGGAGTGGAGTAGGGCGAAGAGGAGCTTCGTGACCGAACCACTATAAATCATCTTGTCGGTACTTTCATTTACATTTATGTCTTTACCTTTTTAGATGTATTTATAGTTGCATACTTGTTGTTGTGTGATGTGTGCATCCCATAATCTAAACATCTAAGTTGCGGAAAAGCTAAGGCTTAGTACATGTGTGCTTCATGTTTAGATTATGGTCAAGTGTACATCACTTAGTCTAAACATCCTTGTTGCGGAAAAGCTTATGCTTAGTACATGTGTGCTTAGTGTTTAGACTATTGATTGATGTACTCTTGATTTGATGTATTTGTGTGTACTTACTCGTAGTATTTATCTTTCAATCAAACACATCTCATATCTAGTCAAGCTTGATCAAGAATTGATACAAAGGATTGTTCAAGGTTTACAATGTATCAATATTTCACATCCACTGTAGGCGGTTCTTTATTGAATCCACGGTTCTTTATTGATAAGGAACCGCGGTGATATTTAAGGAACCGCGGCCAGTGGAATAAACGAAAGGTTTTGAAAAGTAACTAGAAACTATTCAACCCCCCCCTCTAGTTTCTACAACAACCATGATCGCGATAATTGGAGATCAAAAGATAAATTAAGTTACCACCGAGATGAAAAGAAGCAAACCCAAAATGAAGACAAACGTAATCTCGAGAGCAAGATCGATAAATTCATTGAATCTCAAAGGGAAACCAACCTTTTCGTAGGAGATACATTCACCGATCTCAAAACAAAACGAAACCTAAAAAAACTACCAAGCTTCCATTCAAAACCTTGAAGCTAAGTTTGGTCGCTCTGTTGAAAAACAATCCAATCGTGCTTCTGGTTCACTACCAAGCAACACCAACCGAATCCCAAAGAACAACAACAAGTACCAACCACCGCAAGCTCACAACGAGCATGTGAATTCCGTATTCACACGGAGTGGATTATCTTACGAATCACGCTCCAAACCAACTCAAGACACACCAACTAAAACCTCACTTAGCAGTGATGATGAAGAAGAACCATCACCAACAAAAACCAAAGCCACTGAGAACATTACACCAACCCCAACACCTAAACCATAGAAACCAAAAGTACCATACCCTCAACGCTTATGCAAGCAAAAGATGCAAGCTAAGTATGGGAAATTTCTTGACATAATTCAAGAAGTTCGAATCAACATGCCTTTAGTCAATGTTTTGTCTGGAATGCCGAACTATGGTAACTTCCTTAAAGAGCTTATCAATAACAAACATAACTATGAAGAGGTTTCTTTTGCTTTCCTTAATGATGAATGCTCTGCCATCATTCAAAACAAAGTACCACCTAAACTTGGAGATCCTGGAAGTTTTCTAAGTCCTTGTACTTTCCATTACTCATACTCATGTAACGGCTTAGCCGATCTTGGCGCTAGCATCAACCTCATGCCATATTCTTTATACGCAAAATTTTCAAAAGAAATTCTCAAACCAACCAAACTGAGCGTTCGCCTCGCCGATCGATCTTTTCGATACCTTATGGGCATAGCCGAAAATATGCCAGTAGAATTCGGAGAATTTATTTTTCCCATCGACTTTGTAATCCTAGAAATATATGAAGATAGCAAAGTACCACTCATTCTTGGTATATCTTTCTTACATACAGTCGATGCTGTAATAAGAGTAAAACAAAAACAACTCAACCTTCGAGTTGGAAACGCTAGAATCACATTTTTCTATCGACGAAGGAATGAAAAACTCGTATTCTAATGATGATACTTGCTTTAGTATCAATGTCATTGACGAAGTAGTTGAAGCCAATTTCTACGCTCTTCTTGACGAAGGAAGCCAAATTCTCTATTCCATCGAAGGAACCATCCTCGAGGAAGAACTCTTTGCCGAATTTGACGCCTTCATAGCCGTTCATACCACCGAACCAATCGAAACCCCTGAGGAAGAAAACGAAATACCTTTCAAAACCATAACTTTTGAAACCGATTTCAAAGTTAAGAAATCTGTGGAAGAACCCGCTACAGATTTAGAACTAAAACCTCTTCCTGAACACTTGGAATATTCATTTCTTCACGAATAGAAATTACTTCAAGTAATTATCTCATCCAAACTTTCGGAAGAAAACAAAGCCGATCTAATCGATGTTCTCAAAAAGCATAAACAAAGCTTTTGCTTGAAGACTTCAAACATTCCTAACATATGTCCATCATTTTGTAAACACAAAATTCAACTCTTGGAAGACAAGAAGCCAGTCGTACAAAAACAACGAAGACTAAATCCTAACGTGAAGGATGTTGTGAAAAAGAAAATAGTCAAACTCCTCGATTCTGTAATAATTTACCTAATCGTGGATAGCCCGTGGGTTAGTCATATCCATTGTGTACCCAAAAAGGGAGGTATCACTATAGCGACTAACGAAAGCAACGAGTTAGTACCAAACTGAACCATCACCGGATGGAGAGTATGTATTGACTATCGAAAGTTAAATGAAGCAACCACGAAGGATCACTTTCCTTTTCCATTTATGGATCAAATGTTAGAAATACTCGCAAATAATGAATACTTTTGTTTCCTCAATGGTTTTTCTGGCTACTTTCAAATTCCGATCAACCTTATGGATCAAGAGAAAACCACGTTTACTTGTCCATTTGGAACTTATGCGTATAGGCACATGACTTTTGGCCTATGCAATGCACTTTCTACTTTTACTAGGTATATGATTGCTATTTTTCACGATATGCTCGAAGAATCACTCGAAGTTTTTATACATGATTTTTCCGTCTTTGGAAACTCTTTTGAAAAGTGTCTAAATAATCTCGACAAAATGTTAGCACGTTGTGAAGAAGCAAATCTTGTGCTAAATTGGGAAAAATGTCACGTCATGGTTAAAAAAGGAATTGTGCTTAGACACAAAGTGTCTCGAGCAGGCCTAGAAGTAGACAAAGCAAAAATAAACATAATCTCAAAACTCCCACCACCTACTAATTTTAAAGGAATTAGAAGTTTTTTAGGTCATGCCGGGACCTCTGACTCAACTTCTAGAGAAAGAAGGAACATTCAATTTCAATGATGAATGCCTTCTAGCACTTGAAACTCTTAAAGCAAAGCTTCTATGTACACCTATTATCGCAAGCCCTAATTTGAATCTTCCATTTGTTCTTATATGTGATGCAAGCGAATATGCACTTGGATCCGTCCTTGGAAAAAAAGATGGAAAACAATTTCACCCCATCTACTTTGCTAGTAGAACTCTAAACGCAGCTCAATAAAATTACACCATCACGTAAAAAGAACTCATGGATGTAGTTCACGTGTTTGATATATTTTGAGCATACCTCGCTTTGTCCAAAACAATAGTTTACATCGATCACTCAACTCTAAAATACTTGTTCAAAAAGCAAGATGCCAAACTACGTCTCATACGTTGGATATTGCTTTTACAAGAATTTTTATTTGGAAATAAAAGATAAAAAAGGAGCAGAGAATGTTGCAGCCGATCACTTATCTCGCATTGTTAATGATGATTCAAGCGATGACGAAATCGATGATTTTCTCGACGAACATATCATGCAAGTAAGTAATAGTGTCACACCACGTTCGCAGATTTTGCAAACTATTTAGTTGTAGGTATCTTATGTAAGGGAATGACATACCAAGAAAAAAAGAATTTCTTTTCCGAACTCAAGAAGTAATTTTGGGATGAACCCATCTCTTTAAAGTATGTCCCGATGGAATGATCCGACGTTGTATTTCTGGATCCGAAACTCGAAAAGTTCTCAATGAATGTCACTACAGACCAACCGGAGGACATTACGCCGCGAACACAACCGTTAAAAAAGTGTTCAACGCATATTTTTATTGGCCCACAATCGTTCATGGAGCTCATGCCGTAGTTCGGCTTTGCGAAGCATGTCAAAAGACTGGAAACATTTTCAAAAGAGATGACATGCCACTCAATAATATCCAAGTCTGTGAAATATTTGACGTGTGGGGTATCGACTTCAAGGGTCCATTTCCAAAATCGTATAAATGTGAATACATTTTAGTCGTTGTCGACTATGTATCAAAATGGGCCGAAGCTCAAGCCTTGCAAACTAACGATGTAAGAGTTGTTATAACATTCTTACAGAAACTATTTTCTCGCTTTGGAATTCCAAAAGCACTCATAAGCGATAGAGGAACTCATTTCTGTAACAAACTCATGGATAGAGTTATAAAAATACATGGGGTTAACCATCGTTTTTCCACATCTTACCACCCTCAAACGAGTGACCAAGTTGAAAACACTAATAGAGCTCTTAAACATCCTCGAACAGATCGTCAAAAACAACCCCGCTTGTTGGTCTAAGAAATTAGAAGATGCTCTATGGGTCTTTCGTACCGCATTCAAAATACCCACTGGAACCACCCCATACAAGCTTTTGTATGGAAAGACATGCCATTTACCGATAGAAATCGAACACTGTGCATATTGGGCACTCAGAAACTAAAATTAGATCTTATCACAGCTGGCGAAAAGAGAATATTCTAACTTCACGAGTTAGATGAATTTCGACATCAAGCTTATGAAAGTTCTCGTTTATACAAAGCACGAACTAAAGTGTGTCATGATCGTAACCTAATATTAAGAAAAGAATTCAAGCACGGAAATAAAGTACTCCTCTTTATCTCAATATATAAATTCAAACAACCCAAACTCACTTCAAGATGGACCGGACCTTATACAATGAAATACCAATATCCATCCGGATATATCGAGATGTATGGTAGAGACGATAACACTTTTATTGTCAACGGACATAGACTTAAGCTCTACCACGAGGAGGAAAATTGTAAGAACATGATGGAGAAGATATCCATTCTTCATGAATTAAATCTGAGTATCAGAGTCTGGTTGAAGACTCTAAAGTTGACGCATCTCGGAAGGCAATCTATGTTTTTACCCCACTTTTACCTTAAGTATGGAGGAGGACTTGTAAATAAATAAAAACGTCCTTGTATATTCTGCATGTGTTTTGTTTGATATATCTATGCAGGAAAAGCAAATTGGAAGCTATAATCCGGATTCATCTATTGAAGTCCAACAATTTTCTACTAAGCCCCGGGAAGTTCTCGTTTCCCTTTGTATTTTACGTATTTTTAGTTTTATCATTTCTCATATCGAAGACGATGTTCACTTAAGTTTGGAGGAGGAGACAAATAGGAAAAATATAAAAAAAAATAAATAAAATCAGTTTTTCTCCACAATGAAAAAATCTTTTCAAAAATAAAAATAAAGATGTTTTGTAAATAAATAAAGTTTTTAGCAAAGCAAAAATCTCATTGATTGATACTATAACAAAGAACAAATCATCCACTGAATATGTGAGAAAACCAAGCCTTTTTATTTCTCTATTTTGTGTGAAAGACGATAATTTAGTGTGCTTCAGAACTTGTGATCGATCATCGTTTACTAAACCGCGGTGAGGTTAATTTATAGATATTTTTTAGAAGAGGTAAAATAAATCCCCCTTGTGTCATTTTAGTCGAGCTACACTGGCTTGCTAAAACATGTGGCACTTGTACCTATATGATATATTATCCTTAGTGTCGTTATCCTTGTATTTATGCCTTCTCGTTGTCAAGTAGTAAGTGCATGATTTCCTTTTAAAAAAAGAGAGAGAAAAGAAAGAAAAAGAAAAAGAGAAAAATATATATAATGTATTCTAGTTCTACGACTTGGACAAGCCAAATTGTCTTACTAAACCCTCATAATTATCACGTTTTAAATCTTTGAAAACTTATATGGTTCTCACGCCGCAATGGTTATGTTTACATGTCTTCTACAAGCATATGGTAGCTATCTATTTTATGTTCCAGCTATTTGAGTGTTATATTATATTTTCCCCTTGTGAGTGTGTAGAATATTGGTAATCTTGGATCTAGATCTAGATTGATGGTTTTCTAGAGAGAGAAAGTAGAGAAAAACTATGTGTTTATTAAGTGTACAATATAACCAACCAACACCCTCTCCATCAAAGGAGTGGGTTTATATACCCAAGTCCATACTGGACTTGGTCCTACAGTCCATGGACAAGCCCATGGGTTGGTTTAGTTAACAAATAGTTTACTATATTACAACTACTAGCTAGTAACGTTAATAATATTGTTGGAGTGACCGCTACTTCTAATATACGTTAAAAACGTATTTCCAACAATCTCCCCCTAAGGTAGTTCACTCCAAATTACAAAGTCCTAAACCTAGCATACTATACTAGATCTTTGTTCTTGAGCTCGTAGTCCATTCTCTTTTCTTCTTTTCTTTTTCTTTATTGTTGTGAATTTGTTGATAGTCTTTAGGCTTTAGTTTGGAGCATGTTCATTTGACCTTTGACTTGTCATGTGGTTAGATATCATCTTCACGTGTGACCTTCGCCTTCTTGTGACACTTGCCTCCTCGTGACTTCATGTCCTACACACTTATACTTTGTTGAATTCTTGAAAGTTTCAGAGTTGATACAGCAGAAGACTTTAGGCTGAACTTTCTTGAATTTGCTGAAACTTTGGTGCAGAAAGTATAAGTATGTAAGGACGACTTCTTTTGGTACACCGCAACGCCACCGTCTTCGAATGCAGCAACATAATAAGACACGAAATGGCTTTGACAATTCATATCTGGATTCAGTAGCATTTTACCTCCGGTCAGTGAAGACCGTTGGATGATATTAAGATATCGTACTTGTGACAGGTAGATTTAATTAAAAATATCCTTGACAAGATTTCGCGGGTAAACCTGTTCTCTTTATTCGACCGTCCAAAGCTGAATGCGAACATAAAGAGTAAATCATTTGGATAACAATATCCTCATGAATGAAGCCGTCAATTCATGAACCTGGAACAAGTGAATTTCAATTAAGAGCTTCACCATCGTTGCTTTCCAGTTGTCACGAGCTTGATTCTAATAGAATCTTGCTTGTCACCTACCGCACTGCTGTTTAATATTGGCAATAGAAGGATTTCCACTCATCATTGTGAACACTAACTAGTGTCACTCTGAGTGTTCTGGCAAGATCACTTAGATTTTGCGCTGAGGCTTCAGAACAAGTTTGAATTTACTTAAGAATCAAACCATCGTTTCTTTCCAGTTATCAGAAGATTGGTTCTTAAATAACCGCACGTGTCACCTACCATGATCTTGTTTAATGTTGGCTCAAGCAGGATTTCCATCTTCATTGTAATACTTTCGTATCACTCGGATGTTCTGGAAACATTACAAGGACATTGCGTAGAACTCATAAAGATCTTTCTTACTTTTCACGGTGTGAAAAAGCAAGGAAAAATGGAAAGTGTGTTAATGAGACTTTTGATAATCTCGCGGCTCTAGACTCAGTAGTGCGTTTTGATTTTCTGAGCGGAGGCTGGAGAGGATTGCCACATTTTCAATATCAATTTATTCGGAGTGAATAAACCGATAGATAATGTAAAACCCCCAAATTTATACAACTCAATACAGCGGAAGACTAGTTGGTGTTACGGGATAGCACATTACTCACATCATAGACAACGCTTAAAATTCGCGTCGTTTAATAATAAAACATTTCCATTCATAAATATCAGATTTACATAGGTCCCAAGTCATATTATTTCATACAAAGTTTACAAAATATTTGAATGGAAATTGTTATTTAAGTGCGGGCCATGAATTCTTGTTTTCTTCCCGAGAATTACCTTCAAGTACCTGAGATAAAACATGTTAAAAGAAAAGGGTCAGCGATAACGCCGAGTGAATTCATAGAGTTTAATAAATTCCATCAATATAAATTTGGTATAAAATTATTACCAAAAATCATTTCGTACAAATCATTGCAATAGGCCATAAAATAGCCAAAGTCATTTTTATACAAATCCTTATCGAAAATCATAATATAGGCATTTGCCTTAAAAATCATTATACGAGCCAATGTCGTAAAAACATCATACAATACGTTTTATAACGTTGTATAGATTAAATAAAAACCGTTATATGAATATGGTTATATAAAACCAAAACACGAACATAATATCAATAGTATGACCCCGTATTGCTAGTCAGGCAATACATCGTAATTCGGTGCGTATAGCAGTATTTCGTTAATTGGATTATTATAAGCCGCATGACATTGTTACCTTACTAAACCAAACAACGGGTAGCTAGCCCGAAACTCATTTTCCCATCTAAATTAGCGTGTCGTCACAAAGGTCACGCTATGTAAATCTTCTCATACATAAATTCGCTTACCAATCAATGTGGCACGACGGGGATCAACCTTCAAGGCGCGAACTGGGGTGATCGTCCCCAAATAGTACTATTATATGCATAAGCGTCTACCAAATCCCGATAGTTCACAATTAATGCTAATGGGACTTTTAGTGACATAATCTAACTTTAGTAATCCATTTAATTTCATCTATCGGGTCATATAATCATTCATCGGGTCATACAATCATTCGGGTCCAAATCAATAAACAAACAAACGGGACAAATGTGTCCTATTTTATAAAAACTAACATGTTATCTCCCTCGCGGGTTTATAAAATATTTCATAAAAACATTTAAAAAGAGTGCGAGGCTATGAACTCACGTTGATGTGGGAAAGCGGGTTATCGGCGATTCGGATGTACGGTACGTGCTTCAATCACGGAAACCTAGACAAATAATACTCGTCTTAGACTCATGTCCAATGACTTTATAAAAAAATAACAATTATGTATACATAAGATGATTTTATATGTATGATGATCAAGTGGGTTTACATATTTCATTTACTCATTTTAGTGTTATGTGTTGATAACTTTTATACTAGTTTACTAGTTTTACCTATTTACATGTTTTAGGCCCAATAGGACCATTACAAGCCCAATATATTATATTAGCCCAATTATACTTTTATTATCAGTATCACACTTTACATGTTGGGCCCAAATGGGCTAAGCCTAATAAATACGTTTATAAGTGTTTTAGCCCATTTTGTTGTATTATTAGTCCAATATGCTAACTTAGCTCGTTAATGTCCGTATGTCCTATAGTTCGGATTTTATCGGTTTTTACTTGTTATATAGGTTTATATATCAGTATATGAGTTTATAAAAGTTTACATTAGACGGGTCCAACCGTCTAAGTTTTATTTAACAAAAACGTTAATTTTACGGTAATAGCCGAAAAAGTTGTAAAAATCATGTTTATAGTTTTATAACTTATAAAACTTATCAACCTACCATTTTTATAAAATGTCCATTTATTTATAATTATACATGTTTATATAAATGTATTATATAAGTTAGTGGGTTTTAATTCACATTTTATACTATATTTACTTGAGTGCTTATATAATACTATTATACTTTAATTTCCAAAATCTGATTTTTACTTTCATGTTCACCAAAACAGCCATATCTAGAGTTCTATATGGATATTGAAGCTAAACTTTTTATGACATAAACTACATGATATGTGCTCCATTTAACTCTTCTATAGCTACTGTTGAATCAGCCTCTAAGTATTTTCTAAAAATCGTCCAAAAGAGTGAACTCAGATTTGTACTCTAAACTTGTTTTGATCATATCTCACTCATCCTAATGATTCCATTGCATGGCCAACTCTCACATATGTACAAGACATATTACTTACTGTATATCCATTAATATATGTCATTTTATCAGTTCATCACTTGCTTCTTTACTGTTTTATACAGCCAACAATTTAAACAAGATTTTTGCCTTGTTTCTTATAGTTTTTCATCTTTTAAACCATGTTTATCAACACCAAATCCCCACACAATATTTTTAATCATCATTCATCATCATATACATATAAATAAGTAAAAGAAATACAAGATTACATAATCAAAAATAACAAGATGATAGGAAGAAATAATCTCTATACCACCAAAGTGATGAAATGATGAGATTTTGATGATCAAGGCTTGGTTCTTGTCACCACATCTTTAACTTGGCAAATGAACTTTTTGAGATCTTCATAGTTATGAATACCTTCTTGAAAATCAGCCTTTGGACTGCATAAAATTTCCTTTTTACTTGTTAAAATCACCTCCAATCACCTTCTTTTTATGTAGCAATCAACATATGTTGATTCTAGATGATGTTTATGGTTGAATTTTGATGGATGGTGATTGTGGGAGTGATGTTGGACGTTCAACATAGGGAGAGAAAGAGGGATGGAGAATTTTTCCTTCTCTTGTTTTTGCATGTACGAGAAAGTTGTTTTGGTTTAGCTAGTTTTGTGTTAAGTGGTTTGTAAGGCTCTAAGGACAAGTGTCCTTAGAGTGTGTGTTATGTTGACACCAAAGTGGTGTGTTGGTAACTTGTCTTGCCACCCATAGTGGGGGTGAGACAAGTGTATACTTGTTTCATCCTCACTAATTTACGGGTACTCCTCGATTCTAGTTTCCTCGTTTTAAGTGCCCTCGGGTCATTTTAAGAAAAACGTTTTTATAAATTATGAATCTACGACACAAAACGAATGTAATAAAAATTGTCTCATAAAAAAACGAAGCACAAAAGCGTAAATACGTAAACCTAGGGTTTTCGGTTTAATCGCAAAAGACGCTAAATTATGCACGTAAATCCTAATTTCATCCCGTAAATTTGTGAGTTTATGAACCAACACAAATTAAAATTCCAAAATAATATTCGAGAATAAATTTATTTTCTGAAATTTCGGACTGTCAACAAAAACGGTGTATGTAAATATAAGCACGTAACGTAGAGTCCTCCGGTTTAGACGTAGTTGATGCTACTTTAAGATGTAAACCCAAATTACTTCCCAAAAATAAGTGAGTTCATATTATAACATTAAAATAATATTTTCAAATAAATATTGAGAATAAAATATCAATCATAAATTGACGGATTGTCACAGCATTTACCCCTAAACAGGATCTTTGTCCTCAAAGATCATCTTATCTTACTACTCGCTTCTTATAGAGTTAAAGCCATGTGGGTATTTCCTCCACACTCGGTCTTTTCTCACAAGTGTAATTCATTACAATACGCGAGTTCCATCAAACATAACTACAGGAATAAGATCAGGCTTAATGTTGACTTACTTTCTCTATCCAAGATGTTCACGGGTTTTTGATGAATGCAACTTTTCGCCGATCTAAACTTTATCAAGAAGTGATCAGATTCTCACTTGATAGACATTTTATCAAGTTCGATATACGAAACATAATTCACGCAGCTCTTGAAGTCCTAGGGTAGATCCAGCTTCTATGCCTTTCAAACCAATCTTTTACATCATCTCAATGGTCCCATACAACGGGGACTTATATCCCATGATCTTTCAGATCATCAATTCATTTTTCCATGGTTAAAATTTTTGGCATAACTTCGCTACCCATCTGGCACTTCAAGATTTACATTTCATATTCACATAACCTCCTACCCACTACCGGCAGTCAATATTCAGATCCTAATTTCAACAATCATTTCAGGTCTCGCGGGTCGAGTATTTTGTAAGGTTAGGTTCGCCATCATAGGAAACCTTAAACCTAAAAGACATGTCCAACTCACAATGGGTGTATGTCGGGTGTCTTCATCCCAACTCATGCTTACAGATGCTCTTATATATAGATCCTAACAAGATTCGATCCCGATCCTAATACGATGATTATCAATGATAATCTCTCCAAAGGAAAACGATTTTATAGTTTATTACCAAAGGTCAATCATTCAAACATAGAACAACACTTATAGTATTTTGTATCGTTACTTTACCTCGTCCCTTCGATTGGGGTGGTACATAGTACTCTCATCAAGATTCGTTCTCAATGACTTCTGAGCAAATCTCTATAAATTCGATGCGAAGCGAGGATCTTGATAGAGATGATCGATACAGGCACACCATGTTTACACAACTCCTTTAAATATAAAAAATTCAATTTCTTCATCGAGAAGCTATCATTAACGAGAATGATATTAGTAGATTTGGTCAGTCTGTCGACGATGACCCAAATCGAATCAAATTCAGATGATGACCTTTGCAATAGTTAGACGTTTACTATTGTATGAGGCGATGTCTGCCTTCATAATTTGCCATCAGTACAACTTCTTCTGATAAAGATACATTTAGTCAGAAATGTCATGAATAGAATACTTATACTTATGAGATTCCAACATGACTAAATTTCTAAATCTCCATATTTAGGCAACCACAAGTGGCCTTTAAGACATTTAATGCCATCGGCTTCTTAATTCTAATGGTTCACATTAGCCGCGAACCCCTTTTTATTATCTATATTATCCTTCTTACAAGCATCAATTATTTCTAAATTGTTCGACAATTTATTTTGTACCATCATTATTAAGGAACATGTCCTAATTGGTTCTTTATCTTTTCTACATAATGTGTCAGTATTTACATTCATCTTTCCTGATGAAATAATTATCATGACCGTATTTATTCGAAAGTTCTTTCTTCATATCTTCTATGTTTTAGTTTCGCCTCAACTATTATTTTATCTGTCTTACTCAATCCGGCGTCTAAAGCGTCGATATTATTACAATTAATTAAAAAATAATTATTAAATTTTTATGAAACGTAAACGTAAAAATTTTAAATTTCTTAGTTCGACCAATTATATAAAATGTTCAAAATAAATTTGAATTTAATTATCAAGATTTTTGTTGATTTATCGAAAATATTTAATAAGATTCGTAAATGTTCGAAAAATCTTTGGTTATACTTTGGTCAAAATTTTCTTAGCTGAAAAGAAAAAATTGTCGTTTTAAATTTCAAGTCTTGGTTTAAACGGTTTCCTTAATCCCTCTTAGGTTGTCTTGAGGTATACACAAACATTTACCCCTAAACAGGAGTTTAGTTAAATGATTTGTATATATGGGAATAATCCCTTAAAAATCCTTTGTTAAAACATTTGTCAAAACATATTTCCACTTTCTTTTTAATAAAACCCAAAGTCTTAATAGCTCTAATCTTTGAAGAGTCAGTATAGATTCCATTATCTATTAATCACATGGTTAAATAATGTAAAGGATTAAGTCTTAAATCACATGTTAATCATTTAAGGTACAGGTTTTCGTTATTCGGCCAATTCAGGGCAATCTATATATAATTATTAACTCATTCTTATTCTTATAAACAAACATATGGTCCTTAATGATCTCAAGCATGAATTTATCAATTTACAGCCTACACACGTGATTCACCAAATTTATGAATGCTACATGTGTATTAGTCAATCCAAATGACATCACGTGAAACTCCTAATGTTCATTACAAGTACCAGATGTAGTGATTGGAATAGATAATCTTCTTCGCGGACGCGAAGTTGATAATAACCATGCCGTGGATCAAATCTTTAAAACATACGCTAGAACCTTGTAAATGATCGAACAAATCTTTCATTTCGAGTTATGGATATCGTTTTCGATTGTCAATTTACTCAGTTCACAGTAATCTATAAATATAAGGAATGATAACACCATAGCTCTTCATGATGACGAGTTCGGTAGAATAAAATCTTTCTCCAACAACTCCCTCAGTTGTACGGTAATTCCTTTAATTCAGATGGTGCTGACGTACAGTGCACAAGCCACAGGTGCAGCACCAAGAATATAATCAATACCAAATTCAACTTGCCTTAATGGCGAAAGTCTAGGTAATGCACCAGTAAATACCTCCTAAAGTTTCAGATAACAGAAACATCTTTTAATAAATTCATATTAGGTTCCTTCTAGATTATAATATCTATGACTAATTCACAACCATTCATGGTATAATTTCAAGTCTAAATGCAGGATATGGTCATCCATCAAGAATTATTTAGATCACTTTTGATAATCAACATCTTATCTTTTAGGGAAATTCTACTCGAGTTCCCATCAATTAAGACAATGTCGTCATATCATAATCAATCAATCCATTCTACTGGCACTATCAACTTTTAAGTTTCATTATCGTTGATAAGATGTGATCTTCTCAAAAGACTAATAATGACTCATAATCCTTCACAAATTCAAGGATATCTGGAGACATAACTACCAATAAAAGAGTAAGGTCAACGCATAATCTACGCGAGAGAATTTCAAATCAGATACAGACGAAAACATTTAACGAATATGAGTATATTCCATGTTTTCATAATTTGAGTACGCATTCGAAAGCTCCTCGGATCGTTACCCAGGCCATTCAAATGAAATCTAATCAAAAGAAATGATAGGAACGTCGATACATCCAGTTGGGTATCAACACTCGGTAATCAGATACTTTTCCTAAGAATTTCACTACGGGAGAATTGGACAAGAAAGAATCGTCAATTGTCAAATAAGACAATTCCACAGATGAGTAAATTCGACTAAGAAGAATAGATGCTACAGGCACATATGTAGGTGTCCCTAACACTATGTCCCTATTTTTCACTTCTTGCAGATCTCATAAAATTTAATCTTTCACAATCTTCAAAGAAAATTTAGTGTTCATTAATAATTTCATGGTGACTACTAATCAGCCTTGCATGGTCACTTCCAAATTGTATGTAGGCGCGCAACTATATAAAATTTCAAGATTAACGATGCAATACTCAGTTCGTCAAAATTTTATCATCATGTTTGTAATAAAAACATTTTCATGCTTAATTCTTAAATAAGAATCAAAAATAAATTTACAAGGATGTTCTTTATTATGGAAACAATTTAAGTTTTCCAAAGTGTTTCATAAACAATCTTATTTCGATAACGATTATTCATAAATCTCACTTTAAATAGTCCTTACGGTGATGAAAATTCAATTTTTCTCAAGGATACTGTTTTATCTTATCAAAACAATAAGTGATCTGCAAAAGAGTGATGAAAAGTTGTTCACCAAGAACTAACTACAATATAATAGGAAATGAGCTTAGCCAAATAATCATGAGGTTCATGACCTTGATGGCACTCAAAAAGAATAATTCACAACGTAACTCAAATCGAGATGAGTACTTGTTCAATGGTTGCATCACTAATGCGAACATTAGGAATAAGCAAGAGAAGATAGATAACATCGATACATGTAGAATTTAGCAATCAAAGGTAGTCTTTTCATTAATCACAAACAAGTCAAAATTGTACCGTAACACATTACGTGTCACTATGTCATACAGTTCCAAGAACTCATCCTACCAACTGATGTCTCAGTTAAGTTAGGGATTATTTTTTTAAAAGATACCACAATGAATACTAATCTACAAGAGTCATTAGGTGTTCCACATGTCCCGAAAGATCCATCGGTCTCAATTCAGAAGAAGATTTCTTCGATTTATTTCTTGGACGCTGGGCATCCTCGTTAGTGGACAATGGCCTAGGAACAACCCTTAACACAAACTAACAATCATTTAAAACCTTATATTTCAATCACAGGACTTAACGACTTCCTCTTAACAATCTCATATTCCATACAAGTTAAATTTTACTTTTATTCAAGTTTCAATCAACTTATACTCAATTCGATATCCTACCTCATTCTCCAATACTTTCAACTTTATTCTTAGACCTTAATAGGGCAATAAAAGCTGGATATGAATCGACACTTAATTTCCAATCCTATAGCTCTTACAACAACAATTATCAAATGAGTCACTAGCATGAGATGACTCGATCATTCAATTAGACTTCTCGGAAAGGTACTAGTGGCATGAGGCTTTTTGGGTAATGGTTCCATTGACAGCCTCAAGTGCAACATTCACCCTTTCGATTCCAATTTAAGAATAGGATGACAACGAATCAGATGACATCTTTCTAGGTGGTAAGGTTTTGTCAAACTCCACTCTATAAGGAAAGATCGTCATGACATCGATATCAGATTTAATCTCGCCAATTCTTCTCTAATATCATAATCAACTACTATCAACATTTCTACGAATATCAACCATTTGTTGGGATCATAAATATCCACAACTTGATTTAGATCTAGAATAGCTAGAATTCCTATAGAAATAGCTTAGATTAATTTACTAGGGGATATAAGGTTCCTTGTGACAATCTATGTCGTATAAATACCTCATATAAATATTAAAATAATCATCAAACAATCATGTAATAAAATTACATCATATATATATATATATATATATATATATATATATATATATATATATATATATATATATATATATATATATATATATATATATATATATATATATATATATATATATATATATATATATATATATATATATATATATATATATCTATAATATATATATGGGGCTAAGTTTGACATAGGAAAATAAAATGTGCCATGTCATATCCTACATGGCATTTTCTTATTGGCTAATGGGTTATATCTAATTTATTTTGGAAAGTAGATCTTTGTGAAATTGAAAATTGTCGACAAAATTATTTAGATATGTATCATGTTGATATCTTTTTATTTTGGAAAAGATATGAGAAGATAAACACAATCTTATGTGGTGATTATAACCCTAAAACCGTAACTCGGACAATATTCAAATACCCCGACATTTGTTCCTTCAATATGTTCGACTGTTAGTTTATCCTTCAAACCCTAAAACATATGCGACTGTTAGTTTGTCCAACAATCCATTGGAAATATCATCAAGCACATCTATACCAACAATCAGGTTTTTCGTTCCTAAAAGCATGCATTCGATCAATCCTTATATGCCTCCTTTTTCTCAGTCTTTAGGTATGTTAAGATGCTGAACCAGGATTCGATCACAGACAGCTTCAAAATTCATCCTTTTTCTTAAACCCTAATCATGAGTCAGTGTATAATATTGTTTGTTTGTTATGTGCAACATGTAAAAGTTGTATTAAAAAAATTAGTTATATGATGTATGATTTCGATTCACGTAGGCATCCTCATTTTTTATGAACCCTAATGATGAATCAGTGTATACATTTGTTTCTTAAATTTACATGGAATTTGTTCTATATTACGTGTCGGTGAAGGTTTGTATGTCACCATCCTTGAAAGTGTCGTGATCTGTTTGGATCTCACCATGTTTTTCACTGCTTATTGCCTTAGGATCCATAGTTGTATAAACTAAATGGATCGCGATGATTTTTTTTGGATTTAATACCAAGCACTTCTTGAGGCCAAAACTACATTTGCTAAGTATGGTGTAAAGTTTGATAATGTTGAGGTTGATCTTGCTACGATGATGGGCCAAAAAGATAATTCCATGATCGCTTGGTTCGTCTTTAGTATTTCACCTTGGTGCAAGGTCAGATGGTACGTCAAGAGGAGTTCTATACTCTACCATTTTAGTGTAGTAATGGAAAAGTAATTTTTAAATTTCTTGTGGATCTAGCATTAAGATATGTTGTTTTATAGGGATAAGGTCCACCAAACTCTTGAGCCGCCTCTCTGCCATGAAGGAGATGCGTATCTTATTGGTGGGTCTCGATGCGGCTGGGTAAGACCACTATTTTGCACAATCTCAGTTTCGGAGGGATTAACACCAGCAACCCTACCATTGGTAACAAAACTCTTTCTTTCAGCTTTAATTGCAAATCTGCATAATCAAATTTGGGTGTCATTAGCTGCTATTTGAGGTACATGTTCAGAAATCAGAATGCTCTTGGGCTGATATTTTTTAAAAATTGCTTATGCTTTACGGAGACTCTTGAGTACATGAACATCAAATTCAGAATGTGGGATGTCGGGGTTTAAGACAAGTTAGAGATGTTACTTATCTATGATTGTATGATTGCACACCTTTTCTTATCTTAAATATCACATATTAAGAAAATATTGGTTTGGGTATTGGGTCAAATTGAGATACTTTTAGTGCAGATTTAATCATTTGGTATTATGTGAGCCTGAGCAAATAAAGGTATGATGTTTTGTATTTTATGATCATATATTTTGCAGATATATAGGATTCAAGTCTGTTGAAGATGTGCACACGAGGTCAATAAACCGGATGATATTGCGAGGTGGTTTTATATGGGTTGAACATCATCTTATCACAAAATAAACGAGCCAACACATTCTTATATTAGCAAGAATGGTTCTAAATCTGGGAAAGTTTCTCTCAGAACTTATTTTTTGTTCAAGAAAATAATTTTTTCATAAAAATTTGTTTCTTAGTATATGAAATTTTGGAGATTTGTTTTTCACTATTTTTTATTAGTATGATTCAGGAGGCTTGAGAAAAACATTAGCCATGGAAATTCATATACATTCGCTAATCATTCATTCATGATCTCATGATTTTGTATTCGACTACCCTTCAACACGCAAAATCCTAATATCTATCGTTCATGGAATTCGGGTTTGTCTTTGTGTACGATATTGTATTATTCTAACTTTTTTAGATTTACAGTGGAATTCAAGTGAATCATTGTACAATTTTTTAGTTGTATTGCATGCTTTTTTGAAAAGGATTATAATAAGCTAGAGATCATCCATTCTTTTTGTTACGACTCCAGAAAAAAAAACGGATTCATAAATCATAGCCACTCAATGATTTTTGTTTAGTTTACATCTTTATACTCCCTTCTGACAGGGTTCTGCTTATCTCTCCGGCTACACAACGTTCAAGTCGTCCTATCATGTCTATATGTAGTAGGATCAAGGCTGGTCATAGGGTGTTATTTTACCACTAATAGTGGTGTTACTCTAAGGTCAAGTTTGTGTCGATGGTTAGTCTATCTATTCTCTTATAACCTTATGGTGTTCTTTTGGCATCTTATAAAACCGTATGTTACTACTATAATTCGAAAGTTACATATACAAATAATTCAAGAGTTATAACACATTCTATTAACACAAAGAGTTGAAGTGCGTTGTAACAATGCTACACTAACATCATCATAAACCCTAATATCATTCATCATATTCATCATTACCTTGGACGGGATCTTGTGAGAGGTTTGCGGTAAAATCTCTCTAGCCTTCATATCAACAGAATTATTTATTTATTCTTTTTTGTATTTGTATATGGGTGTAAAGTCTGTATCATTTGACTTTGTTCTTAAATTGTCAAATTTCCTAAGGTTTTTACACTCAAAAGGAATTATCTACTGTCACTTGAAGCCCTCAAACATCTTATTAGATGAAAATTGTCGTACAAAAGTACGTTTAGCTCTATTTATGATTTTGATTTGCTATTTTATACTAACATCTTTCGTTTGCTTGTATTATTAGCTATGTGATTTCAGGTTATCAAGAAAATTGAGTGATATAGCAAAAACACCTTCTTCTTTGGTAAGTTTTCTAAACAAATAGCACTTCGTGTTTTCATTGTCGTTTCCTAGCATAGGTCGGGTAACTGGTTAAACGGGTCTATGCCAGGTTGACCTGAAACACTTTTTGCCCACATAGTTTGACCGCTAATAACTTTTATGTGTCCCAAATATTATTCCATAATCAAATATTTCAAGAAAATCTTATAGGTCTTACAGGTATAGGTTTACGATTTCTTAAACTAAAATCATCATTGTAGTATAAAAACAGTTTGCTGCAAAAAAATAGATTATCTAATCTCAATAATCTATTGCTTCAAAAAACAAGAAGTTTTTTCCATTTCAATTTTTTTGTGTGTCATGCTCCGGCAGAAAGGGAAGGGAATCAAATTTGACAGTTAAAGTAAGCAAACGAAACAACCCTATGTGGGATGGTGTTCAATATTTGATAGTTGTTGGTATCGTGTTTGTAGCACATTACTGCTCCTATGATTCACTCCAGCACACTCATTTGTAGAAAATCGTATCTCGAGATTACAGGTACATTGTTAACAATATCGTATCAATCGTGATTTCAAATATTTTCAAGCCTTGCACCACATGGGTTGCACAATTCAGAGATAGGTTACTGCCAAGGAAGGAGTGATTTACTGTCACCAATCATCTTAGTAATGGGGGACGACAGTTAAGCTTTCTGGTACTTTGTGAGTTTCATGAAAAAATCACGTCATAGTTTCAAACTTGATGAAGTAGGAATTAGGCGGAAGTTTAATATAATGTCAAAGATTATAAAGGAAAGGACTCTCAGTTTTACAAGCACCTGGTGGAGTTCCAGGTAGAGGATTGTGTGTCCATGTACAGAAGGGTAGTGGTTCTGTTTAAAAGAGAGCTTAATTTTGAACAGACATTGTGCCTATGGGAGGTGATGTGGGCGTATCAAACAGCAATCAGAGCGGAATCACAGAATCAGTTTGCGGGAGGATGAGGTTAAGGGCCCCATCGACCGATGACCTGCTGATGTATGTAATATCTGCTTTTATCACTATACTAATTCATGTTTAATTTTAGCCTAAAAATATAAAATCAAAACCTTTTATTAAAGCTCTCATTTTATCTGTATCAAAACTGCAATCCGAATGTTGCATACCTCCATCTAGCTATTCTAGCTTCTGTTATTACTGCGTACACAAAAGTTAGAATCATCATGACACATTAGATCCGCGTTTATTTGTGACATTTTGTATATATATATAGTATATGTTGCAGAATTTAGAGACATTACTTGCATCAATATCACCACAAGTTACAGCTGATGATGAGGTACATCCGGATATGGTATCAAAAGTATTGCAAATTTATTCACATGGTTGAATGTCAAGCCAATGGCAAGTAGCCTTAAACCTTAGTGATTTATCAATGCTCGGTTTTTATAGCTTGATGAGGTTAAATGGGTATATTAACAATTGAAGGTAAGCTGAGAAAAAAATGTGATGTTGCAGCACATGTCACCAGGATGGTAGCTACAAATAAGACGGTGAGGGATCCGTCAGAGATTTGGAAACCACTGACAATTCCTTGCATGGTTGCTGGTTGCACGACACTCGACTATTAGTAAGGTGGGTACTACTGATAATCTATTCGTGTGTAATATAGATAGTATTTCAATATTCCTGCATATTTACAACTAATATTTTGGCTGCAAACACCCTGGTTTCCTACATATCAGCCATAATCTTCAACACAACATCCACACGACCTCTTTCAGTTAAATATATTTTGTTTCATTTTGCTTAAAGGGTACGTGAGATGAGGGAGTCCAAAGCAGCTCACACTGTCAAGGTTTGCATTCCCAAATGTTGCTCATGTAAGATCGTCTAAACTACCATATGTATTACTACAGAAAACTGACAGGAACTCAATATTACCTCAATGTTTGTGAAGCACGATATGGTAATCTGAATACGACCCAAGTTAGCAAGTCAGCACGTGACATGGATGAACCCAAGGTTATGAAGCACGATGTGGTGTTACGATATCATTGCATCGTTGCAATAATATTTTTCAAGACCCGTTTGCAGGTGAGACTTTGCTATATAATTATTAATTCGAGCACATTTTCACATGTTAATAAAAGATGTATCATGTCCATCTTATATGCTCATCGAATTTGCAGGTAGATGTATCATTGATTGGCCATCTTTTCTTAAGATGTTA
The DNA here is from genome assembly GCA_025667525.1 of Glebionis coronaria. Taxonomy (NCBI): domain Eukaryota; kingdom Viridiplantae; phylum Streptophyta; class Magnoliopsida; order Asterales; family Asteraceae; genus Glebionis; species Glebionis coronaria. The sequence goes on along the minus strand of CM046877.1, from coordinate 208,444,802 downwards.
TAATAAGTGTAGATATATTGTTGTTTGGATAGCCTGTCTGCTGGTATGGTTTAAGCAGGCCCTTCTTGTCAAACTTGGAGAGAAATAACGATTGATTGTGCAATGGATGAGGGAGATCAATCGATGTCTTAGTGCAGGTAAATTTTTATGGTTGTGTCATACCTTGCATAATTTATTTATAAGTTATGTATCATTGATCTTGAATGAAAATGATTTGATTTCCTTTTTGTGTAAAATTAGTATCCATTTTTCACATATCTAATGGATCCTATTTTTCACACCAAGATCTATTTTATCAGCTTTCTCGGTCATCAATAAAAGAAGTTCAATCATGTGTGTCTGTTTTCAGTGGCACTGTGTATCTATGTACTGACAAGATTAGTGACTATGAAAATAATTGCTCGAAGAATGACTCCGTTGAAAACTTTAATAAGCTGTTGTGAAGAAGAGCTTAAATAAGTCAACATTATCAAAGTTTTCTATCCCATAACGAACTCAATCCGCCCATCATGCTAACTCCGTTATAGCCAATTGTATGTTGTCAGCACTTCTGGTAACAAAGAAAGTAACACGTAGCTACTTTTATCAATTCAAAGTTAAAAGAATTAGCTAGAATTAGTTTTTTATTCCCTGATTTTAGGTATCAAGTATGACTCTGGATGAACATAAAGGTATAATCATCAAACTAAATAAAAAGCTTGTATCTAATCTATAACGTTAGTCTGTATTAACAATGGATCCGCAATGGAATAGGTAAGCCTAGATTGTACTTCGTAAAGATCCAGACATCCAGTTTTGGTGTCAAAAGAGACATGAGTTACAACTGAGGTGATGCTGGTATCCACCAAACCAGAAAAGTTCACGATGGGGTATGCAGTCAATCCAACACTTGCGCAGATCCCAGCATTGTCATGCAATTATTGAAGTAAAAAACGTCTTTACGGAAACACACAACATCAATTATATAATACATCTTTGGTGTCTCAAAGCACACAGAAAGGACGCCACAGTAAACTGTGCCACCGCTTCTGATTAGGAACTTTGAAGCTGAGTATTTTCTTAGCAACTTCATCTACTGTGATGGTTTTGAGCAGCTGGTTGGCAACAATTTTACATCTTCATAATAAAGGAGCAATGTACTAAACCACCATCAGAATTACACACACCAAAGCATCAAACAGTTCGTTGGATAAACAAGATAATGAATGTAAGAACCAGTAAAAGAGACTCCGCGTACCAGAAAAAGTTTTATTTGAAAAAAAAAACCAAAAATAATGGAGCACGTAACCTTGGATAACACTATCAAACCTTAGATCATGAAATTAAGACTCAAATTGTTGTCAAACATTAAATAATGATGCAATATATTAAATATAAATAAGATTACCTGGCTGAAGATAGTTAATGCCTTTGAATCCTATAAAAAAATTCGCAATATGTGAGATAACTTTGGCAAAGACGTCAATATATAAATAAAATAGCTATCAAATGTAACTTTACTTTGGTAGCTTATATTTTAGTTTTACATTTTATATTGGTTGATAAATAGTTTATATGTTCAATATACGGAAATTTTTATGATATATATATATATATATATATATATATATATTTTTTTTTAATTATTAAAAACATACAAAATAATTTTTTAGAAAACCGAATTGACCCGGATTGACCCGGGCGATGACTCAACCGAGTCGATTTAAAAAACGATGTTTAAAACATTGTTTTAAAACATAATGCTTAATATTTTACCACTTTTGTGCTCTTGGTGTAGGTTGTATCTTTTCGTAGCAATGGTCTTGGTGTAAGTTCTACATTTTCCTGAGCTAGAAAAAGGACCTGATTTTGTTGATTTAACATTTGACAATATCAAGCCTTCTCGAGAGTTTATCTTTGAAATCGTAACCATAAGACTTCAACCTTTTCCCAGTTTGTTCTTTCAACGATTTTAAGCACACATATGACAGTGTTTGTTGTCACGATTATTAGATTGGTTTATGGTTGACCAAGTAATTTAAATATTTCAAATTACACTATTTATTTTATAAAATTAATAATTATAAAAATATTTAGTAACAAAGTTCAAGTAACCGAAACTTGAAAATAAACCACTCATGATACTTGCTCAAAAAAATGTTTTCTAAATATATTATTATACCGTCTTGGTATAACTCATCCTTAGTTGACATGTTATTAACAATGGACCATTTAATCAGTTAAATGTCCGTTGTAATATATATCAAGCAATACCGAAGGCAAAGAATATAAAATGTAAATCAAATGCTGTTGTTAGTTCACACTTCATAGTAAAAACTTTTTAACACACACAAATATATGTCTCAATGAAAAATAAAATAACACAAATATCAATATATCATATTCTTAAGGAAATGTTATAAAGATACTTAACAAAACAATGTACAAGTTAAAACCCAACAAATTATACTTGTATAACAAAAAATTCACATAGGATAAAGTGGGTCTAAGCCTAAATATATCAAATATTAATTTCTTTTTATTTTCCTTTAACCAAAAACAGGTCTCACTACCGATAGATATAACTGATACACAGGCACATTTTTTTGAAAAGAGTTACAATTCGAACCCGCTCATTATTTCCTACTTATCGCGTTTGATTTAAAAATATCAAAAATTTGTTTCCTTTTAACAAAAACGGACCCCACTACCAACAGATATAATAATACACAAACGTTCTAATAAAATAGATTTACGAAACGAACCCGCCCATTAGGTTAGTTATGCGACTTATACAACATATGAAACCTATTATAAAATAATAAAAATGTATACTTAGTTTGATTATAGATGGTGATTAAATATGTATGTTGAGTTCCTTTATTCAAAAAAAATTTGAGAATAACATTTCATATAGTATTAAAGTCCGAGGTACATTTGTTTTCTTTTATCCTCTTACTGCTAAAAAAGAATACTTAAATATATATAAAATAAACTTTTTTCCTATATCACATAATCCAAACATTATAAATTAATTAGTGAAATGATGTTTCATCTCAATGTTTTAAAAATGGGTTTTTTAATCAGCTTGGTCGAGCTACAGGAACGGGTTTTTTAATCAGCTTGATCGAGCTACAAGATCAAGGTTTTAACCGATGGTTCAACCGATCTTTTGCTTAAAACAGAGTCTAATTACCCGACTGGTTTATGATTTAACACATTCAAATTTATTTTTCTGTTGAATACTTATATAAATATAATGCAAATTCAAGATTTCATTTTGTTATTTTCATGCATGAAAACCTTCATTTTCTATTTACATTATTTCAACAATCACAAATAATAAAATTCAAGACCAAACACTATCAAAAGTTAGTTTGCTTTTAACAAAAATAGTATTATCACACGAACAACTATCAATGTCAACAGTCAAAATTAATAGAGGCATGAAGCTTCTATGTTTACACAAACACATAAACCATTAGATCTGGATCAAACACGTTCTATTGGTTCTAAATGACACACGTTCTTTCATAATAAGAATTGAGCCAAACCCATCCATTGGGTGAGCCAATGCCAAACAATATCAAAGGTTGATCTTTCTTAACAAAGACGATATTCTCACACGGAGAACTATATCCCCACTTTCAAGAGTCAAAAATAGAGGAATGAAGATTTTACGCAATTGATCGACAGTGGTTATTTCAAAAAAAGATTTACGAACCAAACCCGCCCGTTGGGCGGGTTACGAAACTAGTATATATATATATATATATATATATATATATATATATATATATATATATATATATATATATATATATATATATATATATATATATATATATATATATATATATATATATATATATATATATATATATATATATATATATATATATATATATATATATATATATATATATATATATATATATATATATATATATATATATATATATATATATATATATATATATACATATCTCTGTATTATATATAGGTATATTTATGACTTGAAACCACAGTTTTAGATCCCAGTCATATCCCAGTCACATCTTTTAACCAATAGGATTTGAGTATTTGCTAAAAAATCTCACTTTTTTCCTTTTTTAATTCATTTTTCTTGATTTTGGGCGGACCGCTATTTTTAAACGCAATTTTTTTTTAGAAATCGCGTTTTGATACCGCGACTATATATAATGGTATTTTGTTTTTTTTTTTTCATTTTTCTCACACACAAACGGTGTAAAAACACACACACACACCATCCATTACACAACCTCCAAAAAACCCACACAAACCCTAAAGCAGCCGTCACCTCTACAATCCTATGTTTTGATCATAGATTTCTTGTCTTCCTCACATTGATAATGGATCCTCTCTATCTCTCGATGTTCATTCATCTCCTCTTCCTTTTCCAAGCCTAATCTCTTTCTTATTCTTATATTCCTATCAATTCCAAAATCAATTCATAACAAAAACCTAAAAATTTAATCGAAAACCATTGTGTTTGGATTCATGGAGACGGCTCCATAACAAGGTGAAAATTTAAATTAGAGTTTTGATGAGAATATTGAATCAATAATCTTCACCCAGGTTCTTTTCCCAATCTGATTTAGGTAAATATACCATCTTTTTTAATTGATTCATCTTTTTTCAGTGCCGGATTGCAGAGCCGGTTATGAAATTGTATAATGAAACAACAGACGGGTCAAACATTGAGACTAAAGAGAACTATCAATATCCTGATCCAGACTTTGTTTAAAAAAACATCATAGATCTATTCGGATAAAGGCAACATCAATGTTGGTTATTGTGGTTCGAGTTAGAGTGACAGTTTCATGTTACCTAACTCGTGCAAAACCAAGAAGACTTGGTGCATTAGGACACTCTTTTTGAGTGTGCATCAAATGTAACAATTTTGAACCATATTTAAATTTTAGAATCGTACTGATCCGATAAGGTCATTTATGAACCAACAGGCGGTTATGCAATGCTCCACCAGGTCAACGTTATGGTGCACCCCTAGCCTCACTCTACTCAGCACCACCCTACATGCATCAGTGTCGTATCCTCCACAAACAGCTGCAGATCGATACCCACCACCTGGAGGCGGCCCTGCACCTTCTCCCTACCCCACCATACCCACCTGTCTCGGGTGCATATCCATGTTCTGTATAAGAGAGTCTTCACGTTATGTATGTGTATTGAAGGTTAATGAACTCTTATGCTACTTTATTTGTTGGTTGGCGTTGATATTAACGAACCTCTCGAACTATAAATGACGGCCTTAGATGAATATATTACATGACACAAACATATACACATGCAAAACAAAAGGTGTTACCTCTGCCAAATAAAAAACAAGATAATAGAATATCAACTTATGTCATAGTGTTTGGATCCGGGGTAATAACGACAGATGATGGAAGTAGATTCTGTTTAGATGACGAACCTGGCAGTACATCAGGTTCCTCTGCTGCACTCAATGAAGATGGAATCCCTATATACCTGAGTGCTATAATGGAATGGATGATTGAATTTGGGACATCAATGGTTTTCATTTCTATTCGAACAGATATGGTCTGGTGAGTTGTCTTAACTCTTAAATCCACCATTTACTTTGTATTCTTAGTAATTTTCTTTTAGTTAGTATAAAAAAGCAATTTATTTATAGGCAAATTTTCTTTTGTTTGTTTCGGGTATAGACTAGGAAAGCCATCAAAGCAATATGCCCCCTGGTACCAAACAGTATTAAAGACGACAAAGCTTGCTATTGGTATTATCACAATACTGAAAGAGCAAACCCGTGCATCAAAACTGTCCTTTTCAGAGTTTCCGGATGTTACAAATTATATCCATATCAAACCCGTTCCAAAAAAAGAACCATTACCATTTAGTAAGAATGTATATTTGAGATTCTTACCTAATAATTTTTTTATAGTCCACGTTATTACCTTACCGATGTATGTATGTATATATCCATGAAGCTGACAAATAATAATTTATTGATTTAGGGCCTTTTACGTGTACAAGGAAGACCGTCTACAGCTTATGACGATCAAAGGATTAACAAATGACTTCAATGTACATATGTTATGCAAACCTCTATACCCTCAAGATCTCAGTAAAGTGAGTAGTATATCTATCACCTCAATCTAAAGTTATTTTCACACAGTTGAAAACACATAGTTCAAGCTGAATGTAATCTTAGCTGCAAAGTCTCAGTCCAACTTATTTTGACTTTGAGATTTCTAATAAAGTCTATGCACAGTTAACATTGGAAATTATCAAATAGTATAAAGGACAACCCTAAACCATTTATTAATTACTTCTAATTTTGAAGCATCAATGTAGATCTTATTAGTTGAAAAAGATTTCTTATGACTGATATTAGTCGAGTATTGGAGAAAGTACAAACATGGAGATTACAATCATCTTAATGGTAACTCTTTTCCTTTATTTGAGTCTCAAGAAATTGTTGTAACTGTTATGAAATATGCTTATTATTTTTTTTTCTACAAAAAATACAAGATATTTTGGTCAGTTACATCATCATCTCTTGATTCAAAAGCATAGGGTAAAACTCGATTTTTTTGTAGAATTTTAAGTTTTCAAACTTACTGATCAAGACATAAATTGGGATTTTTAGATTATGAAGAATGATTCAGCAGTATATCGGGTATTTGAAATGTGAAACATGGATCGCCATCATTTCAACTGTCGATACTTTATGTGGTTCTTTGATTTGCATCCTTTTTGTTCGCTATAGATACTTTTAAAAGTAATATCTCTGTTATGTGTAAATGGAATAATTTATCCGCCCCCATATTGATATTTTTTATTAAAAAAAATTAGGGTGGGAGTGAATAAAAAGGTAATGTGACCAACACCAGTTCATGTATTTCGGCCGAAAATTTTGATGACTCATTGTGTTTAACAGACTCAAGACGCTACCTTTAAATTAGTTGCAGACTGAGCTACAGTAGAGAATTCGAGACTGCCCATAATTACATCTTCCATTTTGATGCGACAACAGCTCATTCAGCAATCATCCAACATTCTGCTGAATAGAAGGTACAATTTATTAATCCTATCAATAATAAACCAATGAAGAGTGCATATATGAACAGGATAGTAGCTAAGTGCCAACAGCCCAGCAGAAATGTGAGGCACAGCTAGAAAAGTTCACAGAGAAAATGGAGCAGGTGCATACTGCATATCAGAAAATGGGTGCTTATCAGGAAGCTACTTCCGTGGCAAAGGCATAGCGCAAGCTTTTGATCTCCGATCTTGCTCAAGGTACTTGTGTCAACTATTTTATGTATGTTTATACAAATAGTGTGAATTGATGATATTTATACTATTTGTTTTTGTCGTTTGCATATATAATATTAGGACATGAATGGGCAACTTAATGGCAGTTTACAGGTCTTTAAGAATTTTGTCCTGGTGTACATGTAGATGACTAACAATGTTAATTAGCTAACTCTTAAGTAAACACATAATCAGAAACAAATTTGTTTTACCGATTCTTAGTAAAGCTTTAATAAGCTGATAAGTAGTTTTAAAACACAAATCTAAACAACCCTTAAAGTTTCCTTATACAATCAATGATTGTTTAGTTCAGACACTCATCTCCAAAAAAACATATTGCAAACTTAAGATAACTCAGGGACAACTGTTTTGAACTTTTGATACTGTGTGGTAAGTGTGGACCTACAGGTGATATAACATACATCAACTTTCAATGATAATACATCAAGTTGATATAAATTTATGTATTGTCTCTTTAGTTTGTAGCTGGATGTGTATCGAATATGACTTTGTAAGTAGTCTGTGATAAATTACGTTTTCTCTCAATTATAAAGCAATCATTGGCTTACATTTACAATGTGATTCAGAGATGAGCAAATACAACTTACAAGGTCCCTTGAGATGAATAGACAGCAACAAAAAATGTAAGTACTTACTGCGTATTGACATGAATAGATTTAGTGTGCAATAAGTACTGTTTGGACAGAGCCTGTTTCAGGGGTTGTTTGGAAAATAGGGTTTATAGGGCATGTATCGACGTAATTAACTTTAAAACTTGAATTTCATAGAAAGGAAGAAAAGATTTTATTTTCGCTTTCTTAGTGCAGATAAGAGATCAAGAATTCAGAGTAAGTGGTTAAAAAGGTTAACATTGTTGGTAAGCCAGACGTGAAAAAAGAATTCGATGACTACTTTCTGAAAAGGGAGGTACTTATGGGATCAAATGAAAAGGGTACAATATATGTAACTTCGATCCCTCCACCGTGTGTCTGATCACAATCAGAGGTGCAAGCACAAGCTTAGATTAACTTTGAAACCGTTATGCTCTTACTCAGCCTCACAGGTTCTAAAACCACTTATTATAAGTATTTAATGGGCTTTCTTTTATTTTACACAACTATTCGATTAAAATTTAGTTTTTGATATCAGGATTGGATTGGAAGGCTGTTTTGACATATATCTCTTTTGGTTACACTTTGTTTCGGTGGGAAGCTCAGGCCGTGATTGCAATGGCTGCATATAATACATTTTTATTTGCAACTTTGATAAGCATAACTTGCATACTGATATCGACACACTCCTACATGACAAACAGATTAATACAACGTTTGGTGCAGGAATTGGGCAAGAGCATTAAGATATAAGCACTTCATGTTATTAAGGTACAAATTTCGGACCAAGTTCTATTTTAGCAATAGCAGGCCTATGTTTGTGTGTGCATCATGAGAAGAATTTAACAAATGATTTACGAGAGCAAGAGTTGACTCACTTCCTGTAACTGTGTATTCACCCAACACAATAAAAAGGCATAAGAGAAAGTTCACTATTTCTGTGACTACTTAAAAGATATAGGATACAAGACGTTAACAGCACACTCGTCACTTGTGTATGGACACTTCTGAAAAGAATTCATATATGATATTTGTATTGAAAATCCTCTTTTCTATAAAATATCAAATTAGTCAAGAAAGTAAATATCAGAATCGAAATGTAAAAAACATAGTTTCAAAAAAGGAATAGAAGTGAAGAACCAGAATAAAGGCATTTTGACATTTAACCTTCGATTATAACATTTAACTATAAAAAATTTATAAAATCTTAGAAAACAACTAATTATCTATCTAAAAAACCGTAGGATTAGAAAATATGTTGGTTTAGCGAACGATGTAATTATGATGGAAGAATACCTGTATATGGACGATATTGTTAAAGAACTACTGCACCAGATCCTGTTATGAGGAATATTGTATCCAGTCCCTCTATATATTAAAAATGCCTTATTTGAGTTTCAAATGGCTGTTTGATGACACACACCCCCATCAAAAGGTCTATTTCTTTTAAATCGTACGTATTATCTGTGCTCTTTTAGAGGTAAGTATATGTATCTATATCTGTATAACTGTCAGAATGTATATACGAGTCTTAAAGGTCTAACTGTAACATATGAGTGTTGGTGTAGGTAGCTAAATCAGTTTATTTATAGGAGTGATGATGTGACATTCTGAGTAATATAATTTGACTTTCCTTGTATGGTATTCTCGCGTTAACTTCTTGACACATGGTGTTTGGTCTGTAATAAGGAACTATGGGTAGTCATTGCTGCAACCAGCGAAATACTACAAGGACTGAGCGTGTAGGATAAAGGAGCGATGAACTTCAAGGTAAATCATCTTTATCGTACAAACTTCAGGGTAATGAATGCTCACGATGAAAGACATTATCTGTAGCTATTTTATTTTCTCAGATGAATATGCAACTGTGACTTGGATGCATATTTATAAGAAAGGTTTATGCAAATAATCGTGATAGAGCAATGAATCCGGGCCTTTTGGTGCACTACAAATCAAAAGGTCACTTTTTCATATGGTTTTCCCAGTCACAGGTTTCTAGCTATCTACTTTTGGCAAATCCAATAGGTAGATAATCCCCCCTAAACGCAATCGCTTATCTTCTAAATAAGCACTCAAATAGAAGCAGGTACCAACATACTCATTTCTTAAGCAGGTATGTAATATAAATTTAGTAATCCCAAACACCACCTTAGTTATATTAAATCAAAATAATACGAGAAGCTAATTAAATGAGCTCACAAACACCCTGTAAAAGTTTAATATAAGTTTCACTCCTTGTAACTATGAATGCGCTTCATAATCCACTTGGATATCATGAGTGTTAAAATATATGTCGGAATCTGCTTATATTTTGAAATATCTATATGCATCAGTAAATATTCTATCATTCTATGTATATGTATCAGCATATAGATTAGAAGTGAAAAGTAAACACGACATGGAGAAATAGTTTGTTAAGAGTAACATGTCTTCACGGAAAGTTAAATGAATGAAAAACTAATATATGTAGTTTTTCACACGGGTTGAAAGTTGATGGTTATATCACCTTGATTTTAATAGTTATGCTGTGATTATCTTTAAGTTAATGTCTTAAATTTAGTATATTTAGATGCAGATATTCATCAAGGCAGTCACCGGAAAGATCATCACGTTGAAAATCAAAATCTTTGATACTATCCACAACGTGAGAACCAGGATCTAGGATTAGGAAGTTATTCCCTCTGTTCAACGGAAGTTGTTTATCAATGGGGATCATCTTAAGGAGGATAGCCGTACATGTAGAGTTGTCGTTTCATTTATTCATAATGGATCCACACTCCATCTCGTGCTTAGATGGAGTGAGCTCATGCATATATGCATCAAAACCCGGTTAGAGAAAAACATTTTTTTGTAATTCAAGAGCTCGGACACCATCAGAGATGTGAAAGCCTTTCAAAGCCATGATCCAAGATAAGAGAGGTATTAACCCGTACCTGCAGAAAATACACTCTTGAATTTAAGAATAGATTGAGAGGTTATATGCAGATAATAGTATCCTTGACAGGTTAAAACAATGTTGTGGAAGTCAACGACTCAGACAGGATTATGGAAATGAAAGACAAGATTCTTGAAGTAGAAGGCATTCCTCCATGCAAGTAGGGGCTTATCTTTGGCAAGGTTATACGTGATGACAATCGTACCTTAACAGACTACTTACTCGAGTATGAATCGGTTGTTTGTCTTACGCCTCGATCTTGTGGATCCTTTCTGATCTTTATCAACACTCTTAGCAGAAAGACTACCATAACTCTGGATGTCAAAAGGTCTGTCCGATACAATACGCTATATAAAAGGTAAGATTCAGGATAAGAAAGGTATTTACCCAAACCAGTTGAGACTGTTCTTCCTTGGAAACCAGCTCAATAATGGTTGCACCGTCTCCGACCACTCTATTAAAAGTGAATCTACTCTCAGTCTTGTGATTAAACCAAGAGGATTAAACTGTAATGATCATTCAGAAAATAAATCCTATACGCGTATTTAGAAAATGTCAAACACAAAATACAGACAAGTATTAAACAAGTACTGAATTAAAAAAAAAAGTCACTTGGGATTAATAACGATTATACTTTTGCATTGTTCTGTGGATCTGAATTTTGCATTAAACATTATGTGCTCATGGGTATCAATTAATGAAACATAATAAGAAAAAACTATAGCAATATCAAAATATTGAAGCGTTTTTTATATGCTTTGGTTGCAGGGTAATAACACAGTCCAAGACTTCTCAAAGAAGAATACACAAACTCAAGTGATGGGACTCATCAGTACATGGCTATATGCACACGTTTAAGCCAGATTATATAAATACGCTTCTGTATATGCATCTGGTCCAAATGTAAGTGCATATCTTACTTTTTGAGGGCATTTTCCCTTAGCCTCCGTACTTTTCTGGATGGCATCCAAGTGCTGCTGTTGCCATGAAACGTTGATTCTCTTCGCTTTTGTAGCTGTTACCTGGCACTACATTTCTTCCATTTTGATGTCTTCAACATAATTAGTTTGAATTCGACTGACAACATTGCAAATAAGTTGAAGGAGAGATGCTCTCACAGAAGATCGTTAACTATTGGCTCCATATAGAAGAGGTTCAATCACACAAGAGGCTCAATGGATACAGAAATTGCACAAGATTATTGGTAACTTACTGATGTTTTGAATACTTGCGACTTATATTTTTTACTTGACCCATGGTTTCAGAGTAGGTGTGTGAAAAACGACCCGACCCATTGCGACATTGACACTGGCCAAAATCTAGCTCCACGTGCAACGAAGGTTAGTGCTTTTTCTGTATTGGCTGCTTTCTGAAACCTCTGCATACTCTTACCGTTTGTTTGGCTGCTATGTCAAACTTTTGACTTCTGATCTTTTGTAACAAAGTAAACAATAACTATCGAATTTTAGAACGAAATTATTGAATATACACAAAAAAATGTATTTATTTAATTTCATACAAAAAATGTGTTGTATTTATTTAAACCTGAAGGCATTTACGGATAGACTTGATAAAATATATATATTTTATATATAAACTATAACTTACCTTGATGGAGATGGCGATACTATCAGAAAACTTGAATGGCACACTCAACAAATCTACAACTTCAGCATCTGCTTGGGTTAGTCATTAGTGAGCTAGGTGGCGCTTACAACAGTGGCCAAAATAATGTTACTAACGCATTTTTGTTCTGGTAAGGGACACGCACCTTAAACCCCACAAAGTATACACTACAACTTTTAATGCATATGGCACTATGCAGGTACTTAGATTAGTTGAGATATCGTATGTTTATGACACAAAACATATTGTAGACGAACTTTGATAAGAGGAAATATGGCTTATGTAATAAAACTACTTTTGAGCCTAATCCAGGCTACTACAGGTTCAGAATTAATGTTTGACTTTCACTTTTGATGTCAAATTCTTTTAAAGATTGTAACTCTAATGGAATCATGTTTGTTTCTTACAATGGGAACCAAGAAGATACGTGCTTACTCAGATTGTGCCTAACATATGTCAACTCAAGCAGATGCTGGGGATGAAGGTGCTATCTACACGCTTTATGGAAATCTTTTCTCATAACGTAAACAGATGTGTGTAAATTCACATCTTAAATTATGCTTCTTTGATTCAATCAAGCTTAAATGGAGTTAAGAGTCATTTTTTATTCTAAACTTCAGCTTGTTGTTTTTGAAATGGATTATGCATCACATGGAAGCATTAGCTTAAATTTGTCTATTCCAAACGAATTCCAACTTTATATATGTTATTGACATGTAAACAAATGCTCAAATACTCTTGTCTATTCAAGTTAAGACCGATTTGTGGTGGAACTTGAAATGCGCCTACTGCTATACTAATTATGGATGGAGGCGAGAGTCAATATTTCTATATTGTTACGAAACGAACTCAACTGTTTTTTTGGTTATAATCACTATCAAAACACATCCAAACAGAGGTGGGCAAATTGATTTTTTTTTTAATATTGATCGGTTTTTAATCCTGTTCGATTTGAATCAGCTGGTCAACAAATTGGTTTGACTTAAACTGAATATGTTGAAAACCGGTTTATTGTTAGATATTACTGGTTTTTAACCAGATCGAATCAGTTTTAACCGATTTTTAACTGGGATAGATCGATTTTAACTGGACTTTCACCGGATTTTAATCTGATCCCGGTCATTTTATTAAAACACGTAAGAGTCTTACGTATAAGTACAACACTTATCATACTAACTACTATAATTAATTAATTACAATAATAAATAAGATAACACATGAAGTTTGATTTTTTGATTTTACTATACTTATATAAACATAATGCAAAGTACTAATTTGAAATTACTTACTTGCATGCATGTAAATGTTTATCATTCAATTAACATTATCTTTATGTTGATTACTAACACCACTGCTTTTACCGAAGACTGTTTCTCCCACAGACCACATAGATAGCATTGGAACATATTGACTAAAAGAGACGGAAGAAAGGCTATACACTAATATTTTTGTTCAAAAGGACTCGATAAACAAAATATGATGTATATAATGCAAAAGATCATATATTATGTTATTGTACATTTTGATGCAATTGATCTTTGAATTACTTTATTAATCATGCTTACAAATACTTATCAACTTGATTGGATATTTTCCGAGTTTTTTTTTTAATTTCAAGAGAAGTTGAAAGTTTGGATATTCAAAGATCATAGGAACTATTGAAGGTTGGATATTGATAAGATTGTGAAAGCGGTTCACAATGATGCCAACTATATCTTTGGTACTGAAAATGAAATCGGAGATATGTGCTGATGTATGCTTATTTAAATTTAATAGAAATGTGTTCTTTTATTAAGAAGGTTTTCTTAGAATTAAGACCAATGGCAAGTAATAGAAGAAATCGATGGACAAGTACATAATATTTGGCTCATTTGTTTTTTATTTCATTTGTTTGATTTTAGATGGAAAAAAATTAAAATGACTTAAAATTACCTTGAAAAGGAGCACGTGAAGCACATGGTGAATGGGAAGTCTTAAATCGTTTAGTGAATTTGTATTAATTTGTGTGTCACAGATGTACGCAACTTATTAAAAGTCAAAAAGACAACCTTAAACATTGTACGTAATTATTATAACGGAGCGACAAACGTTGTTTTTTAAAAAAAGTTAGAAACCGAACTCAACCGTTGATTTATGTACGTCCGAATATTAATATAACCAAAGATTCACATGGGTCAAAACACGTCCGTTAGGTGGGCTAAGCCATAAAAATATCAAAGATTAGTTTACCCTTAGTTTTTTAAAACAAAAACGAAACACACTGCCAACAAACTATAAATAACACACAAACGTACATTTAAAAAAGATTTACAAAACGACCCCGCCCGTTGGGCGGGTTATGACGCTAGATAATAAATTTAGTAGCAGCTGATAATAAAATATATACTTATGATGCATTTTTTTCAGAATATTAAAAAAAGTTAAAAAAATATTAACTATGCACGTATATGGAAATGATGCAAATTGAGTTACAAAATATCCACTTTTTAATTCAGTAAGATCTGCTATGGAGTTGATGATCGTATAAAATACTAACAATATACCCCCAATAGCTTCTAACTTCCAGCCTGTAGTAAGTTTAAAAAAGATCCATTCTTTAATTTAGTAGTATTAACATTTGTTATATGGAAGTCGTGGCCATTTAATTTAGTATTAAAGTTTTTTTTGGGAGAGGGTAGGGTAGATGTACATACATATATGATTAGACATGGACAAAGCGAATTTTTATCAAAATCTGATCGGTTTTTAAATCGACTCGATTTGAGTCAATCGGTCAATAAATCTATTGACATAAAATCGGATCAGTGTGAAACCAATTTTCCTTTCGATTTGATCCGACTTATAACCAGATCATATCAGTTTTAATATATTTTTAACCGAATCGATTCGATTTTAACCGGGGTTTCATCGTTTTTAACGGGTACATGTAATTTTACAGACCAATTTAAGAAAAATAGGGTTCACAATAATTTTCTAAAAAAAATACAAAAAGATATTTACATAACCAAAATTCACATATCAAAGATTAGTTTCGTTTAAGTTTTATTTCAAAAAAATGCATCACACTGCAAACAGATATAACCAATACAAAACATACTTTTAAAAAAGAGTTACAAAACAAGTCCGTTGGGTGGCCAAGACAAAAAAACATAACACTAAAACACAGTCGTACTCTTAAAAAATACACAAAACAAACCACCAAATAAGACGCAAAATAAATATAAATATGTGTATAAAAAATGAACAAAACATGTCCGTTGGGTGGTCAGAACCTAAAAAAATTGAAAAAAATAAACACAAGTGCAAATACATAAACCTAAAACACAAACATGCACTTAAAAAACATTTACGAAACGACCCCGCCCGTTGGGCGGGTTACGACGCTAGTATACATATATATATATATATATATATATATATATATATATATATATAATCCAAGTTATATATATATATTAAAATAACACTTTCTCAGTCTGGCCTTGTCGGTAACTCGGGAATTCTTCGGCACCGTTATAGTCATAAGATTTTTAGACATTTTTAGAAAAATGTTTATAGTTAAAAGATTTTGAAATGTTTTATTCAAACCTTGGTTTTAAAAATCTTTCGTTCTCTATAACGAGAGCTCTGGTACCAAACTGTAACACCCCCAAATTAATACAACTCAATACAGCGGAAGACTAGTTGGTGTTACGGGATAGCACATTACTCACATCATAGACAACGCTTAAAATTCGCGTCGTTTAATAATAAAACATTTCCATTCATAAATATCAGATTTACATAGGTCCCAAGTCATATTATTTCATACAAAGTTTAAAAAGATTTGAATGGAAATTGTTATTTAAGTGCGGGCCATGAATTCTTGTTGTCTTCCCGAGAATTACCTTCAAGTACCTGAGATAAAACATGTTAAAAGAAAAGGGTCAGCGATAACGCCGAGTGAATTCATAGAGTTTAATAAATTCCATCAATATAAATTTGGTATAAAATTATTACCAAAAATCATTTCGTACAAATCATTGCAATAGGCCATAAAATAGCCAAAGTCATTTTTATACAAATCCTTATCGAAAATCATAATATAGGCATTTGCCTTAAAAATCATTATACGAGCCAATGTCGTAAAAACATCATACAATACGTTTTATAACGTTGTATAGATTAAATAAAAGCCGTTATATGAATATGGTTATATAAAACCAAAACACGAACATAATATCAATAGTATGACCCCGTATTGCTAGTCAGGCAATACATCGTAATTCGATGCGTACAGCAGTATTTCGTTAATTGGATTATTATAAGCCGCATGACATTGTTACCTTACTAAACCAAACAACGGGTAGCTAGCCCGAAACTCATTTGCCCATCTAAATTAGCGTGTCGTCACAAAGGTCACGCTATGTAAATCTTCTCATACATAAATTCGCTTACCAATCAATGTGGCACGACGGGGATCAACCGTCAAGGCGCGAACTGGGGTGATCGTCCCCAAATAGTACTATTATATGCATAAGCGTCTACCAAATCCCGGTAGTTCACAATTCATGCTAATGGGACTTTTAGTGACATAACCTAACTTTAATAATCCATTTAATTTCATCTATCGGGTCATATAATCATTCATCGGGTCATACAATCATTCGGGTCCAAATCAATAAAAAACAATCGGGACAAATGTGTCCTATTTTATAAAAACTAACATGTTATCTCCCTCGCGAGTTTATAAAATATTTCATAAAAACATTTAAAAAGAGTGTGAGGCTATGAACTCACGTTGATGTGGGAAAGCGGGTTATCGGTGATTCGGATGTACGGTACGTGCTTCAATCACGGAAACCTAGACAAATAATACTCGTCTTAGACTCATGTCCAATGACTTTATAAAAAAATAACAATTATGTATACATATCATGATTTTATATATATGATGATCAAGTGGGTTTACATATTCTCATTTACTCATTTTAGTGTTATGTGTTGATAACTTTTTAAACTAGTTTACTAGTTTTACCTATTTACATGTTTTAGGCCCAATAGGACCATTACAAGCCCAATATCTTATATTAGCCAAATTATACTTTTATTATCAGTATCAGACTTTACATGTTTGGCCCAAATAGGCTAAGCCTAATAAATACGTTTATTAGTGTTTTAGCCCATTTTGTTGTATTATTAGTCCAATATGCTAACTTAGCTCGTTAATGTCCGTATGTTCTATAGTTCGGGTTTTATCGGTTTTTACTTGTTATATATGTTTATATATCAGTATATGAGTTTATAAAAGTTTACATTAGACGGGTCCAACCGTCTAAGTTTTATTTAACAAAAACGTTAATTTTACGGTAATAGCCGAAAAAGTCGTAAAAATCATGTTTACAGTTTTATAACTTATAAAACTTATCAAACTACCATTTTTATAAAATGTCCATTTATTTATCCATATAAATTTTTATATAAATGTATTATATAAGTTAGTGGGTTTTAATTCACATTTTATACTATATTTACTTGAGTGCTTATATAATACTATTATACTTTAATTTCCAAAATCTGATTTTTACTTTCATGTTCACCAAAACAGCCATATCTAGAGTTCTATATGGAGATAGAAGCTCAAATTTTTATGACATAAACTACATGATATGTGCTCCATTTAACTCTTTATATCTACTGTTGAATCAGCCTCTAAGTATTTTCTAAAAATCGTCCAAAACAGTGAACTCAGATTTGTACTCTAAACTTGTTTTGATCATATCTCACTCATCCTAATGATTCCATTGCATGGCCAACTCTCACATGTGTACAAGACATATTAATTACTGTATATCCATTAATCTATGCCATTTTATCAGTTCATCACATGGTTCTTTACTGTTTTATACAGCCAACAATTTAAACAAGATTTTTGCCTTGTTTCTTATAGTTTTTCATCTTTTTAACCATGTTTATCAACACCAAATCCCCACACAATATTTTTAATCATCATTCATCATCATATACATATACATAAGTAAAATAAATACAAGATTACATAATCAAAAATAACAAGATGATAGGAAGAAATAATCTCTATACCACCAAAGTGATGAAATGATGAGATTTTGATGAACAAGGCTTGGTTCTTGTCACCACATCTTTAACTTGGCAAATGAACTTTTTGAGATCTTCATAGTTATGAATACCTTCTTGAAAATCAGCCCTTGGACTCCATAAAATTTCCTTTTTACTTGTTAAAATCACCTCCAATCACCTTCTTTTTATGTAGCAATCAACATATGTTGATTCTAGATGATGTTTATGGTTGAATTTTGATGGATGGTGATTGTAGGAGTGATGTTGGACGTTCAACATAGGGAGAGAAAGAGGGATGGAGAATTTTTCCTTCTCTTGTTTTTGCATGTATGAGAAAGTTTTTTTGGTTTAGCTAGTTTTTTGTTAAGTGGTTTGTAAGGCTCTAAGGACAAGTGTCCTTAGAGTGTGTGTTATGTTGACACCAAAGTGGTGTGTTGGTAACTTGTCTTGCCACCCATAGTGGGGGTGAGACAAGTGTATACTTGTTTCATCCCCACTAATTTACGGGTACTCCTCGATTCTAGTTTCCTCGTTTTAAGTGCCCTCGGGTCGTTTTAAGAAAAATGTTTTTATAAATTATGAATCTACGACACAAAACGAATGTAATAAAAATTGTCTCATAAAAAAACGAAGCACAAAAGCGTAAATACGTAAAACTAGGGTTTCCGGTTTAATCGCAAAAGACACTAAATTATGCACGTAAATCCTAATTTCATCCCGTAAATTTGTGAGTTTATGAACCAACACAAATTAAAATTCCAAAATAATATTCGAGAATAAATTTATTTTCTGAAATGTCGGACTGTCAACAAAAAACGGTGTATGTAAATATATGCACGTAACGTAGAGTCCTCCGGTTTAGACGTAGTCGATGCTACTTTAAGATGTAAACCCAAATTACTTCCCAAAAATAAGTGAGTTCATATTATAACATTAAAATAATATTTTCAAATAAATATTGAGAATAAAATATCAATCATAAATTGACGGATTGTCACAGATAATGTGTTGAATTCCGTGACATTATAACAAATATCTTTCAAAAAATATTTTAGTTAGCTGGGAGGGGTTGTGCTTTGCATCACTGTGTCCATGATGTCTTATGTTCAATATTCAAGATGTATTGACCCGATTTCTGCCTAAGTTGTAAGGAGGGCTTCTTTCTTTACACCCTTTATCTTTACATTTCTTTTTAATTCTTCAACCCCTTCAATGCATACCAATACGTCATCACTAGCACCTTGTTGTGATTGTTCCAGTGCTAACTTAAGTACTTGGTCGACATTCTGCTACGTTCACAATCGTTCTCCATCTTTCCTAGGGACTACTATTTCTAGCTATGGAATTGTCCTTGGGAAGATTCCTCTGGTTCTGAAAGAATCATTGGACATATACCTAATCCTACCACCCTTTTTACACCACTACCGTTGTAAATTAAGTGTGTTTTGGTTAAGTAATTTTCACCAGAAAAATCCCTTGAAAATCACTAAAGGTACTTGTGATACAAATATCAAATGTTTTTTGTACCTTAGTGTTTTTGTTATCACAAACGCTCCCCTCAACATGTGAAAAGCACATATTAAGTTGGTTTTTACATTAAGTCCTTTTAACCTTAGCCACATATATTTACAAGTATCCTTAACCCCATTTTCTCCCCTTATCCAAAATGTTAACCGTTAATATTTTGGATATCAACGGATTAACTGATCTTGGATTAAAATGAGATTCCTTTGTAAAACCTCACTTTGATAAGCAGACCATTACATGACAATTATGGCGTGTCATCAAAGCATGTAAGGTAATATGTCTTAAAATATAAATGACCATAAAGGAAAGCCAGAATCAAACATAAACCCAAAACATGCATAAAGTAAATGAAATGCAAAAGGAAAAGAAGTATAAGGTAGCTCTCATCCTATGCACATACTCTCCATGCTCAAGTCTGTCCTTGGGTACCTGTTGTTTGGGTCATGGACAGAAAGAAAATACACGACTAAGCAATACGCTCAGTGAACGGATATAATGACATGATAAGAATAACTGAAACATAATTAAAAGATCTGAAATGCAGCGGAATATGTGCAAGTCCTAGAAAACCTTGAACATGTTCTATAAACTGGTTTATACTGAAAAGTCTGATGTTTATGTTTATACTAAAAAGTCTGATGATCATGCATGCAAAGTAAATTAAATGCCAATATCTCATATAGGTTATGATATATATCAACATGAATGAATACATAGAGGGGTGACCTCGTCATGCAATTAGAGGGGTGACCTCTAATTATATAAGTCTGGGTGGAGGGATCAGCTCTAATGTGACGGATGTAGAATACACACCATAGTCACCGTGTAAATATGCAAAACATGTACTAGGATGCACCCATACGCCCACATGATAATAATAATATTGGCCAAATAACTGAAAGGGACGCCGCGAGAAATCACTCTCGTCGTGGAGGAGTCATAACACTGGTGTCTCAAGTGTTATGGTACCTCCATAACTAGGTGAACATGGCATGCGTGTATATAGCTCAGGCAATTTAAAATGATAACATGGTAATTACTACAAAATTTTTATAACATGTAAACTACTAGGAAAAATAGATGGCAGCAAACGGGGAATCCTAATCATGCATAGAAAGAGAGTGTACATACTGAAGGACGGAATATCCGTACCTTATGTCCAGTAACGATGAAAGAGGAAAGGCGGAAAGTAATCTACTCCGACTTCACGAGTGCTACATAATAAAGGACGTGAATGAGTTTTATGCTCATGTATGACTGACTGGTTCTTAGTTTAGTTTACTTGTTCTTGACATGTTATACTTGTTCTTGACTTGTTTTACTCATTCATGACTTGTTTTACTTGTTCATGACTTGTTTTACTGTTTCATGTTTTATCATGTAGTTTCTTAGTGTTTTCATGTGTTCTTAGTTAATGTATTTCATGTCTCATGTGTTATTATACATAATGTTTTATAATGAGTAACTTTCTAAAAATAGCAGGTTTCTATATACAGTAATTTTCCAAAAATAGCAGGTTTCCATATATAGCAACTTTCCAAAAATAGCAAGTTTCTAGAAATAGTGAGTTTCCAGAAATAGCAAGTTTCCGTAATTAGTAAGTTTTCAAAAATGGAATGTTTCTATAAATAGCATGTTTCCATAAATAACATGTTTCCAAAAATAGTATGTTTCTATAAATACCATGTTTCCAAAAATAGTAATAAGCTTGTTCAAATAAGCATGTGATATAAGCTAAAGCTTAATGAATATATTTTAATAAGTCATGGTTTATTAAATGTCATAATATATAGTAAAGTTCATTAATAATAAATACTTTAGTTTAACATGATAATTATTAATTAATAATATAATCCATGATTTATAATTGATTATTAATTAATAATATAACTTGATTTTGTATTAACAAAACTTTACCATAACTTGATTATTGTATAATTAAATTAAAGTAAGATATTAATTTAAATAATCCATGAATAAAATGTAATTAAATAATTAAGCTAAGTCCATCATTAATTTAATTAAATGTGACATGTAATTTATCATGAGTAATTATATACCATATTATTATAAGTGTATAGTTTAATTAATTAATGGCCATGTAAATTTCATGATTAAATAAATAATTTAACATAACCTAAGTCTTGATTTAATTTAGCAAAACATTTAACCAAACACACCCTTGGTGTGTTTTCGTGTACCCAAGCCCTGAAATAGCCCTTACCGAGACCCCATGGTCTCGGCTTGATCGAACCAACAACTAAACACCACATCCGCAAGGCTGTGGCTTCCTGCTGCCGTCGGCCCAACAGCCACCGGCTTCAGTCGGTTGCCACTGCTGGTTTACTCTTCCCACCAGCAGTAGCCCGTGCCCACTGCTATGTCATAATACCCACCGAGAGCTAACTGCTCTCGGTTGTCACCGCCCAGTCAAACGCCCCACTGTTGGGGTTTGTTTATGTTGCTGCTGCCCAAAGGAAAATAGCCCTCGACTATAAAATCAAACCGAGAGCACCCCCTTGGAAAAAGGGTTCTCGGTTTTTGGTTTTCGTGTTAGATCCAAACAATACCCTATTCCAATCACTGATTAATTTTTCTTAACATGTTCATGCATTTGTTTTAAAAGAGAATCATGATTTATAAATAAAAGAGAGAAATAATGATTACCGAATCCACGTTAATTAAGAATAAGCAAACACGAACACAACCCGAACCAAGATCAAAATTCTTTTTCCTTCTTCCATTTTTGGTGTTTCTGTCGGCGGCCACAAACCAACACAACCCTACCTTCTTTATTTTTTTTACTTGAAAATGAGAATGAAAGTATTTTCCTGTGTTTTGATAAAATTATTTATTGGGCCAGGCCTTTGGGCCCTTTTCCTTTTTTCTTTTAAACGCCGGCCAAACAGCCCCCTTAATATACTTATTCGTTTTTCGTGTTTTATTTAATCTCGTGGAATAATATTCGTGACGTATGTTCGTGTTTTAATCATTTTTCGTCTCGTCGTTCATTTTTTATTATACATACATACTTATAATTAAATAATTAAAATGCGTAATACTTGTCTTGATACATTAAATATTCATGGTACGTGTCCTGTATTAATTTAATTATAAAAATTTAATTAATCCGTGTTGTCGTGTATTTAATGCTTCATGTATTTTATGCGGGTTTGCAACTCTTCCCGTCTAACAGAATAATTCTTCCTCGAATTAGAGACATGATATGGCTGAAAGAACATGGACGTGACGTGGCTGAAGAGAACATGGAACGTGACGTGGCTGAAAAGTATATACTTGGACCGTGGAAGGAAATGATGATGCAAAGTCCATATTGACTCCACCGCTTCCCAAGTGACTTCCCGCTCGGGATGGTTCCTCCAAAGGATCTTGACGAAAAGAAATAATCTTGGTCTTCATGACCATGTCTTGACGATACGGAAAAGTTTCTGGTTCGTCAACGTAAGATATATTCTTACAAATCTGATTGAGTGGATAAGAAATAACGTGAAGAATATACATGAAATGATACAATACGAAATAACATGAAAATAGTGGTATTAGCAACCTCTGACCAATGATACGCGAGACATATTGGAAACGTATACGTGAACAATTGTAAACGTGATACGTGAGCAATTGTGAACGTGATACGTGAACATATGGTGACTGATAAATGATACATATGGTGAACGTGATACGTGAAACATATCATGATCATGATACGTGAAACATATCGTGAACGTGATATGTGAAACATATCGTGAACGTGATACACGAAACATATCGTGAACGTGACACGTGAAACATATCGTGAACGTGATACGTGAACATATGATGACTGATAAATGAATCATATGGTGAACGTGATGCGTGAAACATATCATGAACGTGTGATAACGAAGGGGGTATCTCCCAATGGTACGCGATGAGACGTGAAGTCTGACGTGAAACGTCTGTCCGAGGATAGAAAGTTGTGCTAAACTTGAGTCTGGTCTCCCAAGTTTTCCCCAACCCCTTTCCAGAACGAAATGTGAAACGTAAATCGTGAGATAGAATACGATCTTGAACGTGAATAATGTCATGAATGTGAATGCGAAAAGAAAATCGTGAAATGGGCAAGGACGTGAACGCGTACAAGTTCGTGATCGCGAACGTGAGACGTAATCGCGAGCGTCAACATAGACGTGAACGTGAACGTAAAATTTCTATGATAGGATTGTTGATGGAATACCATGAAATCATAAAATCTCATGTTGAAATATCTCTATCAACTTGTTGACTGCATAATTCTTACGGATAAGTAGGAAATGTGCAGACTTGTCAACGATCGATAGCAACTCCGATAGCATCATGCCTCCTCTGAGTCTGTGGTAGTATCGTAATAAAATCTATGGAGATCTTTTCCACTTCCATTCGGAAATATCTAAGGATTGAAATAAACTACTAGCATGTTGGCGTTCTATCTTAACGTACTGGTATGTCAGGCATTTAGATATGAACGTAACTGCATCTTGTTTCACCGCTCTACCAAAATATGGTTTGAGATCATGATACATCCTTGTAGAACCTGGGTGCATAGACGTTGGAAAAACTATGAATCTCGGTAAATTAGACCTCTCTTGGTGTAGGATCCTCTGGAACACACAATTTAGTGTAGGATTCTCTCCTTTACACCTAAGCTTAGTCATGGTAAAACTAACCGTGAGAAACAATGTGATTCAGAGTGTCACTGTACTCAACCAAAATTCGTACTTGGAAAAATTCAGTGTATAGTTTCTGTTGTCGTATAATTTGTAACATAGTGCTAGGATGATCTTCGTGCTCTTATCTAGACTTGGAGAAAGATCCTAATTTTATTAAAGAACATAATGACGAACTGTCCAAGAATTCATGAAAATTCGATTTATCAAGTCCATAATTATAGTTGGGGCATTTGTGAGACCAAAAAGGCATAACCACGAATTCTTAGTAACCATAACGTGTGCGAAAAGCAATCATGGAAATGTCATGCTCTTTCACTCGCAACTGTTGGTATCCTGATCGTAAATCAATACTGGAAAAATGTTTAAAGTCTGGTAGTTGATCGGATAGATTATTAATACTTGGAAGAGGATAACTATTATGAATGGTGATCATGTTCAATTTACGGTAGTCGATGCATAATCTCATGCTACCGTCCTTATTCTTTGATAACAGAATTGGTGCACCCCATGGTGATACACTCGGGCGAATAAAAATCATCCCAACAATTCTTGCAGCTGATCCTTCAACTCCTTGAGCTCAATGCCAAACTTCACTTCACGAATGGGTGGTATACCTGGAAGTTCTTCTGGAAATGCATTTGGGAATTCTGAACAATTGGCTGGTCATGGGATTAATAACTTCAGAAAACAGGTCACAAATGATAGCTAGAAGATCTTCGTAGCCATGGAATAATAGAGCGCGTTCTTGTAAATCATAAACAATTTGTAAAGATTCTCCTGGTAGTAAAACATGACGAATGTATTCGGGAGCCTGAATATCGCCGAATATGACTCGATATGAATGGAAACCAATCGTAGCGTGACGTGCTGCTAATCAGTCCATAATCAGAATCATATTAAACTCACTTATGTCCAAGGAAAGTGCGTTAGCAGAAATTATCTTATCGTCAAACTGAAATGAAAGCCTTTATATACATGGGTGATACAACGGCTTCTTTTATGGACATGGATATATGTAAATGTGATCGAGAAATGGAGGTGCCATGTCAATACATGAAGTAAACGTGTTTTGCCCATATCCAACGGAGCAAATACTTTGTGTCCAAACATGAACAATACGTCACTGATGGTACCTGGGATTCTAGGGGTGTGATCTACAAATGGCACAACAGAATGGGTGTACCCCTTGGAGGGTATCCTGAATTACTGAGGGCCTGGTTAAGAAGATATACGTGAGTCACGTGTCTTGACTTGTGCCTTGAAAAAATATTCGTATGACATGTGTCTTGACTGGTGTATTGACGTGTATCTTCTGAAACTACATGTGGGACATGTGTCTTGACTGATGTCTTGACATGTGTCTTCAGAAAACATACGTGAGACATGTATCTTGACGGATGTCTTCCGAAAATATACGTGAGACTTGTATCCTGACGGATGTCTTGACATGTGTCTTCAGATGTGAAAACGAATAAAGTTGAAAGTTTTTGGTCATAATACCTTAATTGGCGGATCGGTTGGACCGCTGACCTTTGTACCTTTGGTCACGTCTGTTACCGGAGTTTCTGTTGTTATTGCTAGAATAGTTGTTGTCATTGTAGCGTCACTACTTCCTTTTCTATCTGTTGGAAATACGTTTTACGTATATAGAAAGTCTCGGTCACTCCAACAATGTAGTTATAGACTCGTAGTAGTGTTTAGTTTCATTTATTAAATATCCCGACACATGAGCATGTTCATGGTCCGGAGACCTAAGTCCATTAAGGACTTGGGTATTTAAACCTCTTTCCACCATGGAAAGAGGTGTTGGTTGTTCATTTCTTACTTTTCATAATACAAGTTTCTTTCACTTCTCTCTCTAAGTTTCTCTCTCTAGAAAAACATCAACCCTCTTGATTCATAAAGATTATCATTGTTCTACAATTGGTATCAAGAGCTATGGGATGAAATAAAGATTGGTTTTGTGTTGTTCATACTTTTCTAAGTGTGTTCATGTGTATTTGATTGATTTTTCCAAAAGTTACAAATTTTTTTCGTGTTCTTTGATTCCAAGTGATCTACATATCTTCTAAATAGTTCTAGTAACGGTTTGGTGATATTCGTTTGGTTAGAATCACGTTTTTCAAGGTAAAAATCCTTTCTTTCTTGGTGATCTTAAGTCTCGGACTATTTTTCAGGGGTACGATCTGACTGTGTGTTTTCATAAACCCTGGGGGTTTCTACTTGCGATCTATAGTCACGATCCATTGTTACGATCTAACTGCGATCATTACTTAGATCCACGCTACTATCCACCAAGTACGATCACGTAGTACGATCCATAAGTACGATCCAAAGTACGATCCAGAATCCATTGCTTAGTACGATCCATCAGCACGATCCAAAGTACGATCTAGACTACGATTGCTTAGTACGATCCAAAGTACGATCTAGACTTCGATTGCTTGGTACGATCAGGTTCACTACGATCAGGGTGCGATCAGGTTCACTACAATCAGGGTACGATCAGGGTGCGATCAGGTTCACTACGATAACGGTGCGATCAGGTTCACTACGATCAGGGACGATCAGGGCACGATTGTTCAGTACGATAGCTCACTAGGATAGGGGAGTACGATCGCAATCCGATCTGGGAGTCCGATCAGAGTACGATCAGCTATAGTTTGCAATACTTAGAGGATTTTCCATCTTTGTTTTATTTAGAGACATTAACAAAAACACACAATCAAAAGATCTTAATATCTTTATTTAAACAACATTAAAACACATAATCTTATTTCATTGCTCGATCATTTTTGATAATCTTTTTTCAAGGGATCACAAAATGAACTCAAATTCATATATGCCAACTATGACTTCGCTTACCGATATCTCGATCATTTCGGGAACCGATACTCGCCCACCTTTGCTCATCAAAGATTTATTTGAAGCATGTCAAGGTCGCATGAGAACGTACATCATGGGCAAACAAAATGGTCGACTTATGCTTCAATCAATTGATAAAGGTCCATTAGATTGGGGAGAGGTTACCGTCAACAATGTGACAAGGCCAAGGGAGTATCATGAGTTAACCGATGCCAACAAAATCATTACAGATGCCGATGAGAGGGCTGTTCAGACAATTCTTCAAGCCCTTCCACCCGATATCTTTCAAATGGTAAGTGAACATACAGTGGCAAAGAATCTTTTGGATCGACTTGCGGTTTTGCTACAAGGGACATCTCTCACTAAGCAAGAACAAGAGTGTCAATTGTATGATTTGTTTGATAGGTTCAAATACATTCCAGGGGAGACTCTTCATGATTTTTACTGGCGTTTTACCACTTCGATGAATGACATGAACGTCTATAATCTTAGGATTGAACAGTTTCAGTTAAACACCAAGTTTTTGAACACATTACCCCCTGAATGGAGTCAATATGTCACTGATGTCAAGATGATTCACGGTTTACACAAGTCCAATTTAGATCAACTCTATGCTTTCTTACAACAACACGAGAAGCATGTGATCCAAAACCGAATCTCTCAGGGATCTTATCATGAACCAATGGCATTATTGGCAAACCATCCTACACTGTCATACCACAACTCTCAGCTTGCTTTAGGACACAAATCTTCATATCAACCTGTGTATCAAACACCAAGCTTCCCATAGTACTCGATTCTGCCACCGCCGCCTACATCGTATCATCAACCAGCAACATCATCATCACAAGGAGATTCACACCCATTACCTTATGCTTCACACCAGTATTCACCGTATCAACCTCAAACAAACCTTGCTTGTACCTATCCACAACTTGAGGCTCCTCAACCTCATTACTCACAACAAGTCAGTGCTCCATCCAATCAGATTATAGCTCAAGCAGCACCAGCATTCTACTGTGAAGATGACATCCCTGTCCCTGAATTTAGACAAGGAGATAGCCCTACTGATATCCTTGCTCCGATGTCTGCTTATTTAAGTCAAACATTGAACAAACGAGGTTACAGAGGTCCAACAACACCTAACAATCAGTTAAGGAACTCGTCTAACTCTCGACAACAGGCAACAATTCAGGACGGAAGAGTCATGGTGCAACCACTTCAAGGGAGATCTAATTCGTCTACTGCTGGTGCAAGTTCATCCAATACTACTTCTACAAGAGCAAACGGCACTGGTAAAATGAAGATGGTTATTTGCTACAACTGCAAAGGGGAAGGGCACATGGCCCGAGAGTGCAAGCAACCTAAGAGGAAAAGGGACGACACATGGTTTCAGGAGAAGATTTACCTGGTGAATGCTCAAGCCCAAGGTCGTGAGCTTGATGAAGAAGAATTGGCATTCCTTACAGATCCGGGAGTAGCGGAAACTGATGGTCTCACAACAGTCATCACCAACAATGCTGCATATCAATGTGATGATTTGGATGCATACGACTCTGATTGTGATGATCTTAACACCGCCAAAGCAGCTCTCATGGCAAATCTTTCACTTTATGGAGCTGATACAATTTCTGAGGTACCACATACTGATACAGATACTAGTATTGTACCTTATCAAGTTGAGCAAATGTCTTAGTATTCGGAACAGCCTCCGGTGGTTAGTAACTCAATCGACGAGACAAACAATGATAGCAATATCAGTGAAAGTCCTTAGACTTTGAGTGAACCACAACCGGGAGCTATTACGACTACCAATTTGTCTGCTCAACCTGATTTGGTTATGGTCCCGGCATCTTTGCTTAGCCAAATGAATAACGCGGTCCTTGAAACCCTTAATGCTAATCAGACTTTATCTGCCGAGCTTGCTTTGCATAAGGACAAGGTTAAAACCTTGGAAATGACTCCTGTGTCCACTACCTTAATCAATCCTGAATTTGATAGGTTTAGGAAAGTTCAAGTGGACAATCTTCTAGAAATTGAGAGTTTAAGAGCAAATCTTTCGAATGAACTTAAAGAAAAAGAGTCAGTTGTAACTAATTTTCAACAGCTTCAAACGGATTTTGAAATTCTTGAGTCCAAATAGATTGAAATGAAAATTAAGACGTCTGAAAAAAATAAAAGAAACAGAAATTAAGCTTTTAAAACAATATGCTGCCTCACACCTAGTACACTTTTTTCATGCATCATTTAAAGAGTTTAATCTATCGCGTCTCATAGACTTACCACCTAACCCAGGGTATGCAAAGCAAGCGCTTCACCACAATCCACAACTTTATGATGCAACCAAGTTAGGATTAGTATTAGATCCGATTGTGTTCTTGAATGATTCTAAGTGTATGACACCATATGATGAGAAGCGGTTAAAATTACTTCCTACATATCCTGAATATGATTATGCTCAAATGAATGCAAAAAATGCTACAATAGATCTTAGAACTCGATTTAATATGCAAAAGAGAACTATCCAAACATCAACTTTCATGCCTACTAGAGAATGCCTTAGTATAATTTCTACACTCGTCAACTCGGACCAACCGAAGGAAATTCCTAGAAATCTTCTGTCGTTAGTATGGTAAAGCTCAGCGTGGAAGAGCTTGGGCGATACCTTACCGAGTTTGACAAGTTCATCCTGGAATGTACGACTTCAACGGCTCAAACCGCTGGAGAATGGGCGTTCGAACACATGAAAACAGTGTTTGAGAAAGAGATCGTTTCGTTTGTGGACCATATTAAACAAGGAGTCTATGATCTAGCGTGTAATCTATGTTTTGAAATTGGTGAAGTTCAAAAAGTTTTCTATGAAATGGATGATGCTTATGAACAACATTTAATTGAAAAGGAAAAGATTTTATCCGAATATGACCGATTTTTAGAACATATGGTGTCTCTCGAAGTGATGCAAGTTGTTACTGTTAAATATACTCATGAAATTTCATCTACTGTGAATATTTGTGATGGTGTGCATGAATCTGTGAATACGGTTGAACATGTGAATACTGTAGATAATCATTCTTGTCATGAATCCAACGCTAAATTTTTAAAGCTTCAAGATTCGTATAATACACTCTCAAAAAGTTTTAATGAGCTTCAACAACATTCTATATCTCTTGAAATTGAGAATCAATCTAAAAATGAAACTCTTTCAAAACTAAATGATGGTGGAAACTCCGTTGAGACAAGTGACAAGATGATTCAGATGGTTCAGGATTTAGAGGAACAAATGATGAGAATTAAGAGAGAATTACTAGAAACAAAAACGGAACTAGAGGCTGTAGAGACTAAAAATCATGTCCTAGAAATAGAATTAATTCTATACTAGGAGAGCGTGAACAAGTAAGGCAGGGTGACTCACAAAATTCTGGTTCAATAGAAGAACGCCTCACTTTTAATGCGACAGAACAAAAGTCATTAATTGACAAACTGAATAGGAAATGTGAGGAATCCTCTGACCTAAAAATTTAGCTCATAGACAAAAACATGGTTATAGCAGAATTAAAGGAGACACTTCAACTCAAAGGACGAGAAAGTGTTGATAGTCCAGCTACTGTCTCTGCCTCGACCTCTAGTGCTCCCAAACCCAACCCACGTGTGCTATATCGGGATCCAAAATTTAAGAAAAGTCCCACTAAGTTTGCCACATATATGAAAAATGCCTTAGAACATGCTGATCTAGCTAGAGAGATTGTTGATGAAATGCGTGAACGTGATCCCACAAGTCATAGTGTATATGAGCTTTTATTATATGTGGATCGCGTTCAGGATTGTTTAGCAAACTTAGAGTACATTGGGCAACCGATATCTGTACCATCTAAACAACAAACCACCATTGCCATTACTCCATTCAATAAGACCCCATGAGCTAAGCCTATTCTAAACACACCCATCAAGGCTAAGTCAAAATCTGTCACTAATGTTCCCTTGACTTCTACAGGAGTAACTGTGTTTACTAAGGCTAAAGGATCTCAAGAAAAGAAAGATAGGATCAAGCCTTCCACTAATAGGACTGAGAAGAAGAAAGTAGAAGTGCACCCTAGGAATGTTATTTCAGTTTCAAATAAAAAGAATCATGTAGCTAAGACAAAAGGTTCTCTTTATGAGTGGAAACCTAAGCAAAATGTGAATTCTAATGCGAAATGTTGGAATTGTAATGAATGCATGTTCTTTCAGCGTCATTATTAAGCCTTATTGATCACGTGAATGAAATGTATGCTATTAAGAACAATCTTGAATGGATTCCAACGGGGAATAAATTCACCCAAGTTGGTTGGCAATGGAAACCCACTGATAGGACCTTCACTGCAAATGGAACTAAGTGCCCTTTAACTAGGATCACATCCACGGAAGTTAGGTCTAAGCGTCCTTTAAATAGGAACACTAGCATTAAGAAATGGAAAAAGCGCCCTTTAACTAGGTCTGCCCCCACTATTGTGCCTACCAGTGGTAATGTCCCTAGTCAAAAAGTACCTCAGAATACTAGACAACTAGAATCTAAGCCAACCACTAGTAAGAAAATCTGGAAGCCTAAAGTTTCGTCTGATAGCAAATCTAAGATAATTATATCTGTACCTGCTAACTCAGAGGAACAATTAGAATCCGATACATCGTCTGTGTTTGGTAATATTTTCAGGTCGTCCAAATTATTCTTTGGTATTTAGACTCGGGGTGCTCCAAACATATGACTAGAGATCGCTCGATGCTCAGAAATTTCGTCAGCAAGTTTCTAGGAACGGTTAAATTCGGCAACGACCATATTGCAAAGATTATGGGTTATGGTGAATACCAAATTGGGAATGTTACGATTTCAAAAGTTTATTATGTGGAGGGACTTGGTCACAATCTATTTTCAGTGGGACAATTTTGCGATTCAAACCTTGAAGTAGCTTTTCGACAACATACTTGCTTCATTCGCGATCTTGGAGGAAATGATTTGTTAAAAGGTTCTCGAGGGGATAATCTATACACACTGTCTATTCAAAACATGATGGTCGCCTCTCCTGTTTTCCTTCTCTCCAAAGCATCTAAGACCAAGTCATGGTTGTGGCATCGACGGTTATCTCATCTTAACTTTGATGCTATTAACCATTTGGCTAGAAACGAACTTGTTCGTGGTCTTCCAAAACTTAAGTTCGACAAGGATCATTTATGTTCCGCGTGTTCTTTGGGGAAAAGCACCAAGAAATCTTACAAACCTAAAGCGGAAGACACCAACCAAGAACCACTATATCTTTTGCACATGGATCTTTGCGGGCCAATGCGTACGGCTAGTGTGAGTGGTAGAAAATACATCCTCGTCATAGTGGATGATTTCTCAAGGTTTACATGGGTAAAATTCTTAGCATCCAAGGATCAAGCACCAGAGTATATCATTACTTTCTTAAAGATGATCCAAGTACGTCGTAATGCTACTGTTCGCCGCATTCGGACTGATAACGGCACTGAGTTCGTTAATCAGACTCTTCGAAATTATTATGAAAAGGTTGGTATTTCTCATGAAAAATCTGTGGCTCGCACTCCACAACAAAATGGTGTCGTTGAAAGACGTAACCATACACTTATGGAAGCTGCTAGAACTATGTTGATTTATGCGAATGCTCCTTTATTCTTATGGGCTGAAGCAGTGGCAACCGCATGTTATACCCAAAACCGCTCCATCATTCGTAAACGTCATGGTAAAACTCCATATGAGCTACTTCATGGACACAAACCCGATATTTCATATCTTCATGTGTTTGGTGCACTATGTTATCCAAATACAAATAGTGAGAATTTGGGCAAACTTCAACCGAAGGTTGATATTAGAATTTTTATTGGTTACTCGCCTGCAAAGAAAGCTTACCGAATTTATAACCGTCGTCTTGGCAAGATAGTAGAAAATTTGGATGTCGATTTTGATGAGCCGACAGCGCTGGCTTCTGAGCAACACAGCTCTGAACCCGCATTACACGAGATGGGAACCGGTACAATCAGTTCCGGATTAACTCCCAACAATCCTACTTCTCCATCATTTATACCACCAACAAGGTCCAAGTGGGATAAGTTATTTCAACCTATGTTTGATGAATTCTTTGATCCACCGAGTAATGATTCTCCAGCACCTGTAGCAGTAGCTCCGATTCCGGAAGTTGTTGCTCAAGATAATGGAAATCTATCCGAGGCATCTACAATTACTCTTGAACCAGATGTCCCATCCCCCACCAATTCACAAACAACACCTGAATCTTCACCCCCACTCGTTCCTAATGATGTTGAAGAGGATCTATATGATCACGATTTAGAATATGCTCACTTACAAGAGCTTCCCTTCTTTGGTTCACATATACCTGAAGACCCTACCGGTGCGTCTACCTCAGAGGAAGCTCTTGCAATCGTTCACTCCCGACCACCACGGATTGAAACGCACAACACTAAATGGACAAAGGATCACCCGATCCGCAATATTATTGGTGACATCGATCGACCAGTCTTAACACGCCATCAACTCCAAGAACATGCATTATATTGCAATTTTGATGCATTTCTTTCAGACACTGAACCTAAAAACTGGCAACAAGCCATGACCAAATCATCATGGATTAAAGCCATGCAAGAGGAACTTAATGAATTCCAACGTCTTGAAGTGTGGGAATTAGTTCCGTTACCCAGCAACGTTGAAATCTTAACATTGTTGTGGGTATACAAGGTTAAACTCGATGAGTTAGGTAGTGTGCTGAAAAACAAAGCTAGATTGGTTGCTAGAGGTTACAAACAAGCTTTGGGTATTGATTTTGAAGAATCCTTTGCTCCTGTTGCACGATTGGAGGCAATTATACTATTCCTTGTTTATGCTGCTCACATGAATATGATCGTCTACCAAATGGATTTTAAGACGGCATTTCTCAATGGTGAATTAAGGGAAGATGTCTATGTAAGCCAGCCGAATGGATTCGTCAATTCAGAGTATCCTAGTCACGTGTACAAGCTCAAGAAGGCTCTTTACGGGTTGAAACAAGCTCCACGCGCGTGGTACGATCTCTTATCGTCGTATCTCATCTCCAAAGGCTTCTCCAAAGGCAAAGTGGACCCAACATTATTCATTCTCAAGGAGGACAACGACATGATACTGGTACAAATTTATGTTGATGATATAATATTTGCTGCTACTAATCAACGTTTGTCTGACCGTTTTGAGAAAATTATGTCCACACGCTTTAAGATGTCGATGATGGGAAAAATTTCATTTTTCTTAGGGTTGCAAATTTCTCAGAATCCCAGAGGCATCTTCATTAATCAATCCAAATTTGCTCTTGAATCATTAAAGAAATATCATTTTGAAAACTGTGACCCTGGGGATACTCCAATGGTGGAGAGATCCAAGTTAGATGAAGATAATGAAGGGATAGATGTCGATCCTAAACTTTACCCTGGAATGATCGGCACCCTTCTCTATCTGACTGCTAGCAGGCCTGATTTGCAATTTGCTATAGGCATGTGTGCCCGGTATCAGGCTCGGCCTACCGAAAAGCACTTACATGTTGTGAAAAGGATCTTTCGGTATCTAAAAAGAACACTTCATCGTGGTCTGTGGTATCCGAAGGATTCCTCTATTGCACCAATTTCATATGCAGATGCGGATTATGCCGAGTGTCAAGATACCAGACGTAGCACTTCTGGCAGTGTGCAACTTCTTGGAGATAGACTTGTTAGTTGGTCATCAAAAAGGCAGAAAAGCGCTGCGATATCAAGTACGGAGGCTGAATACATTGCTATGTCCGGTTGTTGTGCTCAAGTTCTTTGGACGAGATCACAATTGACTGACTACGGTCTTGGATTCAACAAAATCCTGAGGTACTGTGATAACAAAAGTGCAATCGCTCTGTGCTGCAACTACGTTCAACATTCTCGAGCAAAGCACATTGACATCCGCTACCACTTCATCAAGGAGCAAGTGGAAAATGGAGTGATCGAACTGTACTTCGTCAACACTGAGTATCAGCTGGAAGATATATTCACAAAGGCCTTAGATCGAGGACGTATCGAGTTTTTGATCGAAAAGCTAGGCATGAAATCATTCTCACCAGCGACACTTAAGGAGTTGGCAGAAGAATCTGAAGAATAGTAGTGGTAAACTATTCTCGAGTATCCTTTGTTCGTGATCTTGTATATTATCGTATATATTTAAACCAACAAAAGAAAAATACAAAAATATAAAACATAGAAAAACCATAAAAAAATATAGAACATAGAAAATCCATAAAAAATATAAAATCAAGAAAATCCAAAAATATTTTTCACTTTCATATCGGGCATGTCTTTTAGTACGGTAATATTTACGGCTTTAGAAATGTCGATTAATATTAACACGGCGCCATAAATAGAGTCCGTATAAAAGTTGTACAATTTTTAAAACATGCCCATTATGGCTTGTAGTTATTTCAGACGGCAACCCGCTTTTCGCATTAAAGTCATGTATTTCTGATGAAAACGTTGGCTCACAACGGGAATTAATTTTCTCGGGCAAGGTTTACTTTAAAACCTTGTAAGGGACTAAGTTTACTTCATAACTTGGTCTAACACAAATTCATGTACGTATCAGTGCACTTATTTTGTCAAAATAAGAGAAATCTTATTGCCACCAAAATCGTTCCATAAAATCACTTAACCGGAAAATGTCCTCATTAATATTTGTGTCCTTAAAATCATTGGCTACAGCTCTTTAAATAGAAAATGGGTCTGTGTTTAAGAGGGAGCAAATATTAAATCTTCGTGGAATCAAATTTGGTCTTTATTAAGGATTGTCAGAATATATTCACTATTCATCTTCATCTGTTATGCTATGTGTGCCT
The DNA here is from genome assembly GCA_025667525.1 of Glebionis coronaria. Classification (NCBI taxonomy): domain Eukaryota; kingdom Viridiplantae; phylum Streptophyta; class Magnoliopsida; order Asterales; family Asteraceae; genus Glebionis; species Glebionis coronaria. The sequence continues at coordinate 208,408,273 of CM046877.1, read as the reverse complement.
TGTGTGGAATAGAAATTCATGAATAGGTTACTTGATATTTGGCGTTAAGTTTTTGTGGTCGTGTTTGTGAGCGGGTTGGTATTTTGGTAAGATGATTTGGTTTTTATCAAATTCTCTTTAAATCAAATACTAATACAAAGGGGGACCATATTTGCAATAATTGCAAAAATGGGGGGGTTAATATGTCAACTTGCCAACAAGTTGACCAAGTCAATACATACCCCCCCCTTTCCCTGTCACCATTGCAAACACACACAAACAACCTTTTCTTCCGCCATTTTTAAAACCTTGCACACCTTCGATTCATTGTGTCTTTGAATCTTTGTTATCTGTTCATCTTCTAGGTATGGTTTTACGCTATAGTTGTTATCACTTACCTCAATTTATTACATCTCAATCTAAACAGTTTCCCTAGTTCATATCAAAAATTAGGGTTTCGTGGTTTTTGCAATGAAAATGGTAATAAAGTTGTGAGATTTGTTCATCGTGCCTAGATAGACATTGGTTATAAATAGGTTGGCCTATAACTTCTTACTTGTCCCGTAATCACAATTTTTAGACTTGCCTAGGTTCTATCACCAAGAATACGATCCATGACTACGATCCATTCTCATCGCATTGATTGCGATGGCTTTACTACGATCCACTCGCTGCGATGCCTCATTACGATGGGCCTGTTGCGATGGTCCACTGCGATGGTCCGTTGCGATGGTCTGTTGCGTTGGATCGTTGCGATGGTCCGTTGCGATGGATCGTTACGATGGTCCATTATGATGGATCGTTGCGATGGTCTGTTACGATGGATCGTTGTGATAGTCCGTTGCGATAGATCGTTGCGATGGTTCGTTGCGATGGATCGTTGCGATGGTTCGTTGCGATGGATCGATACGATGGGTCCGTTACGATGGCACCAATGCAATGGTTCAGTTCGATCACTCAAGTGCGATGGGTAGGGTACGATGGGTTTGCATGATTGCTCAAGTGCGATGGGTAGAGTACGATAGGTTGGCATGATGGGTCCAGTCCGATGGGTATAACATGATGCATTGTTACGATGGACAAAATTTGCTAAGTTTAAGATATGTTAAGCACTATAATGGACTTAGTTTTGCCATGCCTTTGCCTTTTATATCTCTTAATGTGATTCTGAATGTATGACCTTTGTCCATATGATCTATGCTTGTATTTTGCTACTCAAACATATGTGGTGACAATTTGTTGTGATTTATATCCAATGCTTCGGATTTACATAGTTTATGAGATATATATGTATATATATCAAGTGTGCTTGTATTTATCTCAAAGCAGGAAAATGTCGATAACTGAAGAAGAACAAAAACGACTAGATCTTATCCTTGTTCCACTTAAGGCTAGAATGCAACATGCATTAAATAACTTTCGACTAAGAGATGATTTTGATCCTTCTTTGGCGGCATTCAAAATCGCAACAGACATCCTAGATTGTTCACCAATAAAGGATGCATTACGTGTCACTGCATCGGTTCCTGAAGTATACATGCACGAATTCTGGGCAACTGCCTCAATTACACTAGCAAAACAATTGTCAAAGAAGATAATCTCCTTTACTCTGAACAAGAAAGACTTGACATTTGACCTACGTCATTTTAGGCAACTCTTTAAGCTCCCTAAGCTAGCAAAAGGGCAACACTTTGTGCCTGACCCAGATTCAGAAGAACTGCTTAGAGTAATATGAGAATTGAATTATGAGGGCGAAATTGGTTTTCTTTCTCATTTCAACACATCACATATTGGGCAACCTTGGAAAGCTATTATCACCACTTTAGTAAAATGTCTTACTTCCAAGATTCGTGGATCAGATGCAAAGCGACCAGCTCAGGCAGTTATCTTTTGGGGTCTCTACACCGGATCTAAAGTAGATTATGCTTTACAACTTTGGGAAGAATTTTGTCATCAATTCACAAGTTCCAAGAGGAAAGCGGTGCATCTCCCATTTCCAAGGTTCACAAAACTCATTACAATTACTTCATGAAGAGTGACCCAGATATTGATCCTCATGGGAACTTCTTCTATAATACTCAAGATAATGACGACGTGTTAGACACTATGACTGCGGATAATCAATTCACAAAATATAAACTCAGACCAGCTCCAGTGCCAGCAATTATGATGAATGAAGGTATAAGGGAAAGTGATCACTACAGAGAGATGCTTAAAGATATTGAAGCACAGTTTAAACGAGCAAATGCAGATCCTTCCGAAAAACAATCAGAGATGCAAAAAGGTAAATGAAAGAAAAGAATTTCCCAGCGCCAATCGACTGTTTCATCAAAATACAAAGGAACAGCGAAAGAGCATTTAGTTGATGAAGATGCTGAAGATGCTGAGATGACCCAAACAGAGGAAGAACAGGAAGAAATACCACTCCGAAAGCCAAAGAAAGCAAAGCAGACTAAGGGTAAAGAAGCAAGTGTTGCTTCAGAAGAACCTGCTCAACAACAAATTTCTGAAGCCAAACGACTGCGTATTGTTCTTCAACAAAGCAGACATGAAGCTTTTTCCACAGGATCAGGTTCAAGAATGTTTGAGGACTTAGCAGAATTCGGCAATCCTGATGCTGACATGGAATTTTATGAAGATCCTATCGAGGAAGATGCTTATGAAGATGCTTATAACTACCACTTTGAAAGTCGTGAGCAGAGTGAAGAACGTGAGAGCAGTGCAGACACAGATACAAGTATGATGTATCGAGACGCCAATATTACCACAACCTTACCAGAACCAACTCACATGGTGTTAAACGACGATACTCATGCAACTCTCATACCAGAGACTCAACTTTAAAGTAAGTCTACTTTCGGTTCTGATGACGTTTTAAAATATCTTAATTTGGAAGGGGAGGGTGTTGAGGTCACAAACACTGATCCGTCAACAAATGATGTAATGGTGGATGTTCCCATAACTACTGTTACATCCACCACCACTCCACCATTATCCACCCCAGTCATCAGTGAAGTCATTACACCAGTTATCACCCCTGCACCTGCTGCACAACCAGTATCAACCACCATCATAACCACTGAATCTACACCGTCATCCACAGCTGAACAACCTGTATCAACCACCGCCCCAATCACTGTATCTACATCAACACCTATCCTTCAACAACCAGTATCATCCACCACCACTTTAACAGTTATGGTTACACCTCCACCAACAGAACCACAAGTATCATCCACATCTAATCCCTTCCTCACAGTCAATGATCCACTGATCTAATCTCTTCAACAACAGCTGGAGGCTCAAGCTACCCAAATAGCTACATTGACTGAAAGGATCACCACTCCTCCCAAGGAACCACAATCTGATGAGCCTACACTTCAGAAACTAACAGACAGAGTGTCTAGACTTAAAGCAAAACACAAATCATTTCTTAAAGAGAAGAAAACCCGTGACAAAGAAAATGCTGCTTTTCTTGGGGCAATTGACGAGAAGATGACCACGATCATTCGACGAGAAGTCAAGTCCTATGTTGATCAACAACTACCAAATCTTCTCGGTAATGGTTTATCTACACTTTAACTAATGACAATGTTACAGACACGTCTACTAGATATGAAAGCTCATAAATCCAAACACAAACGAAAAGTTATGCAATATCTCAACAAAGTAATCATTGAAGAGACACCTGCAGACACTACCGACTCTGAGTCTGACGATGAAGACGAACTAGAGGAGGAAGAAGATGAGGGTAACGATGAGGAGGATGATGGTGACAATGAGCAAAATGAGGAAGAGGATAAGGAAGGAGATGAGGAGGAAGAAAAGGATGAGGAAGAAATGGATACGGATGTCGATGAAGATGAGGACGAGGATATAGATGACGATGAGGATGAGATGATGATAATGACGACGGTAATGAAACCAACAAGGGTGATCAAAATGACGAAACGGGTACTAATGCCGAAGATCCTAATAAGGATGACAGTGACAAAGCTACTGAGAAGGGTTTAGAGGAAGCTGCAGAAAACATTGCTGAAATCGCTGAAAAGACAATAGAGTCTACTGTACCAGAAACTCAGCAACTTGACACAAGTATATCTACTGCACCAGCTATTACCACTGATTCTTTCAATGAATCGGTAGAATATATGCAAGCAGAAGAGCCAACAGGGCCAATCCTAGAAGACGAACCTCGAGATGATATACCAATGATGCAAGATCAACCTTCAACAACAGCTGAAGTTCAGCACAACATTGATATGGAAGTTGAAGACTTAAATGTACCAGAACCAACGTTTGCTGAATCTTTAATCATCGATGACACGGTACAGGAGAAACTTTGGCTAACAAATGCAGCACCATAACATCCTTTTGACACTGCAACTGACATGGAGCTGACTCAATTCCTTAACAACCCTATCGATTTCTCGGCCTTTCTACGATATTCTAATGGGAAACTGACAATGACTCCGGATCTGATCAAAATGGCAGCTGCAAACGTGGACTTCTTTGATACTTTGAAGATCAGCCATAATGAAGCAGAATATCATTTGAATGAGCTTAACAAGGCAATGAGAGCGAAAACTACAGGAATTCAGACTCCCGTATTACGACCTCTTACACCAACGGTCATTGCCGGTTCTGCAACAATCCCAATAGAGCACTTTGTCACTCACAATCTTGAATACCTTGAAAGTGGAGCACAGAAATATGCCACGTCACTCACTATGGTCAAGGCTGTTAACTTGGAGAATGTTCCATGGATAGAGGATAAAGTACCTGATGCAATATGGAGAAAGAAATTGCTCAAGTTTTATGACACTTATGCATCACTTGGCATATCTCACTGGAATCAAAAGAAAAAGTTAGCTTACAATCACTTCCATCGTCCTAAGAGAGGTGCTTCTATTGTCTCGACTCACAGGATCAAAAGCATTCAAGGAGCAACCACTCAGACGGTATTCGGCTATGATTACTTGAATGTAATCGTGTTAAAACGTACTGATGAGAAAGAATACCGAATTGACGAAAGTGATATCCAGTATCTTCAACTTGAAGACATCGAAGATCTTCTGTTGTTATTGGCTCAGGAGAAAGTTGACCATTTACCATATGAGATAGTCATTGCATTGAGTTCCAACTTTCGACAATACGCTAGAAAAATCGTCATTCAAAATCGGGTGGAAGACTTTCAACTTGGAGTGGAGAGTTATCAGAAGCAGTTAAACTTGGAACGTCCCCATACAAGTCCACTCAGTAATTTCCATAAGAACAAGAAGGTTTATATGGGGACCACAACGCCGGAAGAAGGGATCTTTTATCCAAATGAGACTGGCGTCATGCAATACATGCGATTCTCCGAACTGCACAAATTCAGCGATGGTACGCTCAAGCATGTTCGAGATGATCTGACGGTTCTCAATGCCAACCTACCGCTTCCAGCAGTCCAGTACACCTGGACAAGCCAATGCAAAAGAGGAGCAACATACGCGATTAAGAAGATCGAGGAACTCCTAAGGAAGCGCCGGTTGATACGAAGTATAGAACGATTCGTCGGTGGATGACCATATGGAGCTCACCATCGGTTCACGGAACGAACCAATTAATTATGGTTCGTCTTATAACAGGTCAACTCCATATGTCTATAATTGTGAATATGTTACTTTTTTGCTTTATCAGCTTTTGTGGCTTGTTGTAGTGTAAAAGTATGATATTTTTCAAGAATTTCTCTCGAGATTCTAAATCTTTCAAACAAATCATACTCAAGCACTACAACTTACCCTCATTAATTTTAGGGGGAGCATTAATATGTTCTTTGGCCAACATCTAATTTCATTTTATTACCCAAAGACTGGTTAATCCCTTAATATCCAAAATATTGATGGTTAACATTTTGGAAAGGGGAGAAAATGGGATTAAGTAGACTTAATGATATTTGGCTAAAACAATGAAAAAGGCTTAAAAGATAAACCAACTTAACATGTGTAATGCACAAGTTAAGGGGGAGCGTTTTTGATGATCAAAACACTTAAGGCACAAAAACTTTGATTACAATATCACAAGTGCTTTAAGTGATTTTCAAGGATTTTTCATGGTGACTATATCAACCCAAAACACACTTAACTCACGACGAATGTGGTGACAAAAGGGTGGTAGGTATAGGTATTAGTCCAATGATTCATCAGAACCGATGGAATCTTCCCAAGGACAATTCCCTAGATAGAACTAGAAGTCCTAGGAAAGATGGAGAATGAATGTGAACGTAGCTGAATGCCGACCAAGTACTTAAGCTAGCACTGGAACAATCACAACAAGGTGCTAGTGATGACGTATTGGTAAGCATTGAAGGGGTTGAAGAATGAAAAAGAATTGTAAAGATAAAGGGTGTAAAGAAAGAAGCCCTCCTTACAACTTTAGGCAGAAACCGGGTCAATACATATGTTATTGAGATCATTTGTTAATGATTCTCGATATTGAAGAAAGCCATCATGGACCCAGTGATGCAATGCACAACCCTCCCCAGCTAAATCAAATAGCTCTCAAAAGGTATTTGTTTTAATCACAGTGAGATCAACACGTTATCTATTGGTTTATTCACTCCGAATAGACTGATATTGAATAGGTGGCACTCCTCTCCAGCCATCGATCACTAAATCAAAACGCACTATCGAGTCTAGAGCCACGAGATCATAAAAAGTCTCATTAGGACACTTTCCATTTATTCCTTGCTTCTTCACACACTGTGAAAAGTAAGAGATCTTTATGAGTCCTACGCAATATTCTTGTAATATTGCCAGAACATCCGAGTGATACGCAAGTATTACAGTGAAGATGGAAATCCTGCTTGAGCCAACATCAAACAAGCTTATGGTAGGTGACACGTGCGGTTCTTTAAGAACTAATCTTGTGACAACAGGAAAGAAACAGTACTTTAATTCATAATTGAACTTAAACTCGTTCTAGGACTCTACGCATTATCGTATGATCTTGCCAGAACACTCAGAGTGACACTCTTTAGTGTTCACAGTGACGAGTGGAAATCCTTCTAGTGTTAACATCAAACAGCACTTGGTAGGTGACAAGCAAGATTCAATTTGAATTAAGTTTGTGACAACTGGAAAGCAACGATGGTGAATATCTTAATTGAAATTCACTTGTTCCAGGTTTCATGAATTGACGGCTTCATTCATAAGGATTTATAATCCAAATGATTCACTCTTTATGTTCGCAGTCAGCTTTGGACGGTCGAATAAAGAGAACGGGTTTACCCGCGAAATCCTGTCAGGAAGTTACTTAATTGAAACTATCCGTCACGGGTACGATATCTAATATCGTCCAACGATCTTTACCGACCAGAGGTAAAATGCTACCGAATTAGAATAAAATGTCAAAGCCATTTTATTCGTGTCTTATTATGTTGCTGCATTCGGAGACGGTGGCGTTGCTGTGTACCTGTTGAAGACGGTGGCGTTGCTGTGTACCTGTTGAAGACGGTGGCGTTGCGGTGTACCTGTTGAAGACGTCCTCACATGCTTATTTCTTCTGCATCAAATACTCCTGCAAATTCAAGAAAGTATGACCTAAAAGTCTTTCGCTGTATCGACTCTAAAACTTTCAAGAATTCAACAAAGGATAAGTGTGTGGGACATGAAGTCACAAAAAGGCGAACATCACAAGAAAATAAAGACTGCACGTGAAAGGCCAAAAGAACGTGTTCCAAGCAAAAGGCTGATATTATTCAACACATATTCACAAAAGGAAGAAAAAGATAGAAAAGAAGACTACGAGCTTAAGAATAAGATCTAACATGCTAGATTAGGACTTTGTAAATTTGGAGTGACCTCCCTTTGGGGGAGATTGTTGGAAATACGTTTTACGTATATAGAAAGTCTCGGTCACTCCAACAATGTAGTTATAGACTCGTAGTAGTGTTTAGTTTCATTTATTAAATAGCCCGACCCATGAGCATGTTCATGGGCCGAAGACCCAAGTCCATTAAGGACTTGGATATTTAAACCTCTTTCCACCATGGAAAGAGGTGTTGGTTGTTCATTTCTTACTTTTCATAATACAAGTTTCTTTCACTTCTCTCTCTAAGTTTCTCTCTCTAGAAAAACATCAACCCTCCTGATTCATAAAGATTATCATTGTTCTACACAAAGCATTAAGAACACAAATGTGGTTAAACTAGGGATTTATAGATTGGCCACTACACCTACACACAACAAAGAAAGTCAATCACCTCAGACTTCTAGAAACACTAATAGACGTGTGTCTTTTACTACAGGAGTAGTCACCACTGATAGTGTTAGCCGGCCCCAGCTTAAGAGCACTCGCATGAATGAAAAGGTTTGGCAACACAAAAGTCAAGGGAAGATGAAGACAGTAGAAGACCACCCTAGGATTTTCAATGTTTCTAAGAATAAAACGTCTGTAATCGCGTGTAATGACGATTTGAACGATTCGACTTTAAATGTTTTGAATGTTAAGTTTGTTTGTGTGAAACGTGAAAAGTGTGCTAATGCCAATCATGCTATGTGTGTTTCGAATAATGTCAAAAGCGTAGCTACTAGAACTAAGAAACAAACTGTGATGCCTATTAGAGCTAGAAAACCCAAACGCAAAGTGAACCATTCTGGTGCAACCCCCCCCCCCCCCCCTGAGAAAAGTATTGCATCAGACTCCACCACTAAGAACCCTAGAAGCAAAATTAGGGAATTATATGAGTCTGCTAGCAAGTCTTGGAAATGGTGGTTTGCTAATCAATGTCCTCCAGGATATAAATGGATGCCTAAGGTTAGGACAGAAAATGTGACTACGAGCGTTAGTATGCCTTTAAGTGATGAAACTAGGGAAACTAATGAATCGGAAATCACAACTAACATAGAATCCAATTTAGCAAATGCTCCATCTTGTTCTAATTTTTCTGAAGGTGATCGAGATTATTCTCTTCATATTTGACTCCGGATGCACGAAGCACATGACGGGGAATCTCAAGCTTCTAATTAACTTCGTGGAGAAGTTCCTGGGTACGGTCCGATTTGGAAATGATCAATTTGCACCGATCCTAGGATATGGAGACTTGGTTCAAGGAAATATCACTATCAAAAGGGTTTACTATGTCGAAGGGCTCAATCACAATCTTTTCTCGGCTGGTCAATTCTGTGATGCGGATTTGGAGGTTGCTTTTAGAAAGAAGACATGTTTTGTTCGTGATTATGATGGGAATGACTTACTTACTGGAACACGGGGTACTGATCTCTACACTATTTCACTACAAGACTCCACATCTTCAAATCCAATCTGTTTCATGGCTAAAGCTTCAACGACTCAAGCTTGGCTATGGCATCAACGTTTATCTCATCTTAACTTTGATACCATCAACTTGCTTTCCAAGAAAGATATTGTGTGAGGCCTTCCTACTTGAAATTCATCAAATATCATCTTTGTTCTTCTTGTGAGCTTTGTAAAGCTAAACGGAGTAGTTTCAATACAAAGACTACGCCAAGCTCTAAAGGACGGTTAGATATTCTTCATATAGATCTGTGTGGCCCCATGCGTGTTCAAAGCATTAATGGGAAGTGTAGAAATTGATAACCTATGAATCTATGAAGTGGGTTGATGTTTTCTAGTGAGAGAAACTAGAGAGAGAAAGTGAGAGAATATATGGAAGATTTTATTACTATGAAATGTAAAATGGAACAACAACCAACCCCTTTCCTTAGTGGAAAGGGGTATTTATAGTACCAAGCTAAACATGGGCTTGGGCCGGTCCATGACAAGCCCATGGACCGGTTCTTACTTAAGTTAATAAGTAACTAACAACTATTATCTAACTACGAGCTATTACAACATGAATATTATTGTGGAGTGACCGATACTTCTAATATACGTTAAAACGTATTTCTAACAATCTCCCCCTAAGGGAGGTCACTCCACGTTACAAAGTTCTAAACCTAGCATACTATACTAAGTCTTCGTTCTTTAGCTCGTAGTCTTTTCTTCTTTTCTTTCTTTTGTTGTGAATATGTTGATTTGATCTTTTAGGCTTTGACTTGAGAGCATTGTTCTTTGGCCTTTCACGTGCGATCTTTGCCTTTCTTGTGAACTTTGCCTCCTCGTGACTTCATGTTCCACACACTTACGTCTTTTTGTTGAATTCTCGAAAGCTTCAGAGTTTGGTACAGCGGAAGACTTCATCTTGTACTTTCTTGAATTTTTTGCTGAACTTTGTTGCTAAAGACATAAGCATGTGGGAACGACTTTTACAGGTACACCGCAACACCACCGTCTTCACTGGTACACAGCAACGCCACCATCTTCAACAGGTACACAGCAACGCCACCGTCTTTAACAGGTACACAGCAACGACACGAATAAAATGGCTTTGAACATTTTATTCTAATTCGGTAGCATTTTACCTCCGGTCGGTGAAGACCGTTGGACGATATTAGATATCGTACCCGTGACGGATAGTTTCAATTAAGTAACTTCCTGACAGGATTTCGCGGGTAAACCCGTTCTCTTTATTCGACCGTCCAAAGCTGACTGCGAACATAAAGAGTGAATCACTTGGATAAATTATCCTTGTGATTAAAAGCCGTCAATTCATGAAACCTGGAACAAGTGAATTTCAATTAAGATTTTCACCATCGTTGCTTTCCAGTTGTCACGAGCTCAATTCATAAAGAATCTTGCGCGTTACCTACCAAGTGCTGTTTGATGTTGACACTAGAAGGATTTCCACTCGTCACTGTGGGCAATAAAGAGTCACTCTGAGTGTTCTGGCAAGATCATATGATAATGCGAAGAGGCCTGGAACGAGTTTAAGTTCAATTAAGAATTAAACCACTGTTACCTTCCAGTTTTTCACAAGATTGGTTCTAAAAGAACCGCACGTGTAACCTACCATGAGCTTGTTTGATGTTGGCTCAAGCAGGATTTCCATCTTCATTGTAATACTTGCGTATTACTCGGATGTTCTGGCAATATTACAGGAATACTGCGTAGGACTCATGAAAATCTCTTACTTTTCACAGTGTGTGAGAAAGCAAGGAATAAATGGAAAGTGTCCTAATGAGACTTTTGATGATCTCTTGGCTCTAGACTCGATTGTGCGTTTTGATTTAGTGAGCGATGGCTGGAGAGGAGTGCCACCTTTTCAATACCAGTCTATTCGGAGTGAATAAACCAATAGATAACGTGTTGATCTCCGTGTGATTAAAACAAATACCTTTTGAGAGATATTTGAGTTAGCTGGGGAAGGGTTGTGCATTGCATCACTGGGTCCATGATGTCTTTCTTCAATACCGAGAATCATTAGCAAAAATGACCTCAATAGCATATGTATTGACCCGGTTTCTGCCTAAAGTTGTAAGGAGGGCTTCTTTCTTTACACCCTTTATCTATACATTTCTTTTTCATTCTTCAACCCCTTCAATGCTTACCAATACGTCATCACTAGCACCTTGTTGTGATTGTTCTTGTGCTAGCTTAAGTACTTGGTCGGCATTCAGCTACGTTCACATTCTTTCTCCAGCTTTCCTAGGACTTCTAATTCTATCTAAGGAATTGTCCTTGGGAAGATTCCATCGGCTCTGATGAATCATCGGACTAAACCTATTCCTACCACCCTTTTGTCACCACATCCGTCGTGAATTAAGCGTGTTTTGGGAAGGAATTGCCACCATGAAAAATCATTGAAAATCACCTAAAGTACTTGTGATATTGAAATCAAAAGTTTTGTACCTTAGGTATTTTGTTCATCAAAAAACGCTCCCCCTTAACACGTGCTTTTACACATATTAAGTTGGATAATCTTTAAGTCTTTTTCATTTTAGCCAAGTATCATTTAAATCTCCTTAATCCCATTTTCTCCCCTTATCCAAAATGTTAACCATTAATATTTGGGATATTGAATGGATTAACCGGTCTTTGGGTAAAAATGAAATTGATGTTTGGCCATAGAACAAATGATTGCTCCCCCTTAAGTTAATAAGGGGTAGTTGTAGTGCTTTAGTATGATATATTTTGAAAGATTTAGAATCTCGTGAGAAATTCTTGAAAAATTATCATACCTTAACACTACAACAAGCCATTAAAGCACATTATTCACAAATTTACATATTCACAAATAATACCAATATAGAGTGACCTGAAATGTACGACCCATTAGATGGATCGTTGCAGTGTCCTGTAGTGCACTCCATATGGTCTACCACCCACAAATCTTTCCAAGCTCCTCATCAATCTACGTTCACGGAGCTTCTGATCGATCTTCTTGATGACATACTTCGCCATCTGCCGGTAACCTGGATGCCAATCCTCCGTCATTTCTGGCAAAGTCCCACCCGAGTTCAGATGCTCCAACTTGTCTCTGACTTGTATAAGAGTGCCATCACTATACTTGTGGAGCTCCCCCACCCTCATAAACTTCATCAAACCTCGACTGTTCAAGTAGAAGATGCCGGAATTCGGAACAGAAATGCCGGTATAAGGACATCTTGCTACATGTTGAGGTAACACTTGATTCACAGGACGGGTTAAATTGAGCTTCCTCTGATAGCTTTCGACTCCCAACTGAAGATCTTCAACTCGTGTCTTGATGACAATGCTTCGTGTGAACATACGCAGTGCTGTATTCAAAGCAATGAGGTCTTCACGAGGAATATGTGTGAGTTGATCTCTGGTCATCAGAAGCAGCATATCTTCGATATCCTCAAGGCGAATGATGGAAAAATCTCCCTGCTGGATTCTGTATTCCCTGTCATCCTCCCTTTTCAAACGAATCTCCGTCACATGATAATAGCCGTTCTTGGCTTCTGTTTTCATCCCTAAAATGCTGGAGATGCGGATATCGGATCTAACTGAGCTTCCAGAATTGACTAAGCAGCAACCCCTGTACGCCCTTCTGACTCGTTCGTCCCAATGAGATGCACCTATGACAGCATACATATCATAATTACGATTTATCTTAGGGACCCAGAGTCGGTTTACCTTTTCCTCGATAAAGGGTATTGTCCCCCAGTTGGCAGCTTTCAGCAATGTCAGGGATGTTGCGTACTTTGATGACCCCTTCAGTAGATACACCAGATCATTGGTGACAAAGAAGTCAAGAGCAATCTGATTATCTTGATTCATTGGAGGTGGAGCTCTTTCTGATTCATGAAGACCTGGCCGTTGAACGGTATTCAGAGCCTTCAGGATCTCCTCAGCATAATATTCAAACTCCATTTGGGTCAACCGGGTTTTGGCGCGAAGTCTTTTATCTTTCAGTACTTTCTTCACCAGAGATGGAGTGACCGAAGTCTTATACTCATGAGCAAGAAATGCACATAAGTCAATCGGACTTCGGATACGAAGATACAAGACCTCTTTGTCGGCGTCGGTGATCGGATCATACTGCGCCGCTGCCGTGATCCAAGCCTGTGGTGGAGCAGTCTCGTCGATTTCCAACGTGTCCTCCCAGTTCCTTGTGCTTGGTTCAGGTATAGTAGATTGTGGGTTTAGTTGCTGAGGAGTGGAGACGTGAACATCTGCTTGTTCTGATTCAGGCATTTCAGCAGTGTCATGGACGGGTGAGTGTTGTGCAGCTTCTGGTTCGGTTACCGATTCTGCAATCACAGGAGTAACAACACAAGAACTAACGGGGTTAGTGGTAACAGGTATTGATGCATGGATAAATGTACCAGGAATAGATGACCCTGTAGTGGCATTCACGTCATGGCGCCACTTCGATCGTCTGGATTCCGTGGATGTAGATTTCTCCTTTGGTGCTGCATCTTTCTTGGATTTGGTGCCAGACTTAACCACTTTCTTTGAGCTGGCGCCCTTATCCCCTTTCTCACGCTGTTCACCTTTATCTGCATTGCTCCCCTTAACACTCTCCTGGTGACCATCACCACCATCATTACCATCATTATCATCATCATCTGCATCCTCATCATCATCATCCTCATCATCCTCCTCGTTCTTATCTTCTTCTTCTTCTTCTTCCTCCTCTCCACCAGTACCCTCTTCTTCGTCGCTCTCTTCCCTTTCTTCTTCAGGGAGAATGTGGTAGGGTACCACACTTCCAAACGTCTTGAACAACCTATCATCCTCCATGATAGCGTCATTCAGGGATTTGAAGAGAGCCCGTTGTTTTCTCGATTTATCAAACGATCCAAGTTCCTTCATTCGAGCTTTGAGGATCTTCTTAAGTTCAAAATCCGTCAAGTCATAAGCGATCTTGTAGGCGGCTTCTGAAGGATTGGATGATTTGATCATTAAGTTGTCAGCAGCAAGCGTCTTCAAGTCATCACGCAGTTTAGGCATTAAGGATTCAATGGAGTCTTTCACTCTTTGCTCAATAGTAGCTTCAAGAGCGTCTTTTTGTTCTTTAAGGTCATCCTTAATAGCTTGAAGTCTCTTAATTCGTGCTTGATGCCTATTAGCTTCATCCTTTTTAACCTGAGCAAGTTCCTCTGCATGAGCTTTACGTGTAGCTTCCATGTCTGCAGCGAACTTGGCAATCAACTCTTCTTGAGCTTTCCTTGATGCTTCTTCACTTTGAGCTCTTCTATTTAGCTCTTGGCGAAGTACATCCATTTCTCTCTTTTGACTATCCACATGTTTATCCAACAACTCGGCCATTACTATTGCTGCCATTGCAGATGTTGCAGAGATGCTCTGGGTTGAGGGAATAGGCTCGGTTGTGACTGCGGTGCTAAGGATGGGCTTTGGTGGTGGTGGAGGAAGTGGTGTAGAAACCTGTTTGGTTGGTAAGGGTTGAGTTGGTGGAGGTTGAGTTGTTAAAGGTTGAGTAGATGCCTTTTCAATACCAGCTGAAACAGGGATTGATGGCTCCTTCGAAGTGGAATAATGTTCAGGTAACCCAAACTCATCAACATCATCAGGTTCCATGTACTCATCCTCAACGTCTACTCTTACACCTGAACCACTACCACCAGTATCTTTCCTGCTCCTTTGAATGGCTATCTTCATTATTTGTTTCTCAGTTTTCTCAAGATCAGGATCAGCAATGCCTTCTTCGTCACGTAGACGCATCTCATCGGCCTTACCCTTTCCTTTCTTACCCTCTGTCTTCTTCTTCTTGGTTTTGGGTTCGGGTAAATCTGTTTGCTTCCTTTTACCTTTGCTTTTAACCGTGGTAGATGAGTCTTCACCTGCTAGAATACTTGCGCGTTGATTCTCAATTTCTGTTAGCAAGTTCTTGTAATCCTCAGATGCAATAATCTCATCGGTCAGAAGATGACTGGGAATGGGACCAGGAATAACCGTATTCGAATGAGTCTCCTGCCTTAAGTCTACCAAATCATCATCATCTATCATGTGGTGACGACTACCTGCACGCTTGTTAATAGATGCATCGTTTTCCATAAAGTAATGTATGATCAACTTAATAAACCTAGGGTACTGGTAAGTTTTAACTTTACCCTTTGTGTTGGTGAAGAGTTGAAAAGTAAACTCCTCCCACAGCAGTGATGCATAATCAATACCCATACCTTTGAACATACCATAAAACATCTTGATGATTGGTGGACGAACAGCATCATACCCAGTTGTTTTGGGTGTCAAGCAGCGGCTTAGAATCCCAAAGATAGCTTTCCATGGTTGACCAACTTTGGCAGTAGTAAACTCAGACGGGGTTCGTATGTCAAGACATCCAATGGCGGTGAACATCTCCGTCATCTGGTCCTTGGTTGGGTTGGTTGAGTATGATAAGTCTTTGAGTGTCGGCCGAAATCCAAAAATCTTCCTAAAGTCTGACACAGTAAGCGTCTGCTGCTTGTTGTCCAAGGAAAAAGTGATTTTGTTGGACGTCTTCTCTTTGGTAGCCCAGAACTCGTAAAGGTAGTCGTAGGGTACTGAAGCACTTCTCCTTAGCGCATGCTTGAAATGAGATTTATCAAGCATGGCTGTACCTACCTTAAAGCCATTATGGGTAGAGTGAGATACCTCCTTCAGACGGTAGTTGTTCGGAATAAACTTTAGAGTCTTGGCTTCAGCAATGGCGGCGGCTCTGTTGTGTTGTAGTTGTTGTACGGTAGGGTTAGTCATCGTCTCTGCTTAAGATAAAACACAACGGTTGATACAAACAAGTATGAATATCATTATGACTTTAAACCTAAGCATTGTACATATGACATAATCCTTTAAGCATAGAAATCATTCAAACATCTTCTATTCGGAATAATCACTCAATTCGGAAAAATAGGCCTATGCGGAAAAACATCCCTATTTTGAATAAAAAGGCTATTCGGAACTTTTGACCTATGCGGAATAAATTCCCTATGCGGAACATTTGGGCTATGCGGAACATTTGGGCTATGCGGAATAAATTCCCCATTCGGAACTTTTTGGCCTATGCGGAATAAATTCCCTATGCAGAACATTTGGGCTATGCGGAACATTTGGGCTATGCGGAATAAATTCCCCATTCGGAACTTTTTGGCCTATGCGGAATAAATTCCCTATGCGGAACATTATCCCTATTCGGAACATTTGCCCTATTCGGAACTTTTGCCCTATTCGGAACATTTGCCCTATTCGGAACATTTGCCCTATTCGGAACATTTGCCCTATTCGGAACATTTGCCCTATTCGGAACATTTGCCCTATTCGGAACATTTGCCCTATGCGGAACATTTGCCCTATGCGGAACATTTGCCCTATGCGGAACATTTGCCCTATTCGGAATTTTTGCCCTATGCGGAACTTTTGCCTTATGCGGAATTTTTGCCCTATGCGGAATTTTTGCCCTATTCGGAAAAACTGTTCTATTCGGAAAAACTGCTTCTATGCGGAAAGTTACAAACAGTTACGTTTTTCTAATTGGGCATGCAATCGTGTGATTCAAGTGTACCAAAGGCCAAATCTATGCAATTAAACCTATTCCGAATCATCCCCAGGCAAAAACCCCAATTAATTAAACCCTAATTAAACAGTAATTGAGTTCGATTGTTTTTCATTTAAACAGTTTAATTAACTTGATGTTTATGAGAAATAAATCCGATTTAATACCTTTTTGTGAAGATCTGATCAAAGAAAGTGAATGATTTGAGATGATTGATTGATTTCGTGTGTTAGTTTGTGTGTTTGTATGAGTGGCGGCAAAAGAGAAAACAAAGAAACAGTGAAGGAAAAATGGTAACGGGGGGGAATGTTTTGACTAGGTCAACTTTTCCACAAGTTAGACAAGTTGTCAACTTTGCCCCCTCAATTTTTCTTTTTGCTTCAATCAATCATTCCAAGTTTTGATACTAGCCATTTTGACCCTATCTTATGTTAACTATTCGAGCCTTAGTGATTAACTTAACTTAACACAAGCACAATCCACAACAAACTTATAAGCAACAACAAAACATATGCCAAAGCAATCCAACCATTAACTATTAAGCTTTGTGAGTTTCCTTGAAAACTGTTGAAGATCTTTTTGATGATGAAACATTTTCTCCCCCTTAAACGATGACCCGTTTTCTATTTAAAGAGCTGTAGTCATTGTTTAACGAGGCACATGATGATGAAAAACATTTCCCAATTGATATCTTGAAAAATTTTGATTCGTGGTGTCAATAAGATTTCTCTTATTTTAACAAATTAATGCACTGAGACGTACACCAATTCGTGTTAGACCAAGTTGTAAAGTAAACTTGATCCCTTTGCATGATTTGGCTTGTAAATCACGCCCGAGAAAATTAATTCCCGTTCTGAGCCAACGTTTTCCAAGGAAATACGTGACTTTAATATGAAAACCGGGTTGCAGTCAGAAATAACTACAAGCCATAATGGGCATGTTTTAAAAATGTACAACTTTTATACGGACTCTATTTATGGCACCGTGTCAATATTGATCGACATTTCTAAGGCCGTAAATATTACCGTACTAAAAGACATGCCCGATTTAAAACGAAAAATATTTTTGGTTTTTCTTGATTTTATAATTTTTATGGTTTTTCTAGGTTTTATATTTTTTATGGTTTTTCTTGGTTTTATATTTTTGTATTTTTCTTTTGTGGTTTATATATTTACGATAATATACATGATCACAACCAAAGTATACTCTGAATAGTTTACCACGACTATTCAGCTGATTCTTCTGCCAACTCTTTGAGAGTCGCTGGAGTGAATGATTTCATACCAAGCTTGTCGATCAAAAACTCGATTCGTCCTCGATCTAAGGCTTTGGTGAACATATCCGCCAGCTGGTACTCAGTAGTGACAAAATACAGCTCGATCACTCCGTTCTCCACCTGCTCCTTGATGAAATGGTAGCGAATGTCTATGTGCTTGGCCCGGGAGTGTTGAACATAGTTGCAGCAAAGGGCAATGGCGCTCTTGTTGTCACAATACATCGGGATTTTGTTAAATCCAAGACCGTAGTCAGTTAATTGTGATCTCATCCAAAGGACTTGAGCACAACAACCGGACATGGCGATGTATTCAGCCTCCGTGCTTGATATTGCAGCGCTTTTCTGCCTTTTTGAAGACCAACTGATCAATCTATCTCCTAGGAGTTGCACAGATCCAGAAGTGCTACGCCTCGTATCTTGACATCCAGCATGATCGGCATCTGCGTATGATATTAAAGCAATCGAGGAATCTTTCGGATACCATAGACCACGATGAAGTGTTCCTTTTAGATACCGAAAGATCCTTTTCACAACATGTAGGTGCTTTTCGGTAGGCCGAGCCTGATACCGGGCACACATGCATACAGCAAATTGCAAATCAGGCCTGCTAGCAGTCAGATAGAGAAGGGTGCCAATCATTCCACGTTAAAGTTTCGGATCGACAATAATCCCATCCCTATCTTCATCTAACTTGGATTTCTCCACCATTGGAGTGTCTACGGGGTCACAATTCTCAAAGTTATATTTCTTAAGAGATTCTAGAGCATATTTGGATTGATTAATAAAGATGCCTCTGGGATTCTGAGAAATCTGTAATCCTAAGAAAAATGAAAATTTTCCCATCATCGACATCTGAAAGCGTGTGGACATTATCTTCTCAAATTGTTTAGACAATTCTATGTTAGTGGCAGCAAAAATTATATCATCAACATAAATTTGTACCAGAAGCATGTCGTTGCCTTCCTTGAGAGTGAATAGAGTGGGGTCCACTTTGCCTTTGGAGAAGCCTTCCGACATGAGATATGTTGACAGGAGATCATACCACGCGCGTGGAGCTTGTTTCAACCCATAGAGAGCCTTCTTAAGCTTGTACACATGGTTAGGAGACTCCGTACTCACGAACCCATCCGGTTGACTAACATAAACCTCTTCCCTTAGTTCGCCGTTCAAAAATGCCGTCTTCACATCCATTTGATAGACGATCATGTTCATATGAGCAGCAAACGCAAGGAATAGTCTAATCGCCTCCAATCTAGCCACAGGAGCAAAAGATTCCTCAAAGTCTATACCCAAGGCTTGTTTATATCCTCTAGCGACCAATCTTGCTTTATTCTTCAATACCGCACCCATCTCATCAAGTTTAACCTTATAAACCCATAACAAAGTAAGGATGTTAACCTTGTCAGGGCGAGGAACCAATTCCCATACTTCAAGTCGTTTGAATTCATTGAGTTCCTCCTGCATAGCTTCGATCCAAGATGATTGGGTCATAGCCTGCTGCCAATTTTTGGGTTCAACTTCAGAGAGAAATGCGTCAAAGTAACAATAAAGTGCACTCTCTTGTAATTGATGGCGCGTAGAGACTGGTCGATCTAGATCTCCAATAACATTCCTAATTAGGTGATCTTTTGTCCATTTAGTGCTATGGTTTTCAATCCTAGGTGGTCTGGAGTGAACAATAGAAGGAGCTTCTTCTGAGGTAGATGCGGCTGAAGGGTTTTCAGGGATCGCTACACCAAAGAAAGGAAGCTCTTGCAAGTGAGCATATTCCAAGTCGTGATCAGTAGAATCCACTTCCACATCATTAGGCACAAGTAGGGGTGATGATTCAGGTGTGGTTTGAGAATCACTTGGTGAAGGTGCATCCGGTTCATTGTGAATTGTAGATGCATTAGATAAAGGTTCATTAACTTGAGCAACCACTTCAGGTATTGGAGCAATTACTACAGGTACTGGAACTTCATCAGTCGGGGGATCAAAGAATTCATCAAACAACGGTTGAAACAGTTTATCCCACTCGGGCCTTGATGGTGGTAAAAATGATGTAGAAGTAGGATTGTTGGGAACTAATCCGGAACTTATAGCACCGGGTCCCATCTCATGAAGCGCGGGTTCAGAGCTGTGTTGCTCAGAAGCCATCGCTGTCAGCTCGTCGAAATCTGCGTCCATAGTTTCTACAATCTTGCCAAGACGACGGTTATAGATTCGGTATGCTCTTTTGGACGGTGAGTAACCAATGAAAATACCTATGTCGGCTTTTGGTTGAAGCTTACCCAAGTTCTCACTATTGATGTTTGGATAACACAGAGCACCAAACACATGGAAAAATGAAACATCGGGTTTGCGGTCATGTAGAAGCTCATAAGGTGTTTTTCCATGGCGTTTCCGAATGATAGAACGGTTTTGGGTGAAACATGCAGTAGAAATAGCCTCTGCCCACAAGAACAATGGAGCGTTCGCATAAATAAGCATGGTCCTAGCAGCTTCCATAAGTGTACGATTTCGTCTTTCAACGACACCGTTTTGTTGTGGAGTGCGTGCAGCGGATGTTTCATGTGATATACCAACTCCTTCATAATAATCACGAAGAGTCTGGTTGACGAACTCTGTACCATTGTCTGTACGAATACGGCGGACAGTGGTATTCAAACGTACCTGGATGAACTTCAGAAAAGTAATGATAGCCTTTGGTGCTTCATCCTTTGTACGTAGAAATCTAACCCATGTAAACCTTGAGAAATCATCCACAATGACGAGAATGAATTTCTTACCGCTCACACTTTCAGTTCTCATCGGTCCACAAAGATCCATATGCAAAAGATGAAGTTTTTCTTGATTAGTGTCTTCAGCTTTGGGTTTGTAAGATTTCTTGGTGCTTTTCCCCCTTGAACACGCGGAACATAAATGGTCCTTGTGAAATTTAAGCTTGGGAAGACCACGAACTAACTCGTTTTTAGCCAGATGATTAATAGCATCAAAATTAAGATGAGATAATCTGCGATGCCATAACCATGACTTGGTCTTAGAAGCTTTAGAGAGAAGACATACTGGAGAAGCGGCCATCATGTCTTGTAAGGACAAAGTGTAAAGATTTGCACCACGAGATCCCTTCAACAAATCTTTTCCTTCCAGGTTGCGGATGAAACAAGTGTGTTGTCGAAAAGCAACCTCAAGGTTGGAATCACAAAACTGTCCTACTGAGAATAAGTTATGACCAAGACCTTCAACATAGTATACCCTAGAAATCGTCACGTTTCCAATCTGATATTCACCATACCCCATAATCTTTGCTATATGATCATTCCCAAATTTAACCGTACCAAGAAACTTGCTGACGAAATTTCGGAGCATCGAGCGATTTCCGGTCATATGTTTTGAACAACCGGAGTCCAAATACCACAGGATGATTTGGACCACCTGAAAATATCACCACACAAAGACAATGTAGAGGTATCGGAATCTGAGTGTTCCTTGTTATTAGCAGGTACAGATTTAATAATCTTAGATTTGCTAACTCTAGGTTTCTTAGATTTCCTAGCCTTTTTCTTCTTAATTGGTGGTGTAGATTCTAATTGGCTCAAATCCTGAGGTATTTCTACACTGATAGGCACTATATTGGGGGCTGACCTAATTAAAGGGCGCTGTTTCCATACTTGAGTGCGAGTGTTCCTAACTAAAGGACGCTCAGACCTAACCTCAATGGTTGCATTCCTAGTTAAAGGGCACATTTTACCATCTAGTGTAAAGGTCCTACCAGTGGGACGCCATTGCCAGCCAACTTGGGTGCGAGTTCTACCCGTTGGCTTCCATTCAAGACCATTCTTAATAGCATTCATTTCATTAACGTGATCAATCAGACACAAATCATGACGCTGTGAAAACATACATTCATTACAATTCCAACAATTTAAATCAGAATTCACGAATGGTTTAGGCTGCTGCACAGGCGCAGAGCTTTTAGTCTTAACATGATTCGTTTTATTTAAAACTGAACTAGCATTCCTATTGTGGACTTCTACTTTCTTCTTTGTGGCACTACTAGTGGAGGGCTTGATCTTAGCTTTCTTGAATGGCGATCCTTTAGCCTTAGTAGTCTCTTTTAATCCTGTAGAAGGCAAATTGGGAACATTAGCAGCAGATTTTAAAGGTGTCTTACTTGATTGTGCCAATGACGGTTTCGCTCCTGGAGTCTTATTAAATGGAGTGACAGCAATGGGCCTATTATTAAGTAGTGCAGAACCTGGAGTACCTATGTATTGCAAATAAGCCAAGCAATATTGAACTCGCTTAACATATTCATGAGCCGAATAATAGTCGCTACTTGAGGGATCTAAGGCATAAAGATCGTCTAAAATATCCCTAAGAAGATCGACATGCTTAATGGCATTCCTCATATAATCATCATAGGTAACCTGGTTTCTCTTATGAAGCGGATTCTTATAAAGCACTACTTTCTTGGTTGTTGGAGCACTAGTGGACGGTGCAGAGTCGGTAGCTAAGTTATCAACAACTTCTTGTCGGGTGAGAAGAAGTGTCTCCTTTAACTCAGCCAAAACCATATTTTTGTCTATGAGCAGGATGTTCAAGTCAGAGATTTCTTCGCACTTTTGGTTCAATTGTTCAACATAATATTGTTGTTGTGCCGCATTAAAAGCGAAGCGTTCTTCTAGTGAACCATAAAGAGCGGATAGTCCCTGTCTTGTCCGATCCATCTCCCCTAGAACAGTTGATAGTCTAATTTCTAAGACCTGGTTTTTAGACTCTGCAGCCTCTAGTTCCATTCTTAATGTTTCCTTTGATGATACCTCTCTCTTCAATCTCATGATTTCTTCCTCTAATGTCTTAACAATTGCAATCATCTTGTCACTATTCTCAACACCGTTTTCACAAACATTTGATATCAAAAGATTTTCATTTTGATTTTG
This sequence comes from Glebionis coronaria, assembly GCA_025667525.1. NCBI lineage: Eukaryota > Viridiplantae > Streptophyta > Magnoliopsida > Asterales > Asteraceae > Glebionis > Glebionis coronaria. The sequence continues at coordinate 208,385,232 of CM046877.1, read as the reverse complement.
TTGTTTTAATTCTAAAGATATACAATGTTGTTCTAGTTGATTAAAGCGTTGTGAAAGTAAATTATAAGAATCTTGTAGCTTTAAAAACTCAGCGTTAGATTCGTGACAAGAATGATTATCTACCTCATTTATAGTTTCAGCAACATTTACAGAAAGATCACAAACATCATCACAAATATCATTACAAATATTCACAGCATCACAATTAATCACAGTAGATGTAAGCTCATTCGAATAATTTACATTTACAGTAGTAAGCACATCACATGAGATTACTTCGGACAAGAATCGGTCATATTCGGTTAAAATCTTTTCTTTTTCAATTAGTTGCAGTTCCTAAGCGGTGTCCATTTCATAAAACACTTTTTGAACTTCACCAATTTCAAACTGAAGATTTTCCTTAAGAGATGCAAAACTTCTTTTTAGACTTTCGACAAACGGATTGATCTCAGTTTTAAACACCTCGTTCATGTGTTCGAAAGCCCATTCTCCGGCGTTTAAGCCATTTGAAGTCGTACATTCCAAAATGACCTTGTCAAAGTTAGTAAAGTATCGGTTAATCTCTTTCAAGTTTAACCATACAGTGCTAACAGGTGGAAGATTCTTTGGAATTTCCTTAGGACCTTCCATGTTGACAAGTGTAGGAAATGTACTAGGGCTTTCTTCCTCTATCATGTAGGTTGGTGCTGTGATGAGATCTTTATCCATATGGAAGCGAACTCTAAAATCAGTTTTTGCAAGCTCCTTATTCATTTTAAAATAATCACAATCGGGATATTTTGCAGAATTGTATGACCGATCCTCATCAACTAGATCCTTACTTGTTCGATCATTGGGAAAAACAATCGGGTCTAAAGCCAATCCTAATTGAGTTGCATTATAAAGTCTAGGACTATGTCTTAAAGCTTGTTTTGCATATCGTGGATTAGGGGGAAGGCCTTTTAGACGAGATAAGTTAAACTCTCTAAATGAAGCATCAAATAAGTGAACTAGTTGTGAAGCAGCGTATTGTCTTAACAGCAAGTAATCTAGACTTCTAATCTTATTAGTGGCATTAATCTCCATTTCAGTCTTCTTAGATTCGAGTAATTCAAAATCAGTTTGAAGTTTTTGAAAATTAGTGACCACTAACTCCTTTTCTTTAAGTTCATTAGACAGATTTGCTCTTAAGTTTTCGATCTCTTGCAAGTGACCCATTTGTTTGTTTCTAAAATGATCATATTCGAGATTTGTGAGAACACTAGACGAAGGCACTAGTTCTAAAGTTTGTACTTTCTCATTGCTTAAGGCAAGCTCATCAGACAAATTCTTATTCTTAGCTAAGGTTTCTAAGAGTGCAGCATTCATTTGGCTAAGTAATGTAGCAGGAACCATGACCAAATCTTGTTGAGCAGGAGTAGGCGTATGCGAACTGGGTCCCGGTTGTGATTCACTCAAAGTCTGGAGACTTACATTGATATTGCTATCATTGTTTGTCTCCTCGTTTGAAGGACTCACCACCGAAGATTCATTCGAATCAGCACTCTCTTGCACAACTTGATGTGGTTGAATACTAGCATCAATGGCATTATCGGTGTTATTAATAAGTACCTCAGATTTCTTATCTGGCCCTAAGCTGGAGAAAGTTACCATGAAAGCAGCCTTTGCAGTTTGAAAGTCATCACAGTCGGAGTCATACGCATCAAGATCATCGGCTTGGTAAGCTGCATTCTGCGTAGTGACAACGTCTTGTTCAGCAATCCCTGGGTCAGCAAGAAATGCAAGCTCCTCTTCATCAAGTTCCCTTCCTTGCGCCTGAGCATTTACCAGATAGATCTTTTCTGCAAACCACTGTCCATCCCTTTTCCTCTTGGGTTTCTTACAATCCCTGGACATATGACCCTCTTCCTTGCAGTTGTAGCATGTGATCATTCTCAACTTGCCTGTATTAGCCCGTGGAGGATTGTTGACCATAGGAGCAGGAGCAGGAGTAATCGTGCGAGCATTGGTTGAAGTGGAAGATCTCCCCTGATATGGTTGAATTGGCTGAACCATTACCCTGCCATTCTCAATTGTAGCTTGTTGGCGAGAATTGGATGAATTCCTCAACTGATTGTTGGTAGGAGCTGATCCTCTGAATCCTCGTTTGCTTAAAGTTCTTGTGAGATAAGCAGACATAGTAGTTAGCACTTCAACTGGGTCAGCTCCTTGTTGGAAAACAGGAACGGGGACTTCTTCATCATCACAATACAGTGCTTGATCTGGATGAGCTGCATAATCAGTAGAAGGAATACTCATTTGATCAGGATAGCTTGTTGGATATGCTGCATTCTCTTGATAAGAAGAATATGAAGGCTGAGCATAAGATGCAACATTTGCTGGATGAAGTTGTGAACCATACTGTGGTGAAGGTGCATTGAACCGATACTGTTGCTGATGTGAGGTGGGAGGTTGTGGCAATATCGAGTATTGTGGAAAAGTTGGTGTTATGTAAGGTGATGGATGATAGGCTTGATGTCCCAAAATATAAGGTGTGTTGTTGTGTGACAAGCTTGGTTGATTCGCCATCAAAGCTAAGGAATCTGGGTACATACCGCGAGGAGAACGGTGCATAATCACATGCTTCTCATGTTGCTGAAGAAAAGCATAGATTTGATCTAAGTTGCACTTATGCAAATCCCGGGTTAACTTCACATCGGTAATATACTCACCCCATTCAGCTTGAGGTAAAGTATTCAAGAACTTGGTGTTAACCTGGAATGGAGCAATTACCAGATTGTATACATTCAGATCATTCATTAGAGTAGTGAATCTGAAGTAGTAATCGTGTAGTGTTTCCCCTGGGCTGTACGTGAATCGATCAAACAAATCATACAGCTGACACTCCCTTTCTTGTTTGGTGAGAGACGTGCCTTGTAGCAACACCTTTAACCGTTCCCATAAATCTTTTGCCACTGTATACTGACTTACCATACGATAAATATCATGGGGAAGAGCTTGGAGAATTGTTTGAAGAGCTTTTTCATCTGCATCTGCAACAAGTTGTTGAGCTGGAGTGAGTTCTTCAAATTCTCGTGGTCTAGTCACGTTGTCAACCGTAATGGTACCATAGTCGAGTGGACCATTCAAAATCGATTTGACCATAAGCCTTCCGTAGGTTGGTTTGCCCTTCAAGTATTGCATCATGCGGCCCTGCCATGCCTCAAACACCTCTTTAATAAGCATCGGTGGACGACTATCAGTCCCCGTTATGATCGAGATATCCGTAAGAGATGTCATCTGAGGCATTAATGAACTTGGATTCATTGTGATCACTTAACAGACTCAAAGATTATCGGTTGATCGAGCAGTGAAGAAAGGTTGAGAATTTGTGTTGTGTTGGTTAAACTCAAGATTAAATCCACTAAAGATCGTCGAAAAAACTCAAATACCCCTTGAACTCGCTTATACGGAATAACCCAAAATTAGAATAACCCTTATTCGGAATAACTTCTATTCGGAATAATCCTATGTTGAAAAACCCTTACACGGAATATCCTCTATTCGGAATAATCCTATTCTGAAAATGCTCTATTCGGAATAAACCTTATGTTGAAGAAACCTTATGCGGAAAGTATGGCTATTCGGAAAGTATGGCAATTCGGAAAGATGGTGCTATTCGGAAAGTATGGCTATTCGGAAAGTATGGCTATTCGGAAAGAGTTACTATTCGGAAAGATGGTGCTATTCGGAATAATGGTGCTATTCGGAAAGATGATTCTATTCGGAAAGAATTGCTATTCGGAAAGTTGCTGCTATTCGGAAAAAATTTCTTATTCGGAAAAATGTGGCTATTCGGAAAGTTTCTTCTAAACGGAAAGTCTATTCGGAAAAACCTTCTATTCGGAATACTATCCTATTCGGAACTTCTATTCGGAATAAACCTTCTATTCTGAAAACCTTCCTATTCGGAAAATCCTATTCGGAATAATCTGGAGAAATGTTTCCGAGACTTCTAAAACAGCTTTAATCACCGATTTTTGATCCAAAACCACAAAAAGTTTTATGATTTTTACCAAAATAAGCTAAACCCAATCCTTATCAATCAATCCCAATAACAAAAACACCAAAAATAACAAGATTCAAGATTGATTTTTTCTAAAGATCACTAATTGATTCAAAAACTAAAAAAGTAACACAATCCTTACCTTAAATCACCCCATAGCTCTCTGATACCAAATGTAGAAATTGATAACCTATGAATCTATGAAGTGGGTTGATGTTTTCTAGTGATAGAAACTAGAGAGAGAAAGTGAGAGAATATATGGAAGATTTTATTACTATGAAATGTAAAATGGAACAACAACCAACCCCTTTCCTTAGTGGAAAGGGGTATTTATAGTACCAAGCTAAACATGGGCTTGGGCCGGTCCATGACAAGCCCATGGACCGGTTCTTACTTAAGTTAATAAGTAACTAACAACTATTATCTAACTACGAGCTATTACAACATGAATATTATTGTGGAGTGACCGATACTTCTAATATACGTTAAAACGTATTTCTAACAGGAAGAAATACGTTATGGTAATTGTCGATAACTACTCAAGGTACACGTGGACCCTCTTCTTATGGTCCGAGGATGAAACACCTGAGGTTCTCATTAACTTCCTTAAGTTGATACAACATGGTCTTCAAGCTCAAGTAAAAGTGGTACATACTGACAGAGGCACATTATTCTTGAATTCAACTCTAAAGAAGTATTTTGAAGCCAAAGGGATAGAACATGAAACATCTATTGCTCGAACACCTGAACAAAAAGGAGTTGTTGAAAGACGAAATCACACTTTAGTTGAGGCTGCTCGAACATTATTATCTGCTTCAAAACACCATTATTCTTTTTGGCCGAAGCCGTGTCAACTGCATGCTACACACAAAACCGATCCTTAATTATCCTAAGACACGAAAAGACACCATATCACATAATTAATGATCGCAAACCTTCACTCAAACACCTCCATGTTTTTGGATGTACGTGTTACATTATTCAAGATGGTGAAATTCTGGACAAGATGAAAGAGAAAGGTGATGCATGCATTTTAGTGGGATATGCAACTCAGTCTAAGGGCTACAGAGTGTACAACAAGAGAACAAAATTGATAGTCGAGACTATTCATATCAGATTTGATGAATTACAAGAAATGGCACTTGAACAAAACGATTTAAGTCCCGATCCACAAAGACAAAATACTTCTGTGCACAACCGCACGGAACTTAGAACTCAAGACCACAGCAATGAACTGTCAAGTTCAAAGCTGGTTCCTGAACATGTTCCAAGAGCAGATTTTACAGTGGACACGACACTTGAAGAGTTGGAAATGTTATATGCACCAATGTTTGATGAATATTTCATCGGGGGAGAAACAAGTTGCATCAAAGTCTTCCGTTGGCACTCATGATACGCATGATGATACCGATCATCATCAACAAAAGGATACAACTTCATCTACTTCAACACGGGTTGCTGCATATTTACCTCCTCAGAATATCACTTCAACAATCGATCCTACAACATCCACATCTAATGTCATTGCTTCAGAGAACATAAATCAAGCAGACGATGCATTATCTAACGATGACGATTTTCACAACCCATTCGGTACACCGGTACACGAAACTAGAGAGTCTTCTACTCGCCATGTTGATCCGTCTAATATGCATACGTTCTATCAACGACATCCTTCAACACATCATTGGACCCGAGAACATCCTTTGGTTCATGTAATTGGAAACCCTTCACAGCCTGTTCGTACAAGACGACAACTAGCCACCGATGGCGATGTTTGTATGTTCGCACTCGCCGTGAGTACTGCTGAACCAAAAAACATCAAAGAAGCCATGGTTGATCATGCTTGGATTGCATCGATGACGGATGAACTTCAGCAATTTGAAAGTCTTAAAGTCTGGGAACTTGTTGACAGACCATGTGATGTGATTCCTCTAAATCTTTGTTGGATCTGGAAAAAGAAGATGGATGAAGAAAGCACGATCATTAAGAACAAAGCTAGGCTAGTGGCTAAGGGGTATGGCCAGAAAGAGGGAATTGACTTTGACAAATCATTTGCACCAGTTGCTCGTATGGAAGCGGTCAGGATTTTCCTTGCTTATGCTTCACATAAGGGATTCACTGTTTATCAAATGGATGTGAAGACGGCATTTCTTAACGGTCCTTTGAAGGAAGAAGTCTTTGTTACGCAGCCGGAAGGATTCGTTAATCCTCATTATCCTGACAAGGTGTATCGTCTCCACAAAGCACTTTATGGACTCAAGCAAGCTCCAAGGGCGTGGTACGATGAGCTCTCGAAATTTCTAGTATCCAAAGGTTTCTCAAAAGGTTCCATTGATCTAACTTTGTTCACTTATAAATATGGGGATGAAATTTTGCTTGGGCAGATTTATGTTGATGACATTATTTTCGGATCTACAAACCCAAAACTTTCAAAATGGTTTGAAAAAGTCATGAACAACAAATTTGAAATGTCAATGATGGGCGAACTAAAATTCTTTCTAGGAATTCAAGTTCACCAATCCCCAAGTGGTATCTTTATAAACCAAGCTAAGTATTGTCAAGAGATAATCAAAAAGCATTGTATGACTTCATGTGACCCCGTTGGGACACCATTATCAACCACACCGCTAGATGCTGACTTGGAGGGAAATGCCATCGATCAAACAAGATATCGTTCCATGATCGGTTCCCTCATGTACTTGACAACAAGTAGACCTGATATTTCACATGCTACGTGTTATTGTGCACGATATCAAGCACGAACCACTGAAAATCACCTCAAGGAGGTTAAAAGGATATTTCGGTACCTCAAGAATACCATTCATTTGGGACTTTGGTATCCGAAGGAAACCGGTTTCTTTCTAACGGCCTATTCAAATAAGCTTGTGGGATGGTCTTCCAAGAAGCATGATTGCACATCACTTTCATCAGCCGAAGCGGAGTATGTGTCTCTATCTGCGTGTTGTGCTCAAGTTCTATGGATGAGAACACAACTCACGGATTATGGCTTTCACTTTGATAAAGTACCTATGTACTGTGACTCAAAGTTGGCCATAGCTAATAAGTGTGTAAACACTTATCCTTTTACCACTTATTTCCAATATTAACAAGACCAAAACGTGTATTTTATGTCGTCGTAAAAGTCGGAATTATGCGCGGTTTGTGTTTTTATTGTGTTTCAGGATAAAAATATGAAAAAGGAAGAAAACATGGGCTATCACGGGCTTTTATCAAAGAAAAAGACAAAAGACGAAGTCAAAAGATCAAGAGTGCAAAAAGAACGTAAGTCCAAGACCTATTCTGAAGATTTATCGAAGAAAAAGTCTAAAGACGGAAGTTTAATGAAATCGAAGAACTCAAGTCTAATTATAGATGAAAATTATAAGACGAGTTCAATTTATATCGACAAACCCCGAGACGACGTCGAGAAAGAAAAAGAATTTAAATCGAGTCGAGACGAGAAGAAAGAAAGAAGGAAGCAACACATGCACTCCCCACCTCCTATATATACCCTCCTAATGTGTCATTAGGAGGGTGTTAGTTAGTTAGTTAGTTAATTAATTAATTTCTCTAGTTTTATTTTTAAGTGTGTTTTAATTTTCTTCTCTCTAGTTTTTCAAGCTTATCAAACCTTCATTAATCTTGTAATCTTTTGATCTTAATCTTCAAATTAATCAAGTTTATTTCATAATTCTTATTCTACCTTTCTTAATAATCTATTGTTTTTGCTTAATTAATCATGTATTTGGTTTAGTTTTGTTGATGATATGATTGTTTAGCTTATTTGATTGTGCTTATTGAGTTGGTGGTTTTAAAGTTTTTAGATTGAGGTGTTTATTTGCTTAATTTTTATGATTAATAGTTTTTAAAATAAGTTGATTTTGATAAGTTTAATATTTTTATAAAAAGTTGATTTTTAATATTTAGATTATTTAGTGTTTTCATAGTTTTTAAATTGTGGCTTATTAGTTTGTCTTAAAAATCTTTTTGGTTAAAGTTTAAGTACGTGCTTATTTTGGATTTACTTATTTGCTTAATTTTTATGTTATCCGGGTTTCTTAAACCCTTGTTTTCCGAATAGGCTCCAAAATCAACATTCCGAATAGTTACCAGTTATCATCATTCCGGATTTGCAGCTTGTCAAGCATTCCGGATAAGCCCAAGTGCCAAGGATTCCGGATAGTAGTGGAATCTAAGAATTCCGGATAAGCATTTTATTTATATTCCGGATAAGGTATAAAACCCTTATTACGGATAAGCTGTTGAAGAATAATTCCGGATAAGCTTCATTTCTCGCATTCTGGATAGTTAGTTAAGCTTGGATTCCGGATAAGCTCATAGTTCTACATTCCGGATAACTAGTTCATCTCGAATTCCGGATAAGCACTCCCACTTACATTCCAGATAACTTCCATTTCATATATTCCGGTAGTCATCAGAAGAAGGATTCCGGATAGTAGCTACAATTCAGATTCCGGATAGTCATTCGATTACACATTCCGGATAAGAGGCATTTTCTTGTTTCCAGACTTAGTTTAATTTTGAGTTTTCTGAATTGTTTTTATTTTTCAAAATTTAATTTCTCCCGCCTTTTTACTTAGCATTATTTTAACTCGTCTTGTTTTAGTTTAATTTTTAAAGTTCACATTTTTACAAGTTTTCATCATTTACTTTTTAAATTTTTAAAGTCTTTATTTTTAGTTTAAATTTTCCAGCTTTCATTTTTACTTAATTACTCAACCATATTTTCACTTTTAGTTTAAAATAGATAACCAAACCATTTTATTTTCCACCAAGAACTACTGAGTCGCACTTTCAACTTGTAATCAATTCGAAAAGACTGGAAAAACAAATCTTTTTCATACTTGGCTAAAATCTTGTATCAAATGGCGCCGCTGCCGGCTCTTTTCGTTAAGATTAACGTTTTTTAGTGAGAGACGCATTAGATTTTGGGATCCGTTCACTTTTGAACGTTATTTTTCTTGCCAAAAATTTTCAAAAATCCATAAAAATTAAAAATTTTCAAAAATTCAAAAAAAAAATAGAAAAACATAAATAACCAAAAATATTTCTTGTCTATCTTTCTTTTCTTTTTGTAGGTGTGTATGCGTACCCATGCTCGTAAGAAGAAAGCAATTCAAGCCGAAGTCGAAACTACACCTATTGTCACCATGGACAATCTACCAATGATCGAGCTTTTGCAATCGCAAGTAGAGGGCAACACCGATGCTATTGTCATACCCGAGATTGGAGCCAACAACTTTGAGCTCAAATCCGGCTTCATTCAAATGGTTTCTGTCCAACCATTCTTGGGGCGTACACTTGATGATCCTCATGACCATATAAAAAGGTTTCTTCAACTCATTAATACAGTCAAGTATAATGGGGTTTCACAAGAGGTAATTCGCTTGCAACTTTTTCCTTTCTCCTTAGAGGGACAAGCCCACCATTGGCTTGATAAGGAACCGCCACAAAGTATTCTTACGTGGTCGAATTTAGAGACCAAATTCATCAACTACTTTTTCCCACCCTCACGTACTACCGCTTTGCGAAATGAAATCATTAACTTTGAACAAAAGTACGGTGAGACATTTAGTGAATCTTGGGACCGTTTTAAGGAACTTTTAAGAAAGTGTCCACAACATGGTTTCATAAAAGTACATCAAATTGTTACTTTTTATAATGGTTTAAACATGAATGACCAAGATTCACTAAATAGCGCCTCGGGGGGTAACATTTTGGTTAAGTCCTCTAATGCCGCATGGGATATTATTGAGAATAAGTCTAGAGTGCAAACTAAGAGTGTTCAGACTAATGTGGCTAGTGCTAGTACTAGTGACGCCGACAAGAGAATTGATAAGCTTACTTCGTTTGTTGAAACACTTGCTCTACAAACCGCTAACAATACCAAAAGCATCAACGCGCAAGTTAATGCTTTGAATCAGTCATGTGAAATATGCGGGGGTTCTCATTCATACTCCGATTGTCCTTAGACTCATGCAATCTGGAAAATGTGGATGCCGCCAATGGTAACTTTTCTACGGGAGGCTATCAAGCACGTCCTCAAGGTGACCGCAATTTGCTCAGTTATCGTTCAAACAATTTCCTTTCACCACCCGGTTTTCCACCTCAAAACCAAAACAACCTCAATCGCAACAATCAAAATCAACCATGAGCTCCAAATCAATATCAAACCCAAAGAAACCCATATCCACCTCAAGGAAACAATCAAGTTCACCAACCACCCGCTTATCAACCACCTGCCTACCATGCTCTTCCTCCCACCCAACCCACCGCATTTAATCAAGAGGTTGACACTTACATGAGGACTAATGATGCGATAATGCAGAATCTTCAGCGGCAAATCATCAACTTGAAAGGAGATATGGCGAAACAAGGGAATGATCTTCGAGCCGATATGCGAAACTCTTTGAGCAGTAAAACGAATTACTTAAGGGATATGATGGCTAGTTTCTTCCAAAGTAATCAAGCCTATGGTTCGGGTTCTCTTCCTAGTAACACCGTTGCTAATCCAAGAGGGGAGATGAAAGCAATCACCACTCGAAGTGGAAAAGGTTTAAAGGAACCCGAGCTTCCTACACCTACACTGGTGATTGTGACAAAGGAAAACGAGTCCCCTTCTCCAATTCCTCCACCTTCTATTTCACCAACTTCACCACCCAAGGATGTGAGTGAGAATTCCATTCCAAAGCCTTCATCTCAAACCAATATACCTTATCCCTCAAGGTTGAGGAAAGAGAAGTTGAAGAACAAGGATGATATTCAGGTTTCTAACTTTCTTAAAATGTTTAAACAACTGAATTTCAACATCTCCTTTGCTGAGGCTCTCGCTCACATGCCGAAATATGCTAAAATGTTTAAATATCTTCTCAGTGATAAGGAGAAACTTCTTGATATCGCCCAGATCCAACTTAACGAGAATTGCTCCGCAATGCTCTTAAGAAAATTACCAACTAAACTTGGTGATCTGGGTCGTTTTCTCATTCCTTTCAACTTCTCCGGGGTAGAGAATTGTATGGCCCTAGCCGATCTAGGTGCTAGTATAAACTTAATGCCTTTAAGCGTTTGGAAACAATTGTCTCTACCCGAGCTAGTCCCCACACGAATGACATTTGAATTAGCTAACCGTACGGTTGCTTATCCAGTGGGGATAGCCGAAGATGTCTTCGTCGATGTCGACAAATTCACCTTTCCGGCGGATTTTGTTGTCGTTGACTACGAGATGGATCCCCGTGTTCCATTAATCGTTGGACGTCCATTCTTGAGGACCGGTCGCACTCTCATTGATGTAGCCACGGGCGAATTAATCATGAGAGTTGGTGATGATAAAATCGTCTTCAACATGGGTAAACTTTCTAAGCAGCCTTCTGAAAACGAGAGCGTTAATTTCATTGAAGTTCTTGATGAGGCTTGTGAAGAACATTTCAAAGACGCTTGTAAAAGTGGTTCTTCTTCTCTTCCCATTGTTGAGACCGTTGCCTCTATTGCTCCATCACTAACTCTATTTGGAGAAAGTGATTTTCTTTTGAAAGAATTTGAAGCAAATTTGGGGGATGTGGACTTACAATATGACGATTCTCCCTCCAATTGGGATGAAGACATTCGTACCATTGAGAAACTTCTCAATGGGGACCATATTTCTCCACCATCTCCTAAGGTAATCTCTATCGATGATCCGAATTTGACTACGCCTTCCATCGAAAATCCTCCGGATTTAGAGCTTAAGGATCTACCGTCTCATCTCGAATACGTGTTCCTTGAAGACAATAAGAAGTCACCCGCTATCATCGCAAAGGATTTGAAAGAAGACGAAAAATCTCGACTTATCAACGTGCTGAAGAATCATAAGAAAGCGATTGCTTGGAAAATCTCTGATATTCGTGGAATTGATCCTCACTTTTGCACACATAAAATTCTCATGGAGGAAGACTTTAAACCCACTATTCAAAACCAAAGAAGGGTGAATCCCAAGATCCATGACGTTATCAAAAAAGAGGTTATCAAACTTCTTTATGCGGGAATGATCTACCCTATCTCGGATTCACCATGGGTTAGTCCGGTCCATTGTGTGCCTAAGAAAGGCGGAATCACCGATGTGCCCAATGAAAACAACGAGTTGGTCCGTACTCGTCTCGTTACAGGGTGGAGAGTTTGTATAGACTATCGCAAACTCAATGATGCTACGAGAAAGGATCATTTTCCCATTCCTTTTATGGACAAAATGATCGAACGTCTAGCGGGTAATGATTATTATTGCTTCTTAGACGGTTTCTCCGGGTATTCTCAAATTCCCATCGATTCAAAAGACCAAGAGAAAACCACTTTCACTTGTCCTTATGGAACGTTTGCTTACAAAATAATGCCTTTCAGCTTATGCAATGCTCCTGGGACTTTCCAAAGGTGTATGATGGCCATCTTCCATGACATGGTTGAAGAAACTATGGAAGTCTTCATGGATGATTTCTCGGTCTATGGTGACTCCTTCTCTTCTTGCCTTGCCAATTTGGAACGCATGCTTAAGCGGTGTGAAGACACTCGCCTTGTTCTAAATTGGGAAAAATGCCATTTCATGGTAAAAGAAGGCATTGTGCTTGGATATAAAATCTCAAAAGCCGGTCTTGAAGTCGACCGTGCTAAATTTGAAGTGATTGCTAAATTACCTCCACCTTCAACCGTGAAGGGTGTGAGAAGTTTCTTTGGTCATGCGGGCTTCTATCATCGATTCATTCAAGATTTTTCTAAAATCGCTCGCCCGATGACCCACCTCTTGGAAAAAGATACTCCTTTTATCTTTTCTAAAGAGTGTCTTGAATCCTTCAATCTTCTTAAGGACAAGCTAACTAAGGCACCGGTCTTGGTTACCCCTAATTGGGAGCTACCTTTTAAATTGATGTGTGATGCTAGCGACTTTGCCATTGGAGCGGTTTTGGGCCAAAGATTGAACAAACACTTCCAACCAATCCATTATGCTAGCAAGACAATGACGGGGGCTCAATTGCATTATACCGCTACTGAAAAAGAGCTTTTAGCTGTAGTGTATGCTTTTGAAAAATTTCGCCCCTATCTTGCCCTTTCCACCACCATTGTCTATACCGACCATTCCGCGTTGAAGTACTGGTTGACAAAGCAAGATTCTAAGCCAAGACTTCTTCGTTGGGTTTTGCTCCTTCAAGAAATTAAAATTGAAATTCGTGACAAGAAGGGAGCCGAAAACCTAGCCGCGGATCATCTAAGTAGACTTGAGGATCCTTATCAAGGGGATCATCCGAATTAAGAGATCAATGACTCTTTTCCCCTTGAGGCCTTAATGTCTATCGATTCCAATCTTGATGACACCCCATGGTTTGCGGACATTGCAAACTACTTAGCAGGTGGAATTCTCAAGGAAGGGTTCACGTCTCAACAAAAGAAAAAGTTCTTTAAAGACATTGAACACTATTTTTGGGACGACCCTTACCTCTTCAAACAATGTGTGGATCTTGTCATTCATCGGTGTGTTGATGGGCCGGCAGCTTTATTAATCCTTGAAGCTTGCCATAAAGGACCCACCGGTGGTCACTTTGGTCCCAATTACACCGCGAAGAAAGTTTTCGACTCTGGATTTTATTGGCCCACCATTTATCATGACGCTCATGAAATGGTTAAACATTGTGATGCTTTCCAATGACAAGGCAAGATCACACATAAAGATGAGATGTCTCAAAATTTCATACAAGAATGTGAAATCTTTGATGTATGGGGCATCGACTTTATGGGGCCATTTCCATCATCTAAAGGGAACAAGTACATCCTCGTAGCCGTTGACTATGTATCTAAATGGGTTGAATCAAAGCCTCTCCCTACGAACGATGCTAGGGTGGTTGTGAACTTTCTGAAGCAGCTTTTTGCTCGATTCGGTGTTCCTCGTGCTATCATCAGTGACCGCGGGACTCACTTTTGCAATGATCAATTTGCTCGAGTCATGGCTAAGTACGGCGTCAATCACCGTCTTTCCACCGCTTATCATCCTCAAATAAATGGTCAAGCCGAGATATCTAACCGTGGATTGAAGAGAATATTAGGGCGTACTATGGGAGAGCATCGTGCCTTGTGGGCCGATAAGTTAGATGATGCTTTATGGGCTTTCCGTACCGCATATAAGACACCCATTGGTTGCACTCCATATCGTCTTGTGTACGGGAAGGCATGCCACCTCCCTATTGAGCTGGAACATAAGGCGTACTGGGCCTTGAAGTGTGCCAATTTTGACATCAACAAAGCCGGTGATCTTCGGAAGATTCAACTCAACGAGCTAAATGAACTGAGGAATGAAGCTTATAAGAATTCATTGATCTACAAGGAGAAAACCAATATCATCCATGATGCAAGGATTAAGAAACGAGAGTTTCACGTTGGACATCAAGTTTTACTCTTTAACTCTCGGTTGAAGATTTTCTCGGGCAAGCTGAAGAGCCGTTGGTCTGGTCCATTCACCGTCGCCAAAGTCTTCCCTTACGGCACCATTGAACTTTCTCAACCAAATGGGCCTAATTTTAAAGTGAATGGCCAGCGCGTGAAGCTGTACTTTGGTGAGGACATCTATCATGAGATGATTCCATCCCTCACCACGTTTCGCTTGAATTAGTTCTAGGTCGAGTCAGGCTCGTGACTCGGTTAACAAAAACAAGCGCTTCTCGGGAGGCAACTCGTTGATCTATCCTTTACCGTTTTCATAATAAGTGTAGGGGATCCCCGTCTGTGTTTGTTTTCTAGTTTCTTATGATGTGCAGGGATTAAAAGTTTCAAAGAGCAATTTTGATGACATTTGACGACCGTGATCCCGTGTACTCGTCTTCTCGGTTCTATCCTAAACTGTCGTGATTCAATATTTCATATCTTATATGTTCACATTGAAATCACTATAGTTGTCCTTCCCTTAGCAAGATTTAAACAACGTGCACAATGTCCTAAGTGTAGGGTAGTTTACTCCCACATGCTTAAACATTGAAGACAATGTTTATATTAAGTGTAGGGGAATTCTATTGAAGTAAGTGGGCTTTTCCATTAATTTGCCCTCATTTTAACTGGAAAATTTGATTTTTCGACATTTTTCAAAATTTTTAATCTATTTTGGCCTAGTAATATAGTAGTATTTTCCTTTGTTATCGTTATTTACTTTCTGTGTTAGAATAAATTTTTAATAAAGTGGTTTTAAATTTTTCAACGTCATGAATCTTTTGACTCAACCCGAGTTTACTTATCCAAGTTTACTCTAGCTAGTATCCTTAACGTGTTTAAGTCAAGTTTTGCTAGGCTTTTATATAGGGAACTTTAAAACGCGAAAGTCTTAACTCTCATGGGTTAAGAACAAGAACTTTTCGCAAGTTCCTATAATTGATCCTAGAAAGTCGTTTATCAAGGGAACTTTAAAATACGAATTCTAAACTTGAAAGAGTCTAAGAATTTGCAAGATCCTATAGATGACTTGAAAACCCAAAACTTTGTACTAATTGGCTAAGCATCCACGAGTCTCATTCCTTGAGATTTTAAATTGTGGAGAACGAGAGATGATAGAGTCAATTATAAGTTCGGTATTCTTTCATGAATTTATGTGAGTTGATTATAAGCTTCTTCTCCCATCGCTTGTTAATAAATATATTTGCAATAAATAAGGTTGTACGATTTGAAAAGTTACTTAGCTTCTAGCACAAGATCGTTTAAAAGTTGCTCGGTATTAATTGGAGTTCATAGCCAAGGCATATCTTATTGAAGCGGGATGCGAAGATTGGCGAGTCCGAAAAGGCCCTAACAAGGCATGAGGGCTACATTTTGTTGCTAAGATCCAAAAGTGATGTGAAGAATCATTTATCAAAAAACAATATGAAGGATCGAGACACACGAAGAAAAGCAAATACTCCCCTAAAGATCATGGAGAAGTCTATCCAAAAAGGCCCTAACAAGGTATGAGGATAAATAGATCCAAGTCCTAAAAGGAGGCGGATCGTTGTATATCAAAGTACAAAATAAAGATTGGAGAAAAATGAAGAAGTCGTGGTCCAAGTATGAAGAATCTCTCAAAAAGTTCAAGTGAAGAAATTCCTATTATGAAGAGAAGACCATTATTTCAAGAACGTCTCTCAAGATTTGAAGTATGAAGTCGCTGCCAAATATCGGTCCGAGAAAGGTCTCAAATCGTGAAGCGAGTTATGCAAAGATATGAACTTTAAGAGGTCCCGAGAAGCAGTTTTAAAAGATTTTATCCTTTAGCTAACTATTGAATAAATCGTCCCACTTTATTTTCGACCTAAATAAACTATCAAAATAAGTCAAACAATGCATCCTCGTGATCATTTAAGACAACAATAAAATATAAGAGATACACCTAGGAATAAGGAAGTCTAAGTGAATAATTGGACCACATGATTTGGTGTTAGTTTGCTAACTTATAATAACAATGATCTCGTTTTTAAGCTTGGTATGGGGAACGTGAAACTTGAGGATGATAAACATTCATAACAGCCAAAACCTCAATGTAAGTCTTTGATTTCTTTACTTGTTTTGTATATATTTCTATCTTTTTAATAAAGGCCAAGGTGGGTTATTTATTATGAAAAATGTAAACCGTGCTTTGAAATTAATGCATTGCATGAGGGAATTTCAATGGTCAAGTGTAGGGGATTTAATAAGTGTGAAAAGACTTATCCTTTTACCACTTAATTCCAATATTAACAAGACCAAAACGTGTATTTTATGTCGTAAAAGTTATAATTATGCGTGGTTTGTGTTTTTATTGTGTTTCAGGATAAAAATATGAAAAAGGAAGAAAACACGGGCTATCACGGGATTTTATCGAACAAAAAGACAAAAGATGAAGTCAAAAGATCAAGAGTGCAAAAAGAACGGAAGTCCAAGACCTGTTCTGAAGATTTATCAAAGAAAAAGTCTAAACACGGAAGTTTAATGAAATCGAAGAACTCAAGTCTAATTACAGATGAAAATTATAATACGAGTTCAATTTATATCGACAAATCCCGAGACGACGTCGAGAAAGACAAAGAATTTAAATCGAGTCGAGACAAGAAGAAAGAAAGAAGGAAGCAACACATGCACTCCCCACCTCCTATATATACCCTCCTAATGTGTCATTAGGAGGGTGTTAGTTAGTTAGTTAGTTAATTAATTAATTTCTCTAAGTGTGTTTTAATTTTCTTCTCTCTAGTTTTTCAAGCTTATCAAACCTTCATTAATCTTGTAATCTTTTGATCTTAATCTTCAAATTAATCAAGTTTATTTCATAATTCTTATTCTACCTTTCTTAATAATCTATTGTTTTTGCTTAATTAATCATGTAGTTGGTTTAGTTTTGTTGATGATATGATTGTTTAGCTTATTTGATTGTGCTTATTGAGTTGGTGGTTTTAAAGTTTTTAGATTGAGGTGTTTATTTGCTTAATTTTTATGATTAATAGTTTTTAAAATAAGTTGATTTTGATAAGTTTCATATTTTATTAAAAAGTTGATTTTTAGTATTTAGATTATTTAGTGTTTTCATAGTTTTTAAATTATGGCTTATTAGGTTTTCTTAAAAATCTTTTTGGTTAAAGTTTAAGTAAGTGCTTATTTTGGATTCACTTATTTGCTTAACTTTTATGTTATCCGGGTTTCTTAAACCCTTTTTTTCGGAATAGGCTCCAAAATCAACATTCCGAATAGTTACCAGTCATCTTCATTCCGGATTTGCAGCTTGTCAAGCATTCCGGATAAGCCCAAGTGCCAAGGATTTCGGATAGTAGTGGAATCTCAGAATTCCGGATAAGCATTTTATTTATATTCCGGATAAGGTATAAAACCCTTATTCCGGATAAGCTATTGAAGAAGAATTCCGGATAAGCTTCATTTCCCGCATTCCGGATAGTTAGTTAAGCTTGGATTCCGGATAAGCTCATAGTTCTACATTTCGGATAATTAGTTCATCTCGAATTCCGGATAAGCACTCCCACTTACATTCTGGATAACTTCCATTTCATATATTCCGGATAGTCATCAGAAGAAGGATTCCGGATAGTAGCTACAACTCAGATTCCGGATAGTCATTCGATTACACATTCCGGATAAGAGGCATTTTCTTGTTTCCAGACTTAGTATAATTTTGAGTTTTCTGAATTGTTTTTATTTTTCAAACTTTAATTTCTCCCGCCTTTTTACTTAGCATTATTTTAACTCGTCTTGTTTTAGTTTAATTTTTAAAGTTCACATTTTTACAAGTTTTCATCATTTACTTTTTAATTTTAAAGTCTTTATTTTTAGTTTAAATTTTCAAGCTTTCATTTTTACTTAATTACTCAAAGACATTTTCACTTTTGCTTTAAAATAGATAACCAAACCATTTTATTTTCCTCCAAGAACGACTGAGTCGCACTTTCAACTTGTAATCAATTCGAAAAGACTGGAAAACGAATCTTTTTCATACTTGGCTAAAATCTTGTATCAATAGCCATCTCCTGCAATCCGGTACAACATTCCCGCACGAAGCACATCGATGTCAGATACCGCTTCATAAAGGAACAAGTTGAAAGAGGTATCGTTGAACTATACTTTGTTGGAACGGATTACCAATTGGTCGACTTGTTTACGAAAGCTCTGTCAAAAGATAGGTTTGAGTACCTCGTTAGGCAAATTGGTATGAGATGTTTGACTCCAGCAGACCTAGAGATTCTGGCAAAGGTGCCTGCTTGATTTATCTATCAAACATCTACTTGTAAATATCATTGGAAAAAGCAAAATACAAAAATATAAAACATATAAAAATAAAACACAAAATTAAAAATCTTTCAAAATCCAAAAATATTCTTCTCGACATGTCTTTCAGTATCGATAATATGGACGTGCCTAGAAATGTCGCTCAATAACGACACGGGTGTACATAAAGCTCGAATGAAAGTTGTAAATATTTTTCAAAACATGTCATTTCTTCTTTTAATAAAGAAAATGTCTATTTTGGACAATATTTCCACATAACGTGTAGAGCAATCTATATTGGGTTGAGCTTGTCACAAAACATTCAACTTTTTAAGCTTAACACAATGGCTTGTAATCACTTTCAGATTGCAACCGGTTTCTAAATTCACGGGGGAGTGTACGCTTTATTACCCTTACCCTCAGCAAAAGAAGAGAAATCTTATTACACTTGAGTGGATTCGTCAAGACATTCAACGTCTATGAACTCAAGTTTATGCTTTAGAAAAACCTCTTCGCCAAAAAGAAATAGGATTTTTCAAAAAGCGTTAAACACAATTTTTTCAAGAATTTCTCAATGGTTATTCAAAATCTTTTAAAAATTGTGTGTTCAACAACTCCCAACCTCAAAAAGTGAAATGTGGATCATATCCTCACAATGACAATTCAATTGGATCAATTTTTGAGGGGGATCAATTCAACTTCATGCAAAAGATTAACACATCTTTCTCCCGAAGATTTTTAAGACTATTTTTCAAAATATATTTTAATCAAATTTGGTATCTCTAATATCAAAAGATTTTATATATTAGAGATAGGGAGAGAAAATGTTATTAAAACGTGATCTATTTTGCAAGACTCATTCACTTTAACTCTTACCTACATGTGCGAAACACTTTCGATTATCGATGCACATGTGAAGGGGGAGCATTTCTGAAACAACAAAACTAGCAAGGTGTTAAATGTTTTTCAAACACTTTGTTAGAATTTAAAGTGGTTTTTATGGTTACGATCAAATACCCACAACATCTCTAATTCACGACGTTATTGGTGTCAAAACGGTGGTTAGGTTTAAGTCCTATGATCCAACCAGAACCGGAGGGATCTTCCCAAGGACAATCCAATAGATTATTAGAAGTCCTTAGGAAAGATGGAGTAGAATGTGAACGTAGCTGAATGCCGACTAAGTACTGATGCTAGCACTGGAACAATCACAAAAAGGTGCTAGTAATGATGTCTTGGTAAGCATTGAAGGGGTTGAAGAATAAAAAAGCAATGTAAGGATAAAGGGTGTAAACAAAGAAGCCCTCCATAAAACTTAGGCAGAAACCGGGTCAACACATCATGAAGAAAACTCATCATGGGCCCAGTGATGTAATGCACAACCCCTCCCTAGCTACTCTGGCTTCTCTCAAAAGAAGTTTGTTTTTATTGTCACGGAGAACAACATGACTTCTATTGACTTTCTCACTCCGAGATAGTTGATATTGAATAGGTGGCATCTGCTCCAGCCTCCGACCACTAAAAGTGCACAAATCGAGTCTAGAGCCTAGAGATCAATCAAATCTCATTAGGACACACGAAATGACGATAAAGAGAGTCCTACGCCATATCCTTGTGATATTGCTAGAACACTCAGAGTGATACTACTTAGTATTCACAATGATGATTGGAAATCCTTCTAGTGTTAACATCAAACAGCACTGCGGTAGGTCATGTGTAAGATTATTTATGAATTGAACATATGTAAAACTGAAAAGCAACAGTGGTTTGTTTCTTTATCGATACAAACTCGTTTCAGGTTTCTACGCAATATCTTTATGATCTTGCCAGAACATTCAGAGTGATATTCATTAATATTCACAGTGACGAATGCAAATCCTTCTAGCGTCAACATCAAGCAGCGCTAGGGTAGGTAACTTGCGAGATTCTTATGAATCAAGCTTGTGTCAACTGGAAAGCAACAATGGTAAGATTCTTAATGAATCAAACTTGTTCCAGGAATTTGAATTGACGACTTTAATCAAGCGGATATTCATCCAATTGATTCACTCTTTATGTTCGTAGTCTTGCTTTGAGGCGGTCGAGTAAAGAGAACGGATAGTATTGCCGCGAAACTTTGTCAAGGAGATTCTTAATTGAATCTACCTAATCACAGGTACGATATTTAATATCGTATAACCGTCACCGACCGGAGGTAAAACGCTACCGATTTAGGATGAATGTCAAAGCCATTCAGTCCGTGTCTATGTTTTGTCTCAAGAAGGTGGCGTCACGGTGTACTCAGCAAAGTCAAAGATTCAAAACCACATACTCATGCCTAAAAACATATTCAACAATTAATAGTGTGAGCATGTGGATGAAGACACAAGATCGCAAGATGGCAAAGACAAGTCAGGGATGATTTGAAGATCTCAAGCTTAAAGACAAAGTCGAAAGACAACGACAAAGGCTCAAAGATCACAACATGAAGAAACAAGACTACTATTACACGTTCGAGACTCATTTATGGCGAGATTAGTAATCTCTACAAATCTCCAAATGACAAAGGGTAATGACCTCTCATTGGGGGAGATTGTTAGCCTCAAAATATTGAGTCAAACAAGAATGCTCGGTCAGATGTTTATTATGTATCGTATATTAGAACGTTGTAATAGGTAGTAGGTTCGTCGTGTATTACGGGCTTAACTTTAAGCTAAGGTTCATTCATAAGTAACCAAAGCCCAAAAGGAAAGCCCGACCCATTAGACTATAGTCCATAAACAAGCCCGTATGTGGGTGGACTATATATAACCTTCCTAGCATGTTAGGAAGGGTGTTGGTCATTTTCATTTTTCATCTCTCTAATCTAATCCTCCAAACGTTTCAACCATTCTCTCTACATTCTCTCACTACTTTCTCTCTTTAGAATTCATCTATCTTCTACCTTTCTTTCTTGTTTAATCATCTAAATAAATTGGGACAACAATGTCTTTTGGTACGATAATATTTACGGCCTTAGAAATGTTGATTAATATCGACACGGCGCCATAAATAGAGTTCGTACAAAAGTTGTACATTTTTTAAACATGCCTATTTGGCTTGTAGTTATTTCAGACTGCAACCCGGTTTTCATATTCAAGTCAAGTATTTCTTATGAAAGCTATGGCTCAAAAACGGGAATTAATTTTCTCCGGCATGGTTTACTTTAAAACCATGTAAGGGATTATGTTTACTTTATAACACAATCTAACACGGATATATGTACGCATCAGTGTATTTATTTGTTACAACAAGAGAAATCTTGTTTTTCTGAAGTTATCATCTCTACAACCGAAGTTCTTTGCAATTGGTATGTACATACTCGACGATGCGACTACTCAAACGGCGACTACAGCTCTTTCGATAGAACACGGGTCAACAATTGAGGGGGATAAATTGTCTAGCATTTAGAATCTTCGATGCCGAACGTGCCAAGCTCACTAATAGGTGTCAAGACAACAATACCAATTGTACATGTGGTGTCAAGAGATGACTTCAGACGTAACGAGGCGACCAACATTTCCCAACAAGAACCATTTGATCTTATCATATAATGTTTTCGTCAATCAGGTCCAACCTTGTCCATACATTCGAATATGGTGAATATGTGATCATGTTACAATTCGGTATCATATCTCACAAATTGGTCTCATGAAGATAAAACGGACTTGCATTTTTCTTCCCAAATTTTTTTTAAACTTCATTAAATCAATTGATATCAAAAATATCGGGGACATATACTTACAAATGGTTAATATTTTTAATATTTTTAATATGGGGGATAAAATGTGATTTAATATGGGAAATTATCACAAATGGTTTGACTTAACGTGATAGCTCATCTTGACATGTGCGAAATGTTTTCGAATATCGTGGCATATGTTAAGGGGTAGCAAAATGGATTTGCTATATCAAAATGGATTTTCATGGGGACATATACTTACCCTCAACCCATTTATTTCACGACGGTGAAGATTGTGGTGACATAAGGATGGTAGGATAGGTTAAGTCCAATGATTCTTCCAAAACTGGAGGAATCTTCCCAAGGACATTTCTTAGCTAGAAATAGTAGTCCTTAGGAAAGATGGAGAAAGTTTGTGAACGTAGCTGAATGCCGACCAAGTACTTAACTTAGCACTGGGACAATCACAACAAGGTGCTAGTTATGACGTATTGGTAAGCATTGAAGGGGTTGAAGAATGAAAAAGAATTGTAAAGATAAAGGGTCTAAAGAAAGAAGCCCTCCTTACAACCTTAGGCAAAAACCGGGTCAACACACATGCTATTGAGATCATTTTTAATGATGCTCTTTACTGAAGATAGACATCATGGACCCAGTAATGCAATACACAACCCATCCTAGCTAACTCAGATATCTCTCAAAAGACATATGTTTTAATCACACGGAGACAACGCATTATCTATCGATTTATTCACTCTGAATGTATTGATATTGAAAAGGTGGCACTCCTCTCTAGCATCCGATCACTAAAAATCCAAAGTGCACGATCGAGTCTAAAGCCATCTGAGAGCATTAAATATCTCATTAGGACACACTTCCATACTTCCTTGCTTCTTCACACTCTGTGAAAAGTAAGAAAGATATTACGAGTCCTACGCAAAATCTTCATGATCTTGCCTAAACATCCGAGTAATACGAAAGTATTTACAATGAAGATGGAAATCCTTCTTGAGCAAAACATCAAAAAGCTCATGGTAGGTGACTGGTGCGATTCTTTATGAATCAAACTTGTGATAACTGGAAAGCAACAGTTGTTTAATTCTTAATTGAATTTAAACACGTTCCAGGCCTCTGCGCAATATCTTAGTGATCTTGCCAGAACACTCAGAGTGATACCTTAGTGTTCACGAAGATGAGTGGAAATCCTTCTAGTGTTAACCTCAAATAGCACTTGGTAGGTAACTTGCAAGACTCAACATGAATCGAGCTCGTGACAACTGGAAAGCAACGATGGTGCGATTCTTTAATGAATCAAACTTGTTCCAGGAATCAGAATTGACGGCTTCAATCATGCTGATAATTTTATCCAAATGATTCACTCTTTACGTTCGCAGTCAGCTTTGAGCGGTCGAGTAAAGAGAACGGGTTTACCCACGAAATCTTGTTAAGGAGATTTTTAATTAAATCTACCTGTCACAAGTACGATATTTTATATATCATCCAACGGTCTTCACCGACCGGTGGTAAAATGCTATCGAATTAGAAAGAAATGTTCAAAGCCATTTCGTTCGTGTCTACTTATGTTACTACATTTGAAGACGATGGCGTTGCGGAATCCAAGAAGAAGTCGTCCTCGCATGCTTATACTTTTTGCTCTTTATATTTTAAGAAAGCCTAAAAGTCAAGTCTTCCGCTATATCAAACTCTAAAGCTTTCAAGAATTACAAAGGTATAAGTATGTGGGACATGAAGTCACGAAGAGGCGAAGATCACAAGTGATGAACAAGATCAAGGCAAGAGATCAATGCTCGAGATTGATATCAAAGATCACATCAACATATTCACCAGAAAAGAAAAAGAAAAGAAAGACGAAGACTACAAGCTCAAGACAATCATAGTATGCTAGGTTTATTTTATTATTGTAACTCGGGTAACGCCCTTGTTTGGAGTGACCTCCCTTAGGGGGAGATTGTTGGAAATACGTTTTACATATTTAGGAAGATTCGGTAACTCCGACAATATATTAAGTAGTAGCTCGTAGTTTAGTTACTTAACATTAAGTAAAAGGAAAGGCCAAGTCCATGGAATGTATGGACGGCCCAATAAGTAAGCCCAAGCCCGTCTTGTGGGTTGGGTATATAAACCCTCTCCTTAGTTGGAGAGGGTGTGGTTCACTTTCATTTTACACATAGTAAAGTGTGTTTTCATACTTTCTCTCTCTAAGTGTGTGTGTGTTCTCACCATCTCTCTATCTCTTTCTCTCTCTAAAAATAAGCAAGATTTAAAATATCCTACATTTTAGGTGTTGGTTTGGTCTAAAACAAGCTTGAACTAAAAAACGTAGGTTGCTAGAATTTTGAACACAAATCCAGTCAAACACATCAGATAAGATTGTATGCTTGTTTGAATGATTTAGGGTATGAAATTTGGCACGCTTATAGTTTTATTGGTTGTTTAACTCTGCAATATCTGGTTTTATAGTTTGGTGGCTTATTGAGAATTTTAGAGCTTATTGAATTTCAGCTTTTGGTCAATTATATCAGCAAATGTTCTTGTCTGCATGCTATTTGATTTGATTGGTTGAGTGCCTTCTTGTGATTGGATTTGTGATTTTTGTGTTGCTGTTGACTCCCACTAAGCCAAAGCTTATTGCGGTGCCTTTGTTTCCAAAAATTATCCACAAACAAATCTTGAAATCAAGCTTAAAGTTGCCTGTTCATCAGCAGTGGGAACTTCTTTCCCACTGATTGTTACCACTGATTGTGTTAAAACTGGGTCAGCTTATCAATAAGCTATTCCAGCTTATTAAAACGTGCAACACCTTCAATTTGGTAATAGGTCTTCATCATTTGACCCATTTGTTCATTCTAGAGCTTTTGGGTTGTTGACTTTAAGGTTTGACTAGAAAACCAACTCATTTGACTTTTACATAAGTGCTTATCGACTTAATCAGCTTATTTGGCTTTTCTTATTGGATTGTTATTGATTGATTTGGCTTATTTAATTCATTTAGAGTCTTTTGCAAGTTGAATCAAGTCCTGAGGTGGTCTAGAACTCTAAGTCGACTATTTTGTCCTTTAGTGAATTTGTAATTGGCTTATTTTTGGCTTATTGGTTGTGCTTTTTCAAAATTTCTTTTCACATATCTCTTAAGCATCCCAAAAGAAGGTTGTGTGTCAAATTAGAGCTTATGGCATTGTCTTATAGCTTAATGGGCCAAAAAGCCCATTAAGAATAAGCGGTTGTACAATAAGCTGTGATAAGCTCAAAATTAGCTTTTGGGCCTTCAGACTTTTGTGTTTGAATTTGATTTTGAGTCGGATAGGGCTTTTTCAAAATTATTTGGGCCAAGTTGAATTTGGTTGGGCCAAGTTGAATTTGGTTGGGCCAAAAAGCCCATTAAGGTCATGGTTTTGCCTTTTGGCCTATTTTAGGCCCATTAGGGGTATTTTAGTCATTTCTAATTTCATTTTTAAGTTTAATTTTGAAAAATAAACTAGTTTGCAACTTACTAGAATTTTTATAATTTTTAGATTTTAAATATTATTTATTATTATTTTATTATTAAATTTTTTTTAGGATTTTTGCAAGTTTTTCATTTTTCTTAGGTTAAATACATTAAGTAAGGATTTTTAGAACTTTTAGATTATTTTTAGCATCATTTAATTAATTTTTAGGATTATTTTAATATATTAATAATTTTTAATCATTTAAATATAGAATAAATAGTTTCTAAAATTTGGAAAAATAGATTTTAGTTTAATTAAGTTGTTTTTGAAGTTTACAAGTAGACAAATCTTTATTTGGGCTTTTTATTAATTAATTTGATTTTTAGGGCTTTAATTAGCATTTAAAAATTAATATTTAATTAAATAAAAGGATTGAAAAAGTTTTGATCATTTACATAAACCCTTAGTTTATTTTTAAGTATTTTTGGTAATTTTTGAGAATTTTTAGAATTAATTTTATTTTAGCACTTTTTACGATTTTACGTTTTTTACGTCTTAGCTTAATTTTCACGTATCCGTCATTTTTCTTTTCTTTTCTTCTTAGCAATATAAATCCAAAACCTACAAGTTATTCACACACATATACCTCCTTGGGAAACGAACTTTTTACCATTGGGTCATTAGCATTTGGTTTTCCATTAAATCATTTGCTTAATACTTACCGCTTTTACGCCTTTTTCCTAAACGGTATAAATTTACCTCAATCACTAGGAAGCAAAAAAAAACCTAAAGTGTATAAAGGCCACTAAAATATACAAAAACCATAATTCTAAGAAAATCGCAGGTTAAAATTTCAATCTCTTTAATTTTCTATAAAGAATTTGATACCTTTGTTTATGTTTGTCGATGATTCCAATGCAAACCAACACACGAACCTCATAACATCATCAGCCGCAAAGAATCAATTAGGACATGGATCGAGAATAAACATGGGTAGAAAAAAAACCCCAATATCAAAACTGTATCTGTTTAATCTGATGTGTATGCGTTGAGTGTTCTGGAAGAGGCCGGATGATGTGTATAATGTTTCTGAGAGACGTTATCGTAGAAACGAAAAGTGCGGGAGTCCAGCAGGGAAACGACTTCGACAATTGATATATATTTATAATGGGTTAACAAATATAAGATTGATGATGGTGGTATTGTGTAGAGTTTTGGTGGCGGCTGCAATATTGAATGGGGTAGGGTTTTTGTTTAGAGAGAAAGGGGAGTGAGAGATATTGGGTGCGTTTGTGATATTACATTTGCATAGGGTGGACACCATCATAATCTTTCAACATTTCTAAATATAGTCATTTTCAACCAAATGGATACACCCTTTATAATGTATTAAAGATACTAGAGTACTTAATTAGCAAGTAAACTAATAATGGTATGTCCTGTGTTTATAAAATTTATTTTCTTATTTCTTAATTTTTCATAAAAAACTTATTATAATAATACAAACACATACAAAATGTCTTCAACAATATAAATAGTACCAATAATTTCAATAGTTTAAAATAACGTAAAAAAACACAAAATTTAAGAAAATTAAGTGTATAATCAATTGTTAAACAGTATCTACAACATGCATAATAATCCAAATTTCATAAAAAAAACTTAACGCTCGATCACTTGTTTGCCTTTATAACTTTGTGCCGCTTCTTCCATCTTCTTAACAACCTCGTCATCATTCAAAAGATCCTCAATTTCATCCACATTTATTTCCATCGCTTACTTCTTATCCAATCTTTGGTGCAAAGCAATGCCATTACAAGTTAGGTTTACATAATGTCATAAACAAACCTTATAAAAACCTGTATTTTCAAAAGAATGGTTCTTTCGGGAAAAAACCGGAACCGAGCGGTTCTTTCCCGAACCATCCCGAGAACCGAAAATTTGAAATTTTAGGAACCAAGAACCGGACCATCGTTCTAATATACGGTTCGGTTTCGGGATGATTCCGGTACGGTTTCTTGGTTCTTGTGGTTCCTCTGTTTTTTTGGACACCCCTACTAGTTTCTCAGCAATAGTTTATTAGCCAACACAAATTAACCTTAATTTTGATCATAACCAACAAAAGGCAAAAAAAACTGAAAATAAAAACTCTTTCACCACATCCAAAACCAAACCTAATAACAAGGCTTACAGAAATGCATGTAAACTAATCACAAATTCCGCACTATAAATTCGCAAAAAATGTACAAAATTTATAAATTTCAAAAAAATTGTCATTAATTAGTAGAGTACTTAATTAGCAAGTAAACAATTCATCAAGCAAACAATAAGTTAATCGTTTATCCATCAGTCATTGCTACCAATACTTCACAATTACCTAACACACACATTCCTCAAAATAACACTTTCAACAAAAGTATAAAATATACATTTATTTCACCAACACGGAAAATGACCGTACACAATCCTAAAGCAAATAGCTAAAACAAACTACAAAGTTAGGGATTAAACAAACACATGCAAACGGATAACAAAAAGGTGATTGCATCGGCTATTCAACTCATGAAACAACATTAGAACGTTATTTTCATTTGTCAAATACGTCTAAATTTAATTAAGTAAATCTCTCAAATCTTAACAAGAAAATAACATCAAACTAAAGAGTCAAAAAATCACTACATCGAAAACCAACACTAATCGCAACAGATCCAGCTACATAAGTATTAACTCAACTCATAATCGCCACAACTAACATATCAAATAACATTACAACGTCTTATATATAAATTGTTATGCAATGATGCCTAAAAAACGTTACTTACATTTTTTGATCTCGCTTTGTTTGATTACGACAATATATAAAAACAAGCATTTACCAACGAAAATCGAATTCTTGAGTTCAAGTATTTTTCATTTCATCCATTATCACTTAAGGTATGAATAAACAAGTTCTTAACCTAACTAAGTGGTCAAGGATTTATATTCTCTTAAATATATTGTCACTTTTAAATAAAGAGAAAATCACTTAAAAATAAAGTGACAATATTTTTAATAAACTTTATTTTTAAGAAAATGTTTTATTAAAATAGAAAATGTAAACTTGAATTTGCCATATTCCAAATGGTTTAGGAATATCCTTTCTGGATAAAAACTACACCAGATGGGAATTCTCCACTAAAGGCCAAAAAAGAGCGGAGTCTACAGCCGACGGCTCAGTATAGGTGCCCGCGGCTCAATATCGACATTGAGCCGTCAGCCTATTTAATGAGACGCGACCAGATAGAGCCATTGCTCATTGGGCATGTGTCCTATAAATAGTGGACCATTTTTAGATTTCTAATTCACCTCTTTGCACACAAATTATCATATTCAATCCACCTTCTTTAATCAAACAAATCCTTGGTTATTTGGTTAATTATACTTGTTTAGAAGTGAATCTCTCTCCTCCTTTTTCATCCTCTCAAGTGAAAAAAGAAGAACACTTTCATCCTTGAAGTGTTGTGTCTAGCTCAACATCCATTCAAGATCAAAAATATATTTCATTCTTGTGTCATTATGAAGTTCTATATAGTTGTGTATATTTGGAAGTTGTATATGTATTGTGGTTAATAGTTATGCCTTAAAGTATATTGGTATAGATTGGTCCTAGCTAAGAGTAGGTCTCGACTTTTAGCTTAGATTCAGAAATTAGTTAAGCGACGTGTACGGTTTCCCCACCTTAAGGAGCTTGTTGATTAGTGAACTCTCGAGTAAGGAGTACTCACGGAGTGGAGGAACGAAGAGTGAGCTTCGTTGTCGAACCACTATAAATTCTTGGTGTTTTTTTATCTTTCTTTTCCTTATCTCTTTCCATTAATTATGCTTTGTTGCGTATACTTGTGATTATTAGTTTAGTTACACTATTACTCGTTCATATTGTGCATAAAAAGATTTCAAATAAATCACTTAAGTATAGTTTTTGAAAAGAATTTTATGAAAACTTATATTTAATCATTTTAACTTGAGAAACTATTCAAACCCCCCTTTCTAGTTTCTACAATTGGTATCACAGCGGGTTGCTCAAGCTTTTTGAAATATATTGTATTTTATAACTTGAATTGATCTATGGATTTCAACAAGTACCTGGAAGGGCAATCTATGCAAAGACCACCACTTTTTGAAACCGGTAGTTTTATTTATTGGAAAAATAGATTTGAGACTTATGTGAAATCGAAAGATTTAGATCTTTGGCATGTTATTACCATTGATGACTTTTTTCCTTTACAATAAAATGAAGTTTCTAAAAAGAAAGAACTAGTTTCTTTTGAAGATTTAATTGATGACACTAAAAAGAAACTTGCTAAAAATAATGAGGCTAAAATGGTTATTTATAATTCTTTGCCTAAGAAGGAGTATGAAAATATATTATGTGTAAAACAGCTAAAGAAATTTGGAACACTCTTTTTATAACCCACCAAGGTAATAGTCAAGTCAAAGAAAGCAAAATCGATCTTCTTGTTCAACAATATGAACAATTTCTCATCTTAGAAGATGGAACTATTGATAGTGCATTTGCTAGGTTTAATACTATTATTACTAGTCTAAAAGCACATATTGAAAGTTTTTCTAGCAAGAACAATGTTAGGAAGTTTCTTCGGGCATTGCATCCAAAGTGGAGAGCTAAAGGCACGACGATTAAAGAACCAAAGGATCTCACTACATTATCACTTGATGAACTTATTTACAATTTGAAAGTTCATGAGATGATAATCTGAAAGGACTCGGAGATGGTCAAAAGCAAGAGTGAAAGAAAGTCTCTAGCATTGAAGGCTAAGAAAGTGTAAAGTGGTCCTGAATGCTCTTCCTCGGATAGTGATGATGAGGAATATGCCATGGCGGTTAAAGACTTCAAGAAGTTCTTCATGAGACGAGGTCAATACGTGAGATAACCAAGCAACGACAAGAAAGCATTCTCAAAGAATCAATTTTTCAAGAATGACAAAGGTGAAATGAAATGCTTTAGATGCGGTGATCCAAATCACTTTATCGGTGAATGTCCTAAGCCACCTCGAAACAAGAATCACACGGCGTTTATTGGAGGGTCGTAGAGCGATAGTGGTGAAGAATGTGATGATAGTGCTAAAGATGAGAAGTATCTCATGGATAATTCTCCAAAAAGAGGTAGATTCTGAAACCGAATATTATAGCAATGATAGTTCTTCTCTAGATGATTTAGGATTAAACACTTAATACAATAATATATGCAAACTAAGTCTAAAATTCATAGAAAAGAATAAATTTCTAAAATGTTAAAACCTTAGACAAGAGAATGAAGATCTCAAGAGCACCTCCATAAATTGTAAAAGTTCATGAAGGGTATTAACTCTCTTGATGACATGCTTAAGTAGACAAATTCATTCTACAGAAAGACTTGGTTTAGGTTTTAATACTAGTGAAGCATCTACAAGTGAAACCAAACAAGTTAGTTTTTTAGAAAAACGATTGCTGCCCGCGGATCAAGAGTGTATGACACGGTTCCATATAGTTATGGAACCACCAGAAACAATAATGAGCCGCGAACAAAGAAGCTTGAAAATGAGAAAATTAAGTTTTCTAAAAAATCTGTTTAGGTAAAGGGCCAAAACATCTTGTCATTAACAATATTAAATTGCCTATTCTTGATAAAAAAAGAGCTTAATTAATTTCATATACCCTTAAGCAAACCAGTAATAGGAATGAAAGATGTATCAATAAAATCATCTACTCCTCCTCCTAGAGTAAGAAATAATTCAAGGCCTAGAAGTAGAACACCCACACCTAAAAACAATGAACATTCTAAGTCAGGACCTAGAAGTAAAACACCCACACTTAGAAATAATAATCCTTCTAGATCAAGGTCTAAAACGCCTAAGAAAAATAATGGACACCAAAAATCTCACACGAATTGGAATAATTTTCAACAACAATGCTTTTCTTCGTACGGTATGTTTCCTCCATGCATGCATCCCAACCAAATGCAAGGGATGTTTGGAACTAACAACTTTGGACCCTTGAGATATTGGGGACTAAATGTTTGATCTCTTGTGTTGTGACCTAGATATGCTTGGGGATTGATTTGGATCCCGACGAGTGGATAAAGGATAGTGGTTGTTCTAAATACATGACAGGTAATCAAAGTTTATTCTTTACTTACAAAGCATACAATGGAGGTAACATCACTTAGTAAACTACGTGGTAATATCATTGGCAAAGGTACGGTTTCTCTTGATTCCATGACCATTGAAAATGTTGAGCACATAGATAACTTAGGTTTTAATTTACTAAATATAGGTCAAATTTGTGACAATAAGTGTAAGGTCATATTTTCCGAATATGATTGTGAAATCGTAAAAGATGAAAGATCATTGAAAAGGGTGTTAGAAAGCATGGGCTTTATGTCATGAAGGTTAATTGGAAGTCTAAGGAAAACTTATGTCTAGCGACTTTAGATAATAGTTATACTCTTTGGCATATGAGATTAGGTCATGCTAATATGCGTTTAATTCAATCTTTGGTCTCTAAGGAGTTGGTAAGACATCTTCCCAAGACTAAGTTTGATAGTCACTTTTTTTATGCTTGCAAAGTTGGGAAGCAAGTTCACTCTAGTCACAAATCCAAGAATTTAGTTTTGACCTCTTGATGCCTAGAGCTCATGCATATGGATCTCTTTATACCTTCCGCCATACGGAGTTGTGGAGGTAACCTTTATAACCTAGTAATAGTTGATTAGTATTCTAGATTCACTTGGACTAGATTTATGGCTAATAAGAATGAAGATTTTGATCATTTTGAAATCTTTAGTCAAAAGATCGAAAATCAACTAGATGCCAATTGTCTCTGTTAAGACGGATCACCATAAGGAATTTGATAACGTAGTGCAATTTGGTGCCTTTTGTGAAGCTCATGGTACTACACATAACTTCTCGGCTCCACGCACTCCACAATCAAATAGGGTAGTTGAAAGGAAGAATAGGTCTCTCCAAAAGATGAGTAGGATAATGTTAAACGATCAATCTTTGCCTCAAAAGTTTTGGTGCAATGTCGTTGACACATCGACCTATATGACCCCCTATAAGATTCTTAAAGGAAAGAAACTCTCATTAGAATACTTTAAAGTGTTTGGGAGCAAATGCCTTCTTCTCAAAACCAAAGACTATATTACTAAGTTTGACCCAAATTCATATGATGGTATCTTTTTAGGATATTCACAAACTAGTAAAGCCTACATAGTCCTTAATAGAACCTCGGGCGTAATAGAAGAATCATTCAACGTGACATTCGATGAAACCCTACCTTTGTATAAGACACCACCTTTGGTAGATGATGATTTAGATTAATTAGACATAGTTAAAGCCAAAGAGGTTAGAAAAATAAGAGTTAAAGACCTTAGTGTTGAAAAGGAAGTAAACATTAAGGAATCTAAGGATCATCCCTAAATAATGTCATAGGTGACCTTAATCAAAGGACCCTTAGATCTTAAGTCCAAGATCTGTTGGGTCAGTATTTACTGACCATGAATCAACTCTAAGATTTGAATATAAAATCCCCCTAAGTGTTTCATGCTCAGTAGTAAGGACAGTCTGCTGAAGAATGACCAGAGGAACAAAGTCCCTACTGAAGACTTTATAGCTGAAGAGATTTCAGCACTCCCCTTCCAGTGAACTTAGAAGACAAGGGAGTCTTCGCTTTAAATAATAGGTGGTCTAGTTGCTGAAGAACAAGGACTGAAGAAGGGCTTTTAGTTCAGTTTGGTTTGACAATACCAAACTGAATGATGTCGATCTCCTCTAGGATACTGAAGACTCTTCAGTATTCTGATGGTTTGCATTAGGCGAGAAAAGATAACTTTTAGTCAAAGTAGGTTGCTTGCATACTTAGATATAAGTACAACCTTTATCTTTTCCTAGAATAATTTAATATGTACTTTGTACTGTTTATCCAGCATGGGCATCAACCACCCACTGGATAAACCCATGCATTAAAACATGTAAAATGCAAACCCTAGTTTACACTGCCTATAAAAAGGAGTGTACATTCAGAAGAGAAAGGTTAACCAATACAAGAGCTTAAACTCTGTAAAACCTTTCTCTCCATACCAACTAAACCATATAGCCAAGATGCATATGAACGTTTAGATTGGAGCTTAGACTTTAACTTAGGTTAGACGTTTAAGTAGAGGAGATCAAAACCTACTGTCATTAAACCACTTTGTTTTTCCGCAAACAAAGTGGGTTATAGATTCTTTATTTGATTATAATCAAAATCTATTCGTTGAAAAGTATATTGGTATTGTTGTTTTAATCTTTCATAGTTCTTATCTATTGTTAAAACAACACACTTGAGTCGAAGTTAAGAGTTATTACTTAAGTTAATAAGTAATAACGAATTACAAGGGACCAACAAGTGGTATCAGAGCAGTTTGATTAGTTAAACTCTTATTTTATTAAACTGCTCATTTAAAAGTTTTCAAATCAAGATCCAAAAATGGCTCAAGTTATACAACAAACCCTAGAATATAGGGGTGGCCAACTTAATGTTGCTCCTTTACTAGAGTTAGCCAATTTTACAAATTGGAAGAAGAGGTTTCTTGTCCACATGGTTGGAATTGAACCTCAATTCCTTGAACATCATTGAAAATGGTCCTTTTGTTCCCATGGTTGGGGAAAATAGAAAACCTGAAGCACAATAGACTGCGGATGAGAGAAAAGCTGCTAATCTATATCAGCGTCTAAAAAGTCTCATCATGTCTGTGCTTCCAAATGACCAGATGAATTCTGTTGTAAATTGCAAAACAGCCAAAGCTACATGGGAGGTCCTTATTCTTTACCATGAGGGACCCTCTGATGTAAAAGAAACCAAAATTATGGATTTAAAGCTTCAATACAACACCTTCAAGCACAAAGAAGGGGAAACCCTCACACAGACATTCACCAGATACAAAGCACTGATGAATGAACTTGTGAATGATGGTGTTGAGCTTTCAAAACTTGAAATCAACACGATTTTTGTTAATGTATTGCCAAAGAAGTTTCTGCCAAAGCTTGGGAAATGCTAATCACATTAAAAATTGTGATCTAGCCTCTCTTTTTGGGAAACTTAAATATGAAGAAAACCTAGTTGATAGGATTTATGAAGGCTCAACCAAGAGTAAAGCATTATCCATTGCTACACCCTTTTCCACAGCCTTATTCAGTGAGGCTGTCATTCAAGACTACCAAGATAGTCCTGATGATGAGGAAGATACTAGATCTAGTGAGGATTATCTGAATGACCTCAAAGAGGAATTTCATGAAAGAGCACTTTTGGCCAAGTCTAGAAGGTTCTTTAAGAAAGGAGGCAAGTTCTCCATCTCCACAAAAGCATCAACTGACACTAAATGCTACAAATGTGGAAAGACTGGTCACTATGCTAGGGATTGTTATTCAAAAACATCTCTCCCTTCATATTCCTCACCAGCTGAAACAAGACCATCTGGTCAATCATCATTTCAACCAAAACAAATTGCTTCAACTTCATTTCAGCAAAACAGGGTTGAACTCAGACCAACAAAAGACTTTGAGGCCAAATACAGATAATCAAGGCAAGATTGGCCTTAATGAGTACTGAAAGGTCCTCATCTAAGACTTCCAAGCAAGACAAGAACAAAGGGCTTGTTGATGAAGCCTATGAATGGGATAAAGAAGATGTCTCTTCAGATGATGATGAGATGGTTAATGTGAAAGTGTTGATGGCACTTGTTGATGATGAAGGGGCTAACTCAAATGTTGTGGCCAGAGAAAGTGCTAGAAATGGTGAATGGGTCAATATCACAATAAAAAAGGTACAAACTCTTCTTGAATTATAAGATAAAGATGACATTAAATTTGTCTTTGATTACTTGTGTATTGACCTAAAATTTGTTGAAGAGCAAAGAAACAAGTTGCTTGAAAAATTTCATAAACTTGTTCTAAAACTTGAAGATTTTGAAAGTAAGCAAATAGAGTTAAAAGAAGCTAAACTTGATATTCTTACTTTTCAACAATTGAACAAAGAAATTTTGGAGGAAAATAACTCCCTAAGAGCTGAATTAAAAGAAGCAAAAGATATTGTTAAATCTTGGCTTAGAAACTCTGATAGGGTAAATCAATGCATAAGTGAACAAATACATGCTCAAAAGAAAAAAAAATGCTTGGTGCAGAAGGATCCTCCATCACCAACTCTATTGTCTTTTTCAAAGCCTCAAATGAGGATGGTAGCTCGATCCCTGACATTGAAAGGTCAGGTGAAGAGAATTTACCAAATCATGACACTAGAGGAATTCTTCTTCCTGAGTTTCAAGCAAGTGTTGACACCTCAACACCGGTTGAGTCCTCAGTTACTGAGGATGACTCAGATGATGATATAGAGAATGAAGTAAGTACCCCACTTCCTCCTTTGGAGAAGCTGGCTGGTGCTGAACCCTCTACTGGACCCAAATCAATCCAGTCTATCATCAAGTCACACACCACTCACAAAGGTAGTTCTTCCAAACATGTCAAAATTGACACTTCAAAGAATTCTTCAGCTCTTGCTGAAGGTTCACACATAGGAACTACCTCGTCAGTTTCAACAAATAAACTGAAGAATGATAGATCTGAGGAAGATGAGAGAATGTCTCTTGTCATGCAAGATATCAATGATCTTAAATTGCAACTCAGGCAGCAGCAAACACCAACACGATTCAGACATGAACCTTCAGACTCTCCTCATTTCAAATACAAGACAAAATTTAAAAGGGCTTGTGATTTATGTGATCTAAACAACCATCTTACTGAAACTTGCCTAAAAGTGATTTACTGTACTAAATGTGAGAGAACTGATCATCACACTTGTGAACACACTCAGTATATGCTAGCCAAAACAAGTGCTGATCACAAAACTGAAGCATCTCATTCCAGGCAAAATATGCCTTTCCCACCATGCATTCGTTGTGGTATGGGCAATCATCACTCGGATGATTGCCACTATTACCCTGTTTGTAATATTTGTGAAAGTTATGACCATGACA
The DNA here is from genome assembly GCA_025667525.1 of Glebionis coronaria. Lineage (NCBI taxonomy): Eukaryota > Viridiplantae > Streptophyta > Magnoliopsida > Asterales > Asteraceae > Glebionis > Glebionis coronaria. Next base: position 208,348,273 of record CM046877.1, on the reverse strand, counting down.
CTCATGGACATGATCTTATCATCTCACTCAGAAGAGGTATTAAACCAAAAAACCCAAACTCTATTACTAAATGTTTTGAAACTTATGGAAGAGATGTCCACACTACATCTAATCACAACCATATAGAGTGGTTCAGAAGAGGTGAAGGTCTCCAGGGTAAGAAAGCAAAATCTGTTCAAACCTCTTCTTCTTCTGAGCAATCACACATACCCTCTACAAGAGGACCCTTCAGATCTAGAACTCCTTCTAGATCTAAAACCCCCACCCAACAAAGGTGGGTTTCAAAACAAAACTGACCATTTCCTTAACTTGTGTAGTGTGATCTCAGGAAGCCTATTTGGTACCTAGATAGTGGCTGCTCAAGGCATATGACTGGCACCAAAAGTTATCTGCACAAGTATAAGGAGGAACAAGGTCCTAAAGTTGTTTTTGGTGATAACTCATCAGCCACTACTAAAGGATTTGGTTCAGTGAAATGCAATGGTATAGTTTTCTCAAGGGTAGCACATGTCAATGGATTGAAGAACAACCTCATCAGCATAAGTCAACTTTGTGATGCAAAGTATCTTGTGATGTTTGATGACAAAAAAGGTACAATCTTCAACTCCAATCATGAAATTGTGATGATTGCTCCAAGAGTTAAAGATGTTTATGTCATGAACATGAACTCTACTCAGGAGACATGCTTCTTTGCTAAAGCCTCTAATATTACCAATTGGCTTTGGCATGAGAGGCTCTCACATCTCAATTTCAAAACAATAACTCTACTGGCAAAACAAAATCTTGTTATTGGTCTTCCTTCACTTGTATATTCCAAGGACAAACCATGCTCAACATGTGAAAAAGGGAAGCACCATAGGGCCAGTTTCAAAACAAAGCAAACTTTCTCAATCAAAGAAAGTCTCCATTTGCTTCACATGGACTTATTTGTCCAAGTATCACCTAGGGCCATTTGTCATGAAAAATATACACTTGTCATCGTTGATGAGTACTCTAGGTACACCTGGGTATATTTTTTGACAAAGAAAAGCCATGCACCAGATGCCATTATGTCATTCATTAAAAGAGTTGAAAATCAAAATGACACTCATGTAAAATAACTCAGAACTGATAATGGCACTGAATTCAGAAATCACTCACTGATCAAATTCTGTGATGACAAAGGAATTTCCCAAAATTTCTCATCTCCTTACACACCTAAATAAAATGGTGTGGCTGAAAGAAGGAACAAAACTTTGATTGAAGCAGCAAGAATAGTGCTTGCTGGATTTGCTCTCTCTAAACATTTTTGGACTGATGTTGTAGCCACTGCTTGCTACACTCAAAATAGATCCATCATTCTGAAGAGACACTTGAAGACTCCCTATGAAGTCTTCAGGGGGAGAATTCCAAACATTTCATTATTACATGTGCTTGGGTGTCCAGTATTCATTCACAATCACAAGGATCACCTTGGAAAGTTTGATGAAAAATCTGATGATGGTTACTTTCTTGGATACTCTCTAGTATCTAAAGCATACAGAGTCTTCAACACAAGAAGACAATGTATTGAAGAAACCTATCACATCACATTCAATGAAAGTTCTGAAGCTCTCACTTTTACAAATCCATCAGATGATGAACTTCATATTCATGAATCTCAAATCCATCTGATGAATTTCAACATTATGAGCCTTCTCAAAAATATCAAACAAGTTCAGTCCCTCATATTGATCCATTTGAAGATATGACAAGTCCTACAAAAGGAAATCCTTCAGTATCACATACTGATGGCTGTCAATCAAATTATGATCAGTCTCAAAACAATCAGCATGCTGACACACATGATCAAAATGATCAATCATATGCAGCTGCTGAGGAACAAACAAATGACCAAAATGGTTAGTCTCAAAACAATCAGCATGCTGACACACATGATCAAAATGATCAATCATATGCAGCTATTGTTGAACAATCTGAGCCCCTTTCTCAAAACTCTCCTACCATCTCTAGGGAATTAGGTCTTGGATATGTTGCTTCTGATCAAGAAGGAAGCCCTCCATTGATTGAACCTTTGTCCACTGAATATCCTTCAGTAGACACTAGAGACATTCCAAGTCCAAGTCCATGTCATATGACTTCCAAGCTCTAGCTCTAATCATGATACCAGTACCTATTATCCAGCTCCACAAAAATCTTGGACTCAAAATAGTCACATACAGCTGGCGAACATAATAGGTAATCCTGGTGAAGGTAGAGTCACTAGATCTATGGCAAAGAAACTGAGTGCTGCTTAATCTAGAAAATGTCTCTATGCAAATTTTCTCTCAGAAATTGAACCTACAAAGGTTTCTGAAGCACTCACACACCCTGGATGGGTGGATACCATGCAAGGGAACTCAATCAATTTGAAAGAAACAAAGTCTGGAAATCGGTTCCTCTTCAATATGGTAAATCAACCACTGGTACCAAATGGGTTTACAAGCTCAAAAGAGATGAAACCAATGCAGTGACCAAAAATAAAGCTAGGCTGGTGGCCCAAGGATTCAATCAACAGCCTGGTGTTGATTTTGATCAAACCTTTGCTCCAGTTGCACGTATGGAAGCCATACGAATTTTCCTTGCATATGCCACTTACATGAACTTCACCATCTACCAAATGGATGTCAAAAGTTCATTCCTAAATGGTGACTTAAAATAATAAGTTTATGTTACTCAGCCTCCTGGCTTTGAGAGTAGTAAATACCCAAATCATGTCTACAAGATTTACAAAGCTTTGTATGGACTGAAGCAAGCTCGAAGAGCATGGTATGAGACTCTCTCGAAATTTCTCATTGAACATAAATTTGTCAGAGGAAAGATAGATAGCACCTTGTATATCTATAAATCTAAAACTGACACCATTCTGGTACAAATTTATGTGGATGACATAATCTTTGGTTCCACAAGCTTAAAACTTTGCAAACAATTTGCCAAGCTTATGACCAGCAAGTTTGAGATGAGTATGATGGGTGAACTCACATACTTCCTTGGTCTTCAAATTAAACAATCTGACCAAGGCATCTCCATCAATCAAGAAAAATATGTCAAAGATCTGCTAAAGAAGTATGATATCAATTGTGCTTCAGTGAAGACTCCAATGGTACCCCGTAACAACTTAGGACCTGATCTCAATGGACAATCAGTTTATCAGACTCAGTATAGAGGTATGATTGGATCACTCATGTACTTAACTACAAGCAGACCTGACATTCAATTCTCAACATGCCTTTGTGCAAGATACCAAGCAGATCCAAAGGAATCACACCTTATTGCGGTAAAGAGAATCTTCAGATACCTAAAAGGTACACCAAGTCTAGGTCTTTGGTACCCCAAATCCTCAGGTTTTGACCTAAAAGGGTATTCAGATTCTGACTATGCTGGATGCAATTTGGACTGAAAACGCACTTTTGGTGCCTTCCAATTTCTAGGTGGAAAACTTGTGTGTTGGAGTGCTAAAAAGCAAAAAACAGTTGCCATGTCTTCAGCAGAAGTTGAATATGTGGCAATTGCTGGATGTTGTGCCAATGTTCTTTAGATAAAAAGCCAACTGGCTAATTATGACATAGAATATGAAAAGGTACCAATTTTTTGTGATAATAGTAGTGCTATTGCAATATCTAATAATCCAGTCCTTCACTCAAGAACAAAACACATTGATATCAGATATCACTTTATCAGTGATCACATTGTGAAAGGGGACATTGAATTACATTTCATCCTCACTCAATACCAATTGGCTGATATCTTCACCAAACCATTGGATGAACCAACTTTCAAAAGATTGATAATGGAGCTTGGTATGCTGAACATTGATGATACAAAACCTGAACCTTCAACATTCACTAAAGAAGCTTGAAGGTTCAGCATCTCATAAAAGATTTTGGTTAATGTTAAGTAGCATTGTCTGAGTAAAGGAGTGTGCAATGTCATGTGTCTATTTCACTTCATGTTATTGTGTATATGATGTTTTGTCCCCTTATCTGATTCACTAAAGCTGAACAAATAATCACCAGTCATTAAAAAGTTCCTTCAGCAATGCTGAACAAATTTTTAAATACAACTGAGTAGCTAGGCCTGAGTAGAGGAGCGTGCAACGTCATAAGTCTTATTCACTTATGTGAACATGTATATGGGGTTTTGTCGCCTCATCTGACGCACTAAAGCTCACAAGTATTGCCATCAGGTTCAGCATATCTCAGCAACAACATTTAAAACAAATCAATCATGTGACTCAATAGAGTTAATGGCATTAAATTTCTTGAGAATAAATACAAATCATTCTTTCAAAAGGTGTCAATTGTTAATTAAGGAAATTTCAAACGTCTCCATCCATAGTCAACAACTTTCTGACACAATGAGGCGTTTCAATGTTCAAAACAATAGGAAATCATCACTTTTTCAGAACATTAATGAGAGAGTTTGTGCCATTTGTTCAAAAGAAACCCTCAAAGTTTTGTTCTCATTTCAAATGTCTTACAAACATTGACATATCAGTTAAAAAGTGTTTATATATATTTTTTGAAGATTGAAGATTCATATCATTTGCAAAACTTTTCAAAAAACACACACAACTCTCTCTTTCAAAAAAGAAAACACACACAACAAACATCAATGGCTTTTGAATCTTCTTCACAACCACAAGACGTTGAGATCATCTTCAATCCTTCCATCCATGTTAACTATATCATTGAGGACATAATCTTTAAACACAACAACCTTACCTTGATCAATCCAAAAACCCTAACATCTGAACCTGGAAAACAAGTACTAATTTTTTTATCCAAATGTGTGATTCGTGATGCTTTGTTCAAAGATCCAGAAGTTATGTTTGAAAATGTGTTGAAAGAGTTTTGGTTCATGACACAAGGGTCAAAGAACAAGAAATCTATTGAGTTTGATTCTACAACTTTAGGTATTTATGGGGAAATAAGTTTAAAGTTGTTTAGGAGGGTTTTAGGGTTAAATTATTAGAGGATTCTAGTGAATATAAAGTTGTGCCCAATGATTTCTCTGTTGTCAAATCATTTTTTAAAGAAATTGGGTACACTGAAGAGATTGGTGATAAAGGTGGATTGAGGAGAAGCTGCTTACCACCTAAGTAGAGACTGATGATGTCCATCTTAATTGAGTGTCTGGGTGGGAAAACTGGTGGGCTTGATCAAATCAACCAAAAGGATGCCCTGATTTTATATTGTTTGGAAAAGGGCATCGAAGCTAATTTTGGGAAATTAATATTTGAAGATCTCCATTGAAAAATGGAAAAGAAAACTAGGGAAAAGAATGTGGTCTACACCAGATTCTTATCCCTCATTTTTGCTGACTGCCTTGGTGAAGAGTATTAAAATAACCAAGGAGTTAAATTAATTTTTCAAATCTTTGACACCAATCGCTGGAACATTCCAGTCAGCATAAGTGACCCTCCTTTCACATAGTCCATGCTGGACTTTTGCTCAGCAAATGCTCAAGTAGTGTTCCAAGCTCCACAAGATACTTCTCCAACTAGAGAAGGGGATCTAACAGGCATAAAGTCTGGAGCTTCTTCTGGACCACGTCAAAAGAGCACGTCTGTGAATACTCTTAAGTGTAGACGTGTGTCTAAGAAAAGGAGGCACCCCAAAAAATCTTCATCAAAGAAGCATTCTGATGATCCGAAAGGCCAAGCTTTAAAGAAACAAAAGTACTCGGCCAAGGACCATAACCCAAGCCAGCCGCCACCTTTGGTCTCTGCTGAAGGTGGCATGCATCAAGAGGCCCTAAAGGCAACCCAAGTCTCAACCTGTTTAGGAGAGATGGGTGAAGATAGAGCACACCCTCAGCTCAATAGAGTGGAGTCAGCATTGGTAAGCAATTCAAATCTGAATACATTTCAAATTTCATTACCAATTTCAATCATTTGTCACTCTGAGTCTACATCAGGGCATGAGGCATCAGCAAATACAACAGCTGACGCTGACTCTGGCCCTTCTGTTTCTCATGATGTAGTTCCCTCGCCACAGGGTTCTACTGAAGGAACCAAAAACATTATCATTGATCTAAACTTATCAGAGACTCTTTCTCAGGATCCATCAGGTAAAACCAACCCTGGTGGTGAAGGACTTGAAACTGACCAGCACACAGAAGGTGGCGATTAACAGAAAATGAAGGAAGTGCCTCTCTCTACTGGTGCCAAGGAGGGACACTTGCCTACATTTATATTCAGCATGCCTGCTGATAACTTGGAGAAGGAGTTGGGCCTAAGTGAAAGAGCTCTAGTAAATATGGATGATAGTGAATCTGAAGATGATCTTGCTGATCAAACTCCCAAGCCTCCATCTCCCAGAACCATTCAGGTAAATGAACTGACAAATCAGGTGTTGGTTCTACAATCACAGGTTACCAAGCTCAAGGAGGAAAAAGCTATTGCTGATGCTGAACTAGTTACTCTTAGAACAAGGCCAGTTCCTCCCACCGATGAACAGATCAAAGATGCAATTCTCACTGCACTAAAGCCATTAGTGAAGGATGTGGCCACTACCACTTCTATCAAGCAAGATCTCACCTTCCTCATGAACTCTATAAATACTGCATCTTTTGAGCTCCCTGTTGAATTCAAGCTGATTTCTAATCAGCTTAATGAGCTATGTGATTCAATATCAATGATCAAGGATAGGGTGGGTCTGCTGGAACAACAAAAGCTGAACTTATCAGATGTAGTTCAGCAGAAACTGAAAGCTCTTGCAAATGGTCCAGCAATGTTGACCAAGGTATTAACCACCTTAGACTCTCTATGTGCATGTTTACCTGCTGGGGGTTCATCAGAAGTTGCAAGGCACTCTTCTGCTGATGGGGAGAAAGTCACTATTTAGCAGCTCTTTAAGAAACATGCACAAAAGAAGGCCCAAAAACAACCTTTGGTGTATGTATCTCCCTTCAGTGAAGACAGTCCAGATAAGACTAAGGGGAATCTTCAGCGAAGGACAGTCATGTTGATGGCCTTACCACCAGCAATGAGTCATCTGAGAATGGATCACCTCCTATCAAACCCAAAAGCAAAGATGAATTTACACTGGATGAAAGATTATCAAGTCTGAGGTAGCCACTCAAGAAGAACTTGATAAAATTCACAAGCTTCAAGATGAAGAAAAGCTCAGGAATCTGAAAATGAGCTTATATGAGAAAATTGGAAAACTAGAGGTAGAAAGTCTTTTCAAGAAAAAGATGTTATACGAAAAATACTGTATAATTAGACTGAACAGAAGAGATCTCTCAGCAATCACAAATGTTGACTTGTTAACATCTAGGGGAGATATTCACCTGAATTTCTATAGGGGTGGTGGACCTGATGAGATTCTTGAAAACTTCCAAGGAAAGGAGCTCTCTTATACTGAATGGGTTGAAATGCACAATCTTATTGGAAACAAAAAAGGGAAGAGATGGGAGGAGGTCCGCACAAGAATAGAACACTTCATGAGAAATCATGAAATGCTTGGTCAGATCCTCAACATCAGCAATCAGGTTTCACTAGAGGACCAAGATCCACTATTAGAACTGAACAAAAGAGCCAATCTAGTTCAACCTGGTGTTGGTGACATCTTTGTCACCACAAAGAAGTACAAAGGCCTTGTTCAGTTTCAAAATCATCTCCCTGGGCAAGTACTAGAAGAACCAGAATTTGGAATGATCATGTTCAATCATCGTGAACGTCAAGACTATATGGGTATTAGTGATCTTGATGATCTGAACAATGAATTTCTTAGAAACATTCAGAAAATATTCTTTTCTCACCATGGTGGTCCAGGACTCACTAAAGCTGCAAAAACCTTCAGCATGTGCTTACTATCAATACTGTACATAATGAATTCAGATACAACCATTCAGACTCCTGTCGTTCAAGAATTCAGGCCTAAGGAAGATTAAATAATCATTTGTATTAATTTTGTTGTAAGTTGTAATATTTTGAATACTCCCTCCGTCCCATTTTTTTTTTCCTCGTTACTATTTTAGTTTCACCCAAAACACTATCCAGTTTCTCAAATAAGAAGTCCAAATTAATTAATTTTCCAATTTACCCATGTTATTAATTTTTTATAAGGAAACTATTAATGTAATCAAAGGCTAAATTAGTCTTTTTAAGCATAATATGTTTACATTCATTGAATCTATCATAAATCACAAAAAAATATGTTGGGGGACAATAAAAGTGGGACGAAGGGAGTAAATGATTATCTGATATTCATAAGTTATTAATTGTTCAGTGCAAGTAAGAAGAAGTTGCTATGCTCACTTACTACTGACATTAGACTTAGGCTATTTGTATATCCAAATAGGGGGAGATTGTTGGGTCAGTATTTACTGACCATGAAGCAACTCTAGGATTTGAATATAAAATCCCCCTAAGTGTTTCATGCTCAGCAGTAAGGCCAGTCTGCGGAAGAATGACCAGAGGAACAAAGTTCCTACTAAAGACTTTATAGCTGAAGAAAGTTCAACACTCCCCTTCCAGTGAACTTAGAAGACAAAGGAGTCTTCGCTTCAAATACTAGGCGGTCTAGTCGCTGAAGAACAAGGATTGAAGAAGGGCTTTCAGTTTAGTTTGGTTTGACAATACCAAACTGAATGATATCGATCTCCTCTAGGATACTGAAGACTCTTCAGTATTCTGATGGTTTGCATTAGGCGGGAAAATATAACTTTAAGTCAAAGTAGGTTGCTTGTATACTTAGATATATGTACAACCTTTATCTTTTCCTAGAATAATTTAATATGTACTTTGTACTATTTATCCAGCATGGGCATCAACCACCCACTGGATAAACACATGCATTGAAACATGCAAAATGCAAACCCTAGTTTACACTGCCTATAAAAGGGAGTGTACATTCAGAAGAGAAAGGTTAACCAATACAAGAGCTTAAACTCTGGAAAACCTTTCTCTCTCGATACCAACTAAACCATATAGCCAAGATGCATATGAACGTTTAGATTGGAGCTTAGGCTTTAACTTTGGTTAGACGTTTAAGTGGAGGAGATCAAAACCCACTGTCATTCAACCACTTTGTTAATCCGAAAACAAAGTGGGTTATAGATTCTTTATTTGATTCTAATAAACGTCTATACATTGAAAAGTATATTGGTATTGTTATTTTAATCTTTCATAGTTCTTATCTATTGTTAAAACAACACACTTGAGTCAAAGTAAAGATTTATTACTTAAGTTAATAAGTAATAACGAATTACAAGGGACCAACAAGATCAAAGTAACTTCTTTTGTGTTGTCTCCTTGATTGAACAAAAGAATGTTAAAGAAGCTTTGATTGATGTGAGTTGGGTCATCACCACACAAGAAGAATTAAATCAATTCATTGCTAATGACATTTGGGAACTTGGTCCTCAACCTAGATGAGAATGGTGTAGTGTCGCGTAAGAAGGCTAGACTTCTAGCTCAAGGCTAGAATAAATAAGAAGAAATTAAATATGACGAGACATATGCACCCGTAGCAAGGTTAGAGTCCATTAGGATCCTTTTAGCTTATGTTTATGCTCTAGACTTTAAGCGTCAACACATGGATGTAAAGAGTTTATTTCTTAATGGTTTGATCAATGAGGAGGTATATGTGGCTCAACCTCTCGGCTTCATTGATTTTGAGAAACTAGATCATGTTTACAAGCTTAAGAAAACTCTTTATGGTCTTAAACAAGCATCCAAAGTTTGGTATGATAGAATTAAAGTGCTTCTTGTACAACATGAGTATACCATGGGAATGGTAGACAATACGCTCTTTACAAAGAAGAAAGGATCTCACCTTATCATTGTTCAAATATATGTTGATGACATTATATCTGTTTCAACTTGTCAAAGTATGTGTGATGACGTTCCCAAGATCATGCATGACGAGTTCGAAATGAGCATGGTGGGTGAACTTAACTTCTCTTTAGGAATCCAAATTAAACACATGGACGATGGTATTTTCTTTAATCAATCTAAGTATGTTAAAGAAATGCTAAAGAAATTTAGATCAGAGGACTCTAAGCTTATGAAGACCCTGATGGCCTCGGATACTAAACTCACCGTAGATGATGATTGTGAGTAGGTAGACAACACCAAATATATAGGTATGATTGGTAGTTTGTTATACCTTACGGTAACTCGACCGAATATCATGTTTAGTGTTTGTCTTTGTGCTTGCTTCCAAGAGGCTCCCAAAACCTCTCATCTTGAAGCGGTTAAGTGTATTTTCCGATACATTAAAGACACTATACATTTAGGATTATGGTATCCTAAAGGGACTGATGTAGTCTTTTTGTACACTTACTTTAGAAACACAAGTAACCACGGTAATTATTAGTCAACGCTTTTAGGAAACCGTGAAGATCGAAAGTGAAAGTTCGTTCTCGAAGGAGGTGTGTGTGTGCGCCAAAGTTAGACACGTAATTTGAATTAGTACGCTAAAATTACACTACGACGAAAAACGTAAATACGCATAACGAGACGTAAAAATAAAAAGTTATTCTAAAAAATTCCAAAAAATTCAAATAAATCCTAAAAAATATAACTAAGACTTAAAAATCAATAAAACTTTTTGTAACTTTTTAAATTAATTAATATCTAATTTTTATAACTAATTGAAGTACTAAAAATCAAATAAATTAACAAAAACCTTATCTATTTATTTTATTGTTTGTAAACCTTAAAAATATTTTTCTAAGTCTAAAAATTATTTTTCCAAAAATTAAAAATGATTAAAACTATTTTTAAACAATTATATAAAAACAAAAATTTAAAAATACATAAAAATAAAATAATATTGGGAAAAATATCAAACCAACGTCAAAAAGTCTAAGATAAGTCTAAGAAGCAAGGAAAAATAAAAGGAACTAAAAAGAATAAACCAATAAGCTAGAAAAACCCAGATAAGCTACGCATTATTTTCTTAACAAGAAATGAAGAAAGGTTTAAATACAAAACGGGGGAAATGGTACCAAGAAAAACACTTGGTACAATGGTAAGGCTTAGGAACCCTGCACAACATGTCACTAGGTCGAATCCATGCCTTGTCGCTTTTGTGATTTTCTTTTTTATATTTTTTTTGCAATACAACCCAATAAGCTTTCTAGTTATTAGGGAGGTTATATAAGCTAAGAACAAGCACGAATAAGCCCTTAATAAGCAAAAATAAGCAAACAGTCACAGCAATAAGCATACAGATGTATACCCCTATGTCTGATATCGGGTAACCTAAGGACTACGTGTTACCCGATATCTGATGACTAGCAGAAGCAAGCGTTCTCGAACAAGTGTCTGTAATCAGATTTTTGGTGACTTTTCTTTTAAGCTAAAAGCCACTACAAGCTTTCAAACTTCAAACAAACAATACCTAAAATAACCTAAGGGCTAACAGATTACAAGACAGCTTATCTAATTCCCAAGACCAAACAACAAAAATCCTACTGATGGATTATGACAGTTTATAGTTAAAACTTAGAACATGAAAACTTTGTTTTACCAATCCAAAATCCAAACAAACACTGAAATAACACTAAACTAAACTAAATAAAGATGTGCATGCAATTAGTGGCTTAGGTTTGTGTCACTCAAACATAATATACCCAAATCCAAACACCTTTTTAGGTGGTATTAACATACATTTAACAAAGAGATTTTTATCAAGTCAAACAAAAATTCTTTTAAGCTACAAGAACATGAACAAAACATGCAAAGAACACAAAATAAACACTATAAATACTCAATAACAGTCAAGCCAAGATTTTCATAAAATCACACAAATTCATATAAATCAACCAAAAATAGAAGGGTTCAAGCCAGGGTACCTATTTGGTTTACATCTAAACCAGATGGATAACTAATGCCATCTTCCATTTAGCTAGCATATTGGATTAAGAGCTTTTGAGAACAAGATCAACACTTCTAAAATCTACTAAAATCTACAAGCCTTCTTCTGAACCTGTTTTGAAACACAAACAAAACAAACCAACTACAAGTTTCAAAAGCTGAGTCAAAAGCTGTATCAAGAGCTTTTGGCTCAACTTATCAAACAGTAAGTAACAATAAAAGAAATAAGAAACAAATTTTTTTGGACAAAATCTTGTATACCAAATACTTTGCAAAGAATAAGTTGGTAAGCAAACTGAATAGAACAATTGCTTATGCACTTTACAAGCACAAAATTTGTCAAATTTTGTACCTATAATCCATACATAAACAGTTGGATCTCAAAACAACCTTTGCAAAATGTGTTTGATCGAAAAGAGATTTTGATAAAACTATGAACTAATTTGCAGAAAATTAAAGTTTACAAGAAAATGAATGGAACACAATTTCTTTGAAAGTTTTTTACAAAATACTTTAAATATTCATTAAATAAAATATTTTACAAAGAAAATTGGAACAAGGGTGCATCACATGTCGATGACTCCTTATATACTACAAGAAAGATGATTCTAGAACTACAAAACATAATGAAAACCCTAGCTCAATGATTTCCAGATTTGACCTTTGCTTTTAAAATTTGAAAAATGTTCAACTAAGACCATGTGATATGCTTTGGATTATTGTGGATGCCCAGCTATTATGAAATGATCTTGATAATTAAAAAGTGAGTAGCCAACAAGGAACTACTCTAGTCCATTGATCATCTGCTTTCATTTGTTGGTTTGCCAAAAAATGCACCCTTTTGGTGTAGAGGAGCCTCGTGCTGGGGTCCACAGTGGTGAGAGGGATGTTTGGGTTTGGAAAGTGATTAACACACGTTCAATTAGGGATCTACATCATTAGGGAGTATATCCCTTGGAATTGAAGCTTTTAGCAGATTAGGGTTTTATGGGTGGAATTGGGTGTTTTTTTTATCTTAACTAGGGGAAATGTGGTTGTTTTCTGTGTTAATATATATTAATTAAATCTGTTTAAAAAATTAATTAATAACACTGGTGGGTTAGTGGATGGTGACATGGTGGGTCGGGTTAAGGGTTTGGTTTGGGCTTTTGTTAGGTCTGGGTCAGTTATGGTGGGTAAATGGTTTTACTTGATGACACAATGGACCCCTGAAGTTAGCAAAAATGTGCATTCTTCTCCTAAACATAAACAACAGCTGACTAGGGCATTTTCTTTGAGAAACATCTTAGGAGTAATTGCAATATTGGCCCTTCAAACTTTTATAACACGCAATAAGGATTCAAAGTGCAATTTGATGATTCTTCAAGGCTTGTTTTGTAACTTCTTGACACTTTAAGGACCCACTTGTAATTTTGAGGATTTACAAGGGCCTAAAGTGACAAGTCTTCAAAGTCTAGGGACTAATCTTGTACAATCTTCAAACTTCAAGGACTTATCTTGGAAAATAAATACTCGGGTTCGGTTCTTTGTGCGGCTTTGTTTTTTGTGTTTGTTTTTGATTGATTCTTGTTATCTTTTGGTAAATTCATAATATCTGAACCTATAAACACACAATGAACAAATACAAAGGGTTTTGCACGGTTTTTATGATATTTTTAGTCATTTTAAGCCTGATATGAACGATGAGACAATGTAGAATTGTGGTCTCATCACTTCCCCATACTAAACCATTGCCATTCCCTCACGCAATGCTTGAATTAAGTATCGTAGCCCTTCTAAAATTCATTTTTATTTGACATTTATTGAAACATTAACTAAATTTAACTACCAATTGTGTTTTAGACATAATGTATTATTTTTATCGCAAAATGGGACATTTATGATCATAGAATAAGAACACGTGAATGCCTCATAGAGATAATTTTGTCGTCCTCGATTTTCACTTAATTCCAAGCTAAGCGTTAAACAAGATCATTGTTATCTTAAGTTAGTAATGGTAATACTACTCATATGCCTTAATCATGTACTTAGACTCCCTTATTCCTAAGGTGTATCTCTAATATTTTATTTTTTGTCTTAGTGATCACGAGGATACATTTTTTACTGATGCATACATAGAGATTAGGTCAAAAAATAGAGTCATAACACTGTAGCCAAAATCATTAAATAGTAACCTTTCCCACTAGATAACGACGTCAAAAAATTAAGTCAACAAATAAAATTTGATAAGCACAGTTTTACAATGGTTTTGAACATGAGACTTATTACCAAGACTTTTGAAGTTGATTCTAACTCTATTTTATTTGGATATTCATGTTCTGATTTTATGACTGTTTAGGATTTGGTTTTGTTAGACATTTGTAAGTGGTGACCCCTTTACCACTCGTACGTTGTCATTTGGAGTTTTATTCACGAGACTTTGGAGGTTATTGTTTTGCTTCACTGTTAGTACTTCTCTATAGAGATGTCTTGTTTCATGTTATTAATCTTTAATATCACAACTCGCGTTTCCGCCTTGGTGGGGTGTTACACATACAGCCTCACCCCATTAGCAAGAATGGATTTTCAGCAATGAACTCCTCGAAACCACTAGTCATATATATTGTATTTCCATCGACCTGAAAACACGTAAAATAACATATCATATAAGGACTAATAATTTTACATATACAGTCTATACAGAATATCAAGTACTTCGGACCAGTCTAGACAAAATATGTTACAGTTCATTGTTATAACTTAGAACACGTTAAAAGGGTGGTAAAGGTATATAACTAAGTTCATTGCCAATGTCTGAAAATTTTTGTAAGTTCATGCATTATCTGTCGACTTAATCCAAAATTTTATCAGTTATATTTAGGGGCGGACTTTGAAGACTAAGTCATGAAATTGTCTCGGATTGTTTTTGGCTAGAAGTAAACCCCGAACCAAAAGTTGTATTGTAAGCTTTTAAAACCAAACCTCAAACCAAAAGTATTGTCTCGTTCTTACGGTTTTAGTTATTTTGTTTTAAGGCTTTGGGTTTTTTTGTTGAATGCCAGTTATTTAAAAGATAAACATGCGTCAAATAGGTAAATACCATTATCATGATATCATAGCCATCTCATCTCTTATTTTTGTGAAATATAGCAAAACTCAAAAAACGGGGCACTTACAATAATTTGTTCTTGTTAATGTAAATAATCAAAGGGACTTGTTAATAACTATTTATATCGTAAATTTGGATATCCGAAATTTGTGATGATGTTTTATGTTAAGCCGATTATTATACAAAAAATTTATCGATTCAGATATCTTAATTCTCGGATAAGATTTTATTTATACGAATATCCAAAATTTTGGATTTAGTATACGTGACACATAAATTTAGTACCCGGTTCATTTTAAAAACTCGAAACTTTTCCCAAAAATTATATTACGCGAAAAACATTCATCGATTTCCAATGAATCCCCGGGAACCCCCTAGGCCCACCCCTGGTTATATTCCTGCTAGCCCACCCAATAGAACATGAAGAAAATGCATACCTCATCAAGTTTTTCACATACCAGATCAAGATGTGTTTTAGGAAACTAAGTAGAAAACCGACCAGTTAATGTGCATGATGAATGAGATTCTCACATTACATGGCATTTATCCTTTGATGAATTTGATTCTTGTTCGGATGAAGAAGATGAGTTATTGGGCCTCCTAGGGTTGCACATTCTGAAAATTAAGGATATTTAATTCGACTTAATTGTATGAACATGCCTAGGCCATATGAGAGGACTAACAGTGAAATACATAATAACATATATACACGTCAGAAAATGTATAACATACCTATGGACTTGTTACAAGACATGGCTCTCTTCTAATTTTTGGTTGTGGCACGCTGTGTTGTGGCAAAAATAATTCAAAGTCAATTTCTTGATTTGTATCTTCAATTTTAGGAAACTTAGAAATGTGGCTGAGGCGAAATTTCAGTCTCCTTTAAATCTCTCAACAGCTACTCTTCCTCATCAAAGTCACCTCTCCTTACCTTTTTCTCCTCGAAGAGAGCATGACGAATAGGAGAACCATCAAAAGACACACGTCTAGTAAGGGATGGTTATGGGATGGTACATAAGCTTGTTGTTGTGTCCGTAACAAAATTAACTCAAAGATCACTATCACAAGCACCGTGCAACGTATATTACTTCTAGTTCGTTTATGAGGAAACGAGATGTGAGAGTAAAAGTAAAAAAATAAAGGTACCTTAAATTGGCATCCTCTTTTGTTCCATCATCGCTACTAGCAATAAGTCCCTGAAAATACAAAAAAGAAATAGGATTCACTTAGAAATTAGCATATATGTCGTTAAATTATATTTAGTAGCAAACATCTTATACAATGTTGGTATTAGAGATGGTACATATAGCCTCACCCTATGAGCGAGAATGGATTTCAGCATTAAATTCCTTGAAACTACTAGTCATATATATTGTATTTCCATTGACTTTAAAACACGTACAATAACATATCTTATAAGAACCAATAAATTTGCATATACAGTCTATACATAATATCAAGTACTTCTGACCAGTCTAGACAAAATATCTTACAGTTCATTGTTATAACTTAGAACACGTTACAAGGGTGGTAAAAGTATATCACTAATTTCATTGCCAATGTTTATAAATTTTCGTAAGTTCATGCACTATTTTTTTACTTATTCCAAAATTTTATCAGTTATATTGGGGGGTGGACTTTGAATACTAAGTTATGAAATTGTTTCGGATTGTTTTTGGCTAGAAGCAAACCCCAGACGAAATTTCGCTGTAAGGTTTTAAAACCAAACCCGAAACCAATAGTACCGTCTCGTTCTTAAAGGTTTTGGTTATTTTGTTGTTATGCTGTGGGTTTTTTCGGTGAATGACAGTTATATAAACAATAAACATGCGTCAAATAGGTAAATACGATTATCATGACATCATATCCATATCATCTCTTATTTTTCTGAAATATAGAAATACTATAAAAACGGGGCACTTACAATGATTTGTTCTTGTTAATGTAAATAATCAAATGGACTTGTTAATAACTATTTATATCGTAAATTTGGTTATCCGAAATTTGTGATGATGATTTTATGTTAGGCTGATAAATTTTTTATCAATTCAATTATAAATTGCGGATAAATTTTATATATAAAATACCCATAATTTTAGATTTAGTCATGTGTACGTGACACATTAATTTGGTACACGATTCATTTTAAAAAACTAAAATTTTTTCACAAAAATTATATTACGCGAAAAACATTCATCGGGTTTCAATGAATCCCCGGGAACCCCCTAGGTCCACCTCTGATTATATTCCTGCAAGCACACCCAATAGAACATGAAGAACATGCATACCTCGTCAAGCTTTCCCAATACCAGATCACGATGTGTTTTAGGAAACTAAGTAGAAAACCAACTAGTTAATGTGCATAATGAATGAGATTCTCGCATTACATGGCATTTATCCTTCGATGATTTTGATTCTTGTTCGCATGAATTCTTGGGCCTCCTAAGGTTGCACATTCTAAAAATTAAGGATATTTAATTAGAATTAATTATATGATCATGCCTAGGCCATATGACAAGACTAACAGTGAAATACATAAAAATATATATGTAGACATCAGAAAATGCATAGCATAACTATGGACTTGTTACAAGACATGGCGCTCTTTTGGTGTTTGGTTGTGTCACGCTGCGTTGTGATTATGGCTGAGGTGAAATTTCAGTCTCCTTCAAAGCTCTCAACAGATCCTCTTCCTCTTCAAGGTCACGTCTCCTTACCTTTTTCTCCTCGGAGAGAGAATGACGAATAAGAGAATCATCAAAAGACATATGTCTAGTAAGGGATGGTGATGGGATGATACCTAAGCTTGTTGTTGTGGCTGCAACAAAATCAACATAACGATCACTATCACAAGCATCGTGCAACGTAGATTACTTCTAGTTCGTTTATGAGGAGCAGAGATGTGAGAGTAAAAGTTAAAAAAAATAAGGGTACCTTAAACTGGCATCCTCTTATGTTCCATCATCGCTACTAGCAATAACTCCCTAAAATACAAAAATTAAGTAGGATTCACTTAGCAATTAGGATATATGTCGTTAAATTATAATTAGAATCCAAAATCTTATATAATGTTGATATTAGAGATGGTACATACAACCTCACCCCATGAGCGAGTTTCTGAATTTTTAGCATTGAAGTCCTCGAAACTACCAGTCATATATATTGTATTTCCGTTGACCTGAAAACACATACAATAACATATCTTATAAGGACCAATAATTCTGTATATACAGTCTATACATAATATCAAGTACTTATGGTAACCAATCTAGACAAAATATCTTCATTGTTAGAACTTAGAACACGTTATAAGGGTGGTTAAAGTATATCACTAAGTTCATTGCATATGTTTAAAAATTTCCGTAACTTCATGCGCTATCTGTCAACAGAAAATTTTATCTTATAATCAGGGGTAGACTTTGATGATTAAGTCATGAAAGTGTCTCGAATTGTTTTTTTCTAGAACCAAACCTCGAATCAAAAGATCGGCTGTAAGCTTTTAAAACCAAACCCCAAACCAAAAGTATCGTCTCGTTCTTATGGGTTTTGGTTATTTTGTTGTTAGGCTTTGAATTTTTTCGAGGAATGATAGTTATTTAAAAGATAAATATGCGTCAAATAGGTAAATGCGATTATCATGATATCATATTCAACTCATCTCTTATTTTTGTGAAATATAGCACAACTATAAAAAGGCACTTACAATAATTTGTTATTGTTAATGTAAATAATTATAGGGACTTGCCAATAACTATTTATATCGTAAATTTGGATAACCAAAATTTGTGATAAAAAAATTCTCGATTCGGATATTTGAAATTTTGGATAAGATTTTATATATACGAATAACCAAAATTTTGGATTTAGT
Organism: Glebionis coronaria; assembly: GCA_025667525.1. Classification (NCBI taxonomy): domain Eukaryota; kingdom Viridiplantae; phylum Streptophyta; class Magnoliopsida; order Asterales; family Asteraceae; genus Glebionis; species Glebionis coronaria. The sequence goes on along the minus strand of CM046877.1, from coordinate 208,329,466 downwards.
CATATATAAGTGACACATAAATTTGGTACCTGTCATTTTAAAAAAAAACTCAAAAAAATGTCACAAAAATTATATTACGCAAAAATCATTTATCGGGTTTCAGTGAATCCCTAGGTCCACCCCTGATTATATTCCTGTAATCCCACCTCATAGAACACGAAGAAAATGCATACCTAGTTAAGCTTTTCCCATACCAGATCATGATGTGTTCTATAACCTTCATCTGTAACATGAAGGTATCGTTCACCCTCATACAGCAAACAACGCAAATTAATAATCAAATGTATTCAAAAGCATAGCACTGGATAACGTTAATTTACTGGTAAGATATAAGGTACCAACCTTGAATACTATGTTGAAATGATTATTCTGAAAAAATACAGAAAGTTCTCGTTCTTTTAGGCCTTCTTGCAAGCAAAATAAACTACGAGCATTATAACAGAAATAAGAATTATGCCTCTTTAACAACAAAGAAAGCAGAACAACTCTGATCTTCCTAATTCAAGCATAAATGAAAAGTACCCATATATAGTAAGCTGATTTGCATTATCGTTCAGGAACTTCTAAATCAAAATCCCTATTGAAAAGAATAAAATTTTAGCTAACTTATACGAGGTGAATGCTTTAGAAAGAAACTGTCGGAAACAGCTATGTATACGTGATGAACTCCTACCTTGCCTTAGCGTATGTCCACTCTTTCCCTTTGTATAACATCCACTAGTTTTGACTAATGTAATATCTATGTGAAGAAATAAAGAGGTGATTTTACTAAGAATTTTTTGCATTTTATTATGGTATGTCACTGAATTGTTGAATATATGGATACTCACTATCACAATTGCCACATAAACATATGCTTATATGTTGTAAGCAGTATGTATATATCAAGTCTGAGTTCTAAAAGTAACTATATGTATAAACAATGAATAAGAACAACTCAAATACAACAAGGATACCCTAAAGAGCCATAGAACCTTAGAAATCCCTTGTAAACTAATGTTTCAAGCAATATAACTACATAATATCTATGTACTATTATCAAATACATAATACTAATTATAATCTATCATATAAAGGAAATGTAATTGATCAGAAAACACTAATATTCGCTAATCTTTAGCTAATTACAAGAAAATGACCTAAAACTAAGATTAGCATATAAAATCCATTATATAATGAATTAAAGTCTTATAAAACTTAACTAAGTATCATATTATAATCATACATTTATATCAAACCAAGTTACATATTATTAAAGCATAAAGTACAAGTTTTCAAAGCATAGGACCCTAAGCTCACTTAATAAACCTTAGAATATGATCAACCTATATAAACCCTTAAACTAAGAATGTAGAAACCATATAAGTCATAAAAATACCTTAGAATAAGCTTACATTAATATATAAACCCTAATTACCCAAGATAGAAAGTCATTAGGCTTAATGATATAAAAAAAAGTTATATTAAGAAATCTACATGGAATCATTACCTAGTCTTTTAGGACAAATCTACAGATACTTATAGGACTTCATTAAGGTAATAAGATTATGTTACGCCAATGTAAAAGTATCTTAATGCACAAGGTACAAGATGTCAATGCATGACTTGTAAATTAGATCAAAATAGGTATTTTCACTCTTTAGACATGTTTACTTAAACTAAACCATCAAACCAAGTGTAAAAACTCTTTGGACACTTAAAACACAATGTATAGGGCCTAAATTAAGTTTACATCAGTAGCCTATTGAAGGATAATCACTTTTACTAAGATTTAACCCTAGATCATTAGAAAACCCTAATGTACATAAGTATACTTCCCATTTTCACATCAACCTTTGTTAAACTTCAAACCAATGACCCAAATCTTCTAAATAGAATGTATAAACCCTAATTAAGCCTTAATCATTCACTAATAACTTTTCTAAGTCCCTAATCACCAAAATTACAAACCATAAGTTACAAGCCCTAGAAATTAGACCTTGTTTTGTATTTTCCCTCCAAAACTCATTTTAAACATTTTCCCTCCCATTCCAAGTTTAGAAACCAGATATTTACATGTTGTAGGATAATTTTAGAAGTGGTTACAAGTAGGTGAATCACCTACTTGGGTGCTACACATCACCATTCTTATCAACATGTTGTCGTGACCTATTCTAAGACACAAGTGAAGATTGGATTAAAGATAAGGTCTATAAACTTGTGTAGAGATTCACTATCTATCCTTAGTAATTGCTCTATCTATGTTGCCCGTTTAGGATCTTATCTTGGAGCCTAAGTGTTGCAAATACTATAAATAGGGGCGTATGGACTAAGCTTATACTTGCAGCCCGTTTTCTTATAATCTCCTACCCATTCTTCACATACAATTCTATATACATCTTAAGACATCCTAAAAGACCACAAACCATGTATAGAAGTCAGCCATTGAAGCTCTTGAATCTTTGATAGCAAGTTGTGTTCATAGGAATCCATAAGGAGCCATTTTGGAGCCACCTAGGTAATCTCTATTTTAACCAAGGTTTGATCTTGTTATAACGATTTCTAAGACTTTTTATAATGCCAAAATAATTTTAGAAAGATGATCTAAAAATAACTAAGTCCTATCATCAATTTAAATGGAAGTTATAAGCTAAAGATGTCTTAAAACCCTAGTTTTGTATTTTACATGAAATAATGAGCAAAAACCCTTTTCAAAAGCTACACTTCTGTAGAAATGTTTTTATTATGATTATAAGTATTTTGAAACTTTGATCTCAAATCCTAGAAAAATTAGTACATTTTTGAGCTTGTTATGTGATTTTTACAAGTATAGGGACTAAAACTGTCATTTTTGAAACTATCTATCATTTTGGGCCATAAGAGACATTTTGTGGAAGTAAAAGCTATAAGAATAAATGTTGGAAATCTTGAGACCCTAAGGTTAAATATTGAGGGATTAAATTGCAATTAATGAAACTATATACCTAAAGGGTTAAAAGTGTAATTATGCCAAAATATATGAAAAGATTGAACTCAAAGGTTACTACTTGATATATATATATATTATGTGTCAGTTCAAATTCAGTGAGAAGGTTGTGGTTGGTTATAGCAATATAATTCAAGACTCTATAGGCTAAGGTGAGTTTATAGACTCACTTTTAAAAGTTTAGAAATGATTTGAAAACCCGTGAGGGGGATATATGCTAAAAACTGGAATACAAGTGTTTTTTATGATGCCTATATGATTATTGACACTACGTTTACTTGTTGCCATTAAGTCCCTTTTTAATCGTGGACCGCTAATCATTTAATGTGCGCTAATATTGTGAATAGTACTGTTAGAGACTGACATCTCCTATTTGGGCAAGTCTCACTTGCTAGCAGCTAACGGTTCCTACCTAGGCTAAACATATATGCTTTATTTTGCTAAACTTAGGATAGTCTGGCAACCTACCTGCTTAAAGGCAATTTATTGAATTTTTCTAATAATGTCTAGTCGCGGGGTCATGAGCTCGTGCAATAAGAACCAATTAATTTGAAAATAGGGTGTATAAGACTATAGCCCTGGAGTCATACTTGTATTCAAATGTTATCTAAACCTATGAATTCACTCAACCTTTGTGTTGACTTTAAGCATATATTTTAGGTGAATGAGGGCTGGCGGGCTGCGGATGGTGGTGTCTTGAATAAAGTTATCATTCTATCAATAAAACTAGATCTTTGGGGAAACCTGTGTTTGTACAGTGTATGTACAGTTGTTTACTAACTCTGATTTTAATAAATGAACGATAACGTGAGTTTTTATAGAGTGTCTTTTGGCATTTTCTATTATTGTGACTATGGTACCTTGAAGTAATACCCCATATTAGCTTCCGATGCTATATGGTAAAAATGAGAGTGTTATAGATTGGCATCAAAGCCTACGGTTATAGAGAATAAGGTTTTTCTTAAACTATAACTGAGATTTTAAATTTCAAGACCATCTGCTATCATCAGCGCTAATGTAAGATTTTTATCCCTTTAGTAGCATATCTTATGTTATTATATTATATAAACTACAAGGATGTCTACTTCCACCTATATTCTCATTTCTGACGATGATGAAAGTGAAATCCCGATGTTCACTCCATCTCCCACAGATGTGCGTGTCCCGAGTTTGTATTTTTACGATACTCCTAAAGTACAAGAGTATTTCTCACATCAAACTGAAGTGATGAATAGTACACCTTCACCTATGTCTCGTTTTTTGTTACCTGAGGATCTTTATTCGTCTCCTAATCTAAGTCGTGAAGAGCCTTATGAAAGTAAGGAAGATTCGAGGGCAAGAATTATGGAAAAGAACGACAAGCAATTATCCGTGATTGCAAGTCATCTTGATGAAATATCCTTAGAAGCTTTCAGAAGAGCGGAAAGTAATATCACAAATTTGATAAGAGGAAGAAAGGAGATTGAAGAGCATTTTACCTAGTTAGAATACAAATTAGACATTACTCGACGCCATAATATTAAACTAAATAAAAGAATGCATCATTACGAGATAACTATGGCAAGACTTGATAACGAGAATGCAGAAATGAAAGAAGGACTTATGAGGACTGGGCTTAGTTTAGAAACACTCATTGAAGATCTTAAAAAAACTCAACAATCTGACTCTGGATATATTTTAGACAGAATAGAGGGGATCAAAATGAGGAATTAAGCTTAGAAATCTAGTTTCAGTTTGTAAGATATGTACAGTTTTTTAAGTAACAGAGATGCTTATCGTGTAAATATGATCGATAAGTTGTTAATAAATAAACAAGTGTGCGTTTGTTCTCAAAAATTCTTGTCATTTTATTTGAGCCTTTATTCGTATTATGAATCCTCATATATGAATTTGTTTGAAAGAATTAGGAAATTTTATCGTCATTCATATTATGAATCCTCACATATAAAATTATCGAAAGAATTTGAAATTATCAATACTCTATGATATATTAAATTTCTTCCATACTCCATGTATGAAAATAAATAAATATCATTCTTATCGAGTATTATTCTGTTGGTAGGATGTCTCATACGAGAGCATCAACATCTGCGACAGTAAATATGACACCTAAAGAAATAAGGCAATTGGTTGCTGAGAGTGTGACTACATCTTTGCAAGCACAAGCCGCCAATATAGCTAGTACAAGTAATGGAAATGCTGATAGAAGAAAAGTTCCGGTGGAAAAGAGATGTACTTACAAATATTTCATGAACTGTCAGCCTTTTAACTATAAAATGATCTGAAGGAGCTATTGGACTTATTCGTTGGTTTGAGAAGTATTTGTTCGCAGTGACTGTTGTAAAGATTGTAAAGTGAAATTTGCTACTGGTACACTGATAGAAGAAGCTTTGTCTTAGTGGAATGCTTATGCGCAACCCATTAGGATAGAACAAGCTTATCAGACTCCCTGGAATGAATTCAAGAATCGGCTAATTAAAAAGTATTGTCCTTGCAATGAGATTAGGAAAATGGAGGAAGGGTTCAATAATTTAGAAGTAAAGGAGAATAATCTTAAAGCTTATATCCGAAGATTTCAGGAATTGGTATTATTATGTCCTAATATGGTGCCTAATACTAAAAAGTTGATGGAAGCCTTTATTGGAGGATTGCCTAAAAGTATTGAAGGGAATGTTACCGCCTCTAAACCCCAAAATTTAGAGGAAGTTATCACCATTACTTAAAGGTTAAGGTATCAAGTGATAAGGTATAATCCTGTACAAGTGGCAGTCAATAATAAGAGGAAGTTTGATGATAGGAGGAACTTTCTTGTTAATCTTAATTTCCAGAATAATAATTATCGCAACTATAATCAAGGCAATAATCATCAGCATCATAACAAAAGAAATGATGTTTCTAAAGTTTATGTTGTAACTTCAAGCAATGGTTATAGTGGAAGACAACCTCTTTGTTAGAGGTGTTCTCTACATCATACAGGATATTACACTATCTAGTGTCAGAACTGTAGAAAAATAGGTCATCAAACAAGATTCTGCATAAGTAAAGGACCAACTACTGGAAGTAATCAAATTCCTGTAACTAAGGTTTTCCATAACTGCGGAGAAAAAGGGCATCTGGTGAATGACTGCCGTAAAGAGAGCAATAGCCGAGGAAGAGCTTATTTGCTGAACGATACTCATCAAGATCATAATACGATTACGAGTATGTTTCATCTAAATAAACATTTGGTTAAAGTAATATTTGACTCAGGAGCTGATAATAAGTTTCATATCTATTAAAATTACTACTAAGTTAGATATTCTGATTGTTACTTTGAATACTAAGTATGATATAGAAATGGCCGACCGAAAAATAGTTAGCACTGATATCGTTATTCGAGGATGTATCATTACTTTATTACGTCAATCCTTTGAAATCAACCTTATGCCAATTAAGCTCGGTAGTGTTGACGTAGTCATTGGGATGGATTGGTTGTCTAAATACCATGCTAAATCCTATGTGACGAGAAAGCCGTTCATATAATCAATATGATGAAAACATAATCAACATAAGGTGGCATGAAACATAATCAGCATGAACATGTAATTAACATGAGAGTATGAAAACATAGTTGTTATAAGGAACATAAAAGCATAATCAACAGAGATTTAACATTGACTGGTGTGGACGGCTATGCTTCAATCCACAAAATTCGAAGAAAAGACATGTGACTAAGTAGGGATGATAATGGTTCAATCCATACTTGTCAAATTTCATGGAAAACGTCATGGATAGAAATTAACAACATGGGACTAAATATGGATGGCTATGGTCCAATCCATACTAGTCAAAACTTCAATGAAAACATCGTGAGTAAGGATCAATAATACTCAAAAATATAATTATCGTTACATGGAATGTAACAAACATTGTTTTAGGAAAATCATGGTGACTACCCGCTCGTCACAGGTCAAGTTTTGAGCCTACAAGTCAAAACCTTGGCTCTGATAACATAATTGTAACACCCGACTGACCATAAAAGAAAACTAGAATTAAACATCGGCTCCCAAACATAAACTCAAAACATGCATAAAGTAAATGAAGTGCAAAAGGAAAATAAGTATAAGGTAGCTCCCATCCTATGCACGCCCTCTCCATGCTCAATTCTGTCCTTGGGTACCTGCCATTTGGGTCATGGAAAGTAAATATTCGGCTGAGAAATACGCTCAGTGAACGAATATATGACATGAAAATGAATACTGAAACATAAGCAAAAGATATGAAAAGTAGCGGAAAATGTGTAAGTCTTGGAAAACCTGGAAGTTGTTTTAAAATTGATTTGTACTAAAAAGTCTGATGTTTATGTTTATACTAAAAAGTCTGATGTTTATGTTTATACTAAAAATTCTTATGATCATGCATAAAAAGTAATTTAAATGCCAAAGAGCTCATATAGGTCATGATATATATCAACGGGCATAAATACATAGAGGGGTGACCTCGTTATGCAATTAGAGGGGTGACCTCTAGTTATATTAGTCTGGGTGGAGGGATCAGCTCCAATGTGAAGGATGTAGAGCACACACTACAGTCACCTTGTTAACCTGCAAAACATGTGCTAGGATGCACCCATACGGCCCACATGATATTAATAATGGCCAAATAACTAAAAAGGACGCCGCGAGAAATCACTCTCGTCGCGGAAGAGTCATAACACCGGTGCCTCAAGTGTTATGGTTATGGTACCTCTATAACTAGGTGGACATGGTCATGCATGTATATAACTCAGGAAATTTAAAATGATAACATGGTAATTACTGAAAACTTTTATGACATGTAAACTACTGGGGAAAACAGATGGCAGCAAACGGGGAATCCTAATCAAGCATACAAAAGGGAATGTCCTTACTGAAGGACGGAATATCCATACCTGATGTCCAGTATACGGTGAATGATGAAAAGATGGAAAGACCTACTCCGACTTCACGAGTGCTACATAATAAGGGACGTAAATGAGTTGTATGTTCAATGTATAATTCACTGAATCCTAGTTTAGTTTACTTTACATGTTCTTGACTTATTTTACTTGTTCTTGTCTTGTTTTATATGTTCTTGTCTTGTTTTACATGTTCTTGACTTGTTTTTACTGTTTCATGTTTTATCAAGTGTTTCTTAGTGTTTCATGTGTTCTTGATTAGCATATTTAATGTTTTATGTGTTATTATACTTGATGTTTCATAATGAGTAACTTTCTAAAAATAGCAGGTTTCTATATATAGTAACTTTCCAAAAATAGCAGGTTTCCATATATAGCAACTTTAAAAAATAGCAAGTTTTCATAAATAGTAAGTTTCCAAAATAGAAGGTTTCCATAATTAGTAAGTTTCCAAAAATAGAAAGTTTCCGTAAATAGTATGTTTCCCTAAATAACATGTTTCCATAAATAATAATGAGCTTGTTTAATAAGCATGTGATATAAACTAAAGCTTAATAATTATATTTATAAGTCATGATTAATTAAATGTCATAATATAGTAAAGTTTATTAATGACTAAACACTTTAGTCTAACATGATAATTATTAATTAATAATATAATACATGGTTTATAAATGTTTATTAATTAATAATATAACTTGATTTTATATTAATAATATTTTACCATAACTTGATATTATATAATTAAATTAAAGTAAGATATTACTTTAAATAAACCTTGGTTATCATGAAACTAAATAATTATGCTAAGTTCTTAACTAAATAAATAAATATGTCATGTTTTATATCATGAATAATTATATTAAATAAATATTATAGTCTAAGTTAAATTTAATTATTGGGACCATGTTAATTTCATGAATAATTATGTAAAATAATTATATCCTAAGTCTTTGATTCAATTAATTAATTATACCAGGTTTCTATTTAAAATAACTAATTAAATTAATATAAAAATAATTTAGGAAAATAAAAGCCAAACATACCTTTGTGTGTTTTTCTTGTACCCGAGCCCCGTAAATAGCCTACACCGAGACCCCCGTGTCTCGGCTTGCCTCGAACCACAACAAACACCACAGCCACAAGGTTGTTGCCTTTCCACCGACAATGGTTTTTAGCCGCTGTCCCACTGTTCTACCTCCTGGCCAAGAGCCATACCCACCGACTCTAGGCCGGTTGCCCATGTTTGCACAACACACCCACCGAGGCATAAGCCTCGTTTGCCATTGAATACACCAAACGCGCCCTTGTTGGGGGTTGTGTGTTGCGGCTGACCAAAACCAACAACCACCGACTGTTGGTTAATCCCACCGAGAGCACCCTAGAGAGGGTTCTCGGTTTCTTTGTTCAAACAACATCAAACCCGAACATAATCTAGATTTAAATTCCATGTTTTAATTATGATCTTACAAGTGTTCATAACATATTAATTAAACCCATGAATAATCTTTAAAACAATTCATAGAATAGGTTTATGGCAATTACCGACTTGGAATGAATAAAACAATGATCATCATGTGTATACCCGAATGATTTAAGATCCAAAAGTTCTTTCTCCTTCCCTTTTTGTTTTGCTTATGCCCGCGGCCATAAACACACACAGCCTTAGGGTTTTATATTTTTCTTTATGACTTGTAAATGAATGATAATAGTTAATCACTGCTTGTTTAATTTAATCATGGGCCTGGCTTTTGGACTATCTTGTTTCTTTGCTAAAAAGTCCGGCCAAACACCCTAGTAATATATATTTTTAATTTGTTTTTTGTGTTTTAAATAATTCTCGTGTATTATTATTTGTAACGTGTGTTCGTGTTTTAAACTAGTGTTATATCTTGTCGTGTTTTATTTATTATATGTAAATATTGTAAGTAATAATTAATAACATACGCAATACTTGTATTTATACATTAAATATTCATGGTACGTGTTGTGTATTTGTTAATCATAAGTTTTAATTAATCCGTGTTTTCATGTATTTAATATCTTATGTATTTTATGCGGGTTTTACATTACCTTGCATGCTTTGATGACACGCCATAATTATCATGTAATGGTCTGCTTATCAAAGTGGGGTGTTACAGTTATGGTATCAAAGACAAGGTTTTGACCTGTAGGCTCTAAAACTTGTCCTGTGACTAGTGGGTAGTCACCAGGCTCTTCCTAAAACGACGTTGGTTTCATTCCATGTCACGGTATTTACTGAGTATTATTGATCCTTACTCACGATGTTTTCGTTGAAGTTTTGACTAGTATGGATTGGACCACAACCATTCATATTTAGTCACATGTTGTTAATTTCTATACATGATGTTTCTCATGAAATTTTGACAAGTATGGATTGTACCATAATCGTCCATACTTAGTCACATGTATTTTCTGCGAATTTTGTGGATTGAACCATAGCCGTCCACACAAGTCAATGTTAAACCTCAGTTGATTATGCTTTTATGTTCTTTATGACAATCATGTTTTCATACTCTCACGTTGATTTCTTTTTCATGCTGATTATATTTCATGCCTCCTTGTTTTAATTATATTTTTATCATATTGATGATGCTTTCATGCTAAGAAATGGATGGATTTCATTAAATCCTGTTTTTCATGATAGTCATGGTTGGTTTTCATTAATCATGCTTTCATGCTGGTCATTGTTGAATTTCGTTTAACCAGTTTTCGTGCTTCTTCATGCAAGTGGAGTTATGTCTACGCTAGGTTGGATAGGCTATTACGTTGCTCTCTTCAGTTTGGTTTCTAACCGTTTAATAATTTAACGACCTTGGATCACGTTAGATGGTTGACAACCATATCGATCATCTCATGTAAATTCCATGTGTACTTTATGTACCGAGTTCCATGTTTACTCCATGTACCGAACTCCACGTGTACTCCATGTACTGAATTCCATGTGTACTCCGTGTATTGAGTTTCATGTGTACTCCATGTGTACTTCATGTACCGTATTCCACGTGTACTCCACATACTGTATTCCATGAGTATTCCACGTACCTTACTCCATGTGTATTTCTAATCGATTGTCAATCATCTCAGGCTTTTCCACTTACCGATGTGCTCAAGTGATGATGCTGCTCACAACTTGGAAATTTTACAAAACAAAGACGAAGGCTATAGATTGGAACTACCAGACAAGGAATATACTTCATCCACCAGAAACTATCATTTCATTCCATGTCTTTATCTTCTCAGTTAAATTTCATATGCCATTCAGTTATCTTTTCAGGCATATAAAGGGGAACCGGTACCAGCCGGCCACTCAGCAAAATGGTTACATGAATCACGGTCATGATAATGACCGTCATGGAAGTGATAGTGAGGATTTGCTATAAGCTAATCCGGTGGTCTAGTAGGGTGATAGATGGTGGAAGCCATTGTTGAGAGAGAGAGAAGAGAGGTTGTGTGTGAAAGATTAAGAAAAGTGTATATTGAAATGAAAAGAACAAATGAAAAACACAAGCAACACCCCTCCTTGGAAGCCTAGGAGGGGTATATATAGTCACACACGCTACTTAAACTATACAACGTTCCTAGTCTAGTCTAAGCGTGTGTGACTATGATAACTAATGGGAATTCTTAAATGTCGTCACATAAAGTGAATTTCCAACAATCTTCCCTCATGGGACGACGTGTAGAATTCCTTACAATATTTTTCCTAACAAGTACATAATGATTAAGAACAAGAGCTTTCATGAAGCGTCCAATGCTGATGATGTCTTCTGAGGCCTTTGACTTCAAAACCACTCATCTTAAAAGTAACTTGTAGTAGAAATACTGTAACGGCACGAGCTAAGTAACCCATACACTTCTGGTTAAGGAGAAGCTTCTGAATTAACTTCCCCCTAATTCATGCCACATAAACTTGATGTAGAAGCTTTTAAATAGCTTCCCCCTAAACCGACAATCCTCGTAAGCAACTTCAAAGCTTTCAATAAAGCTTAGAATGGTTAAGCGCACAACGGAATCTAACAAGCAAATCCCATCCTATAACATGATAACGTTGCTAAGAGGGATTGAAAGTTTGGGGCACACCAAGTAGATCAACAACTTCTCTTTTCACGCTTGAATAATTCTTCTGAATTTTTCTTCCCCCTGAGAAATCAAGTTATGCATACTAGAAAGAATCAAGACATTTCTTCCCCCACATAGTTGAAGAAAGTAAATCAATCCCGAGTATGAAGCTCAAATACTGAAGTAGACACTTTATCCCATTCATGAAGTTGACATCGTAACACCAGAATCAATTAAGTCCCGGAAATGAACATATCTTCTTCCGGAGATGCACCAGAGTCAATTAAGTCCCGGGAATGCATATAGGATAATGATGATGAATAATTGCAACAACCAACCAATTAAACATCGAATCAGTAGTGTACCGTTTAGAGATTGATAACGCCACGAGTTAAAACACTGATTTTCTCTGCGGCTATGACAAATGTCATCCGGGAATGTCTTCAAATCAAAAGAAGGTATGAAGTTCATCATGTGTACTCGTTGTGCGTTCAATGTGTCTTCTTCTTCCCCCTTGATTGTTTCGAAATTCAGAACCATCAATAAATCGTAAGCACATGAACCTGAAAATATCGAGAGAATAATAAATAAGCTTAATTATATTCGGTGAGAATCAGCTGTTGATCGAAAATCTCTACTCATAAACTCTCCATGGCCATCTTTACCAACCCACTTGTAAGCAATTTGAAGTGACCACTGATAGAATGAACCAGATATATCAAACATGAAGCTGAATAAAAATCCTTCGATCTTGTGACTTAAGCTTGCAGTATTGTTGAATGAGGAACGGTGGAGAAATCTCTAAGTGCCCAATGCATCACTGAAGAAGTCTATAAGCACAACACCTCTTGAAATTATCCACGTCGACTAAGCGCGTGACACTGACCACAACAATGTAACCCCTTTAAGTGATAGTTATCCGAGTCATTAACCAACCACCCCGAACCCGGAAACCAGATAAACAAGTCTTCATTCTGAGATTAAGCACGAGCAAGTTATCTGTTCAAGGATAAAATAAGTGCACGCCTTCGAAGAAATTCGTCTCCGTCTTCAAATAATTAATACCCGATCCAAAAAAAAATCTGTAGTCACTAAAAATATACTCATTTTTTCTTCAGTCTCGTCAAATAATTTTTGTCACATTTGTCTCGTCATTTTTGTCTCGGCACTTTGTCACGTCACTTTTGTCCCGATAATATTTAAAGTATATCATAATACACAAAATGTTATTCAAAATAAACAATTTTGAAAAAAAAATCGTGTGTAGAATGAATTGATTTACACTGCCCAAAAATACGTGGCCCAATAGATTAAGTAAATAACCGGTCCATCATCTTAACCTTATTCATATAAACGGTCCAAGAAATCAAAACCTAAACACATTGTAATGTCCGCCCAAGTTGTCACTGTTGCTACCACGTGTAGACCACTAACAGATTCAATAATTGGGATATTAAATCTCATAACCCCAATTACACTCACATATTTCTAAACCTAAACTCCTTTCATAGTAAAATCCGCCCCCTATTTTCTCTTCCACCCCCATCACGCATCTAACTCCCAGCCACCAGATAAAACTGTTAACCCTAATCTCATCTTATCTCCCAATCTCAAATCAATCACATCATACCCCTTCATCAACAGATACATATCGAATCAAAACCAATAAATCCACGATCTGATTGAATGTCAAGGTCACGAAAACCAATGACTAACCCGAAAATCTCTAAAATAAAATTTTCAAAGGTTGATTTCAACAAGAGACGCCACCAAGATCTTGAAACAAGATCTCGGGTAGGTATATATTGATTGCATGTGGGTGTTTGATTAATGAAACGAAACAAAATAAATGGATTATAACATAATTGTTATTATCCTTATTTGATTTCGAAAATAAAATTAGATCTGTGATGAATATGTTAAACGAGAGAAAAAATCTTTTGAAAGATAAAACAATCTTTTAAACAATCTGAGATCAAAGTTTTCTGTTTTTGTTCGATTCTTAGATGGGGATTAAGTGACGATGGGATTAGGTTAGATTTGGAGTTGATTTGTTGAGGAGTAAAAAGGTGGGTTGTTGAATTACTCAGTGAGTTAACTGAGTCAACTCGGTAATTACCGAGTTGACTCGGTTGTGTTGGTTTCAGTTTCGGGTAAAGTTTAAACAACATTGAGTCTATCGTAATGATGTTAGTCTTGTCGTAATGTTGTCTTAAAAACTGCATCGCAAAGTAAAAGTTAAAAAACCCATCGTAATGATTAAGCAGTTACTTCCATCGCAATGTTTTCAAAATAAGTCCATCGGAATGTCTCCTCTATACTTTATCGGAATGCGTTCCATCGGAATGCGTTCCATAGGAATGCGTTCCATCGGAATGCGTTCCATCATAATGCACCGAAAGTGTTCCTTCGGAATATTCGATCGCAATGTAGAAACCAATGGTTTTTGCGATCACAATATTCCGATCTGAAGATTTGAAAACATATCTGTACTTTTTCCTGATATTTTGAGATCATGCATCTTTTGAAACTGTTATACTGGGCAAATCTGGGTTTAACTTCATCTTTATCTTCAAAAAAAATAATACCAGATGAAACCATGAACAAGATCATTAGCAGATTTAAGAAAAGTAGCAGGTTTGACTTTTGACCAATACATGATAACCAGTGACGAAATTGTGACACAGATAGGTAAAGAAAATAAAATAAATTTGGACAGTGATATGGATAAGACAAGACACTAGATGAGAAGCATGATAGATTTTTGGACAACAAATAATAAGACGTGACAAATTTACACAGATTTGGACCAAATAAGAACAAGACGTGAAAAAAATGATATATTCGGACCCAAAATTTTTTTTTTAAGACCACCTAAATCGAAAACAAGAACGATCCAAGGATGGAACCGAGGCTCTGATTCCAATTGAGGATTTGCTATAAGCTAATCCGATGGTCTAGTAGGGTGATAGATGGTGGAAGCCATTGTTGAGAGAGAGAGAGAAGAGAGGTTGTGTGTGAAAGATTAGGAAAAGTGTATATTGAAATGAAAAGAACAAATGAAAAACACAAGCAACACCCCTCCTTGGAAGCCTAGGAGGGGTATATATAGTCACACACGCTACTTAAACTATACAACGTTCCTAGTCTAGTCTAAGCGTGTGTGACTATGATAACTAATGGGAATTCTTAAATGTCGTCACATAAAGTGAATTTCCAACACTTTGTGATCGAATATGTGTTTTGGGAGTGTTTTGTGGTAACCTATCCCTCCCATCCGTCTTGGGGGCAAACACAGGTTTTGCAAATGCAGAATTAGAGAAAACAGATGGTTTTCCTAAGACAGATGGTCTAGTCACTTTTTGTGCATTGGGTTGTCTTACAACAGGTTTCTTAACACTAGGTTCCACAATTTTCCCACCCATCTTAGCAACGAGTTTCTTCAACTCTGCTATCGCTATTTCCCTGTCTAGTAACTGAGCTTTCAACCCTTTAATTTCCAAACTCTGTTCATTCATTTCTCGAAACGTTTTGGAAAATTTTTCTTGCAAGTTATTATCATGTGGAAAACTACCAACGTCTTTTTTCAAAGCAAGTTCAAGAGAATGACAACGTTTTTGAAGGAAATCAGTTTGTGTTGAAGTAACTCAAAAGCCTTTTTATCAACAATTTCTTTACGTTTCGAAAGCTCAAGTTTAAGATGTTCATATTCTTTGATTTTATCAAGATATTTGCATGCAACATCATAATATTCATCGATATCAGCACAAGATTGAAGAGTAACACACAAAATATCTTTGGAGAGACATTCTTCTAAGAGTAGATCATATTCATTTGAAAAATCTGATTTGTCATTTTGAAGTTCATCAATTTCTTTTTCAAGAGACTCAACATATTTCAAATCATAAAACATTTAAGATCGAATCAAGTTTTCAAACTCAATAACATGTTCTTTTATTATCTTCGTATTTGGTATTAAAAGTTCTTTCACAAGCATAGTTATGTCTTGAGGAATCTCTCTTTTCCACTTATCCTTTTGACGTTTTTCCCAATCGCTTTCAACAATTGATTGAACATTATCAATGTGGTGTTTAAGAAAACCAAGTGTTTTCCTACTTTTGCTTTTAGAAGCATCAAGAGGCAAATAGTTAATATATTTAAAAACATTAATTTTCCTCTTCGTGGCAAAAGCTTTTTCCCATTGAATTCTTCTTTGTTTACATTCTAAAAACAATTCCTCACGAGACTTTTGTTTTTGTGGAGTGAAAAGACCATAAAGACTGTTTTCATAAGCATAGTTATATGGTTTCACAAAATCTTTATTGACCGGTGATCTACTCTCATCATCCCAAATGGACGTCTCTTCACTATCGAGGTTAGATACTGGGCAATCATTATCAGTCCATTCAGACTCATCAAGATATAAGTGAGGGTTTGCAGCTTAAGCTTGTTTGAGGTACTTGGGGGTGGCAAAGCTAGGTTGACCCTTGGAAAACGACCGAGGTGCTATCAATCTAACTGTTTGAATAGAGTCATGAGTTTTATAAACAACTTTTTTCAAAAAATCGACTTGTTCTTCGAGATCCTTTACTTTTTCAGTATCTTTGCTTTGTCTATTTTTAAAATCTTGTTTTATTGTTTCAAGCTCTTGTTTCTTTTCGTCAAGAATTTTAGCAGAATCAGTGGTATTCATAGAAAGCCTTTGTTCAAGTTCATTAACTTTTGTTGTGGCAAGGTACGTTTTTTGACGTTCATCACTTAATAAGACATTAAATTGACGTTTTTCCTTAGTTAACAAAGCAAGAGCTTCGTTGTATTTATTTTCAAAATAGCCTTTTTAACGTTGATGACACGACTTTTGTACCCCTCAAGCTCTTTGGTCTTTTGAAGAAGCTCAGCCCTATAACTATCAATTGTCTCACTAGATTTTATAAGAGCGGCTTTGCTTTCTTCAAAGTTTTGAGTGAGCGCTGCGTTTGCCTTCTTTTAATTGCTTTTGACTCTTTGTATTTTCATTGACATCTTTTTGTAAACTAGCAATTAAATTAGCAAGCGCGACACGCTCCTCGTCATCATACTCATTTGCATGTTGATCATCCTCAAACTCATTATTTTACATGTCTGATGAATCGGGTGTGGTATTGCTATCAACCGTTTCCATCATACACGTGTCAGTAATTGTTGTTGGTAGATCACTATGCTCATGTGTATCACCAAACACATTATATTCATCATCATGTTGTACCTTATCAATTGGCTCGGTATCAAAGATTGGACCATTGTCAACTTCAGTGACGTTAAGGACCTCATAAATCTTTTCCATGTATGAATAATGTGCCTCGAGTTCTTGGTCGGAGAGTTCATCATCTGTGTCATCAAGCATTTCTCCTTCCTCAGCTGATAACTTGATCCCAGCTTCCATTTTCTTGCACAACAGCATCTTTTCCTTATGATAACCATAATCTTTAACACTCTTTGGCTGCCTGCATTCCCTAGCCAAATGCCCAAAACCTCTGCAGTTAAAACACTGAATCACGCTTTGTTGCACAACTTGAGTACCAACAGTTTCCCTATTTCCAACAACAGTAGCCACCCTCTGATTATCATACTTAGGTTGTCGATCATACTTTGGAGGACTCTCAGCACGTCTTCGTGTGTCATACCTTGGAGGACTCTGTGCATAGGTGTTCCTCGGGTTTGAAGATGTTCGAAGGTTGTTGTTGGTGGGTTTGTAGATTTTCCTGTATTGCTTCATAATGAAAGCCATTTGTTTTTTGAATTCCCTATCCTTTTGAGCTAGTTCTTCATCACCGTCTTCTTCGGATGATTGCTCAGGTGTGAGTGATGGTTCTCTTGCAACTTCTTTGCCTCAGGATCGTGTTGGAGCATGTGACTTGGAGACAGTGGATGATCGTGGTGATGATGATTGAGTAGAGTAGGTCTTTGAAGTACGAGAGTAATAATCTGGGTGATGTTGAGTGGTAGACACCAGAGCAAGTGGATTGGAAACCTTTGCAACTCGTTCAGCTCGAAGTTCATTTGCCTCATTTTGAAATTGTTTCAAAATTTCAAAGATCTTGTGATATGAAACTTCGTCTAACTTTTGTTGTTGTTTCACCAACGTGACAAACTGTGTCCACTCTGGTTGAAGTTGCTGTAAAAATTGGACATTGACTTGCATGGTGGAAACTTGCAAGTTGTTTCGGGTCATATCATTCATCATTTTGTAGAATCGGGAGTAATAAGAATCAATTGATTCCCCATCCTTTGATGTAAACTTTCCAAAGTTCCAAACCATCTTAGTTTTCATATCTTGTTTGTTAAGTGATTCACCTTGTTGCAATCTTTCAATAGCCGTCCACATTTCTTGAGCAGTAGGGCATGCATCAACCGTAGAATAAATATCATCTCCAATTCCACTAAGAATTAAGTAGATTGCTTCCTTCTCAGCATCAAACCAAGCACGGTTCTCTTGGGTGAGGTCGTTCCTTTTTTCATCACGTTCATAAGTTGGTTGTTCTTCAGTAGTGTCTGTGGCTGGTACTCTGGGAACTTGAATCCTTGAGAGTTTATAGGGTCCTTCCAAAATACATTGCCTTAAAGCATCAACGTTAGGTTTTGTGTCAAGATAACGTAGAAAACGGGATTGCCATTGATCATATCGACCCGACACAAGCATTGGTGGTCTCTCTTTGTTACCTGCCACCATGATGTTGTTGTTTGTGACACGATACTCTGCAGTAGAATCCATCTCGATATTCTCTAAAATGATGAAGTGAATACGGATCTTAAGTAGATGTTATAGTGATTGAGTTGTGGATGAAATTCCCAAAATTCCGATTTCTCTCAGTCCGAAAAAAAATTCCTCAGTCCGACAAAACGGTAGGCTGAAAAAGTTTTGTATCGCCAAATTTTGAAATTGAGTTAGAAATAGCCAAAAACTAGTAGGGAAAAAAATTGATTTTACTTGACCTAGATAGTGGCTAAGTCTAAAAAATACTCAAACAATATTTAACCAAACAGATCTCAATGTCCCATCGCAATGTTGTCCTATCACAATGTCTGTCACAATGACCTGTCGCAATATCTGTCGTAATGACCTATCGCAATGTCCTGTCGCAATGTCCTGTCGCAATGTTTGTCGCAATATCAAACTTCAAACCTGTCGCAATATTGAAAACAACACCAATCGCAATCTGAATCGCAATCTCGATCGTAATGATAAACCCTAGTGTATTGCGATGGAAGACAAGGTAATTCAGTCGCAATATGGGTACTTTTCTGAAACGTTAGGTAAAAAATGAGATTTTTCGCCAAGAAAAAACGTGATTTTACCCAAACCAAAGCAACCAAATCCCTACCACAACTATGTAGGAGATTGATGTCAAGATTTAGAGCACGGAAAACACAAAAAGAATTTGAAACCGAGATGATTTATTTATTAAATCATGCGAATCAAGTAAAATAACAACAACCAATCACAAATCTACCCCATGGCGATTGATACCAATTGTTGTCCCAATTTATCTAGATGATTAAACAATAAAGAAAGGTAGAAGATAGATGAATTCTAGAGAGATAAAGTAGTGAGAGAAAGTAGAGAGAATGGTTGGAACTTTTGCAGGATTAGATTAGAGAGATTAAGATCTTCAAATCATCCCTGACTTATCTTTGCCATCTTGCGATCTTGTGTCTTCATCCACATGCTCACACTGTTAATTGTTGAATATGTCTTTAGGCATGAGTATGTGTGTTAGGACCTTTGGAATAGTTATTTGTAATAGGTAGACTAGGAGGTATGTAGTTCCCCCTGGTCCTAGTAGTAGTAGTAGCCACACGTGCTCCTGGTCCTTAGGAAGTCAAACTTTATTATTTTGAGTATTCTGTTAGGATATGCATGAGATATGTTAGGAAAGGATATGCATATCAATTTTACACATTTTGGTTTATTGATGTATTAGGGTTTCCTTGTAGTTTAAAAGGAACCTTAGGCAGAAGGGTTAGATACACCTTCAAAAATATTATTCCAGTTTATATTAATATTAGAAATCCTTAGTAAAGGATCAAGTCATTATAGTTATTCTGTTCTTCTTGTTCATAGTATTTGTATTCCTCACTTATACTGTGTGATTTATCTAAGAGTCTCTCTGTGAATAGACTTGTGATTACAGAAGTCGTTCACCGTTCCTAACAGGCTGCAAGATCCACATCTAGTGGATGCAACAATGTGGTTTTGAATCTTTGACTTTGCTGAGTACACCGTGACACCACCTTCTTGAGACAAAACATAGACACAGACTGAATGGCTTTGACATTCATCCTAAATCGGTAGCGTTTTACCTCCGGTCGCTGAAGACCGTTATACGATATTAAATATCGTACCTGTGATTAGGTAGATTCAATTAAGAATCTCCTTGACAGGGTTTCGCGACAGTACTAGCCGTTCTCTTTACTCGACCGTCTCAAAGCAAGATTGCGAACATAAAGAGTGAATCAATTGGATAAATATCCGCTTGATTAAAGTCGTCAATTCAAATTCCTGGAACAAGTTTGATTCATTAAGAATCTTACCATTGTTGCTTTCCAGTTGACACAAGCTTGATTCATAAGAATCTCGCAAGTTACCTACTGTAGCGCTGTTTGATGTTGACGCTAGAAGGATTTCCATTCGTCACTGTGAATATTAATGAATATCACTCTGAATGTTCTGGCAAGATCATAAAGATATTGTGTAGAAACCTGAAACGAGTTTGTATCGATAAAGAAACAAACTGTTAGGACCTTTGGAATAGTTATTTGTAATAGGTAGACTAGGAGGTATGTAGTTCCTCCTGGTCCTAGTAGTAGTAGGAGCAACACATGCTCCTAGTCTTTAGAAAGTCTATTATTTTGAGTATTCTGTTAGGATATGCATGAGATATGTTAGGAAAGGATATGCATATCAGTTTTACATGTTTTGGTTTATTGATGTATTAGGGTTTCCTTGTAGTTTAAAAGGAACCTTAGGCAGAAGGGTTAGATACACCTTCAAAAACATTATTCCAGTTTATATTAATATTAGAAATCCTTAGTAAAGGATCAAGTCATTATAGTTATTATGTTCTTCTTGTTCATAATATGTGTATTCCGCACTTATACTGTGTGATTTATCTAAGAGTCTCTCTGTGAATAGACTTGTGATTACAGAAGTCGTTCACCGTTCCTAACAGGCTGCAAGATCCACATCTAGTGGATCCAACAAGTGGTATCAGAGCCTGGGAGAGTCTCTGCACAAGAAGAATCAATTTTTTCTTATTACTAACATCTTTGTTTAATCATGTCTGCCTCGAGTTCTACTCAAACAGGAGAAGATAGCACCCCTAAAACACAGCAACCTCAGCAGATCATTGCTACGGTTTCCAACACAAATGGTAAGTTTCCTCTTCTGAAAAAGGATGAGTATGATAGCTGGGCAATAAAGATGGAATGCCGGATCACCAACACTGATCAAGATCTTTGGAAGAATATTCTGAATGGAAACAGCAAGAGGTTTACTGGAAGAGACAGGAATGGTAATATTATTCTTTATGACCCTAAAACTCATGAAGAAATCACAGTTGTTCAGAAGGAGATCAAAGCAAAAACTATTTTGCTTCAGTCTCTTCCTGATGATCACATGGGTGACTTTTATCACTTGGATGATGCTAGAGAGATCTGGAACAGAATAAAAGCAAGGTTTGGTGGGAATGAGGAGTCAATGAAAATGCGCAGATCCATGCTGAGAGATGAATTCACAGAATTCAAGATCTCGGAAATTGAAGGTATTCATCAAGGGTATGACGGGTTCCAAAAGATACTGAGCCAGTTGAATCAACTCAGCTCGAAACCTGAAAATGGAGATATCAATGCAAGGTTTCTTAGAGCCTTACCTTACTCATGGAATCAGGTGGTAATCTCTTTTAAAGAAAAAGGTGGCCTTGACTATCTTAATTTTGATGATCTGTTTCATAAGCTCATAATCTTTGAGCCTCATGTGAGAGGATACTCAAGTGATTCTTTTCCTACTCCTGCTAACTCTGCCTTTGTGAGTTCCATGGGATCTAGTCCCATGTCTTATGCTAGTATCCCAAGCTATACCGTGTCTTCTCAGCATACTTCTCAGCATACTTCTACTCCTGAACCAAAAGTCAAGTCTGGTAGCATGGTAGAAGTTGTTCTTCACTCTTTTGTTGTGGATGTTGATCCACAACAGCAACTTGCTTTTGCTGACTTCAAACAGGTTGATAAACTTGACCTGGATGAAATGGATCTCAAATGGCAGATGGCCATGCTCACTTTCCGGGTTCACAAGTTTGAGAAGAAAGTCGGTCGAAAGTTTAACTACAACCCAAGAGAGCCAGCAAGGATTGATAGAAGCAAGGTTAGATGCTATAACTGCCTGCAGCAAGGTCACTTTGCTAGGGAATTCCGTAACAAGAATGATCAGGAGAAGAACAGGTACTCAGCCTTCAAGATTCGGGAGGTGAAGGATGACAAGAAAGCTTTGGTGTCTGTTGACTCTATGGTCAACTGGAGTGATCATCAGAATGCTACCCTGGAAACAGCTGAACCTTCTACTGACGTGTTTGCAATGATTGCTAGGAATCTGTCTGATGCCGAGGAAGTAGAAGAATTTGCTCTTATGGTTATTTCACCTCAAGTACAACAGTGTCCTCTTGGTTGTCATGATAAATATTCAGAATTGTTTTCTCAATGCAATGAATTAAATGAACAAAATGATAAGTATTTTTTAGAGGTTCAAGCATATAAGAATTCTTTAAAAACATTAGAACAACAAAAGAGGTGGCTTCAAGATACTCAACGAGAGTATGAGGATAAAATTAGAATTCTGAACATTGATTTAGAAAACACAACCAATATGCTTAAATACACTAAAAAGGTAAAAGATGACAGTATCAAGGATGGGCAAGACATGAAGGAAAAATTGGATGCTACACTTTTAAGATTTGAAAAATGGAAAAATACACCTAAGAATCTTTCAAAGCTAATTGATAGTAGCATGTCTGGTAGGACTAAAAGAGGGTTAGGATTTGATAAATATATTGATTCAGAAGATGTGTTTGATTTATCTTTTTCAAGTGTCTTTGATCCTGACAAGGAGGAAGAGGGAAAACCTAGCTACAATAGGTTTCAACCAGCTGCAGCAATGCATGCTGTCCCTTCACCTCTTACAGGAACATTTATGCCCATATCTAGGCATAATGACTTGGATGAATCACATATGCATGAGTCCCCAAAAAGTTCTACTAATACTAATGACTTTGTCTCTTTTACTTTCAGTGACAAAGCCAGTGACTCTGCATCATGTGGTTCAAGTGAAGAGTCGAGACCTACAATCTCCAAGTCAAATCACCATGCTGCTACTAGTTCTAGGAAGAGTGAAGAGAGAGTTGCTTCTACTTCAACTGTGTCTAGTTCTGGTTTATTGAGTCCTAGGAATAATGTTTCTCCTAGAGTTATGTGTAATAAAGTTAGCAGTATGAAACAATGTAATTTGAATAAAAGGTCGTTTAAAACATGTTTTGTTTGTGGAAGTAAATTTCATTTGATTAAAGATTGTGATTTTTATGACCAACATCCTTCTGTTTATCAAGCATTTCATGCTCATGGTCCACCAGGAGTTGCTCCATATTCTTCTAGAAGACTAAACCCATGTGCCCAATCTTTTTCTTCTTCTAGAAGGACCTCTCCTTTAGCTTCTGATCATTGGAGAAACAATGGGTTTATCCCTAATAGACCAACCAACAACTATTTTCAGAACTTTAATCAGAATTCTGCATTTAATTTAGACCAAATGTATTTTGGGTTGGGAAATTTGGGTACTGCTGTTAAGCCCTCAGGAGGTTGTTCTTGGTCAAACAGTATCACCCACACGATGAATTGGCAACCTAAGAACAACATTGGATCTCATCAATCTTCTTGGCTATCTACTAAAGATCCACAAGGCAGGCTCAAACCTGAAAAGGTTTGGGTCCCCTTAAGACACTAACTTTTGCATATATCTTTTCTTGTTGTTGTAGGTTACTCCATACCAAGATCCTACTCTAGGGATAGTTGATAGTGGATGCTCTAGGAGCATGACAGGGAATAAAGGACTTCTATCTAACTTTGTACCATTTCAAGGCGGAAAGGACTACTTTGGAGGTGGTGAAGGGAGGATAACTGGCAAAGGAACGATTAAAACACCTAACCTTAATTTTGAGCAAGTCTACTATGTGGAAGCACTTCAACACTTCAACTTGATCTCTGTCTCTCAGATTTGTGACAAGAAGCATTTTGTCCTCTTTACGGATAGTGATGCACTGGTATTATCCAAAGACTTTAAAATCCTGGATGACTCACAAGTTCTACTCAGAATCCCTAGAAGACACAACCTCTATAGTATCAAGCTGAATGAAGTCAATCCTACTGGTCAACTAGCATGTTTGGTTGCTAAAGCCTCAGAAGACAAGCCACTAAATGGCACAGAAGGATGGGACATGTGAACTTCAAGACCATTCACAAATTAGCAAATATGAACTTGGTCTCTGGTTTACCTCCCAAAACTTTCAAAAATGAAATCAATTGCCTTGCATGCAGTAAAGGCAAACAACATAAAGCTTCCTTCAAGGCCATTACTGCTCTCAGCCTTATAACTGAACCATTGCAGCTACTACACATGGATTTATTTGGTCCTACATCGATTAGGAGCATTGAACACAAACAATAATGTCTTATGGTAATTGATGGGTATAGCAGATTCATGTGGGTTTTCTTCTTGGCTGCCAAAAGTGAGACCTACTCAATTCTCAAGGACTTTATTACACTAATTGAGAATCAATTGTCCAAGAAGGTTAAAGGTATCCGATGTGATAATAGAAAATAATTCAAAAATGCTGACCTCATAGCACTTTGTAATTCTAAAGGTATCCAAAGAGATTATAGTGCAGAAAGAACTCCTCAACAGAATGGTGTGGCAGAAAGAAAGAACAGGACTCTAATAGAAGCTGTGAGAACAATGCTTGTCGATTCCAAGCTTCCAACCATGTTTTGGACAGAAGCTGTCAATACTGCAAGTTATGTCTTGAATAGAGTTTCTATTACCAATCCTCACAAGAAGACTCCCTATGAGCTACTCACAGCTAAAGTACCTAGCATTGCTCATTTAAAGCCATTTGGGTGTCCTGTCACCATTCTGAATACTAGTGACTATTTGGGGAAATTTGATGGCAAGGCAGATGAAGGATACATAGTGGGATATTCAGCTCACTCTCGGGCTTATCGTGTCTACAATCTCCAAGCCAAGCGAGTCATTGAAACTATTAATCTCAGGTATTTTGAGGAGAAGTCAAACATACAAGGCAAGGGTCCTGAATGGTATTTTGATCTTGATTATCTTAGTGATTCATTGGGATATTTTCGTTTCAAATCTAACCAAGATGCAGGTCCACAAGTATTTGCAACTTCTAGTACAGGTGCTCATTCCAGCCTTTCGGACTCAGACGAGGAGGATGATATTTTTGTTGTTCCATCCTATTCCACCACAGTCTCTCCAAGTGCCAATGTTACTCCTAGTGATGCTACTCCAACAGATATTTTGGACTCACGAGGAGCTCTTGACATATTGCTCAAGCAACAACAAGATACTACTACAGAAGCTGCTCAAGGAGGCTTTGAGTTTCCGATGAGTCCCCTTATTGTCCAAGTTACTCCTAGTACTCCTAATGTTACTCCTAGTGCAAGTTTACCACCTATTGGTAGTCCGGTAAGTGATCCTATTTCCTAAACGAGGTTCTCTGGTCCTTCTGATCTGGGAAACTATCAAAAGAAGTCTTCTACTAAGCTGGATGATATTCATAAGCAACCAATAGATGGCATCTTCGACTCTGCTTCATATGATTATGACTATGTTGTGGATACAAAATCAGATGTTGGATTATGGGTTCAACTTCATGAACACCAAAATTTTCATTGACAATCAAAGCACTATCTACATTGTGAAGAATCATGTTTTTCATCAACGTACAAAACATATTGAAATTAGGCACTACTTTATAAGGGATGCCAATGAGAAGAAGTTGATACAGGTTCTTAAAGTTCATACGGATGATAATGTTGCTGATTTATTGACTAAAGCCTTTGATGGTCCTCGGTTCAACCACTTGGTGGTTCACATAGGAATGGTCAATCCTTGAGACCTAAGATTTAGGGGAGGCTTAATGTACATATTTAATTGCACAGGCTAACATATTGGTAGTTTCTAACAACAGATTTCATGGGTATTTGCTGGTGTGTGCTACTTCTAGTGGAGGATTTTGTTCACTTCTAGTGGTTGTATTCAGCTTCTAGTGGATACAAACCCTTCAATGTCATTGATGGTTGGCTTCTAGTATCGGTTTGGGTCACTGTTCACTCGTTGACTTTGATTGACCACATTGTGCTTCTAGTGTTGACCCTTACACGTTTTGACTTTTAGTCAACGCAAGTTACTTCTGTTATATATCCTATTATTTAACTTTGGTAACTGGTATTTACAAATAAAGGTAAAAGGGAAAGTGGTTACTTTTGCATTAACTGCTTAATTTGAAAGGGAAACCCATATTCTTAGGGGTCAATGAACAGTTACATGACCATTATTTATGGTCAAATCCCACACTTGACTCATTCATCCCAACCATAACACACACATACGCTCCTACTCTTTCAATCTCTAATCAATCATCTTCCATCACTTCCAATCATCATCCATGGCTGCTCTACTATACAAACCCGATCATAACAAGGTGGCATATCTTGGAGAAGGTCCTAAACGAGAAGAATTCACAGACATCATCGAGTTCATTGAGGCTTCCAACCTCAGGTATGCTTTTACAGTTTGCCTGACTATCTATGATAGTGTTATTCGCCAGTTTTGGGCCACTGCCCACCTTGTGGATGTTTTGGGACGCCCACTTGAACTCCATGCTACCATAGATGGACGTTCATATGTGGTGTCTGAAGCTTCTATTAGGTCTGCTCTTCATTTTCAGGATGAAGGTGGTATTGTCTCCATCCCCAATTCCGAGGTATTGGATGGGATGGCTGATCTTGGTTATAATCATGGGGGGAAGTTGAACTTCCAGAAAAATAGGTTTTCCCCCCAATAGAAGCTTCTAGTGCACTTTTTGATTCATTGCTTAAGCCCAAAGTCTGGGAGTTGGGATGCATTTCCCATTCCTTTGGCTACAAGTTTGATTTGCATAGCACATGGTCGTGTGTTTAATTTTTCTCGCTACTTGTTTGATGGGATGGTTTGCAATCTTAGTAGTACTGGCTCTAGGAAGAAGTTTTTAATGTACCCTAGGTTCTTGCAGTAGGTTCTTATGTGCATACCTAGAGATAGGGATGAGTATGAGACCCCCAAGCTTAGTTCTAAAGTGTATTCAAATATGGCACTTGGTTTTAAGGGGGCTTGGGGGCCTCTTACTGATGTTATGTTGGGCCTTGCCCAAGGTGCTCCTAATGTTATTCCTCCGGCTGATGAAGCCGAGGAGGAACTTTCATTAGGGGATGATCCTATGGAGGAGGAGCATCCTGCTACTGGTGAACCTCATGTGGAGGTGGAGGAGCCAGCTAAATAAGTGGTGGTCAAAATGCCATCCACTTCCAAGGCTGCCCCCTCTTCTCTGCCACATAAGTCCCCATTTGTTGATACTCCCCCTTCTAGTCTAGCACCACATTCTGCTGAGAAGCCATCTAGCTCTCATGCTCATGAAGATGACCCCTTTGTTGCTTCTGGTCCCAATGATGCTTTTCCCGATCCAAGTCCTCTTGGTGGGGAAGCGGAGGAACCTGTTTCACTAACTTCTTTGCTAGCTCTCATGCACAGGTATTATGCAAGGATTGTTTCTTTGGAAAATGATCTGAATCAGCATCGCAAGCTTACCCGGGACTTTGTCCTTCCATTGGCGAACAGGATCAAAGCTTTGGAGTCGCAGAATAGGAGACAAAAGAAGAAAGTTGTTCTTTCTGATTCTGATGAGGATATTGAGGAGGATGGGTTAACTTTGTTCGCGAAGGCTGCTTTTGCTGATAAGCCGTATGATGACTTGCCTGTTCCTCCTAGTCCATCAAGCATCCCTACTGCTGCTGCTAGTCCTAGACCAATGGAGGATATTGCTGGTTCTTCTGCTGGTACTTCTGCTGGTCCGTCTGCTGGGCCATCTCATGATCCTAAAGGGAAAGCCCCTATGACTTTTGCACCCTCTCCTTCAAGGAAGCGTACTCGCAGACAAATCGAGGAAGAAAGGTTGGGGGAGGAGGCTGCACAACGATTGCAAGCAGAGATTGACCAACAAGCTAGGGCTGAGGAAGAAGCCCTTCAACAGCAGAGGCATGAGCAGTTGAGGCATGATGTCATGCATTGGGATGATAATGATTGGATGCGGGTGCTTACTATTCTTACATCTGATTACTCACAGTTTATTGATCTTTTGGGCGCTGATGTGAATCAAAATAATTGTATCCGACGGGAAATGGCCTTAATGCGTAAACAACAATTGTCTCTTGCTGCTCAACTCCATGAAAAGCGTCGTAACAGACATTTGTCAAGAACCGAGAAGAGGAAGTTAATGCAACAATATGTCAAATATCAGTCAGTTGCTTACTTTAATGTTGGATGGACTTGGAAACGGGTTAGGGGATTGTCCTTTGACGAGCTTAAGGATCTGTACCAGAAGATGATCAAGCGTCAAAACACACCAGTTCCTGAATGCTTTATCTATCGCCCTCCTTCAAGGGTTGTTCACACTTCTCAGTCTGCTGTTGCTCGTGCTTCTTCATATGATGTTCCTCATGTTACTACTGGTGTTTCATCTGGTGCTTCTACTTCTACTGTTGGTCCTAGAAGCACACATTCGGTTGTTCATCCCACTCCATCTCTGGTTCCTACCACCACAACCAATGCTACTACTACCACCCCTGCTACTCCTGTTGTGGAGCAACCATCACCACCGGTAACTGAACCGCACCCTACCTCCACCGCTGGTGCAGCCGACTTTGATCCTATGGTTGCTCAAGATCTTGAGTCTACTCATGCTGATACTACTACTGCTGGGAAGGTAAAGGTTGAATCATCTTCTGGTGTTCCTTCCCTTCGTCGCTCAATTAGAAAGGAGAAGGCTAGACGTGGTAAGTCTGTTCCTTTTGAGAAGCGTGATCTTGAAAAACTTTGCGGCTTCGGATAGTGAGACAGAGGTACCCATGGGTAAGGGTTATATTGTTGCTTGGGAGGTTAATCCATCCCCTATTGTTGTTGGTACATTCACACATAGGATCTCCACCAGTGATGGTTATGTTCGCTATGTCTCGGGACTGCAAAGTATTTTGACATGGGTAGACCGTCGAGATCTTATGTCATTATATGGGTTGGTGGATGCTAGAATTCCTGTCTCTCCGTGTGAGGTGGCCAACTGGCCTGGTTTGAAAATCTGGGGTGACTTGAAGATGATGCTCGATTCCCCTCCTGATGCTCCTCATTCTGGTGTCTGGAGAGATCAGCCTCGCTGGGTGATCAAGAGGTGGAAATTATATGCTCGTTGTGGGGTTCATGTATTGGAGTTGGAGACTGGTGCCATAGTGTTCATGCTTACGGATATGGAGTATCCATTCACGATTGCTACTATGGAGGCCATGTTGGAATGTCATCTGTAGATCTCCAATGTCCCTTCTGGGAATGAGTCTACCATGGCTACTACTTTGGTGGAAAGGATTCAAGCCCGGTTGCAAGCTGACAAAGTTGCAGCTTCTGGTATGTGATGGGTATGTTTTTCTGTTTTTGTGATTATACTAACATTCTTTTCACCAATCTGTACAGTGATTGGTGACTTACATTATAGTTAAAAATATATATATATAAAAATAAAATAAATAATAATAATAATAATACTTTTTATATAATATCTGCTTATACTTTAAAACTTTGATGGAATTTCACACTTGTACATCATATAATATCTGCTTATACTTTTCCATCATTAAATTGGTTTTCCTTTGACTGTTTCACACTTGGGCTGTTTTGGAGTTACTTCTGGTGTTGGACCTGGTCCACACAACAAATGGTGCTCAACTCACCATGTTTCACAGACAAGAAAGAGTTGATTCACCATGAGGGTACGGCTCTGGTGTGATAGTCAAATCCGTTGATGGTTGCCAAGTTACCCAAAACTGGATGGTTTTCACTTGCCATGGTCCTAGACTGAAAAATGGCTAATCCAAGGGGGTACGGATCTTGGTAAAGATCTTATCAAATCCGTTGATAGCTATAATAGCTTGCTCAAAGCGATAGGGTTTTCAGCTCACTGATGCTTAATTGCTAAGAGTTGGCGAGTCCAGAAGGGTACGGCTTATGGTAAATACATATCAAATCCATTGACGGCTGTGATGGTTTGCCTAAAATCATCAGGGTACTCCCACTCACCATTTATTCACGTTCTAAGAGTTGGGCTGGGTTCTGGTCTCCCAAGGTGATGCTTATTCCACCATAAAGACTGGCTAGCCCAAGAGCGAGCAGCTACTTGGTAAAGGCTCATAAAATCTGCTCATGTTGCTGTGAAGATTCAACAAGATGCATATTTGTTTCAAGCTTTCAAGAAGCTTCTAGGTGTTACTTATTACAACGGTCTTTATGTTGTTTATGCTGATGGTTATGATGCTGTTGTTCGTTTTGCTGTTTCAATCCTCAAGCTGTTTTGCCACATTTACCAGGAAACTTGAACTCAACTGGTCAAATTCAAGTTTAGGGGAGGATTGTTAGGACCTTTGGAATAGTTATTTGTAATAGGTAGACTAGGAGGTATGTAGTTCCTCCTGGTCCTAGTAGTAGTAGGAGCAACACGTGCTCCTAGTCTTTAGAAAGTCAAACTTTATTATTTTGAGTATTCTGTTAGGATATGCATGAGATATGTTAGGAAAGGATATGCATATCAGTTTTACACGTTTTGGTTTATTGATGTATTAGGGTTTCCTTGTAGTTTAAAATGAACCTTAGGCAGAAGGGTTAGATACACCTTCAAAAACATTATTCCAGTTTATATTAATATTAGAAATCCTTAGTAAAGGATCAAGTCATTGTAGTTATTCTGTTCTTCTTGTTCATAGTATTTGTATTCCGCACTTATACTGTGTGATTTATTTAAGAGTCTCTCTGTGAATAAACTTGTGATTACAGAAGTCGTTCACCGTTCCTAACAGGCTGCAAGATCCACATCTAGTGGATCCAACACAAACCACTGTTGCTTTTCAGTTTTACATATGTTCAATTCATAAAGAATCTTACACATGACCTATCGCAGTGTTGTTTGATGTTAACACTGGAAGGATTTCCACTCATCATTGTGAATACTAAGTAGTATCACTCTGAGTGTTCTAGCAATATCACAAGGATATGGCGTAGGGCTCTCTTTATTGTCATTCAGTGTGTCCTATTGAGATTTGATTGATCTCTAGGCTCTAGACTCGATTTGTGTACTTTTAGTGGTCGGAGGCTGGAGCAGATGCCACCTATTCAATATCAAATATCTCGGAGTGAGAAAGTCAATAGAAGTCATGTTGTTCTCCGTGACAATAAAACAAAATTCTTTTGAGAGAAGCATGGGTAGCTGGGGAGGGGTTGTGCATTACATCACTGGGTCCATGATGAGTTGTCTTCATGATGTGTTGACCCGGTTTCTGCCTAAGTTGTATGGAGGGATTCTTTGTTTACACCCTTTATCCTTACATTTCTTTTTCATTCTTCAACCCCTTCAATGCTTACCAAGACATCATTACTAGCACCTTGTTGTGATTGTTCCAGTGCTAGCATCAGTACTTAGTCGGCATTCAGCTACGTTCACATTCTACTCCATCTTTCCTAAGGACTTCTAATAATCTCTTGGATTGTCCTTGGGAAGATCCCTCCGGTTCTGGTTGGATCATAGGACTTAAACCTAACCACCCTTTTGACACCAATAACGTCATGAATTAGAGATGTTGTGGGTATTTGATCATAACCATAAAAACCACTTTAAATTCTAACAAAGTGTTTGAAAAACATTTAACACCTTGCTAGTTTTATCGTTTCAGAAATGCTCCCCCTTCACATGTGCATCGATAATCGAAAGTGTTTCGCACATGTAGGTAAGAGTTAAAGTGATCTGATACCAATTGTTGTCCTAATTTATTTAGATGATTAAACAAGAAAGAAAGGTAGAAGATAGATGAATTCTAGAGAGAGAAAGTAGTGAGAGAAAGTAGAGAGAATGGTTGGAACTTTTGGAGGATTAGATTAGAGAGATGAAAAATGAAAATGACCAACACCCTTCCTAACATGCAAGGAAGGGTATATATAGTCCACCCACATGCGGGCTTGTTTATGGACTATAGTCTAACGGGCCGGGCTTTCCTTTTGGGCTTTGGTTACTTATGGATGAACCTTAGCTTAAAGTTAAGCCCGTAATACACGACTAACCTACTACCTATTACAATGTTCTAATATACGATACATAATAAACATATGACCGAGCATTCTTGTTTGACTCAATATTTTGAGGCTAACAGACATGCCTTTGAAAAATAAAGTAAAATATTTTTGGATTTTTATGAAATTTTTCAATTTTTAGAGTTTTTATATGGTTTTATATTTTTGTATTTTGCTTGAGTGGATAAAAATATAAACAATATATACGAATGATCACCAAGGATACGTAGAATAGTTTACCACCACTATTCTTTCTCTTCATCTGCCAATTCCTTTAGAATCTCGGGCGAGAAAGTTCTCAATCCTAGCTTGTCGGCCAAAAATTCCACTCGAGCGCGATCTAAAGCCTTCGTGAAAGTATCCGCCAATTGATACTCAGATCAGAAAAAGTAAAGCTCGATTACTCCATTTTCCACTTGCTCCTTGATAAAGTGGTAGCGAATGTCTATATACTTCGACCGGGAGAATTGAACGTTGTTGCAGCATAAGGCAATTGCACTTTTGTTGTCGCAGGTCGCAGTACATCGGAATTTTGTTCAAACCTAGACCATAGTCGGTTAATTGTGATCTCATCCAAAGAATTTGAGCACAGCAACCGGACATAGCTATGTATTCTGCCTCCGTACTTGAAATTGCAGCGCTTTTCTGCCTTTTCGATGCCCAACTGATTAGTCGATCTCGTAGTAGTTGCAAAGTTCCACTCGTGCTACGCCTAGTATCTTGACAACCCGCATGATCCGCATCTGTATATGCCAGAAGTGCTATCGAAGAATCCTCCTAATACCAAATTCCCGATTAATGGTTCCTTTAATATACCGAAATATGCGTTTAACAGTGGCTAAGTGTAACTCAGTAGGCCTAGTTTGATACCGAGCACACATACATATGGAAAATTGAAGGTCGGGTCGACTAGCTGTAATATACAGAAGGGTACCGATCATTCCACGATAAAGTGTTGGATCAACGGCAATCCCATGTGGATCTACAATCCCATGTGGATCTGCATCCACGCGGTCACAAGATTCCATCTTATATTTTTAAGCGATTCAAGGGCATACTTGGATTGATTGATAAATATGCCTCTAGGACTCTGAGATATCTGAAGTCCTAAGAAAAATGATACCTTGCCCATCATTGACATCTTAAACTTGGAAGACATGAGTGTCCCAAACTCATCGGATAAGGTTTGGGTCGAGGCTGCAAATATAATATCATCAACATATATTTATACCATAATCATATCTTGACCTCGTTTCTGAATGAACAGCGTTGGATCCACCTTGCCTTTAGTGAAGCCTTGCGTAATGAGGAATTGTGACAATAGATCATACCACGCGCGTGGAACTTGCTTCAACCCATAAAGAGCCTTTTTAAGCTTGTACACGTGATTAGGATATTTAGAATTTACAAAACCATCCGGCTGTTGAACATAGACCTCCTCATTGATTTCACCATTGAGAAATGTCGTCTTCACATCCATCTGATAAACGATCATATTCATGTGGGCTGCATAAGCAAGGAATAGTCTAATAGCTTCCAAACGGGAAACGGGTGCAAAGGATTCCATAAAGTCGATGCCCAATAATTGCTTGTATCCACGAGCTACTAGTCGAGCTTTGTTCTTCATAATTCCACCTAACTCGTCGAGTTTCGCCTTGTAAACCCATTTCAAAGTGAGTAACGTCACTTGATCCGGGCATGGGACAAGTTCCCATACATCAAGACGTATGATTCATTAAGTTCTTCTTGCATAGATTCTATCCAACAAGATTGAGTAAAAGCTTCTTGCCACGTCTTAGGTTCAACTTCAGTGAGAAAAGCATCAAAATGACAAAACATTGCACTTTCTTGTAACTGACTTCGTGTGGATACCAGATGATTAGGGTCACCAATAATAGAATCTATAGGATGATCCTTTGTCCACTTGTTGTCATGTTCACGAATCCGTGGATTGGAGTATACCGTATTAGGATCTTCCTCTGAGATGGACGACCCGACTTGATTATGGTCGGGAATTGGTACACCAAATAATGGAAGTTCACACATTTGAGCGAATTCTAAATCGTGATCATTATCATCATCCTCTTCATCATCAATAGGCATGACGTGGGTAGTTGATACATGTGTTGGTTGAGAATTACTCGTCGATGGTATATCTTGACCAATTGTTGGTGTAGACGTATCTGATTGTGCTTCGTTTGCTGGAGCGACAACTTTGGTAACCGGGGCTATTACTGCAGGTTCTGTAGCAACAACACTTGGAGGAGTAAAGAATTCATCAAATAACGGTTGAAACAACGTATCCTATTCAGTCCTACTAGGTGGTGCTAATGTGACTGGGTCCCATTTCATGAAGTGCAGGTTCAGAGCTGCTTTGCTCAGAAGCCATTGCTGTCAGCTCATCAAAATCGACATTCATAGTTTCGAGGATCTTATGAGAGTTACGATTGTAGATTCAGTATGCTTTCTTTGCGCGTGCATAACCAATGAAAATACCAATATCAGCCTTTGGTTGAAGTTTACCCAAATTGTCACCATCATTATTTGGATAGCAAAGAGAACCAAATACATGAAGATATGATAAATCTGGTACTTTACCATGGAGTATCTCATACGGTGTTTTACCATGGCGTTTTCGAATTAGTGACCGATTTTGGGTGTAAACTGTTGTAGATACTGCTTCTGCCCATAAAAATAATGGAGCCTTTGCGTAAATTAACATCGTTCGAGCAGCTTCCATAAGTGTGCGATTTCACCTTTCAACGACACCGTTTTGTTGTGGAGTGCGAGCAACGGATGTTTCATGAGATATGCCAACTTCTTCATAATACTTACGCAAGGTTTGATTCACAAATTCGGTTCCATTATCTGTACGAATGCGTCGGACAGTAGTGTTGAGACGCACTTGAATCATCTTGATAAAGTCATTGATGACTTTAGGTGCCTCATCTTTTGTTGCAATAAATTTTACCCATGTAAACCGAGAGTAATCATCCACCATAACGAGGATGTACTTTTTACCACTAAGACTTTCAACATGCATTGGCCCACAAAGATCCATATGCAGCAAATAAAGTTTCTCTTGGTTGGTGTCTTCAGTCTTGTGTTTGTATGATTTCTTAGTGCTCTTCCCCATAGTACACGCAGAACACAAATGATCCTTGTGAAATTTAAGTTTGGGAAGACCACGAACAAGTTCGTTTTTGGCCAAATGATTAATAGTGTCAAATTTAAGATGAGATAATCTCTGATGCCATAACCATAACTTAGTCTTCGATGCTTTTGAAAGAAGACATACTGGAGAAGCGACCATCATGTCTTGTAGAGACAAAGTATACAGATTATTCCCTCGAGTACCTTTCAATAGAGCAACCCCTTCCAGCATTTTCTAATGTTAAGTGTAGTAACAGGTTTTATTGTTCCAACTTTCTGAGGTTTTAGATTTTTAGCGGGCACTACAGTGGGAGTAGACCTATTTAAAGGGCACTTGGTTCCTACAGTAGCGTTGGTGTTCCTAGTTAAAGGACACGCTTGTGTTTTGGTAGTCTTGGTACTCCTAGTTAAAGGGCACGCTTTCTTCGCTTTAGTGGGAGTGATCCTAGTTAAAGGGCACGCATTTCCTACTATAGTGAAAGTTCTACCAGTGGGACGCCACATCCATCCAACTTGGGTTAATACTTTCCCAGTCGGTTTCCATTCTAACTTGTGCTTTCGGAAATTCATCTCATTCACATGATCAATAAGGCAAGAATCATGATGACTAGAAAACATACATTCATTGCAATTCTAACATTTCAAATTAGAATTCACAGTAGGCTTAGAACGCTACACAACTGCAGAACCTTTAATTTTAGCTACATGATTCTTTTTATTCAAAACAGAAATAACATTCCTAGGGTAGGCTTCTACTTTCTTCTTCACTTGACTACTAGATGGGGGCAAGATCCTATCATTCTTCATGTTTCCATTAAGCTTAGATCTTGAAGCCTTAGTAGTGGTGTGCACTCCTGTAGAAGGCAACACGGGAATATTAGAAGCAGGTTTAGATTTTGCCTTATCTTTATTGACCAATGTTTGAGATGGTTTAGTCCTAGGGCCCTTGTTTATTGGTGTGACGGCAAAGAGATGGTTCTTGGTTGATCTTACTTTAGCAACACTAGAGGGTCGGGCTAAAATGGCGGATGTTTTCTTAACGCGAAGCAATTCTTTTAATTCAGCCAAAGCCATATCCTTATCACGAATTGTCGCATGTAAATCGGATATCTCCACCGACTTGTGATTAAGGGTCTCAATCAAGGATTGAGTGTTAGCAACCTCTAGTGTCCTTTCCACACTCTCATTTTCTATCGGCAATGATCTAGCAACTTTGTCACGTTTCCGACGTTGTCTTGATCGTTTATTTAATTGAAAGCCCTTTTTATCATTTTGAGTATCTATACGAACACTTCCGTGTGACGTTTCAAAAATATCTTTAATAGATTGGTTCTCACATTCAAGTGAAAGACAATGTTTTTTAATTGCATCAAAACTTTTGGAAAGCGAAGTATAAGAATCTTGAAGCTTTAAAAATTCAGCGTCAGATTTATGACAAGTATTATCTACCACATTATCCACAGATTCAACATTATGCATAATAGAATCATTATCAACACTATTATTCACACAGACAGAAACAATATCATGAGACATCACTTGCTTCAAAAGCTGATCATTTTGGCGTAAAATCCGTTCTTTTTCAAGTAAACCGTTTTCATAAGCATCGTCCATTTCATTGAATACACGTCTAACTTCTTCGATTTCCAAAAGCAAATCTTGATCAATAGTGCTAAGACAAGATTTAACATTCTTTACAAATGGAACAATTTCGTCTCGAAACGCAGCTCTAGTGTGCTCAAAATTACATTCACCTTCCATTATGGCTGAAGCCGTCGTCCGTTCCAAAATGACCTTGTCAGAATTGGCAAAGTATTGGCGCACCGCATTTAAGCTATCTGACACCTTACTTACCGGTGGAATTAACTTCGTGAAATCCTTTTTGACGAGTGTAGGAGACGTACTAGGAAGGTTTTCATTTGACAAACTTGGGGACACAAAAGCTGATAATTGAGATAGTTCCTTTTGTAAACGAATACGGGTCTTTTTATCAAATTGATCTTTATTATGCTTATCATAATCAATCTTATGAAATTTTGAAATCATTTTAGATCGAGGTTCATCCGTAAGTGACTGTGTCTGCTCATCACTACGAACATAAGGTGCTTGTTTCGATTTGCCTATTAGGGTCACATCATAAAGACAAGGAATATATTCCTGAGCTTGTTTTGCATAACCGGGATTAGGTGGTAAATCTTGAAGACGCTTAAGTTCGAGTTCTTTAAATGATTTATTTAAAAGATGGATCTTTTCTGTGGAAGCGTATTATTTTAAAAGTTGTTGTTCCTTGAATTTGAGAAGTTTGGTAGCATTAATTTCTGATTCAAACTTGTTAGACTCGAGAGTTTTGAAATTCTTCTTAAGTTTTTGAAAATCATTTACCACCGACTCTTTTTCTTTTAATTCATTGGAAATATTAGCTCTTAATGATTCTATTTTGTTTAAGTGTTATATCCTTTCATAGTGAACTTGGTCAAATTCAGAAAGAGTTATTTTCTCTGCTTGAGGGACCTTTTCAAAAAATTTGACATTTTCTTTATGTAACGTAAGCTAAGCGGTTAGGGTGGTATTCGTATCTACGGATTGTCGGAGAGCCATATGCATTTGATCAATAATATGTTTAGGTACCGTGACCAAATCATGGTGAGCATAAAGTTCCATACCAGTCGTAGCATTTGGTTGAGGTTCACTCAAATGTGTAGGATTAGTTACCACATCATTTGAGTTACTGGTTCCCGAATGTTGTTTGAGGTTGTCATTTTCATGCCCATCTTGATTTGGGTTATCATTATTACCAAGATTGGTTGTGATTGATACCTCACTGACGACATCAGAACCATAGTGATAGAGATTAGAAACAAGAGCAGCTGAGGCTGAGTGAATGTCATCACAATCCGAATCATATGCGTCAAGATCGTCCGCTTGATATGTTGCATTAGAGGTAGAGACGACAGCAATTCCTTCATTATCAGCTGCCCCTGGGTCTGCAAGAAATGCTAATTCCTCTGAATCTAAAATCTTCCCCTTAGATTGAGCATCGACCGGATACATCTTCTCTTGAAACCACGTTGCATCCCTTCTCCTTTTCGGCTGAGTGCATTGCCTTGCCATATGACCTTGTCCTCGACAATTGTAGCAAGTCACAACCTTTTGAGGACCAATAGGACTTCCATTACCACTTGCTTGAGAGTTCTGAGTGTTCACCATCCTTGGAGTTGGTCCATATGAGTTTTGCCTTCCTTGAATGGATTGAACCGTTACTTGACCATCTTGAATAGTGGCTTGTTGGCGAGGATTTGAAGAAGTGCGAAGCTGATTGTTCGTTAGTGGAAATCCTATAGTTGCAACAAGTTTGGACAGGTAGGAAGTGAGATGGTTCAAGACATTGGTTGGCGAATCATTTGGAGTAAATACCGGGGCTTGAATGGATGGAAGTTCATTGGAATAGAAGGCTTGTGCTTGTGATGCGTCAATTGGAAAATAACCTTGCTAAGGAGTATAGCCCATTGGAGAAGTGAAAGCTTGTGTTGCGGATGCATGATAACATGATTGCTGTGGAAACTGCTAGGGAAGAACACTTTGTTGAAATGCTTGTTGTGGCATCATTGATGGTTGATAAGATGATTGTTGTGGTTGCTGATAGTTGTGTGGTGGTTGCTGCAAGTATGATGGTTGTTGATAAGTATAAGCCAAGTTTTGTTGAGAAGCATACATGGCAAGTGGATCACGAACTTGAGGTGTAGACAACCGAGCCTTGATCACGTGGCTTTCATGTTGTTGAAGAAAAGCTTGAAGTTGATCCACGTTGGTTTTATGCAAATCCTTAGCCAATTTAACAGCTGCACGTACTTACCCCATTCGAAAGGAAGAGTGTTCAAAAACTTGGTGTTTAACTGAAAAGTAGGGATTTCCATGCCATAGATATTGAGCTCATTCATCAATAAAGTGAATCTCAAGTAGTACTCTTTGAGTGTCTCCCCGGGGACGTAGGCAAACTTATTAAACGTATCATATATCTTACACTCTCGTTCTTGTTTAGTTAACGAGATGCCTTGCATTAGAATACGAATTCTATCCTATAACTCTTTGGAAACTTTGTGTTTACTCACGAGTTTGTAGACATCCGGAGGAAGGGATTGGAGAATGATGTTTGTAGCTTGTTTATCACACTTATTTTGAGTGTGTAGATCGCCGGTCAATTCTCCCGTTGTGCAAGGACGAGTAGATGTACCTTCCGTCACAGTACCATAATCTACAGGTCCATTGAACACCGATTCCAAATGAGATGTCCATTCTCTTTGTTTAACATGTAAAGTTCCATTCGGGAAGTCCAATCCTCGTACATAGTGCTCACCAACATTGGTGGACGATTATCCGTACCCGAGAGGATGGACTTATCCGTAAGAGATGTGTACTCCATTTCGATAAGTTAAGATTTACAAACGTTGATTGAACAATGAGAGAAATTAAATGTGCTTGTTGTCGTGTGTTGAAGTCAAGAAACTATGTTAAAATTCCCTAAAATTGTCTTCTTGAGAGACCAAAAAATTCTATGCAAAATTAATCACGATGCGAAATTTTTTAAGTCAGTTTATCGAAAATCTTGAAAAAAATTCAATAATTCAGCAATGTTTAAGTGATTCAATTCCGCAATGTGTGAATTAATATAATTCCGCAATACGTTAATTGTTATAATTCCGCAATATGTGAATGGATATGATTCCGCAATACGTTCTTGAAATGATTCCGCAATAAGTAATTTAAAATAATTCCGCAATATGTGGATTCGGTTTCACAATCATACAATAATTCCGCAATATCCTTAAGTGCAAGATTCCGCAATGCTGCAAAACGTATAATTCCGCAATATTCTCAAGTGCAAGATTCCGCAATGCTGCAAAACTTATAATTCCGCAATATTCTGAAGACACAATTCCGCAATGAAGAAAAACATTTCAATTCCGCAATAACAAAAGGGATTCGATTTCGCAATCTTTGGAAAGACAACAATTCCGCAATGTTGGCTGATATTGCGAAATTAAGCGAAAAAGATGGATCTCGTTTGTACTTTTAGATTTACGAAATTTGAAGCTAAAAATGAAGCCAAACACCCAAAAATTTTGCGTTTTTGAGCGATCCAAGTAACCCAAATCACTACCATGGCTACGTAGACGATATTGGTTAATATCAAACCACAAAAAAACATTAAAAAAATTTGAACGTGGGGTATTTTAGATCGAATCCACATGAAATCAAGAAAACAAACACAAAAACAAAACAATCATCCCATGGCTCTTGATACCGTTTGTGGGATAATGTAAATCTTGCTTATGTTTAGAGAGAGAAAGAGCTAGAGAGATGGTGAGAACACACACACACACACTTAGAGAGAGGAAGTATTAAAACATACTTTACTATGTGTAAAATGAAAGTGAACCGCACCCTCTCCAACTAAGGAGAGGGTTTATATACCCAACCCACAAGACGGGCTTGGACTTACTTATTGGGTCGTCCATACATTCCTTGGACTTGGCCTTTCCTTGTTTACTTAATGTTAAGTAACTATAATACGAGCTACTACTTAATATATTGTCGGAGTGAACGAATCTTCCTAAATACGTAAAACGTATTTCCAACATAAATTATCTTCTAACACGGCTAACAAACAACTACAAACCAAAAGGAACAAAGCTCTAAGGCCCTAAGGCCTTTGAACCAACAGACACAAGCACCCCTTTATCCAACTTTTTCCACTCAAATATGATTTAAGACCTACAATCAACAAGATCTAGGTAACAATAGATCTAATATACCCTAAGTGACAGATTAGAACCAAATAAACAGCAATCAAACCATCAAATCCACAAATCACATATTCATCAAATATTTGACAGAAAATGAAAATGGATTTGAAAATCAAACCTCCAAGATGTACAATCCACACCTTGGCTTGTTTAGAGCTTATGTGGTAGCAAGAACAACCACAAGCTTCCTTGTACCTGCTAAGATCAACAAACACAAAGGTGAACCAAATATAATGAAACACTGATTTTTGAAAACAAGGGTTTTATAACCCAAAATCATTTCCTCAAAACTCAACAAACAGATTAATGGAACTCGGATCTTAGCTAATCAAACACCAACTTTCAATAAATCATAAAAGGAATTACAGTTTTATTAAAATACCAACTTTATATTTATAAAAAATGAATTAAAAAGATTTTAGCTAAAATCTGGACCAAAGGGCTACTCACATGTTGAGGCTCCTTTTATAGAGTACAATAGACGATTCTAGAATGGAAATTGATTTAAGGCCATAAGGCCTTTGAACCAGCAGACACAAACACCCCTTTATCCAACTTTTTCCACTCAAATATGATTTTAAGACCTACAATCAACAAGATCTAGGTGACAATAGATCTAATATACTCTAAGTGACAGATTAGAACCAAATAAACAGCAATCAAACCATCAAATCCACAAATCACATACTCATCAAATATTTGACAGAAAATGAAAATGGATTTGAAAATCAAACCTCCAAGATGTACAATCCACACCTTGGCTTGTTTAGAGCTTATGTGGTAGCAAGAACAACCACAAGCTTCCTTGTACCTGCTAAGATCAACAAACACAAAGGTGAACCAAATATAATGAAACACTGATTTTTGAAAACAAGGGTTTTATAACTCAAAATCATTTCCTCAAAACTCAACAAACAGATTAATGGAACTCGATTCTTAGCTAATCAAACACCAACTTTCAATAAATCATAAAAGGAATTATAGTTTTATTAAAATACCAACTTTATATTTATAAAAAAGGAATTATAAAGATTTTAGCTAAAATCTGGAACAAAGGGCTACTCACATGTTGAGGCTCCTTTTATAGAGTACAATAGACGATTCTAGAATGGAAATTACATGAAAACCCTAGCTATGAAATCTCAGTTTTTCCCTTGAATCTTCTAGACGCGTTTGATGTTGTGAGTTGTCCAAATGAATCCTAGACGTTCATATTTTCTTTGGGTCCAAGTAAAGAGTATAAGACGTTGATCTTGCCACGTGGCATTCCTTGGAGAGGAGGGTGTCACATGATTGGTGCAGGGCAGGCTTGGGTGGGGTCCTTAAGTGAATGGGTGTGAGAGTTTAAGCGTGGGATGTGATTGAGCTAAGGTGAATCAAACATGGGAAGTTCTAATTTTGATTTACCCTTTGTTATGTAAAAGGTAAAACTGGGTTTCATACGGTGAATAGTAACTCTGTTGATCCGTACAAAGTTTACAAAAGTGTTTGGCGCGTGTTTTGGGTTTAAATGTTTGGTTTGTAGTAAAAGTGGTCCTTGGTCTTTGGTGGAAGTTGTTTAATAAGTTTTTTCAGCCAAAACAAACGACCCCCTTTGTTAATAAACTTTCACTTTTCACATTTTGGCCACAAAACTTTGGTATAAAGG
Organism: Glebionis coronaria; assembly: GCA_025667525.1. NCBI lineage: Eukaryota > Viridiplantae > Streptophyta > Magnoliopsida > Asterales > Asteraceae > Glebionis > Glebionis coronaria. The sequence goes on along the minus strand of CM046877.1, from coordinate 208,286,386 downwards.
TTTAAAGGACTTGTTTTGCCATTTTTGCATATTTCAAGACTGAACTTGGACATTTCTCATCTTTGAAGGTCTTCATTGGTTTTTTGACTTCACGAGGGACCATTGTTGACAGTTTAGACTTGTTGAGGGACTAAACTTGCCAAATCTTCAAAGTTGAAGGACATTTTTGTAATTTTGACAAACTTAAGGGACCAAACTTGTAATTATTAATATACAAGGGTATTAAGTGTCATTTATTCATAAATGAAGGATCATTCTTGTACATCTTCAAGTCTTCAAGGTCTTTTCTTTGAGAAATCCATAACTAGGCCCCGGTTCATTGTGCGTCTTCGTTTCTCGTGTTCGTTTTTCCTTGTTTCTTGTGATCTTTTGTCTTTTTCAAGATATCCATACCTAAAATACACAAGTAAACAAACACAAGCATATATATGGTATTTTGGTGACATTTTATGCATTTAAAGCTCGAAAAGAACGATGAGATCATGTATAAATGCCATCTCATCACTCCCCCATACTAAACCATTACCGTGCCCTCACGTAATGCTAGAATAAAGTATCTAAACATCTCCAAAATTCATTTTTATTAACCTTTATTGAAAGAAAAACTAGCTATACTACTACGATGTGTTAAAGACATTACGTATGATTTTCATCACGAAAGTGACTTTTAGGGTCAATGAATAGAAACAAGTGAATGTTCCGTAGAGTAAAATTCGTCATCCTTGATCGTCACACATTCCATGCTAAGTGCCAAACCGAGTTCATTGTTGGTACAAGTCACAATGCTAACACTACTCATGCATTCAAATTGTGTAATACTTTTTCTCCCCGCAATCCTAATTTATTAAAGAAAAGGAAATGTTTCTAGAATTTTTTAACTATTTGTCATGGATCACAAGTTATTCATATTGACTTATTTCGATATTTATTAAGGTCAAAAATAAAGTAGGACGATTTAATTAATATTTAGCCAAAGGACAAAATCTTTTAAAACGACTTCTCGTAATCTCCTTAAGTTCATATCTTGTCATAACTCGTTTCGCGATTTGAGACCTTTCTCAGACCGATATTTGGCATGTTCTTCATACTTCAAATCTTGGAAGACGTTCTTGAAATTATGGTCTTCTCTTCATATATGGAATTTCTTCACTTGACGTTTTTGAGAGATTTATTCAAACTTGGACCACGACATCATTTTTCTTCAATCTTTATTTTGGATTTTGATATACAATGATCCGCCTCCTTTTCGGACTTGGATATATTTATCCTCATACTTTGTTAGAGTCTTTTTGGATAGATTTTATCTATGATCTTTAGGGGAGTATATTGCTTTTCGTCGTGTTTCTCGATCCTTCATATTGATTTTAGAACAATGATACTTCACATCATCTTGGATCTTTAGCAACAAAATGGAAGCCGCATGCCTTGTTAGGGCCTTTTTGTACTTCGCCAATCTTCGCGTCCCACTTCAATAAGTTATGCCTCGGCTATGAACTCTATTCGAACACGAGCAACTTTTAAAAGATCTTGTGCTAGAAGCTAAGTAATTCTTTTAAATTGTGCGACCTTATTTATTGCAATTATTTATTCTTAATGCATTGATCTTACGGGAGAAAAAGCCACAATTAAAAACACATGAGTTTTTAAAAGAACATTTTCATGTTCTACGTTTAGCATGATCACTTTTCTAACTCTATCATCTCTCGTTCTTCACTATATAAAGACCTCTATTTAAAGAGACTCGTGAATACTTAGCCGTGCAAGTCAAAATTAAGCCAAATTTGGATTAACTTTGTTAAGACTATATTAAATCGAAGTTTTGGGTTTTCAAGCCACTATAGGATCTTGCAATTTCTTAGACTTGGATAAGTTTAGATCTTGCGTTTTAAAGTTCCTTTGATAGATGACTTTCTCGGATCAATTATAGGAACTTGCGAAAAGTTTTTGTTCTTAACTCGTATGAATTAAGACTTTCGCGTTTTAAAGCCCCCTGTATAAAAGTCTAGCAAAACTTGATTTAAGCGGGTTAAGGAATGTTAGGGGCTTCAAATTCCCATCAAGTCAAAAATTAGCTCTTATTCTAGCCAACGGAAAATATACATTTGTGTCTCAAAAACGCTTATGAAAAACTACGAAAAATTTTAAAAGTTGGCCATTTTTAGCCTTATTAAAAACAAAACGATAAATTTTGGAGTGCGTAAAGATGTAGGCAAGGTAAGTATCTATTCAGCCCCCCCCCCCCCCTATACTAAAAGTAAACATTGTCCTCAATGTTTCGAGTCTAAGGGTGGATTACCCCCATACTAGAGACGAAAATTCGAATGCTTAGGATCTAGTATGGAAAGGGTAAGCAACATATAATCTAAAGCCGTTTATTAAGTATGCTAAAAGACTATCGTTAGAACGATAAAGGATATTTGTCGTGGATTCGTGAAACATTCCTTCAAAGAAAACGATCGAAGCTCGAGTGAAACGAACACGAGAGGCTTCGAACGTGATAATGATGTTCTAGATAACACAATCACAAACAACCACGAGACAACGAGTTGGAAGGGCGCAAATCCCCTCTCATTGACTTTATTAGAAAGCGATAATATTTACATGGATAAACATGGGAAATCTCCCACGAAGCACCTCGTTTTTTATTACCGAGTCATGAGCTCGACTCGATCCCCTCAACGTTTAATTATCATTGGGGAAGGTGACTTGGTCGAGGTCATTCAAAGAAGGAACTTCCCCACCGAAGTAGTGCTTAAGCCTATGTCCATTCACCTTGAAATTAGGACCATCATTTTAAGCTAGCTCGATGGTCCCATATGGGAAAACTTGTGTGACGGTGAACGGACCCGACCAACGGGATTTTAACTTTCCAGAAAATATTTTTAAACGAGAGTTAAAAAGTAACACTTGATCTCCAACGTTAAAAACCCAGTTTTTAATTTTAGCATCGTGAAACTTTTTAGTCTTTTCTTTAAAAATTAATGAATTTTCATAAGCAAGATCTCGTAATTCATCCAATTCATTTAATTGTAATTTCCACTGATCTCCCGCGGTCTTCAAGTTAAAATTGGCATGCTTAATGTAAGAACCCGTACTTTCCCAGCATTATTTTATTCTTTTATTCGTGTTTCTTGAATTTTTCAACGTATTACGTTTTCTGGTATTTTTATATGTAAATCCTGAGATCATGATAATTTTAATAAATTATACTTTTCAAGTATTTTCTGATCATTGACTATACTTTGTATGGAATTATAAAATTGTTATTTTATTTTTCCATATTTATTTAAATCAATGTTTTTGATTTAAAACCACCCGCGTGCGTTTTACAACGAGTTTATTCAAAATCAATGTACAACGAGAATTCCTAGTGATCGCGATACCGACGGATGCCCAAAATTTTACATTTTATTATTGATTGTTTCGATAATTAATATTTTCGATGATGTCGTTTTAATTACGTAGTAAGTCGTGTCGGGAAATCATATAATCATTTTTATGATGCATTGTAACTTTTGAAAAGTATTTTTACGAAACCCAGCCCCGTAAATATTTTCAATATTTACCAATAGTCATTTTCTACCCTTTAAACTATTAAATTGCTTTTGAGTCCAAAAGATTTCACAATTGGCAAAACTAGCCCCTCACCCCCACTATATAAATGATTTTCTTACACCTAACCTCATTTTCATCATATCAAAAAACACACACATATGAAAATCTCTCCCTCCCTCCTTGTCCCTTCTTGTCGTGACCTCACACACCAACACCACCATTGATCATCAACTTCTACTTGTTTTTAACAAAAACCAATTGATGTCCCACCTCTAATATATTATTGTGATTGTTTTGACACCAAAATCTTGAACATGCATCAACTTTTGAAGATTTTATGATTCCATGGTTGGATGATGTTTAAAACCTCATGCATGTGATGATCTTGGTAAGATCATACTTTTTGATCCTTAAAAGTTGTATTTTGATCTTGTGTTTTTGTTAAATTTTGCATGAAAGTGTTTTTATGAGTGTTTGGTTGATGGGAATGATGGTATAGTGATCCTAGAGGTATGGGAATGAATAGCTTTAGTGGGAAAATTGATTTGTCATGTTTTCTAAAAGTATATTTTGGGACAGCAGGTCTTTTGCATATTTTTCGTGTGTTTAAGTTCTGAGATTGGCTGAGATTATTTGATATTGTTATAGAGTTTTTCAAGACGCTCGTTATGGTATAAGATAGAGCTTCTAAGTCATTACAAGTCAAAAGTTATGCTAGTTTTAGTATTCGTGTACCGGGAGATGCAAGTCGGCACGAAATTGTGGCTGATTTTGGGTCGACTCTCGGGGACTTTAGGCTTGGTTAGATAAATGTAACTATTGGTTTTCAAAGTTTATAAACTTAATTTGATGAGTCTAGTAATGGTTTCAAAAGACGGATTGTCGAGTTAATACTTTTAAAGTGGTCCAAACGGTTTTATAAAATAAGTATATAATTCTGTCCCAAATTTGGAGTCGAGTAAAGTGTCGAGCTGATGGGTTTTAAAGTGTAAAATTGGGCTCAAATTTTGGTGAGGTCTTATACAGGTTGTAAGTGACATTGACACCAATTTTCATCTAAACGGACAAGTCTAGATAGGGTGATCGGTGTGTACATTCGGGGTGTACTTGCTGATTTTATTTTTGACATATCGTTCAATGCTTGTGTTACGTGAGTTTGAGTATTCACCATCGGACATGGTGACTTACTCAAGTGCTTAGTCATTATATAAATGACTTAGCTACTGGTCCGAGCGATGTATAAGGATAGTTTGACTTGCGTTGACTTGGCGTCGTATGACGGGTCAATTTCAAGTATACAAGTGTTTTAACGTGTAGTGTTGGAATAAATGGTTAGTATGAATTCATTTGGTTCGTGTCAATGAATTTGAAACATGAATACTTTGAAGACATTTGAGTCATATTATATTTGGTACATATCGATATTTGAGTACGAGTCTTAACGCGCGCCTTATTTTGATAGGTAGCGGTTTTCGTGTTTTCCCCGGGCATCCATATCATCGGTGATCGTCTTACTACTATTGTTTCTACTCAGTTGCTGAGTACCGTGATTGGCTTAACTCATGGCTAAGGTGAGTTCATAGCCCCTTTTTAATTATACATGGTTTCTAAACACGGGGTGAGATTTTACATGATGGAACACAACCATTTAAAAACTATATGCTATCCAGAACTTGTATGTTATCCAGAACATGTATGATTTTCAGGTTTTCAATATTATTATTGCTTTTTAGTCTAGCCTTGAGTTTCCTCTCCTGATCATGAACCGTTAACTGTCATGGTGCATTGCGCGAAGCGCGAATGTTGTGGGTGGATCCATCGGGATTGACTATCCCCGTCCCGATTACCTTGACGCACTAATATTCGTTTATACTTGAGTATTTAGGCTGAATACTCCCTAGAGGAACTTACGCTGAGTTAAGCTTCGATTCATGAACTGAACAACAATATTAATGATTTCGGACTATGGTTGACGTATATAACCGTACTCCATACTACTTGTCTTACAAATGAATGCTTGTGTTCCACATCCTTATTGCTAAACCTATGAATATCACTCAACTTTATGTTGACGATTTTACATGTTTAATCTCAGGTATTATTACTTAGCTTTGCATTAGATGGGAGCCCGCATGATATTATCGCAGCTTGGAGATTTCTGTGATGCTTTTATAAGACTGTTTTTAGTAAAAACTGTCAGGAGTTTATTCTATCTTTTGGGCAACTTTATGTTATAAATCGAGATGAAATAATATGATTTTCCGCTTCTAAAACTCTGGGACCTATGTTTAAAAAATACGACCTTTTATGATGTAATGTACATGTTTTTATTTCGTCAGCTTTGTATGAACTATAATTCATTGTTTCTTGTACTATGACGTGTTACCCCCTCGTTGCCTAGTTGTTCCATGTTAGATTTTGGGGGTCTCACAGAGTGGTATCAGAGCGGTGGTTATTGGGAACTGAGTCGTTTTTCAAAACTTAGTCTATAACCGAAAGTTCAAATATTTTATTGTTTCTAAGTGTCAAACACAGAATCTGCCAATGTTGTTCGATATCTACGCGGGTAACTCTCTAATCTTTATTATTTACTTTTAATTATCGTTATAGTAGTTCATCTCTTGATTACATGTTGAAATATTACATTACTTTAATGACGATAATTACTATGTCTTTTCAAAGCCTTGTGCTTCATGAATTATCATTCGATATTACTGTGATTACATCTGCCTATACTATATTACTTGAATTCTTGTTCTTGTGAACTGATCTTGTTACAATGATTTTTATATTGTCATGACGTTACATACTCGTATTCGGAGCGCGTATGCTGCCGACTTTTTATGCTCATTTTTCTGAGTACTATTGCTATTTCATTTATGCGTGATACGACTGACTTCATATACTCGTTCGTTTTGAATCATCTGTTTTTCTCGACTCATAGTTACATATTGTGCATACTCTCGAGATACCATTGTTCGGAATTGAATAAGTGTTGTTTTCGATAAAACTCCTGATTTTCATTCTTACTACCGTGCATGTTTCTTTCATTGTTTATTTCCTTTAAAATATCTATTTAGATACGCAGATTTTCTTTCCGACGATTCGTAATTGAATGTATAGTCTATTGACCATTGTGTAGCTCAATGTGTCTCCGGAAAAGACCAAAGGACATCGTGTGAGTCACACATCTCGAAGAACTCGTTGAATCAGTATTAAATAGTATCGTGGGTTTTCGTAATCTTGATTGACCTTTACGTCACCGTTTTACACGACAATTCTACATGGACTACATTTTATTTCATTGACATTTCAACGTTTCAACTTCGAATTACAACGTCCGTTGTACCATGAAAACCTCATTGTCATCTTGTAATCCCTCCTCTATCATGTGACGATTATTTGAACACGATTGTACTTTTATAAACTCATAACCTCCTTTTTCATTAAACCTCCTCGCCCAGGAATGCAACCCGTTAATATTCCATTTCTTATCAGTATGTCTTGTGATTTTAGAAAATCATGTCACCCAGAGACCATCCTGTATTGCATCTTGCAATCGAAGACACGGATGTCATGCGTCGTTTTTTATTTCTTAGATTATCGTTGACATTCTTGAACCATTTCTATATTGTCTTTTCTTTACATGATTAACTATACAGTTTATTCTCTTTTATTTTTATGGAATCCACTAATTTCGTGTGTACATTAATTTTGAGTTATCATGAAATTTGGATTTAATTTCAAGCTGTGTCGAAAAATATACTTTGTACAGAAACTCTAAAAGAAATTTAACAATGTCGAGAAAATATTTTTATAACTTAGACATAAAATTATAAATTTCTACCAGTTGAGATGTTCGTTTAGGACATAATACCTTACTAGTAAACTTTAAAATCGAGCAAGTTACGCTCATTTGAGATTGTAAAATTTAAGAAATTTTTTTCTGAATAATTTTAAAATATCATTTGCTGACAGATTTAATGCAAGGGCATTTTCGTCCATTTTTTATCCGTTTCAAGTCTCGAGTAAAACTAGAAAGTTGTCTGAAACATCGTTTTACACCAAATTACTCTAGACTTCGAGTCTTAAAATGTCATTTAGTGAATCAATTGGTCTAGTCAAACCCAAAAGTCAAAGTTGGCTAAAAAGAGGTCAAAGCTGATAGAAATTCTAGGCGTTTTTGAATTCATTTGAACTCGTAAAACTATAACTAATGATATTTTACAACTAAAACATTGATTACGTTTGAAAACGTTAAAATAGTAACTTTAAGTTCGACCATACATACATATTGAACTATTTGGAAACTGATGTCCTACTTTCTTAAAAGTATATTATTGTCAAATAAATTACGATGTGCACGCCTACGGATTCCTTTATCCTTTCCTTTATATATGACTTATTTGTCATTCTATATTGTTTTTCTTTGTTTCTATCGTATTACCGAATTTGTCTGAGGATTGAAATTCTTGCTTTCATATCGTTCGTTATTATCTTGACACGTGTCTCCTGACGATTCCTGCTAAACCTCTTGAAACCTTATCACCTTGTAACCATTTCATTGATTGTCTTGAACTACTATTCATTACCCTCTTGTAACCTACTCGCTACTTTATAAACTATTGTCATGTTACCATATAAACTCAAACTGGTCTTGTTTGCGAATCATTTTACAAAAGGTTTCATTTGGAATTTCTTAAATAACTGAATGCTATCTTATAAAATTAATTTATATTAATTTTACAATGTATTTTCACAAATTGTTCTAATATGGTCTTATAAAGAACCCTTGTAACTATACAAATTGTTGATTTAAACAGTTAGCCAGTAACTTATAGGCGAAAAGTTTCATATGATATTTTGATTCTTGTTTTTACAAATGCTATTATATACATATTTTAAATCATATGATATGTAATACTGGTTTGACGAAGCTGAGCATCGCATTGCTAGTCCTAAATTATGCATGGCCTGATCACCTATGCCTAATTTAGAAGGAGCCATGCAAGGCCAAATAGTAGTCGCCCTAAATATTTTACCAACAATCAACTTTTTAATTATGTTCCTTAAAAAGTTTGATAAAATAAAGTTTAGAAAACTTTTACATCTTATGCGAGTAGCAACAGTTTGCAACATACACATATGAACCCTTATCTTTTCTTAAACAAAGTACATGCCTCAAGCACATATTTCCTTACTCAAAGACCTTTGTTTTACCTGTTACCTCATCATCCTCATGATACGATTTTCGTTACTATTTGCCTGAATTCTTACCATTGATACTAGACTTGAAATTTTCTACGTTATTATGCTTCTATATCAATCGATCTTCTTTATCTATTTTGGTAGACCTTCGAAACATCTCTGGACGCGAATAGTGAGTTATGAGTGGAAGTGACCAATGATTTCGTGTATCCGTCGTATGTGTGTTAGACTTCATCGTCTTGAAATTCATTCGTGTGAATCATGTTTTGATTTCGCCTTTCATTGCTAATGTTTTTCATCTTACTGGATTACTCTCAAGTGACTCTTAGGAATTTTCTTTGATGAAAATTCGTGGTGTGGCTTTTCTCTTTCGATAGTGTGTCGACCATCGAGAACTTAATAAGCTGTTATTGGTGTCACCAACTACACTCAAGAAGCGATGACTTGCTATAATCCTTTGTTTCTTATTATTTTTATCATCGACGCGTCTATTCTATCACGGTTGTTAAGAATTGATACGACTTTCGTCTTACTCCCTTGTGTTATTGCTCGCATTCAAATTATTGACATTTATATGTCACATGTTTACCATTTGATACCTTAAACACTTTCTTGGATTTCTAAAAACTATTATTAATTTTTAAGAACGTTTTATATATTTTCTCAAATGTTTAAATTACCAAAATAACTGTTTCAAGTTATGTACCGGATCTATACATCCTCTTTGGTAAATATTTACCTAGTGTTTCAAAGGATATCAAGCTGTATCTTTTATTTAATTTTATCATACTTTACTTTCAATTAATGAAATTATTAAATTAATTTATAATTTCTAGCAATGATTTTCTCTAATGTTAACGATAAATTTGAGCTTCTAACAGAAACTTCATGTAGTCACCCAAAAGTTCTTAAGCCGATCAGGATAACTATTTTGAACTGTTCTACTTTTGCTTTGAAAATCATGGTCAAGAAAAAGATATAGCAACATCATACTCACTAAATACAGATAGTTTTATTTTAAATCACAACACCTTGTAAAATTTTCTTTTAATCAAGAAAATATTTAAAAACTAAGTTTTAAAGCAATACCCAAAATACTAGACAACTGATTTTGACAGCTTGTATCTTAAATGATCAAATGTTATTCATTTTTTCCCTTCTATTTCGCTTGTGACTAGATTCTTACATTTTAAGATTGTCACGTTTTACAGTTGCACGATTTGCGACCCCTTGTTGATTAACAATCTTGATTCATTTTAACGCACCTTGTCCGTTAAGCGATTCTTGTGTTCATTCTATCTTTTGAATATTTCTCTGTACTGAAAAGTCATTATTCTAATCCGAGTTTGATCATTTATCGAAAAGGAGCTAAGAAACTGAAACATAGTGAATTATAACCGTTAAGATTCGTCGTGGTACATAAATTACCTGTGAAGCAATGAATTTTGTTCTACACTTTGTACCTCCTCTTGTTTGCATCTTCTACTATTTCCAGGAGAACTCTGAGAGACCAGAGTTCCTTTAGGGGGGAAGACTGTAAGAACCCATACTTTCCCAGCATTATTTTATTCTTTTATTCGTGTTTCTTGAATTTTTCAACGTATTACGTTTTCTTGTATTTTCATATGTAAATCCTGAGATCATGATAATTTTAATAAATTATACTTTTCATGTATTTTCTTATCATTGACTATACTTTGTATGGAATTATTAAATTGTTATTTTATTTTTCCATATTTATTTAAATCAATGTTTTTGATTTAAAATCACTCGTGTGCGTTTTACAACGAGTTTATTCAAAATCAATGTACAACGAGAATTCCTAGTGATCGTGATACCGACGGATGCCCAAAATTTTACATTTTATTATCGATTGTTTCGATAATTAATATTTTCGATGATGTCGTTTTAATTACGTATTAAATCGTGTCGGGAAATTATATAATCATATTTATGATGCATTGTAACTTTTGAAAAGTATTTTTATGAAACCTGAGCCCCGTAAATATTTTCAATATTTACCAATAGTCATTTTCTACCCTTTAAACTATTAAATTGCTTTTGAGTCCAAAAGATTTCACAATTGGCAAAACTAGCCCCTCACCCCCACTATATAAATGATTTTCTTACACCTAACCTCATTTTCATCATATCAAAAAACACACACATGAAAATCTCTCCCTCCCTCCTTATCCCTTCTTGCCGTGACCTCACACACCAACACCACCATTGATCATCAACTTCTACTTGTTTTTAACAAAAACCAATTGATGTCCCACCTCTAAAATATTATTGTGATTGTTTTGACAACAATATCTTGAACATGCATCAACTTTTGAAGATTTTATGATTCCATGGTTGGATGATGTTTAAAACCTCATGCATGTGATGATCTTGGTAAGATCATCACTTTTTGATCCTTAAAAGTTGTATTTTGATCTTGGGTTTTTGTTAGATTTTGCATTCAAGTGTTTTTATGAGTGTTTGGTTGATGGGAATGATGGTATAGTGATCCTAGAGGTATGGGAATGATTAGCTTTTGTGGAAAAATTGATTTGTCATGTTTTCTAAAAGTATATTTTGGGACAGCAGGTCTTTAGCAGATTTTTCTTGGGTTTAAGTTCTGAGATAGGCTGAGTTTATTTCATATTGTTGTAAAGTTTTTCAAGACGCTCGTTTTGATATAAGATAGAGCTTCTAAGTCATTACGAGTCAAAAGTTATGCTAGTTTTAGTATTCGTGTACCGGGAGACGCAAGTCGGCACAATCCGAAATTGTGGCTGATTCTGGGTCGACTCTCGGGGACTTTAGGCTTGGTTAGATAAATGTAACTAATGGTTTTCAAAGTTTATATACTTAATTTGATGAGTCTAGTAATGGTTTCAAAAGACGGATTGTCGAGTTAGTACTTTTAAAGTGGTCCAAACGGTTTTATAAAATAAGTATACAATTCTGTCCCAAATTTGGACTCGAGTAAAGTGTCGAGCTGATGGATTTTAAAGTGTAAACTTGGGCTCAAATTTTGGTGAGGTCTTATACAGGTTATAAGTGACCTTGACACCAATTTTCATCTAAAACGGACAAGTCTAGATAAGGTAGATCGGTGTGTACATTCGGGGTGTACTTGCTGATTTTATTTTGGACATATCGTTCAATGCTTGTGTTGCGCGAGTTTGAGTATTCACCATCGGACATGGTGACTTACTCAAGTACTTAGTCATTATATAAATGACTTAGCTACTGGTCCGAGCGATGTATAAGGATAGTTTGACTTGCGTTGACTTGGCGTCGTATGACGGGTCAATTTCAAGTATACAAGTGTTTTAACGTGTAGTGTTGGAATAAATAGTTAGTATGAATTAATTTGGATCAGGTCAATGGTTTTGAAACATGAATACTTTGAATACATTTGAGTCATATTATATTTGGTACATATCGATATTTGAGTACGAGTCTTAACGCGTGCCTTATTTTGATAGGTTGCGGTTTTTGTGTTTTCCCCGGACATCCATATCGTCGGTGATCGTCTCACTACCATTGTTTCTACTCAGTTGCTGAGTACCATGATTGGCTTACCTCATGGCTAAGGTGAGTTCATAGCCCCTTTTTACTTATACATGGTTTCTAAACACGGGATGAGATTTTACATAGTGGAACACAACCATTTAAAAACTATATGCTATCCAGAACTTGTATGCTATCCAGAACATGTATGATTTTCAGGTTTTTAATATTATTATTGCTTTTTAGTCTAGCCTTGAGTTTCCTCTCCTGATCATGAACCGTTAATTGTCCTGGTGCTTTGCGTGAAGCGCGAATGTTGTGGGTGGATCCATCGGGATTGACTATCCCCGCCCCGATTACCTTGACGCACTAATATTCGTTTATACTTGAGTATTTAGGCTGAATACTCACTAGAGGAACTTACATTGAGTTAAGCTTCGGTTCATGAACTGAACAACAATAATAATGATTTCGGACTATGGTTGACGTATATAACCGTACTCCATACTACGCGTTTTACAAATGAATGCTTGTGTTCCACATCCTTATTGCTAAACCTATGAATATCACTCAACTTTATGTTGATGATTTTACATGTTTAATCTCAGGTATTATTACTTAGCTTTGCATTGGATGGGAGCCCGCGGGATATTATCACAGCTTGGAGATTTCTGTGATGCTTTTATAAGTCTGTTTTTAGTAAAAACTGTTAGGAGTTTATTTTATCTTTTTGGAAACTTTATGTTATAAATCGAGACGAAATAATATAATTTCCCGCTTCTAAAACTCTGGGACCTATGTAATGTACATGTTTTTATTTCGTCAGCTTTGTATGAACTGTAATTCATTGTTTCTTGTACTATGTCGTGTTACCCCCTCGCTGCCTAGTTGTTCCATGTCAGATTTTGGGGGTCTCACACTTAAGTGCCCAATATGCCTTATGTTCTAGCTCAATGGGCAAATGACAATTCTTTCCATATACCAACTTATACAAAGTACAACCGATAGGTGTTTTATAAGCGGTACGAAAAGCCCATAAAGCATCGTCGAGTTTGTCGGACCATGAAGCAGGGTTTTCTCCAATCGACCTTTCCAAAATTCTCTTCAAGGCTCGGTTTGAAACCTCGAATTGCCCACTCGTTTGCGGGTGATAAGCCGTAGAAAGACGATGTGTAACACCATATTTTTTCAAGACTTTTTCGAATTGGTCGTTACATAAATGGGTTCCACTATCGCTTATAATAGCACAAGGGGTCCCAAACCGAGAGAATAATTGTTTCAAGAATATTACTACCACACGAGCGTCGTTTGTAGGTAAAGCCTTAGCTTCTACCCATTTGGACAAGTAGTCGACGGCGACGAGGATATATTTGTTTCCTCGAGATGATGGGAACGGTCCCATAAAATCTATGCCCCAAACGTCGAAAATCTCACAAACTTGAATTATGTTTTGTAGTATTTCATCCTTTTGAGAGGATTTTCCTTGACGTTGACAAGAATCACACGACTTCACAAGTACGTGTGCATCACGATAGATCGTAGACCAAAAGAAACCGACATCGAACACTTTCTTAGCCGTGAGATTAGCACCGTGGTGACCACCCGTGGGTCCCTCGTGACAAGCTCTAAGGATATTAGTAGCTTCGGTGCCAAATACACAACGTCGAATGAGTTGATCCGCACATACTCTAAAGAGATAAGGGCCGTCCCAAAAATAGAATTTGACGTCACGAAAGAATTTTCGTTTTTGTTACGTCGTCATACCCTTGATTATGAAGTTTCCCGCATGGTAATTTGCGATGTCCGTAAACCATGGGGTGTCGTCTTTAGAGTTCACCACACCAAGTGTTTCGAGAGGAAATGTTTTGGTAATTTCCTTATTCTCAAATACATCTTTGTGAGGATCCTCTAAACGAGAAAGATGATCGGCCGCTAGATTCCTGGCTCCTTTTTTGTCAAGTACGGTGACATCAAATTCTTGGAGGAGGAGAATCCAACGAAGCAACCTTGGCTTAGCGTCTTGTTTAGCCAAAAGGTACTTAATAGCCGAATGATCCGTATACATGATGCTTTTAGTTAAGACGAGATAAGGTCGGAATTTTTCAAAAGCGTATACTATGGCAAGGAATTCCTTTTCCATTGTAGTATAATGGATAGGTCGGAAGTGCTTTTCATAACGTTGCCCTAAAACTGCTCCAATTACGTATTCGCTAGCATCGCACATTAGCTCAAATGGAAGGCTCCAAATTGGAGCTACGAGAATGGGAGCTTCGATAATTTTTCTTTTAAGAGTTTCGAAAGCTCAGACACAATCTTTGTTAAAGATAAAAGGAGCATCTTTTTTCGAGTAGATGTGTCATCGGTCGAGATATTTTCAAAAAATCTTTAATAAAACATCGATAAAAACCCGCGTGGCCTAGGAAACTTCGAACTCCTTTGACAGTTTTGGGGTGAGGTAATTTAGAAATAACGTCGAGTTTGTTTTGTCGACCTCAATCCCCGCTTTTGATATTTTATGTCCTAAGACGATTCCTTGCTTGCACATAAAGTGACATTTTTCCCAATTAAGTACGAGATTGGTTTCTTCACATCGTTTTTGCATTTTTCTTTCCAAGTTATTTAAGCATGACGTAAAGGAATCACCAAATACCGAGAAATCATCCATGAACACTTCCATCGAATTCTCGATCATGTCATGGAAAATAGCCATCATACACCGTTGAAACATTCTCGGTGCATTACAAAGTCCGAAAGGCATTCTACGATAAGCAAACGTTCCATAAGGACACGTAAACGTAGTTTTCTCTTGATCACGAGGGTCGATAGGGTTTTGAAAGTAACCGGAAAAACCATCTAGAAAGCAATAGAAATCGTTTCCCGCAAGTCGCTCCAATATTTGATCCATGAAGGGCAAGGGAAAATGGTCTTTTGGAGTGGCATCGTTAAGTTTTCGATAATCGATACACACTCTCCAACCGGTCACGACACGAGTTGGAATTAACTCATTGTTTTCGTTGGGCACAACGGTCATTCCTCCCTTTTTAGGGAAACAATGGATTTGGCTCACCCATGGGCTATCGGAGATAGGATAAATAATTCCCGCGTCGAGAAGTTTTAAAACCTCTTTTTTAATGACCTCGTGAATTTTGGGGTTTACCCTTCTTTGACATTGAATTGCGGGTTTTGTTGGGTCAAAAATTTGATGTGGCAGAAACTCAAAAACGAAGAAAACATGAAGGCATTTGTTCAACGTTGACACATTGTGTGTAAGCGTTGACAAGTGTAAATTAGGCGTTGACAGAAGACAACAGAAGTCAAACGCTGTTGGAAATATCTATTTAGGATAAGTATTCAGAATATTATTTGGTAATATTATGTATTAGTTATTTAAATATAAGATATGCATGTTTATTCATAGTTATCTCTTGTAAAACCCTAATCCTTACTCTATAAAAAGAACCAAGGGTTATTAGGTTTTTCATATCATTCATTCACAATGTAAACCTAAAGCATGTGTCGACTAAGTGTGGGATTCAATGTATACACACCTAGTGATTGTTTGTTATTAATCTAATGAACAATCCAATTGAGCAATTCTTTGTGTCTTGTGCCTAAACACCTTGTTTCCTAACTATTGTTCTTTTCCGCTTTGATTATTAATCATATGAACATTGGCTATTCCTAGCAGCTAAAAGATTCAAGGAAACCAAGGTTTCCACAGTTGGTATCAGAGCCTCGTGGCTCGTGATGCTAGGACCAACAAGGTGTTCGTGTTTTGGGAAGAAAAGAAAAATTCGTCTAGTATTTTTCTGGGCGATTTTGTGTAAGCATCAGTATTCAGAAGGCCATAACTTTTTATTAGACCGTTGGATCGTCACAAAATTTATTTTGTGTGTTCTATACACATATATCTAGATATCCACCCGAGGGATTGTCGAGATCTATCCCAAAGAGAAAGTTATTAAGCGTCGAAGTCAGCAGTGGTCATATGTTGTTTTCTGTGAACAGTAATAGTAAAAACGCGATTTCTCCTTCGTTAACCGCTGGATCGTTGTGAAATTCGCGCTGTAGGTTCTTGACACTTGTGTCTAAGATCTTACCGAAGGGATCTTCGATCTGAGCTCTTATGAAGAAGATATTCGATGTCGAAGTTCGCTGCAGTTTATGGTTTTCACATAAAATCATGATTTAGGGTTTATAAAACCCTAGACCGATTAGCCGCTGATGTGTGATATTTAGACGCTGATAGATTTTGGTGTCAGTGGATTTCATTGACGCTGACAAGGCATGGATGAGACGCTGATGGCCAGGCACTGACAGGTTTAAAGTGGGCGCTGACAATGTTATACATAGGCGCTGACAGAAAGTCCATGTGTCGTCCGATATATTGATTTTCAAACGCTGATAAGTGTTGTCCGATATTTGACAACACACACTGATGAGATCTTGGACAGTGAAGGATTTGGATGACAAAGGAAATGCTGTTGTTTGGAAAATTGTAAGGTTTTTGCACACAAAAAGAGGTATTTACACACGAAGGTACATGGGATCTCCGTTTTATACAGAATATCAATTTGATATTTATGGCTCGGATATTTTTCATAAAGAAGTATATGATTAAGGGGAAGAATTATTATGGTAAGATTGATGTTGAAGTTAGTTTTCACAAATTTGTTTTTCTTATTTAGGTGAGCAATACACCTTGTCTTTGGACTAAATATATTGTTACAGCTTACAACTGGCTAATAGGTGTGAAGGTTATCAGTTCCCATGTACCAAAAACTGTAGGTGAGTAATACACCTTGTCATTTTGACTAAATATATTGTTATAGCTAACCACTGGCTCATAGTTGTGGAGGTTACCAGTACCATATGTAACAAAAACTGTTAGGTGAGCAATACACCTTTTCATTGAATTAAATATATTGTTATAGCTAACAACTGGCTTATAGTTGTACGGTTTTTGTTGGTTTCAGTTCCCGTTCGTACCAATAAACTGAGCCCCCTTTTGCAATGAAAGAGTTGCATTTTTCTCTAGTCGTTTCGACAACTAAGGGAAGAGTTTATCAACTAGTGAGCAATTGGGTGAAAGAAATACAAATTTTGGGTTATTTTGCTTCTACATCAAAATTATTGTACTTATTTTTCTTCAAAATCATTACATAGAGCCTACATTTGGAGAATCTTCTATTGCATACACTATTTTCTTCCCTATTGATGTGACAAAAAGGGGGAAGACATACATGCTACACTTGAGGGGAAGAAATTTGAAGATGATGTACCACTTACAAGAGATACACAAAGAGTTTTGCTGACATCAACTAGGGGAAAATTGTTGGGTCAAAAACTTGATGTGGCAGAAACTCAAAAATGAAGAAAACATGAAGGCATTTGTTCAACATTGACACATTGTGTGTAAGCGTTGACAAGTGTAAATTAGGCGTTGACAGAAGACAACAGAAGTCAAACGCTGTTGGAAATATCTATTTAGGATAAGTATTCAGAATATTATTTGGTAATATTCTGTATTAGTTATTTAAATAGAAGATATGCATGTTTATTCATAGTTATCTCTTCTAAAACCCTAATCCTTACACTATAAAAAGAATCAAGGGTTATTAGGATTTTCATATCTTTCATTCAAAATGTAAACCTAAAGCGTGTGTCGACTAGGTGTGGGATTCAATGTATACACACCTAGTGATTGTTTGTTATTAATCTGATGAACAATCCAATTGAGCGATTCTTTGTGTCTTGTGCCTAAGCACCTTGTTTCCTAACTATTGTTCTTTTCCGCTTTGATTGTTAATCATATGAACAATGGTTATGCCTAGCAGCTAAAAGGTTCGAGGAAACCAAGGTTTCCACAGGTTTGTAGTCTTCCTCCATTAATATTTTGTGAGTACAAAATTTAGGATCGATTCCTTTAATGTCGGATATTTTCCACGCAATTTCCCCTTTATGAGCTTTCAAGATTTTTATAAGTGCGGTTTTTCGATATCGGAAAGATCTTTCGCAATAATTACCGGCAACTTATCTTCACCTTATAAAAATGCGTATTCTAGATGAGGTGGAAGGTCTTTCAATTCTAGGATTGGTGGATCCTCGATTGAAGATTTCGGCTCAACACTCATAATTTCCATCGGCGGAAAATATTGTGGAATTTTTTCGTTACTATAATGCACATTTTCTTCATTGTCGATAAAATCGCCTCCTTCGAATGGAGCGAGAGAATGTGAATTTTTTAGCAAAAATAGGATCTAAAATAGTGGGATTGCCACTAATGGAACCTTCGGAAAATTCTAACACCTCTTGTGAAAATTCATCGCAAACTACGTCAATTAAATCAACGTGATTTATAGTAGCGATAGTGTAAACATGAGAAGGCGTCGAATTTTTGGTAGCATTTATGACAAGTTCTTCCTCGTTAAATCGTAACGTAATCTTTCTTGCATGAATGTCGATAATCGATCTCGAGGTGTCTAAAAATGGACGGCCCAAAATTAGAGGAACTTGTGGATCCGCGGGAATATCTACGACGATAAAATCGATCAGAAAGTAGAATTTCCCAACTTTAACGAAAACGTCTTCGGTTATTCCACATGCGAGAATTGTTGAATGATCGGCCATTTCGATGGACATTTTCGAAGGAGTAAGAGCCGGAAGTGATAGCGATTTCCACATCGAAAAAGGCATCAAATTAATGCTCGCGCCAAGATCGGCCAAGGCAAGGCATTATTCCATTTCTTGAATATCACACGGGATAAGGAATTTCCCGGGGTCTCCCACTTTTTCTGGTATTCGGTTAAGATAAACCAAAGAATAATTATATAGCTTTAAAACCTTTTCCTTATCGTTCATCATATTTTTTAAAGTGGAGGCGAAACAAGGCATGTATAACAACGCATCGGCGAAACTTACGTCAAAATGCACTTGTTGAAACATTTTTTTATAAAAAGCTCGATTTGTTGTTTGTTACGTTCGTTTAATTTCTCCTTGTTACGTCTCGATGGATAAGAAAAGGGTGGTGTGTGTAGGGGCGTAGGCAACGGCCTTGGAATCTCGGGTTCCAAAATTAGTATGGGTTCAACCGTAGGTGTGGTTTGAGCGGTACTTCGTGGGCTTGAGATATGCTCTTTTTCGACCAAAACCTCGGCTTCGTTTTCGATTTCCTTCTCCTTGGAAATATTTGCACGAGAAATGGGTGATACATAGATTTTGCTAGGTTGAAAGTTCGTTTCTCGGTATCTTCTCGAATTGATCACGGCTCAAAGTGTAACTATCGTTCTTGATTACTAAAAAGGGGTTTGGTTTTCTATTCTACTGAAAAGGATTAAATGCGTGCAATAGAGAAAATAAGCCAAAAACAACTAATAAAAATAAAGATTGAATTAAACTTGAACACTTAAACAGTAAAACGGTGAAATAATATAACTTGGAAAAATTGTTGATTCGGAATAATTAAAGTTCATGCGGAATAAAACTGCTCATCCGGAATAACCAAAACTCATGCGGAATAATCAAACAAAACACTCATCCGGAATACTTGAACAAAAACCTTCATTCGGAAAATCTAGTTGGTTCGGAATAAGAAGATCATCCGGAATAATGTGTTCATCCGAAAAAACCCTCGTTCGGAATATAGCTTTATCCGGAATAATTGCTTCACTCGGAATATACCTTCATCCGGAATGTTTGGTTCATTCGGAATATGTCTTCGTTCGGAATGTTTGGTTCATTCGGAATATAACTTCATTCGGAATAAAATACCTTCGTTCGGAATATGTGTTGATCCGGAATAATTGACTGACTCGGAATAAAATAATAAAAAGCTTGATTCGGAATGTTTAAGGAAAGAACCTTCGTTCGGAATAATTGCACTCATTCAGAATAATCAAAGAAAAAGGCTTCATCCGGAATAATTTGCTGGATCGGAATATTGCTTGGTTCGGAATAAAGAAAGGAAAACTTTGGTTCAGAATAAAAGGTTTATTCGGAATATTCTTTGATCCGGAATAATTCACTGATTCGGAATACTTCACTCGTTCGGAATATCACTTGGTTCGGAATAAAAGGGGAAATCAACTGGTTCGGAATATCACACTCATCCGGAATAATAAACTAAAACACTTCGTTCGGAATAAACGTTGACTCGGAATAACTTAACTAAAAAGCTTCATCCGAAATGTTTTGTTCATCCGGAATCTAGAAAACAGAACATAAGCAAAGAACAGGGAAATAAAACAAGGACGAATTTTAACCAAAATCAACCAAGTTTTTACCAAGGATTAAACCAAACTAACCACGAATCATCTACTAATGATAAAGATCAAACCAAATCAACAAAAACACAAAACCCACTTACTTTTGAAGATAAAACTCAACAAAATAAAAACTTAAGACTTTGAATCAATAAGAAAAGAAGAACAAGATTAAAGGAAGACTTGTATTGAAAGATTAAGGTTTAACAAACAAAAAGAAAGATTAAAACTTACAAGATTTGTGAATTCAACAAAGATGAAAAATTACCAACACCTTAATGGTGTTGGTTTCCTACGAAACAAAGGAAAGAAAAAAACTGGATAAATGAAAAGCTTCTTTCTAATGTGTGAAGGGGTCTCTATTTATAGGCCTTGGGCTTGGTTGGTGAGTGGGCTTTCTTCCTTTCTTTTTGTTTTCTCGTCTTTTCAGTAAAGTTGACGTTTTCGATTCTGATTCGGGATTTGTCGATGAATAAATTCAACTCGTCTTTAAATTTCTTTGTTTAATAGACTTGAGTTCTTCGACATATGTAAATCTTCCATCTTTAGTCCTTTTCTTCGATAAATCTTCAAATAGGCCCATTGACTTCAAATCTTTTGCATCTCTTGGACTATAGACTTCGTATTTTCGTCTTTTTCTTCGATAAAACCTGTGCAATCCCATGTTTTCTTCAACATTTATCCGGTTGGCTCTGAAAATACAACAAATACACAAACCACGCATAATTCCAAACAAATGATATTAAATACGTGTTTTGGTCTCGTTTTAGCAAGAAATAAGTGGTAAAAGGATGGGTGTATTCACACCTATCGAATCCCCTACACTTAACCATTGCCATGACCTCATGCAATGCTTAGTGACAAAGCAAATTTACACTTTTCTCATAATCAATCAACCTTGGCCTTATTAATATACTACTGAAACAAAAAATTTTAAACTACTATGAAGAAATAAAAGCTTTAAAGGAAACAAAAGGGATAGAAAACCATTTTCACTTGAAAATAACTACATGGAAATAACTTGCAAAGAGATCTAAGACTTACATTAGGGCTCTGGTTGCTGCGAAGATTTATCACCCTCAAGTTTCACGTTCCCCAAACTAAGCTTAAAAACAAGATCATTGTTATTATAAGTTAGCAAAACAAACACTTACACACATGGCTTAATTATATGCTTAAACTCCCTTATTCCTAGGTGTATCACTTATATTTTATTGTTGTCTTAGAATGATCACGAAGATGCATTTTGGACTTATTGCGATAGTTTGTTTAGGCTGAAAGCAAAGTAGGACGATTTGATTAATATTTAGCTAAAGGACAAAATCTCTTAAAACTGCTTCTCGAGACCTCAAAAAGTTCATATCTTAGCATAACTCGCTTCACAATTTGAGACCTTTCTCGGGCCGATATTTGGCATGTACTTCATACTTCATATCTTGAGAGACGTTCTTGAGATAATGGTCTTCTCTTCGTTAATAGAGTTTCTTCACTTGGAGATTTTTGAGGGATACTCTAACTTTGTTGACCACGACTTCATCATTATTTCTTCAATCGTTAATTGGGATTTTGAGATACAACGATCCGCCTCCTTTTCGGACTTGGATCTATTTATCCTCATACCTTGTTAGGGTCTTTTCGGATAGACTTCTCCATGATCTTAATGGGAGTTGATTGCTTTTCATCATGAGTCTTGATCCTTCATATTGATTTTGGGAATAATGCTCTTCACATCACCTTGGATCTTTAGCAATAAAATGGAACCCTCATGCCTTGTTAGGGCCTTTTCGTACTCGCCAATCTTCGCGCCCCGCTTCATTAGTTATGCCTTGTCTATGAACTCTTATCATTACCGAGCAACTTTTAAACGATCTTGGGCTAGAAGCTAAGTTATTCAATAAAATCGTACGACCTTACTTATTGCATTTATTCATTTAAGGCGATGGGAGGAAAAGCTTATAATCACAACAAGTGTGCTTGTGCAAGAATACCGACTTATAATTGACTCTATCATTTCTCGTTCTCCACAATTTAATATCTCAAGTAATGAGACTCGTGGATGCTTAGCCTAATAAACCAATTAAGGTCTACATGGTTAAGGATACTTGCTAGAATAAACTTGGATAAGTCTGTTCGGGTTGAGTCAAAATAATCGCAACAGGCCTAATATGTCAAAGATTTCTAAACTAGCTACACCACTTTATTAATATTTTTGACTTTATTGTGGGATATATACATATGAAAGCAACGATAAAAATTTAAAAATTTCGACTATATGGCCAAAGTTAATTAAAAATTTGAAAAATGCTGAAAAAGATGATTTTCCGGTTAAATGAAGGCATTTTAATGGAAAAGTCCACTTAAAACTTCGATAGAAGTCTCCCCTACACTTAATATAAACATTGTCATCAATGTTTAAGCATGTGGGAAAAGTCTCCCCTACACTTATGACATTGTGCACTTTGGTTAAATCAAGCTAAGGAAGAGACGACTAAAGTGATCAATTTCAAATGTGAGTATGAAGAAAATTGAATCACGATAGTTGAGAGATAGAACCGGATTTCAGATAACACGGGAGCACGGTTCTTCAAAGGTTCCAAAAGTGCATTCATCCCTGTAATCACATCGCCACACAAACACAAACAACCAATATAGGTCCCCCTACACTTAGGAGGAAAAACGGAAAGGGATAGATACACGGGCTGCCTCCCGAGTAGCGCTTGTTTTTGTTAACCGAGTCACGAGCCTGACTCGGTCCCGAACTAATTCAAAGGAAAGTTGGAGAGGGATGGAATCATCTCATGAGAGATGTCCTCTCCAAGGTACAACTTCACTCGTTGGCCATTCACCTTAAAATTTGGTCCATTTGTTTGAGTGAGCTCAAGAGTACCATATGGAAAAATTTGGGCAATGGTGAATGGGTCGGACCAACGAGATTTGAGTTTGCCCGAAAAGATTTTTAACCGAGAGTTGAAGAGTAAAACTTTGTCTCCAACTTGGAACTCTCGGTTTTTAATCTTAGAGTCATGAATGAGCTTAGTTCTTTCCTTATAGATCAAGGAATTTTCATAAGCTTCATTCCTGAGTTCATTAAGCTCATTGAATTGGATTTTGCGTAGGTCACCGGCTTTGTTGATGTCAAAGTTAGCCCACTTCAAGGCCCAGTGAGCCTTGTGCTCCAACTCAATGGGGGGTGGCATGCTTTCCCGTACACGAGACGATATGGTGTACAACCAATCGGCGGCTTGTATGCGGTACGAAACGCCCACAGAGCATCATCAAGTTTATCAGCCCATGAGGCACGATGCTCTCCCACGGTTCGTTCAAGAATTCGCTTTAACCCTCGGTTAGAGATTTCAGCCTGCCCATTAGTTTGTGGGTGGTATGCGGTGGAAAGACGATGATTGACACCATACTTAGCCATGACTCTTGCGAATTGATCATTGCAAATATGAGTCCCACGATCACTAATAATGGCACGAGGCACACCGAATCTAGCGAATAGCTGCTTCAAAAAGTTACAAACCACCCTTACATCGTTAGTGGGTAAAGCTTTGGCTTCAACCCATTTAGAAACATAGTCAACGGCTACATGGATGTATTTGTTTCCTTTAGATGAAGGGAATGGCCCCATAAAGTCGATGCCCCATACATCAAAGATTTCACATTCTTGTATGAAATTTTGAGGCGTCTCATCTTTATGTGTGATCTTGCCTTGTCGTTGGCAAGCATCACAATGTTTAACCATTTCGTGAGCGTCATGATAAATGGTGGGCCAATAAAATCCCGAGTCAAACACTTTCTTAGCAGTGAAGTTAGGACCAAAGTGACCACCGATGGGTCCTTTGTGGCAAGCTTCGAGAATATCTAAAGTTGTCGGTCCATCAATACATCGGCGAATAATCAAATCAGCGCATTGTTTGAAGAGATACGGGTCATCCCAAAAGTAAGTCTTAATATCTTTAAAGAACTTTTCTTTTGTTGGGATGTTAACCCGTCAATGAGAATTCCACCCGCCAAGTAGTTTGCAATGTCCGCAAACCACAGGGTCTCATCAAAATTCGAGTTGATAGACATAAAGGTCTCAAGGGGAAAAGAGTCATTGATCTCTTTGTTCGGATGATCCCCTTGATAAGGATCCTCAAGTCTACTGAGATGATCCGCGGCTAGGTTTTCAACTCCCTTCTTATCACGAATTTCGATTCTAAATTCTTGAAGTAGCAAAACCCAGCGAAGAAGTCTTGGTTTAGAATCTTGTTTAGTTAACAAGTACTTCAACGCGGAATGGTCCGTGTACACGATGGTAGTGGAAAGAACAAGATAGGGGCGAAGATTTTCAAAAGCATAGACAACAGCTAAAAGCTCTTTTTCGGTTGTCGTGTAATGCAATTGAGCCCCTGTCATTGTCTTGCTAGCATAATGGATTGGTTGGAAGTGTTTATTCACTCTTTGGCCCAAAACCGCTCCAATAGCGAAGTCGCTAGCATCGCACATCAATCCGAAAGGTAGCTCCCAATTAGGGGTAACCAAGACCGGTGCCTTAGTTAGCTTATCCTTAAGAAGGTTGAAGGCTTCAATACACTCTTTGGAAAAGATAAAAGGAGTATCTTTTTCCAAGAGGTGGGTCATCGGGCGAGCGATTTTAGAAAAATCTTTGATAAATCGACGGTAGAAGCCCTCATGACCAAGGAAACTTCTCACACCCTTCACGGTTGAAGGTGGAGGTAATTTGGCTATGACATCAACTTTAGCACGGTCCACTACGAGACCGGCATTTGAGATTTTATGTCCTAGCACGATGCCCTCTTTTACCATGAAATGGCATTTTTCCTAATTTAGAACAAGGCGAGTGTCTTCACATCGCTTAAGCATACGTTCTAAATTGGCAAGGCAAGCAGAGAAAGAATCACCATAAACCGAGAAATCAT
Organism: Glebionis coronaria; assembly: GCA_025667525.1. Lineage (NCBI taxonomy): Eukaryota > Viridiplantae > Streptophyta > Magnoliopsida > Asterales > Asteraceae > Glebionis > Glebionis coronaria. Next base: position 208,260,933 of record CM046877.1, on the reverse strand, counting down.
CCATGAAGACTTCCATAGTTTCTTCAACCATGTCATGGAAGATAGCCATCATACACCTTTGGAACGTCCCAGGAGCATTGCATAAACCGAAAGGCATTCGTTTGTAAGCAAATGTTCCGTAGGGACAAGTGAATGTGGTTTTCTCTTGGTCTTTAGGATTGATGGGAATTTGAAAATACCCGGAGAAACCGTCTAAGAAGCAATAGTAATTGAGTTTGCGATAGTCATTGAGTTTACGATAGTCGATACAAACTCTCCACCCAGTAACGAGACGAGTAAAATGATCTTTTCTCGTGGCATCATTGAGTTTGCGATAGTCGATACAAACTCTCCACCCAGTAACGAGACGAGTAGGAATCAACTCGTTGTGTTCATTGGGAACAACGGTTATTCCGCCTTTCTTTGGCACACAATGGACGGGACTTACCCATGGCGAATCTGAAATAGGGTAAATCATGCCGGCATCAAGAAGTTTGATAACCTCTTGTTTGATGACGTCGTGAATTCGAGGATTAACCCTTCTTTGGCTTTGGATTGAGGGTTTAAATTCATCTTCCATGAGAATTTTGTGAGTACAAAAGTTTGGATCAATTCTGCGGATATCGGAAATTTTCTAAGCAATTGCCTTCTTATGATCTTTAAGCACGGCGATAAGGCGAGATTTGTCTTCTTCTTTCAAGTCCTTAGCGATTATGACGGGTGACTTCTTCTTGTCTTCAAGAAATACGTACTCGAGATGAGACGGTAATTCCTTAAGCTCTAAATCCGGAGGATTTTCGATGGAAGGCGTATTCAAATTCGGTTCATCGATAGCAATAGCCATGGGAGATGGTGGAGAAATATGGTCCTCATTGAGAAGTTTCTCAATGGTACGAATGTCTTCATCCCAATCGGTGGGAGAATCGTCATATTGTAAGTTCACATCTCCCAAAGTTGCTTCAAATTCAGTCAGAAGGAAATCACTTTCTCTAAATGGAGTTAGTGATGGAGCAATAGAGGCAACGGTCTCAACATTGGGAAGAGAGGTAAGACTACTTTTGCAGGCATCATTAAAGTGTTTTTCACAAGCCTCATCAAGAACGTCGATACAATTAACACTCTCGTATGAATAAGGCTGTTTAGAAATCTTACCCATGTTGAAGACAATTTGATCGTCACAAACTCTCATGATTAGCTCACCCGCTTCTACATCGATGAGAGTGCGACCGGTCCTCAAGAATGGACGTCCAACGATTAATGGAACACGAGGATCCATCTCGTAGTCAACGACAACAAAATCCGTCGGGAAGGTGAATTTGTCAACGCCAACGAAAACGTCTTCGGCTATCCCCACCGGATAAGAAACTGTACGGTTAGCTAATTCCAAAGTCATTTTGGTGGGGACTAGCTCGGGGAGATATAATTGCTTCCAAACGCTTAGAGGCATTAAGTTGATACTAGCACCTAGATCGGCTAGGGCCATGCAATTCTCTACTCCTGGGAAGTTGCAAGGGATTAAGAAGCGACCCGGATCACCAAGTTTGGTTGGCAATTTCCTTAAGAGAACCGCGGAGCAATTCTCGTTAAGTTGGGTATTAGCAATATCAAGAAGCTTTTCCTTGTCACTAAGAAGATCTTTAAACATATTCGCATATTTAGGCATGTGAGCGAGAGCCTCAGCGAAGGAGATGTTGAAATTCAACTGTTTAAACATTTTAAGAAAGTTTGAAACTTGAATATCGTCCTTGCTTTTGAGCTTCTCTTTTCTCAACCTTGAGGGATAAGGTATATCGGATGAAGAGGAAGGCTTTGGAATTGTAGGATCACTCACATCCTTGGGTGTGGAGGGGTAGAAGTAAGAGGTGGAGGAATAGGAATAGTGGACTCGTTTTCCTTTGTCACAATCACCAGTGTAGGTGTAGGAAGCTCGGGTTCCTTGGTACCTTTTCCACTGCGAGTGGTGATTGCTTTCATCTCCCCTCTTGGATTAGCAACGGTGTTACTCGGAAGAGTACCCAAAGAAGAGGGTTGATTACCTTGGAAGAAACCAGCCATCATGTCCCTTAGGTCATTCGTTTGACTACTCAAAGAGTTTCGCATATCCGCTCTAAGATCATTCCCTTGTTTCACCATATCGCCCTTCAAATTAATAATCTGGGTCTGCAGATTCTTCACCAACACATCATTCGTCCGCATGTACGTTTCAACCTCGTGGTTGAAAACAATGGGTTGGGTAGGAGGAGGTGCTTGATAAGCAGGTGGTTGGTAAGGAGCGGGTTGGTAAACTTGAGTAGGATTTTAAGGTGGATATGGTTGTCTTTTAGGTGGTTGGTATGGTGCTCGAGGTTGGTTTTGATTGGTTCAGTTAAGGTTTTGTTGTTGGTTTTGATTGGTTGGAGGAAAACTGGGCGGGGAAAGAAAGTTGGTGGAACGATAACTTAGCAAGTTACGGTCTCCTTGAGGGCGGGCTGGATAGCCTCCCGGAGGATAGGTACCGTATGCTGCGTTAACATTCTCACAAATATAGTCTTGGGTAGAGGTACAAGTAGTGTAAGAGTGAGGACCCCCGCATATTTCACATGGTTTGCTTACAGCATTGACTTGAGCGTTTTGAGCGTTGATGCTTTTGGTATTGTTAGCGGTTTGGACACCAAGTGATTCAATAAGCGAAGTAAGCTTATCAATTCTCTTGTCGTTGTCATTAGTGCTAGCACTAGGGGCGTTGGTCCGAACACTTTTGGTTTGCACTCTATATTTATTCTCAATAATATCCCAAGCTGCGTTAGAAGTCTTAACCAAAATATTACCCCCCGAGACACTATTTAGTGAATCTTGGTCATTCATGCTTAAACCATTGTAAAAAGTATTAATTTGGTGTACTTTGGTAAAACCATGTTGTGGGCACTTTCTTAAAACTTCTTTAAAACGGTCCCAAGATTCACTAAAAGTCTCATCGTACTTTTGTTCAAAATTAATAATTTCATTCCGCAAAGCGGTAGTACGAGAGGGTGGGAAAAAGTAGTTTATGAATTTGGTCTCTAAGTCCGTCCACGTAAGAATACTTTGTGGTGGTTCCTTTGCAAGCCAATTCCGGGCTTGTCCCTCTAAGGAGAAAGGAAAAAGTTGTAAGCGGATTACCTCTTGTGGAACCCCATTGAATTTGACCGTATTCTTAAGTTGAAGGAACCTTTTGATGTGGTCATGAGGATCATCAATGGTACGCCCCAAGAATGGTTAAGAAGAGACCATTTGAATGAAGCCAGATTTGAGCTCAAAGTTGTTGGCTGCAATCGCGGGTATGACAATAGCATTGTTGTTGCCCTCTACATGTGCTTGCAAAAGTTCGATCATAGGACGATTGTCCAGTAGAGGTTCATTGTTGTTATTATTCATGTTGTTTTGAGGTGGATTATTATTATTGTTGTGTACACCGGCCATGTCTAAGTTATCAAGAGTCTCGGGCTCGGGATAAGACGTTGATCGTGTACGCATGCACCTGCAAAAGAAATAACAAAGCAGAAATCTTTTTGGTTTTTTTATGTTTTTTAATTTTTTGGATTTTTGAAAATTTTTGTTGATGAAAAAGTAACGTTCACGGTGAACGGATCCCAAAATCCAATTTTCTCACAAAAAACCGTTAATCCTTACGAAAAGAGCCGACAGCGGCATCATTTGATACATAGATTTTGCTAGGTTGAAAGTTCGTTTCTCGGTATCTTCTCGAATTGATCACGCCTCAAAGTGGAACTATCGTTCTTGGTTACTAAAAAGGGGTTTGGTTTTCTATTCTACTAAAAAGGATTAAATGCGTGCAGTAGAGAAAATAAGCCAAAAACAACTAATAAAAATAAAGCTTGAATTAAACTTGAACACTTAAACAGTAAAACGGTGAAATAACTTAACTTGGAAAAATTGCTGATTCGGAATAATTAAAGTTCATGCGGAATAAAACTGCTCATCCGGAATAACCAAAACTCATGCGGAATAATCAAACAAAACACTCATCTGGAATACTTGAACAAAAACCTTCATTCGGAAAATCCAGTTGGTTCGGAATAAGGAGCTCATCCGGAATAATGTGTTCATCCGGAATAAACCCTCGTTCGGAATATAGCTTTATCCGGAATAATTGCTTCACTCAGAATATACCTTCATCCGGAATGTTTGGTTCAATCGGAATATGTCTTCGTTCGGAATGTTTGGTTCATTCGGAATATACCTTCATTCATAATAAAATACCTTCGTTCGGAATATGTGTTGATCCGAAATAATTGACTGACTCGGAATAAAATAATAAAAATCTTGATTCGGAATGTTTAAGAGAAAGAACCTTCGTTCGGAATAATTGCACTCATTCGGAATAATCAAAGAAAAGGCTTCATCCGGAATAATTTGTCGGATCGGAATATTGCTTGGTTCGGAATAAAGAAAGGAAAACTTTGGTTCGGAATAAAAGGTTTATTCGGAATATTCTTTGATCCGGAATAATTCACTGATTCGGAATACTTCACTCGTTCGGAATATCACTTGGTTCGGAATAAAAGGGGAAATCAATTGGTTCGGAATATCACACTCATCCGGAATAATAAACTAAAACACTTCGTTCGGAATAAACGTTGACTTGGAATAACTTAACTAAAAAGCTTCATCCGGAATGTTTTGTTCATACGGAATCTGGAAAACAGAACATAAGCGAAGAACAGGGAAATAAAACAAGGACGAATTTTAACCAAAATCAACCAAGTTTTTACCAAGGATTAAACCAAACTAACCACGAATCATCTACTAATGATAAAGATCGAACCAAATCAACAAAAACACAAAACCCACTTACTTTTGAAGATCAAACTCAACAAAATAAAAACTTAAGACTTTGAATCAATAAGAAAAGAAGAACAAGATTAAAGGAAGACTTGTATTGAGAGATTAAGGTTTAACAAACAAAAAGAAAGATTAAAACTTACAAGATTTGTGAATTCAACAAAGATGAAAAATTACCAACACCTTAATGGTGTTGGTTTCCTACGAAACAAAGGAAAGAAAAAAACTGGAAAAATGAAAAGCTTCTTTCTAATGCGTGAAGGGATCTCTATTTATAGGCCTTGGGCTTGGTTGGTGAGTGGGCTTTCTTCCTTTCTTTTTGTCTTCTCGTCTTTTTAGTAAAGTTGACGTTTTCGATTCTGATTCGGGATTTGTCGATGAATAAATTCAACTCGTCTTTAAATTTCTTTGTTTAATAGACTTGAGTTCTTCGACATATGTAAATCTTCCATCTTTGGTCCTTTTCTTCGATAAATCTTCAAATAGGCCCATTGACTTCAAATCTTTTGCATCTCTTGGACTATAGACTTCGTCTTTTCGTCTTTTTCTTCGATAAAACCCGTGCATTCCCATGTTTTCTTCAATATTTATCCGGTTGGCTCTGAAAACACAAAAAACACACAAACCACGCATAATTCCAAACAAATGATATTAAATACGCGTTTTGGTCTCGTTTTAGCAAGAAATAAGTGGTAAAATGATGGGTGTTTTCACACCTATCAATGGGCCCGTTGAAAGTTTTACCACTACGAGTAGTAATAACCTTCATTTCACCTCTCGGGTTAGCAATGGTATCACTAGGAAGACCACCCGAGGAAGACGGTTTACACATTATGGCTTCAAACATACTTGCCATTCGATCTTCGAATTTTGATTTCCTTTGATCCACTTTTAATAACTCTATCTTAATTTCATGTTGGCCTTGTTCCATCTTTTGTTTATTTTGTTGAAGACATTGAACATTACCCTCCATTTTATTAGCGTGAGTTTTTAATTCGTTTGCAAGCTCATTTTTTAACTCGTTCTTCAACTCTGTTCTCAAACTAATCATTTCTCGTTGCATGTTATCAAACTTAGCATCGTTGGCCTTAGCGTAATCTAAAAATTCACTTGGAAGATTTTTAGTGTGGGCGTTTTGAAAACCTTGACTTGTATTTTGAAAATCACGATTTTGGTTTTAATTTTGCACTTGCCCATTGTTACCACTAGTATAATTACCCTTGTTGTAGTTATGTGAATTTCCTTGGTAACCATTTCCTTGATTATTGTTTCGATAGTTGTTAACGTTTTGATTTTGAGAAACTTGGTTTGTAGGTGAATTTTGACTAAAAGTTCCCGTGGCTATGCAAGCACTCGAAGTGTTACCAGCGGCGGGAATGCACTCGGAATGATCATGTGCTCCTCCACACGATAAACAACTCTTATCAACCGCTTTAACCGATGCGAGATTGGAAGCTTCCTTGGTTTTCTAATGGTTCATGAGCGTTGAAAATCTATCGAAAAATCTATTTTCCTCATTTGCTTCGTTTTGCAAAACGTTCATGTTGTGAGACGACGTTGAACCCATATTGGCAATACTCAGTGTGTTACGAGGGTTGTAAACCTTAGATCTATTTTCGATGATCGTTAAAGCTTCGTTTATCGTTTTGCACAAAAAATTACCACCCGCGGTGGCATTTAAATAATCACGTTCATGATCGTTAAGTCCGTTATAAAACGTGTCAATTTGATGCAATTCGGAGAAATCATGGTGTGCACATTCGTGTAACATTTCCTTAAATAGTTCCCATGTCATAGAAAAACTCTCGTTAGGTTTTTGCGTAAACCTTGAAATCTCATTTTTCAAATGTGTCGTTTTCGATGGTGGAAAAAATTGGTTCACAAATTTAGACACGAGATCACCCCATGTCAAAATCGAATTTGGTGGTTCTTTCTTAAGCCAAATTTGAGCGGGACCATCTAATGAGTACGGAAACAACATCATCTTAATGGCGTCGTGTGGAACATCCTTAAACTTGCTTGTTGCAGTGAGACGATTAAAATTCCGTATGTGATAACGGGGATTATCTTTTTCGTGTCCTCAGAATTTATTAGCTTGAAGCATCGACATTAAACTCGTTTTGATCTCGAAATTCTCCGCAAGGATGGCGGGAATCACAATCGCTTCTCCAAAACCCTCGGTGGGTGCTTGAAGCAACTCCATCATAGTACGATTAGCCATAGTGACTATTTGTTCTACAACGGGCTCGACAATTGGAGTTTCTTCAACAATATCGTGGTTTCCTTCTTTTTGACGACATTTACGAGCACGTTTCGCTTGTGAGCGAGTTTGCATAAACATTACGTAGAAAGTGGAGGTGAGCAAAGAAGATTCTTTTTGGTGTTTTTTACGTTTTTAAATTTTCTTTTTGTGTTTTTGATTGTTTTTAATTTTTTTGGACTTTGTTTGTATTACGTAGACAACAATATACAAATCTCTCCTCGAATCAAACTCTTGATTAAAGGAGCCTCAAAGAATGAAAACGATCACGTGGAGTAAACGCCTTCGATGGCTTTAGAATGTTGGTGGAACACCAAAACGTTCAAGAGGTTTTAATCACAAAGAAACCAAGCAAATATATATGATACGTAATAATACTTTGGGCGGCAAAACCCTCGATTAGCTTTCAAAATCAAATACTCACAAGTGAACGGGGGAATGAGGTGGCGCGAAGCACTTAAATACCTAGCTTCCCTTTAACGGCCTTTTATAGCACGTTGCCTATCAATTCACCGTATAGTTCGTATTTTTTAAAATCGAGCTTCACGAAAGTATTTATCTATTTTTGCCTTTTTCTTTTTGTTTGAGATTCGAATACAATAATAGTGATGAAATCCCAAATCAAGGTTGTGTTTTCACACTTTTGGAGATATTGTATTTTTATTGTGATACGTATACAATATAGTAATAATATTAACAAAGAAAACAAAAACCGATAATACGTGTTAATGGAGTTCCAATTAACACAAATACTATTTATGGATAGATATTAAAAACAAAAAGTTCTAAATTAATCACAACACACCTCCCCGGCAGCGGCGCCAAAATGATTGAGGTAAATTTACACCCTTTAGGAAAAAGGCGTAAAAGTGGTAAGTATTAAGCAAATGATTTAATGGAAAACCAAATGCTAATGACCCAATGGTAAAAAGTTCGTTTCCCAAGGAGGTATATGTGTGTGAATAACTTGTAGGTTTTGGATTTATATTGCTAAGAAGAAAAGAAAAGCAAAATGACGGATACGTGAAAATTAAGCTAAGACGTAAATAACGTAAAATCGTAAAAATTGATAAAATAAAAATTAATTCTAAAAATTCCCAAAAAAATACCAAAAATACTTAAAAATAAACTAAGGGCTTAAAAATGATCAAAACTTTTTCAATCCTTTTATTTAATTAAATATTAATTTTTAAATGCTAATTAAAGCCCTAAAAATCAAATTCATTAATAAAAAACCCAAATAAAGATTTTTCTACTTTTAAACCTCAAAAACAACTTAATTAAACTAAAAACTATTTTTCCAAATTTTAAAAACTATTTATTCTATATTTAAATGATTAAAAACTATTAAAATATTAAAATAATCCTAAAAATTAGTTAAATGATGCTAAAAATAATCTAAAAGTTCTAAAAATCCTAACTTAATGTATTTAACCTAAGAAAAATGAAAAACTTGCAAAAATCCTAAAATCAAATTTTAATAATAAAATAATATTAAAAATCTAAAAATTCTAAAAAATTATAAAAAGTTGCAAACTAGTTTATTTTTCAAAATTAAACTTAAAAATGAAATTAGAAATGACTAAAATACCCCTAATGGGCCTAAAATGGGCTAAAAGGCAAAACCATGACCTTAATGGGCTTTTTGGCCCAACCAAATTCAACTTGGCCCAATAACTTTGAAAAAGCCCTATCCGACTCAAAATCAAATTATAAACACAAAAGTCTGAAGGCCCAAAAGCTGGTTTTGAGCTTATCACGGCTTATTATACAACAGCTTATTCTTAATGGACTTTTTGGCCCATTAAGCTATAAGCCAATGCCATAAGCTCTAATTTGACACACAACCTTCTTTTGGGATGCTTAAGAGATTTGTGAAAAGAAATTTTGAAAAAGCACAACCAATAAGCCAAGTACAAATTCACTAAATGACAAAATAGTCGACTTAGAGTTCTAGACCACCTCAGGACTTGATTCAACTTGAAAAAGACTCTAAATGAATTAAATAAGCCAAATCAATCAATAAAAATCCAATAAGCAAAGCCAAATAAGCTGATTAAGTCGATAAGCACTTATGTAAAAGTCAAATGAGTTGGTTTTCTAGTCAAACCTTAAAGTCAACAACCCAAAAGCTCCAGAATGAACAAATGGGTCAAATGATGAAGACCCATTACCAAATTGAAGTTGTTGCGCGTTTTAATAAGTTGGAATAGCTTATTGATAAGCTGGCCCAGTTTTAACACTATCAGTGGTAACAATAAGTGGGAAAGGAGTTCCCACTACTGATGAACAGGCAACTTTAAGCTTGATTTCAAGCTTTGTTTGTGGATAATTTTTGGAAAAAAGGCACCCCAATAAGCTTTGGCTTAGTGGGAGTCAACAGCAACACAAAAATCACAAATTCAATCACAAGAAGGCACTCAACCAATCAAATCAAATAGCATGCAGACAAGAACATTTGCTGATATAATTGACCAAAAGCTGAAATTCAATAAGCTCTAAAATTCTCAATAAGCCACCAAACTATAAAACCAGATATTGCAGAGTTAAACAACCAATAAAACTATAAGCATGCCAAATTTTAGACACTAAATCATTCAAACAAGCATACAATATTATCTGATGTGTTTGACTGGATTTGTGTTCAAAATTCTAGCAACCTACGATTTTTAGTTCAAGCTTGTTTTAGACCAAAACAACACCTAAAATATCTTCTAACACAGCTTACAAACAACTACAAACCAAAAGGAACAAAGCTCTAAGGCCCTAAGGCCTTTGAACCAGCAGACACAAACACCCCTTTATCCAACTTTTTCCACTCAAATATGATTTTAAGACCTACAATCAACAAGATCTAGGTGACAATAGATCTAATATACCCTAAGTGACAGATTAGAACCAAATAAACAGCAATCAAACCATCAAATCCACAAATCACATATTCATCAAATATTTGACAGAAAATGAAAATGGATTTGAAAATCAAACCTCCAAGATGTACAATCCACACCTTGGCTTGTGTTAGGAATCTAAGTTTAGTAGATTCCCTATATCATTGATTTAAACACAAATCAAGCTGTTAGATAGTAACTTGCCTGTGCATAGGAGGCAGGCAAGTATCGCAAGACTCACAGAGATCTAAGTCTTTGTGAGCAACCTCAGAGGAGTCCATGTCAGAGACATTGTCAAGGAAGTCAAAGATTACTTGAAGACATACTCATTGGCTGTGATGGATAACAGCCAAGATGTATCAGGGACTCTGAGGGGTTGAGGGTTAACAGGGGTGGCAATACCCTGTTAACACTCAGCACACTTTGGACATACCTTAGTGTGTACGAGACTATGAAGAAAAGGGAAACTATGTCAACTCTGTTTTCCTAAAGCATTGTGGCAGACTACCAAGAATAGAAGAGCATCTTGTGACAGAGGTCTGACAAGTGTCTGTCTAGTGTAGTCACCATCAACAAGTACTTAGAGTCAACCTCGTACCACTATAAATAGGTTATGGAGCCTAGCATTAAAGTTCAACACTTTGATAGAATTTACACATTAATGCTTAGAACTTATAGAACCAAACAGCTGCGACTGTGTTCATAAGTTAGGGTTTAGTTTGTTCAAAGTGTGCACAACACATTGTCATCAAAAGGTGTTATCCATAACACTTGTAATTCTCTATTATACAATAATAAGTATTACGTTTGAAAAGTAATTACGTGTGTTGATTAGTTAAGTTTATTGTTTCTAGCATAGTTTAGGGACTTTCAATTAGTATCAGATCGGTGTTTGATATTAAAACCTTCATAAACATCGTTCTAAGTTTTATAATCAAGATCCACCATGCTGGAAACAAACAATGCACCACCGTCTTCTGGGAACAACAACAATGCACCACCAACTTCACCAAGACTCACTCCTCCACCTCCAAATAAGATGATCTACCTCAACTTCTTGACTAAAGAGGCGGATCTCATGTCACCAATGTACCAGTCTTTGATGAAGAAGATTTTGCTAGTTGGAAGAGTCAATTCCTCGTGTATCTCGACGGACTTGAACCATTTCTTCTAGAAAAATTCTATACAATGGACCTTATGTTCCCATGGCGCTCACCTCTACTGATAAGAATCCTCTTCCCAAACCTCTCAAGCAGTGGACTCTAGCTGATAGGAAATTGGCAAACCAAGACAAACATCTTAAGAGCATCATCATATCCTGTCTTCCCAAACACATCATGAAGTCTGTAATTCAGTGTCCCACAGCCAAACAAATGTGGACAGAACTTATCCTTGGTCATGAAGGACCCTCTGAAACTAGAGAAACCAAGATTCAGGCACTCATACTTCATTTTAATGCTTTGAAGGCACTTGAAGGTGAAAAGGTTCAACAAACATATACAAGGCTGAAGATTCTTCTCAATGACCTTGCTATGAATGAAGTCACCATTGGTCAAGCTGAAATTAATGCGACATTTGTCAACAGCTTTCCAAGAAAATGGTTGAGTATGAATCAGACTCAGAGAGCCAATAACTCAATCAAGAATGACACCTTAGCTTAGCTTTATGGAAAATACAATTATGAAGAAGGGCTTATTGATACCATATACAAATCAGAGACTGAAAGATTTTTAGTTCATGGAGCAACTTCCAAAGCTTTGATTTCTACCCCACACCCTCGTGATAGCGACTCTGATGTTGAAGAAGACACACGCAGCAGCCAAGAGTTCTTGACAGACCTTAATGTTGAATTTCATGAAAGAGCCTTGCTAGCTAATCAAAGGAGATTCTACAAAAGATCAGGGAGAGTAGGATCAGCTAGCAAACAAACCGACAAATCAAAAGAAACTTGCTTTGCCTGTGGAAAACTTGGACACTTTCAAAAAGACTGTCCTTCCACAAAGAAATCCTCACCTTCTTATCCATCATCTTCCACCAAACCTTACAAGTTCAAATCACAACACAACAACTCATCTCACCAATTCAACTCCTCAGACAATGAGAAAAAGGATTACAAGAACAAGTATAAGGTGCTTAAAGTTGAGTTAGAACAGATGAATTTGAAGCTTGAAGCTCTGTCTAAGAAGAAAGGGGGTGATAAAAAGACAGAGAAAGGGTTGGTAGCTGAAGCGTATGATTGGAATGATGAGCCGCTAACTTCAGATGAGCAAGATACTACTAGAGTCAGGGCTTTCATGGCAATAGTTGAGGATGAACCAGCTGTTGGGAAAGTAGATGCAAGATTAGGACAACGGGTTGACATCACAATAAAAAAAGGTACACGGACTTTTATCTATGTCTGAAAGTGATGAACGCAAACATGTCCTTGATTACACCATTGTTGATTTACACTTTGTTGAGGAACAAAGAAAGAACTTGCTTGATAAGTTTCACTCTGTTAAACATGAACTGTTAACTGCTAGGGCTGAATGTGAAACACTCAAACAGGTTAACTTAGAAAAGATATCTCTTCAAAACAAAGTTAATAGGTTAACCTTGAAGAATAGTGCCTTAAATGATCAAGTATCTGAATTAAATAAGGTTATTGAAAAATGGTTGTGTTGTAGGTTCACTATAGATGAATTGCTTAATGATGAACTACCTGCTAATATTAAAAGGGATATCTCTGTCAAGAAAAATAAGTTGAAAATTCTCACCAAACCCAAAGAGATTGTTTTTAATCTAAAGAGACAATTCATATGTCAGATTCCCTCTTGACTGATGTCCCTGTCTCTGAAGATGTGGTTGATTTACCACCCTTACCTAAACTCTCAGGAGTTAAACCCAGCAGTTCCTCTAGAGAAGCTAAGGCTGAACCCAAAACAGATGTTGAGAAACCACCAGCTAAGGTATTTATGTACCTGCTAAACAATTTGTTAAGCAAGTTGCCTTTAAGCCTGTCTTAACAAAATCTGTGAACAAAGTTGATTCCTCAACTGAAGAACGCCTGTTGTCATTAATGAAAGAAGTAGAACTCTTGAAACAACATATTAAGCCTTCCGCTGAATACTCTACTTCCCATGAACGTAAGTCTATTTTAGGTGAACCCAAAGGTAAAAGGATAGTCAAACCTTACTGCAATATTTGTAAAAACTTTCATCACATGACCATAGATCATGATAGACAAATGGCTGTTAAGAGAGCTCGGACACCTTCTAGGGAGAGATAACAGGCTTCTAGGAGACAAATAGGTAACTATAGACCTTATTCTCCCTGTAAATTTTGTGGATTCACAGACCATCACTCAAATGAGTGTAGAGACTTTCCAGTATGTGATATCTGTGGAAGGTTCACCCATGAGACATCTAACTGTCCTTCCCATCGTCAAAAGTTCTACAGGAACTCAAGAGTTGCTAATCAGCAATTCAGAGAACCCACTGGAAAGTGGGTTCACCATAGGAACTAACTTGTTTCTATGTATCTGTGTAGAAACATCTTAAGGAATCGGTATGGTATCTAGACAGTGGCTGTTCTAGACACATGACACGGATTCGACAATACCTTCACAGATACTCAAAGGAGCCAGGTCCTAAAGTGGTATTTGGGGATAATTCTTCAGGCGACACAGAGGGATACGGCTCAGTGAACTGCAATGGGATAACTTTTACAAGGGTTGCATATGTGAATGGTCTTAAACACAATCTTATTAGCATCAGCCAATTGTGTGATGCTGACTACAAGGTTTTGTTTACTAAGACTCAGGGAACCATATTCAACAAGAACAATGATGTGGTGCTTATTGCACCAAGAAGGAGAGATGTGTATGTCATCAACATGGCTACTTGCTCTGAAGATAGCTCAAACTGTTTTCTAGCCAAAGCCTCTGAAAGTGTCAATTGGTTGTGGCACAAAAGACTGTCTCATCTCAACTTTAAGAACATCAACAAGATAGCCGCACAAAACATGGTTGCTGGTCTACCTTCAGTGTATTTTTTTAAAGACAAGACTTGTTCAGCTTGTGTCAAGGGAAAGCATCACAGGTCTTCTTTTAAGACCAGGCAATCATTTTCTATTGACAAGTGCTTACATCTCCTTCACATGGATTTGTTTAAGCCTGTCAAACCTCAAACCATTAATCACAACAAATACACCTTGGTCATAATTGATGAGTTTTCAAGGTATACATGGGTTTTCTTCCTCAGAAGGAAAAGTGATGCTGCGGATACCATCATGTCCTTCATTAGACAGGTTGAAAATATGAATGATGTTAGAGTCAAAGCTCTAAGAAGTGATAATGGTACTGAATTCAAGAATCAACAACTTGAATCTTTTTGTGATGAAAAAGGAGTATCACAAAACTTCTCTTCAGCTGGCACCCCTGAACAAAATGGTGTGGCTGAAAGAAGAAATAGGACTCTGATTGAAGTAGCCAGAACTATGTTAAATGGTGCAGCTTTACCAAAGCAATTTTGGGGAGAAGTTGTTCACACTGCTTGCTACACCCAAAATAGGTCAATCATTATCAAGAGACATGGTAAAACTTCCTATGAAGTTTTCAAAAATAGAGCTCCAGACGTCAGCTATTTCCATGTTTTTGGATGCCCTGTGTTCATTTATAACTACAGGGATAAACTTGGAAAATTTGATGAAAAAGTTGATGATGGTTTCTTCTTAGGATACTCTCACACTGCCAAGGCCTTCAGAGTATTCAATACTAGAAGACAAGAAGTAGAAGAAACCTTTCATGTCAGATTCAATGAAGATGATGATGCCATACAGAGAATAGGAACAGAGGGTGATGAAATTGATTTTAATGAAAACGTGTCCTTCCCAAGTGATGAATTCTTAGAACCAAGACCTCCCTGTCATCACCATCATCACTCCAACACTCTCACTCCTTATGTTCCTGCTTTTGACCCTCTGTCGACACACAACATTGAAGTTCCTTCGTCTCAGGAACTTGATGAAGAAGAACCACAACCTTCTTGTAGTCCTTCTTCCTCAACTGCTGAAGATGACTCACCAATTCTTCAAATCCATGAAGACTCTCCTGCTGACAATGAATCTGTACCCCTTGATATGGCTAAAGTAGACACATATACTAAGGTCATCTTTGAAGAAAGTCTTCCTATTCAGCAGGATGAAATTCAAATAGTGCCAGCTACCCCCACAGATGTCCCTGTCCATGATTCCCCAACTCCTCAAACTAAATGGTCAAGAGATCAACACATTCTTCTTATCAACATTATTGGGGAACCTAATGCAGGGGTTACTACTAAACAGCGAATTCATGACTCAGAGTCAGCCTCAGCCAACGAATGTCTCTTTGTTGAATTTCTCTCTCAAATTGAACCTAAGAGAGTAGCTGAGGCTCTTGTGGAAGATGGGTGGGTAGCTACTATGCAGGAAGAAATTAATCAATTCAAAAGGAACAAGGTATGGACTCTAGTGCTAGCTCCACCTGGTAAGAACATCACAGGCACTAGATGGATTTACAGAAATAAGATGGATGAAATTGGAAACATCATCAGAAACAAGGCCAGGCTGGTGGCATAGGGGTATACACAGACTGAAGGGATTGATTATGATGAAAAGTTTGCTCCTGTGGCAAGACTTGAAGCCATCAGAATCTTCCTTGCTTATGTTGCATATATGAACTTCACTATGTATCATATGCATGTTAAGAGTGCCTTCCTCAATGGAGATTTAGCTGAGGAAATATACGTTGCACGGCCTAAAGGATTCGAGAACAACGAGTTTCCCAATCATGTGTATAGACTACACAAAGCCATGTATGGGCTGAAACAAGCTCCAAGAGCATGGTATGAAACTCTTTCTAATTTTTTAACTGAAAATAAATTTGTCAGGGGTTCCATTGATAAAACACTCTTTACCTTCAAGGATAAGAGTGATTTCATCATTGTGCAGATTTATGTGGATGATATCATCTTTGGATCAACTAATGTTAATCTTAGTAAACGTTTTGCTAAATTAATGACCAAGAAATATGAGATGAGTATGATGGGTGAATTAACTTACTTTTTGGGTTTTCAAATTAAACAATGTCCTAAGGGAATTTCAATTTGTCAAGAAAAGTATGTTAAAGATTTACTTAAAAAATATGACTTAGCTGATTGTGCATCAGTGAAATGCCCCATGCTTCTACCCAACAACTTGGGTCCTGATGAGTCAGGGGTCTCTGTTAATGAGACTTTATACAGAGGCATGATTGGTCATCTATTTAACAGCTAGTCGTCCTGATATCCAATTCTCCACATGTCTCTGTGCAAGGTACCAAGTTAACCCAAAAGAATCCCATCTAGTGGTTGTTAAGAAAATTTTCAGGTATCTCAAAGGAACAACCTTCCTAGGTTTATGGTATCCAAAGGAATCAGGCTTTGATCTTAAGGCCTATTCAGATTTAGACTATGCTGGATGCTGTATTGACAAGAAAAGCACCTCAGGTAGCTGTCAAATCCTAGGAGGAAAATTGGTTGGATGGAGTGTCAAGAAGCAAAACTCTGTGGCCATGTCATCAGCTGAAGCAGAATATGTTGTTGCTGCCATATGTTATGCTCAGGTGCTCTGGATGAAGAGTCAATTGGCTGACTATGAGATCTTATATGATACAGTGCCAATCTTCTGTGACAACACCAGCGCCATTGCCATCTCCAACAATCCTGTTCTGCACGCTCTAACTAAACACATTGATATCAGGTATCATTTTATCAGGGATCACATAATAAAGGGAGATATTGAGTTGCATTACGTACCCACTGAGCTGCAACTAGCTGACATTTTCACAAAGCCTTTGGTTGAACCTTCGTTCAACAGGCTAGTTGCTGAGCTAGGGATGCTTAATATCTCAAAGCATGTGGCTTGATAATTAATGTGTTCATTAAATGTCTGATTAAATATTAAATGTTTTTCACATAAAACTAGGTAGTTACTTTCCAAGTAAATGCTAAAAAACATTCCCTATATTTAATTATTTCTTTCCGAATAACGAGGAGACAAATGGTTTTAAAAGGTCAAGGGACCCACATGTGCAGTCTTTTTCCCACTACGCATTAAATGCTTTTGAATAACTGTTTCAAAATTTTGAATATAAATATTGTCTTACATTTCTTCTCACCTACCACTATTCTCATTTCACATAATCTCGTCTCTCTCTAAGCTTTCTCTCTCTAAACCCTTCCACCATTTTTGTTTTCTCCAACCTTGAATCCATGGCGTTCCCAGTTCCTAAGGCTTCTAACGTCAACTTCGAACTCAACAAGAGCATCCTTGCTTCTAACAACTCGATTGGATGGCTCAAGGCTCCTAATGATGCCTACACAGATCTGGTGAACTTCATGAAGAATTGTGACGCAAGTGAAGCACTCACAAAGACCCCAACCGTTTTCTACCAAAAATACCTTAGGGAATTCTGGTACTCTGCTAAAGTCATTGACGACATCATCACTTTTAGCCTCTCATGCAATGAACACCCCTCCGCCTTCTCTCTCAAAGATTTTGCAAATGTGGCTGGGTTAAGACATGGAGATGAATGCCTGAAGGTGGTAGATAAAAAGGCTATAAAGGACGTCCTTGCAACACTTAAACCCATTCATGATGTAAACCCTGCTCTCACACCTGTTGAATTTCTTTACAAGTCCCCTCTGAAGATCAAGTATTTTTCCCCTATGTGGCGTGTCCTCTTCACCCACATAGTCAAGTCCATGGGTGGTATGCAGGGTTCTCAAGACCAAATGTCCTTTAATCACCAATCCATTGCCTTTGGGCTGATTTGAGGCACAGATGTTGATGTGGGAAGTCTACTTTTCTCTAACCTTGTTGAAAAGCTTAAGGGACCAAATCAAGTCAGAGAGAAAAATATATGCTACGTTCGCTTTCTTTCTCTTATCTTCGAAAGCCTGTTGGGTGACAGCTACCACAACTCTGCGCTCACATCCCTGAAGCCCTATCGCATTATTGGAGCTATATACGAGGAGATTGGACCTGATGATGTACCTGATACTTCTCACATGCTGAACATCGCCAATAAACAACCTTCTATTGTGAAGTCCTTGCTCCCTTCCTCTGAGAAGGTGAATACCTCTGATGTGTCTGGCAAGTCTGTGTCTTTGACCTCTGGGCAGCACATCACGACGTCCAAGGCAACAACTAGCCAACAGCCAAAGAAGAAGAAAATCCCATCTTCTTCCCACACCAAAACTGTTGCAAAGGCCAGGGCAAAGAAGAATGTGAACCTCACATCCTCCTCTGTTCCAGAGACTCATGTGGATTCAGAGACTTCAGCTGACCAACAACAAGGGTCTAGTGTCTCGATGTTAGTCGGGACAACAGGGAACCAGCCAAATACTGCTGATATCGCACAAGTAATCAGTCTTATCATTTTTAGAGGTCCACAAGCAGCCACTCTCAATCATCTGTAGGTGAGAGTGGTGAAGTTAGGGTTATCCTCGACCCATAAGAGTCATTGTATGCACTTAGAATTCATTTAAGACTTCTGTACACCCTGTCTATGCACCAGGGAGTGATTCATTTGTGTTTATAAAGCACCCCGATGACCCTGCACCCTCTAGACAGTATTC
Source organism: Glebionis coronaria (assembly GCA_025667525.1). Taxonomy (NCBI): domain Eukaryota; kingdom Viridiplantae; phylum Streptophyta; class Magnoliopsida; order Asterales; family Asteraceae; genus Glebionis; species Glebionis coronaria. Next base: position 208,242,346 of record CM046877.1, on the reverse strand, counting down.
AGGCAAACAACAATCTGAATACATATATTTCTCGACCCAGAGTAGTTGTACCTCACCCAGCCTCTTGGTTCCCTCAGAAAAAGAATCCCAAAAGTTTTACTTTTAGGGGAGCTGAATAATCATCCTCAGCTCTACTAGGGACAGCGTTACAAGACGACCTTACCCTACATCTTTTTCACACTTAAAAGAATCTCAAAGGATTTATCCTTTCAGGGGGAGCTGAATCATCACCCTTAGCTTTCCTAGGGGCAGCGTAACAGGCGATCTTTACCTACATATGTTTCACACTTAAAAGAGTCCCAAAGGTTTCTTAACCTTTTGGGGGGGCTGAATAATCACCCTCAGCCTTCCTAGGCGCAGCGAATGGCGATCCTTAACAACATATGTTTCACAATCAAAAGAGTCCCAAAGGTTTTAACCTTTTGGGGGGGGCTGAATAATCACACTCAGCTTTCCTAGGGGCAGCGAATGGCGAACATATGAGACCCCCAAAATCTGACAAGGAACACGTAGGCAACATGGGGGTACCACGTCATGGTACAAGAAATAATAAAATACTGTTGACACAAGTTGACGTAATAAAGACATATACATTACATCAAAAACATCAGAGTTTTTTTTATACAAAGGTCCCAGAGTTTTATAAGCGGATAAATCTATTATTTATACATGGTTTTGTAATATATAGTAACCAAAAATCCAAAATAAACTTATGTGAGCTTTTACTAAAATCAAACTTTAAAAATAACACAAAACTCTCCAAGCTGCGAAAATATCCTGCGGGCTCCCATCCTTAGCAAAATTAAGCATTAGTATTACCTGAGAAATAACATGTAAAAAGGTCAACATAAAGCTGAGTGAAATTCATAGGTTTAATAAGTAGTGATGTGGAATACAAACATAAATTTTATAAGAATAGCAACATGATATGATTTAGTACCGTCGTTCAAAATCATTAAAGATTAATTACTGCAATAGCTCACGACTCCGAAGCTTTAACATAACAGTTTTACCCCTAGTAAGTATCTAGTCAAAATACTTAGGTAGTCAAATGTAAGTGCGTCAAGGTAATCAGGACGGGGATTGTCAATCCCGATGGATCCATCCACAACATTCGCGCTTGCAAAAATTTGAATTAACGGTTCATGATGTACGGGCTTTTTGACTAAGGTACTAATGCAATAAGTAAATGTGTAATCTAGAGAAGCATACAGTTCTCGGATAGCAAACTAAAAGTTTTAAATGATTGTATTCCACGCATGTTATTCTCACCCCGCAATTTGTAACAAAGTATATAAGAAAAGGGGCTATGAACTCACCTTAAGCCGCAAGATCAAAAGATGCGATAGAAATCGACGGGAGAACCGAAAGTTTCTTAGGAACCACCTAGAAACGAATTATGCGTCTTAGGCATATGTGTAAAATGAAATGAATGCACATGATTATACTTGATTCATACATATTAGGCATTGTACATAGGATTTTCAAAAGTCAAAAAATCAAACTTCCCAAAAATAGTAAGTTCCCGACACTTTTAAAGACTCCGCTTCAATAGTTTTACTAATTTGGCCGAAAATTTATTCGACTTGCAAAAATCATAATTCTCAAACCGTAAATCGTTAAGACTACTTCTTTACATCCTAGAATCCTAAAAGAGTCTAATTTTCTGTAACAATTACCATAAAACCATAAATCTCAGTTAAATTGGACTTATAATTTTTAATACCACAAGTCAGTCCTAAAGAAAACATGTGACTGATTTTTAAGGCTTACGGAAACGGGCGTAATTTGAAATCTACCAGTGATATCAAAGCAAACTAAGTGGGAGGTGATATCCCACTGAGTTATCTACATGGATCAAGAGCTCTTTTTAAAAGATTGTAGAAAAATCTTGAGTTATTACCCGTTTATCAGAAGTGTGCAAAATCAGACCCGTTCTACCACAAAAATCATAATTAAATAACCGTAACACATCTCACAATGAGCTTTCTTGATACAACAAGCTAAGAACTGTATCTATGTCCATATATTTTTAACTAACTGTATAAACCCATTTAACATTTTCAAAATCAACCAAACATCACAGACCTTCAAAATTTATACCAAAATATAATCAGTCCACTAATGTTGATGTATCTCACAATCTATAAACCCTACAGTATTCAATCCAATTGGAGAAGTTAGATATGAGAGTCCTCTACAAGTTATAGTTTACATATTTGGGTGTTTATGTACAAAAGTTTTGAGTTATTGGCCATATACAGCAGGTGTGCAAAATCTGCGCACCTTCACCATTTAAATCATAACTAAATCATCGGACCTCGTCTTGGATTGAAAGAGCCGGAAAAACGAACCTAAGACCTGGATCTATCTCATTCTATCTTTCTTTTAAATGGGAATCTCACAAAACATTTTTAAAACAGCCAAACAACACAGGCCTATCAAAATCAGCAATCCAATCTATCCAAACACTAGTTTTAACCCATTTCAAATTCACCCAATCTCATAGAATGCCATAATTAATTGAATCAAAGTATAAACATGCATATATGTGTACAAATATAGAGGATTAATCAAAACCCATGAATGATTATATAAAGAAAATTAAAAAAAAATCAAGAAATCAATAATTTCTTACAATGGATTACGAAGGATTAAGAACCACAATAGACATGAACAAGAGATTGAAACCTCCACATCCAATTAGATTATCAATCCAAGAGTATTATGAATCCGAACATCTTATTACTTCAGCCCCAAATGACAACAAATGTTGATATGAAGCTTGTTTTGATAGAAATGAATCCAAGATATTTGATAGAAACAAAAGACCTCCATTTTAGCTCAAGAATTTAGTCAAAGCAAAAAAATAATAAAATGTGTTGTTTGTGTTGTTGAAGACTCTCAGTAGAGAAAAAAAAATGGGGAACAAGTGGTTTTTTTTAACCTGATATAAACTAACAAGTGAAATAAGAGTTGGTGATTTATATGTCTAAATTAGATATTTACATACAACTTATAATTTGCACTGTACACGTGTAAGAGAAATTTGAGACATAGGATGAAACATGTGTTTATTTGGTGTGAGGTAAAATAAAAGTAAATTTTGTTTTAAAATTTACAAAAAAGCAGATATTATTAAAGCCCGATATTTTAAAATTTACGCGCTTTGAAAGATACGGGTAAAATACAAAAATAAACTCTCAATATAAAATAAAAACATCGATAATCGGATCACGTTGATTTTGATAAATAATGGGATTTATAATATAATAAGGGTTAACGCGTCGAATAAACGAATGATGCCTAAAAGTTTAACGTAAAATTAAAAGAATGCTCGTAAAACGCGAAACTAAAACGACGACAATAAAAAAAAATTCTATGTCATAACGATGATATTTATGGAAACATAATTATTCTGGCTTCTTAGAGTCGAAATAGCCATCGATAATGGTTCCATCGAATCGGGTAAACTTTTTATAAAACACGTGCGAGTGCTTTTAAATCAAAACTTTTTATTTAAATAAATATAGACAAATAAAATATAATTTTAATAATTCCAAATAAATTATTTTAAATTGTTAGAAAAATAATTAAAATACAATTTAATTTAAAATTCTTGAATTCTCAGGATTTACGCATGCAAAAGTAAAAGAAACAGGTTAATCATTATAAAATTGAAAGGTACGAATAAAAGAATAATTTAATTACTGAAGAAAAAAAATACGAGTTCTCACAGTCGGCCCCCCTAAAGGAACTCTGGTCCCTCAGAGTTCAATTGGAGACGGAAAGAGACGAGAATAAATAAGGATACTTTGCTTATCAAGGTGTTTGGTGTTTTGAAATCAAAACTATTAGTAAAGGAAAATTTTAACTATGCTACATTGGGATTAAACTGAAATTATATATTGAATGAGTAAACAATCGCTATGTCTTTTCTTTGATAAAGATGGTGTTCAAAGTAAAAGTCAAACATTTCAAATATTATTTTGATCGTCTTAAGAAATTTTGGATGATTGCATAAAATTATTGTTAAAACTCGGGTTTATGGTTGCGATTAGAGAAAATCAAATTTCCATATTATTTAGAGTCATTAATAGAAATATAAATTACATCAGTAATTTCATTAACTTGGAAGTATGATAAAAAATTTCAAATACTTTAAAAGATAAGATATGTCGTCCTTTTAAGCACTAGTTATAAATCTAGCAAAGAGGATGTATAGATCCGACGTTTAACTTGAAACGGGTATTTTGGTAATTTCAACGCTTGGTAAAATGTGTAAAACTTTCTTAAAAAAATCTAGAATAATTTATAGAAATCCATAATGGTGTTTAATGCATCAAATAGTAAACAGGGGACATATTCAGTTTTCAAAGATGACAAGATAGCAAACGAATATGAAGCAAATAGTTGTCAGCAATTAGTATTCAAGCAATGACAAGAGGGAATAAAACAAAATTTGTACCAGTTTCTTAACGAGCATGATAGAATAGAGGAATCGATGATAAAAATAATAAGAACAAAGTATTTAGCAAGATTAATTCACGAGTGTGGTTGCCGTCACCAACAACGGCTTATTAAGTTCTCGGTGACACGGTCGAAAGAGAAAAGCTACAAAACAAAGTTTCGAATCAAGGAAAGTTCTTAAGAAGTCACTTGAGAGTAATTCCAGCAAAATGAACAACATTAGAAAAGAGAGAGCGAAGTCGACACATAGTTCACACGAATGAATTTTGAGACGATAGAGTCAAAGACACATCATGACAAAATATAAGAAATCATCGTTCGCATCCAGTCATAAATCATTATTCGCGTCCAGAGACGTTTCGAAAGTCTACCAAAGTAGATAAAGAAGGTTGGTTGATGAAGATACATAAAAACATGAAACTTCCAAGTCTGGCACCAATGGTCAGTAGTTAGACGAGTGGTAACGAGAATTATATCACGAGGGAAGATGAGGTAACAAGTAAAATAAAGATTCTTAAGAAATGAAAAATGTACTCACAAGCACGTAATTCATTCAAGAAAGAAAATAAGGATCATTGTTAATCCCAAACTTAGATCGATTAGCTTTGTGTATACGAGATTAGATCAAGTATTACACGTAGAGAAACCTTTGTATATGCTTTATGAATCTAAGTGTTATGCGGAATTTAACACTTAAACAAGAACACACAAGATGTAGACAAACTTTCACTTTGATTATGAATATCGAACTTGCTTACAATGAAAGATGTTTACGAATGAAAAACTTATATAAAACTTATATTGAACATTAACCTAAATGCCTTCTTTTATAGACATAAGAAGCCTTGTACAATAATCTACGTATCAACTATTCTAGGTAAAGATAAATATAGAAAATACATTGTTGTTCTTATCTTTACTAGAAGTATTCTAGAATATAATAAACATGTAGATTATATCTTCCATCAGTGCTTGTCTTCAATGTGTCAACGCTTGACTTTAACTTGTCAACGCTTGAGCTGTCAGCGCTTGTATTGTTCTTGTCAACGCTCGTTTTGTTCTTGTCAGCGCTCAAATGATCTGGCCTTAATTTATTCCCAACAATCCTCCCCTAAACTTGATATCCACTCTTATGATCATGTTTCTGAATAAGCATTAAGGACTAGGAGGAATCTTACAAACCTTCTCATATTGGTAATGAATAAATCTGATCAAATCTTTTGCCACGTCACTTGAATAATCTATTTCCAGCTGAGTGTCCTTCATCTTCTCCAAAACAGCCTTGGATATGAAATACTGAGCATCCACAAGTAAATACTCAGCAAACTTTGTAGAGCTCAAATAGTATACACCAGCAGCTGAATATAACCTCCATTGAAGACCACTTAGGTCATCTTCAAGATCCTTCCAAATTGCAGGATCCTCATCTTTTGGCCCACACATTCTTTTGAATGTGGTCCAAAGTTTTATTCCATTAGCTGAAGTTGGTGCTTCAGCCTCATACTTGGTCTCCAGCAACCTCCAAAGGTCCACCAAGTATTCTCTATCACAACTTGCAAACAAAGATATGAGAGTGGTAAAAGTGTGTACCTCCTTGCCAAATCTGCCAATCTTCCAGAACCCACATTTATCTTCTTCATAGCTCACAACTGGGTTCCTGGAATCTAATGGTAACACTTGCACCATATCTGAAGCTTCTAATGGGGAGAGCTTGAGGCTCTTTCTTATAACTGCTTCACTTGGATATAGTGGATCCATATCTTTTGGAAACTCAAATGAAAATCCCTTCTTCACTGGCCTGGGAATTATCATAGCTTTCTTGATTTCCGTTTCTTCTGCAAGTTGCTCCTTTCTTTCATCTGAAAGAAGTCTGAGAGTGTTTGCTTCCTGTACTCTTACCCAAATGGGATAAGCCCTATTTTCCAATTCATCAAATGTCAAAGCCTTCAACTTCTGATATGTCCATCCAACTCCATGACATCTGAGCAACATAAAGTAGAGCTCCCTTCTATCCCTTTTCAACTCTAAGAGAATATTGCTTGCCTTGTGTTTCAAAATTACCTTACAATCCTTCTGAACTCTAAGAAGAAGCTCCAAACCCCATATTTGATCTGAAATGGTCAAGTCTGGATTATCCATGCATCTTTCTTCCCAAGAATTGTACATTTGAACCACCTCTGGCATGTCAAAGTCAACCTGCAATTTTAACTCTCTCAACTTTTCCCTAGCAAACTCATCACCATACTCAAGCCTCTCTGGTTCTATAATCATCACACTTGAGTCTGAGCTAGCTCCATCACTTTCTTCTTCAGAAGTCACAACAAATGGTGACTTTTCCTTTTCACCTTGTTCTATCATTTGTTCAGCCAATCTTCTATCAAATTCAACTTGAGCTGCATCCTTTGGAACAATTTCTTCTACCATTTTACCCTTACCCTTATCTGATGGTGAAATGGTTGGTAAGGTAGATGGTAATACCTGAGTAGAAACCTCCTTGATGATAGATGATGACTGGGATACACCACTTTCATGTGCAGGTCTGTCAACGCCCAAATTTATCCTATCAGCGCCCAAAATACTCCTATCAGCGTCCAAATTTTCCTTGTCAACGCTCAAATATTTTCCCTCAGCGCCTTGTGTAACCTCTCTCAACATAGCTGTAAATGATAAATTTAAGTTGGTGGGAGAGACTAAGGACGTATCAAAACCTGGTTATTTCTTCAAAGTTGTAAGGGGCTCAGCAACATCCATTGATTGACCATCCTGGCTGCCCTTATCACTCAGATTTATTTGATCTTCCTCCCCTTTGGAAGATTCCTCCATACCCCTCCTAGCACGATCACTTTCCAAAACAACAATCCTCTCCCTCAATTGCTTGAGTTCAAGGCCTTGTGAGCTGACAATATGTACTAAGTCTGCATTTTGCTTTTGCAAGCTTATGCAGACTGCCGTCAATTCCAAAAGAGTCATTGGTTCCAGTCTGCCCTCTTCTGAAATGGGGATTTGACCTCCCAAGTCAGATTCATTGGGCATGGATGAGGACTTAATGATGGTGGGACTGCCTTGGCCAGCTTCTAAGCCAGAACCAATAGTCCCAGCCTCATCCAGGTCACCAGCCACACTTGTGGTGGTGGTTCTCTCTGCTACATGGCTAGGACCACCAGAGGAGAACACTCCAGTAGTCCTTTGGCGTTTCATCAACCTATATTCAGGGGGTGTGGAAGATGGTGTGGAAGAATGAGTAGATGTGGGTTGGTTAAGGGGTGTTTGGGATTGTGAAGGTTGTGTGTCAGTGTTAGAAATAGGCACATCAACGCCAACATTGGATGTGTCAGCGCCGAAAGGTTCTTGGTCAAGTTGCATGTGTTCAGGTGAAGGTATAGGTTCAGGGATTGGTTCAAGTTGTGGTTGGGGAGCAATTTGAGGTTGGGGGTCTGGTTGGGGTTGTGCTGCTGCAATAACAGCAAGCATGGCTTGGGTTAAAGGTAAGTCTCTATGGGGTGGTGAATCCATCTTCATAAAAATAGCTTTCTTTTGCTCAGGGATCTTATAAAAATCATTGTGATCCCTTGAGCAGTAACCTTGATCATCAAAAACCATTTGCCGAAAACGGGGATAAGCTAAAGTCATTTTTGTCCCCTTGTTTTTACACATCCCCTCAAAAATCATTTTAGAATAGTTATATTTTTGCCCTGTTGCAATGCACACAATAGCACTTGCAATGGATCTATTGATCTCATTATGTGCAGTACATTTGGGACTTAAACATTGAAGGAGGACATGTATGAGGTACTTCCAGGCTGGGGGAAATTCCTGCTTATGATACTTGTTGAGAGTACCTTCATCAGGAAAAGGATATCCCAAAGCCCTAAGCCCTTGTTCTATTTCATTTATGGGAAGGGTGGCTATACCATCAGCATCATCAAGATGCAAGGCTTGGCGTATCAAGGCCTCAGTAACCACCCAAGATCTCCCATGAACAATAGAAGTCAATGTGGTCACTCCATCAACTGTTGAGGAACTAACAGTGTTCCAAAACTGCTTAATGTGTGTGACTGGAATGAGTGGTGCATGAGAAAGAGCATACCTTAATGGGGATGCGTTCAAATACGCCACCATTTGTGTGTATTGGGGAAACAGAGCATCATCAGCGTCAAGATAAGCAATCATGTTATGTTGTGATCTGAATCCCAATTCCAATTCTGTTGGTTTAAACTTTGGTGCCATTGGTGAAAGCTGTTAATTTTAAGTGAAGAAGATGAAGTTGATAAGATAAAAGTGTTAGACAAGAATTATAGATACCCTGTTTAAAATAGGCGCCAAATTTATAGGAGAAAAAGAATGCATGTGATTGGCCCAAAAATAGGCAAAGATTTTCAAAAATCAATCATGAAAATATTGAAAAAGTTATAAGTTATCTCATGCATTAAATGAAAGTAACAACTCCTAAAATTACGTCTTGAAAATATGTCAAAAAGTAACAACTGGGTAGGTCCCATTGAGTGTCAACGGTCAAAAATAACCTATCAACGCCCAACGGCTATAATCTTGTCAACGTTTGCCTAAAGCCATGTTAGCGTCCAATTTGGTCACAACAACGCTTGGAAAATTCTTGTCAGCGTCCAAAAAAAATAAAAAAAAATTTAAAAAGTGAAAAATGACCTTAACAAGTAATTTATCCTAGAGAAGATAACCAAAAGCTGATAATTATTATAGGGCGGCAAGCACTATCCAGTCATGCACACTTGCATAAGCAAGATAGACATAACAGTCCTCTAGTGTCCCTTGCTAACCAAAACTCTTAACAACCAAGTTACCTTATAAAATCCTTGTTGCTCCCAGGTAAATCCCATATCAAAAGTATTCCCAAGTCTCCCAACAGACCACAACCAATTCTAGGCCAAAAATGTCTTGGCAGCATGCAAAGTTGATATACTATGCATGCTACAGTGCCTCATGATTTAGTAAAACTAACTCATACTCACCTGTGGACACAATCTAGAATTGTGATAAGAGTATCATATGGATACCCAAACATCCTAAAGGTTCCTTAAACCTCCCCTTAAACTATGAAACAAAAAGTTTGCTAAAATCATGCATGAACATAAAAAAAAAATTTATGTCAAGATAGGAATGAAACATTTCAACCATCATCCATAAATAAAAACTTGTCCAAATGCTGCTCCATTGATCCATAAGCAACTCTGTATCCAATGGTATACTGCTAACACCATCTGCACATTTAGATTGAAAACCACAAAACTAACATTGTTGCTGACAACGCCCCGATAACACATGACAGCGTTGAAGGAAGCTATGTCAGCGTTAGACAATTATATTGCTGACAACGTTGCAAAAACACTTATCAGCGTTCAAGCAACCTTTGTCAGTGTTAGAAAAATATAGTGGAAAATCTAAATCATCAATAAGACCAATAATAATAATGCATCATCCTGTACATACTTTTACAAAAAGAATCCAAAACACATATTATGTGAGATTGACCATTCCAATACTTGTTACCAAGTATTGAAATCTCCCAACATCAAAAGGTTTAGTTAATAAATCTGACACATTTTCCTCAGTGTCAACCCTATCTGGTTGTATTAAACCTTTCTCAAAACAATCTCTTATAAAATGGTGTCTAATTTCTATGTGTTTAGTTTTAGAATGATGTACAGGATTCTTAATGATGCATAAAGTACTATTATTGTCAACAAATATCTTAGTATGCATGAAATTATACCCATAGTCCAACAGCTGGTTCTGAATCCACAAAACTTGGCCACAACATGCAGCTGCAGCCACATACTCTACTTCAGTTGTAGAATTAGCCACCACTGTTTGTTTCTTGCATTGCCAAGATATTAACCTGCTCCCAAGAAACTGACATCCACCAGTTGTGGATTTCCTATCAAATTTATCACCTCCATAATCACTATCTGAATATGCAATCAGCTCCAATGGTGAATCCTTTGGGTACCACAAACCAAGACTAGGATAGCATCTTGGGTACCTAAAGATCCTCTTCACAGCATAAAGGTGACATTCTTTGGGAGTCACTTGATGACGTGCACAAGCATACACAGCAAACATAATGTCAGGTCTAGAGGCAGTAAGATACATCAAGGATCCGATCATGGATCTATAGTGCCTGACATCAACATCTTTCCCATCTCCAAGCTTTCCCCAAGGGTGTTCTCTATCCATAGGAGTAGTAGCCCTCTTTTCATGTGGAGAAAAGCCAAACTTCTTCAAGATCTCAGCAACATATTTATCCTGGGAGATGAAGATACCATCCTCTTTCTGCTGAACTTGTAAACCAAGAAAGAAGTTCATCTCCCCCATAGCACTCATCTTGAATTTGTCTGTCATAAGCTTGGAGAAATCCTCACTCATCTTTGGATCAGTAGACCCAAAAATGATATCATCAACATAGACCTGCACAAGCAACACATCTCTTCCTTTCTTCTTTGTAAATAGTGTCTGATCTATGGTGCCCCTCTTGAATCCATTGTCCACCAAATAGGTAGACAAAGTACCATACCATGCTCTAGGGGCTTGATGAAGGCCATACATAGCCTTTTTGACTCTATACACTTTATCTGGTTGCTCTGGATCCTCAAAACCAGGAGGTTGCATTACATATACTTCCTCAACAATGGTGCCATACAGAAAGGCACTCTTGACATCCATTTGATAGACTGTGAAGCCCATGCAGGAGGCATAGGCTAGAAAAATCCTAATAGCTTCAATCCTTGCAACTGGTGCAAAGACCTCCTCATAGTCTATCCCCTCCTCTTGTGTATAACCTTGAGCCACTAACCTTGCCTTGTTTCTGACCACAATGCCTCTTTCATCTCTTTTGTTCCTGAGAACCCATCTTGTCCCTATAGGTCTGACATATCTAGGACAATCAACCAGCTCCCAAACATCCTGAATTGCAAATTGGTGAAGCTCATCCTGCATTGCTTCCACCCAACTTGGTTCTTTGAGAGCATCAAATATTTTCTTGGGTTCTTCCTGTGACAGAAAACATGCAAACAAACATGCTTGCACAAGAGGGGTATCAACCTTCTTGTGTATATTGGCAATAAACCCACCAAGACCTTGATGAGATCTTCTAGTCTGAACTGGAGTCATAATATCACCAATGATCTGAGATGTGGGGTGATTCTTCATTGTGGAAGTGAGAACCCCTCCTTCAAAAAGTCTGGTGTCCTCAACCTCACGCTCCATGTTGCCAATATCTTCTTCATCAGACTCTCTTTGATAAATGTGAATTTCTTCAAGAATATTGGAAGGTCCACCTTGTTCAAAACTGGAAGAGAAAAGATGCCCATAAGTGTTGTCAACGTCTGAATCTTGGTTGTCAGCGTCTGGGCTAACAGCGCTTGAAATGTTGTTGTCAACGTCTGAGCCATCAACGTCTGAATTGGTCTTGTCAGCGCTAGATTTGCCTTTGTCAGCGCCTGAAGAACCATGCATGTTTGTATCTGGTGGTATTTGGAAACCACCATTATCTTGTCCAACAGCAGCAGTAGCAGCAAAAGCATCTATCCAAATGGGAATTGTGACATATTCTAAGGTAGGAGATGCCTTTTCTGCTTGTGATCCAACCTTCTCATGAACCGGTGTACCTGAAACATTAACAACTTGTTCCTCCACAACATTTGAAGTTACCTTCACAATGTCTGGATTAGTGACAGGCATATAATTTAAAGTTCTAGATAAGGGTTCCAAATCAAACAACCAATTAGGACCACTTTCAGGATAACTAGGTTTATTCTCTAAGAACCTAAGATGTACTCTCTCAACTATACGTTTGTCCTCTTTAAGATAAACCCTATAACCCTTGCTCTGGACTGAATACCCCATGAAATAGCCCTCATCACCTTTTGCACTAAAGTTCCCTAAGGCATCACTAGTATCCAACACCACTACATGACAACCAAAAGGTCTGAGAAAACCAATATTAGGTTTTCTTCCCCAAAGTAACTCATAAGGTGTTTTGTTCTGAATTTTGGTAACCAATGCTCTATTTTGCACATAGCATGCTGTATTAACAGCCTCAGCCCAAAAGGCTATTGGAAAGTGAGCATCAGCCAACATTGTTCTGGCTGCTTCAATTAGGGTTCTATTTTTCCTCTCAGTAACCCCATTTTGTTGAGGGGTTCTAGCAATACTAAATTGCCTAGTAATTCCTTTCCTGGCACAGAAATCATCTAGCTTCTTGTTCCTAAATTCTCCACCATTATCACTCCTAAGCATTTTAACCTCATTGCCAGACCTTTTCTCAATCTGAGTGATAAAATCAATAAGAACATCAGTTGTGTCACTCTTCATAGCTAGAAAGAATGTCCAAGTAAATCTAGAGAAGTCATATGTGACGACAAAGCAATACGACTTACCATTCAAACTTTCTATATTTGTTGGACCAAAGAGGTCCATGTGAAGCATATGAAGAGGTCTGGAACTAGTATGCACCTGTTTGGACTTGAATGAGACCTTGTGCTGCTTGCCTTTAAGACATGCAACACAAGAGTGGTCATTGTGGAAGGCCTTCTCAGGCAAACCATCAACTAAACCAAGCCTCACAAGTCTATTTATATTTTTAAAATTTATGTGCCCTAGTCTCCTGTGCTACAAATTACTCTCATCTACTGAGGCCTTAGCATAAAAACAAGACATATTGGTATTCATTTTAATCCCATTTAAATTCACATTATATATGTCCTTATGCCTAGGTGTTCTATACTCAATATATTTCTCATCAGGAATCTTAAAATCCTTGCTTAACACCAAACACTCTGTATCAGTAAAAAGAACTTTATTTTTGTTATCACATACTTGTGATACACTGAACAGATTATAATCAAGTTCTTTTACCAGGAAGACGTTCTCGAAACGCAGATTATTGGTGAGAAGGGTTCCTTTGCCTGTAATGGTACCATAACCACCTCCAAAGTATACCTTATCACCATCTTTAATAGGGGTGAAATTCGTCAGATAGTCTTCCTTCCCTGTCATGTGCCTTGAGCATCCACTATCCCAATATCCATAATCATTGATCTGTCTTTGAATGCCCTGCACATAAAGAAAACAAATTAGTTTTCTTTGGGAACCCAAGTCTCAAAGGACTTGGATTCATCTGGTTGTTCAATAAGAACAGACTTAGTTCTCACAACAACCCCATTCTCATCCTTTTTAGGATGAAATATCCAGTTAACCCCAATAGGTTTTGTAATGACCTTTGAAATGTAATTAAATCTATTGCAAGTCATTGAAATCCCATTATCATTAGGGTTTTGATCTTTCTTGGGTCTCCATGTTAAGCTTGAAGAAGCTTTAGATCCCTTACCTTGTGGCTGCAAATATTTAGGTCTGGTCACGTTTCTGTCAGCGTTAGAATTTGTCCTGTCAACACTGAAATTACCCTTGTCAGCGTTGAACCTAGGGTTTGCTACAGAAACCCATTGCCTATTTGACCAGGTGTTTGTCTTTTGAAATGGTCTTTGTCCATGAGTGTTAGACCTTCTAGAAAAGAATGGGGCAGGTCTAATCACTTGTGGACTTTGATGCACACAAGGTTTGGGTCTGACAACGTTTGACTTTCTAACAACGTTGACTTTCTTCCTGTCAGCGCTGAAATTGTTCCTGTCAGCGCTGGCTTTGGGAGCGTTGACACACTTGTATGCCAAATGTGAAAAGCTACCACAAGTGTAACAGGCTTTCTTAGACACAACCTTAGGTCTAGAAGAGAAGAAGCCTGTTCCATGATTGCTAACTTGGCTCTTGTGTGACCTATTATTCCTATACATCTCTACATATTTAATGGTAGGTCTTCTAACAGTGTTTGAGCCTAGGTCAACAGCTTTACCAGTGATTGGGTTAGTAACCTTAATGGGTGGTGATTCATTGGGACTTTCACATAGCAAACCTCCCTTAACAAATAAAGTAGGGTTGGCTTTCTTCCACTCATTTAGGTCAGTCAATTTTTGTTGATACTCTTCCACTGGAGTGACAACTCTTGGTGGAGGAATGAATTCCTCCTCTTGGAGCTCTGGTAAACCAGTCCAAGATAAGTCCCTTCGTTTGACACCATAGAAGTCACCAGCTGGTGGTGGAACCAGAGAGTAATCATTCATCCCAATCCCAGTCATGTCCTTAGGATCCCTTTGTTTAGCTACACAGTCTCCTAGGGTTTGGGTGGCTCTATCAAATGTTTGAATTTTGAGGTCAACATTATCTTTATTCTTAATGGCCTCATCTAACTTAGCATGTAATTCACTATTAACCTTTTTCACGATGTTTCTAATATCCATACTAACCTCTAACTCATGTTTTAAGATATTGATCTTATCTTTTAAGTCAAATTCCATTTTCTTGTATTCAGAAACGGTTTTCTCAGTTTCAGTAAGAGCTAGTTGGTAATTAGACAATTTACATCTTTCAGTACTCATGTCATCTTTTAGTTTTAACACCTCTTTGTTAAGTCTTTCAGTATTTAACCTACAACCTTTGCTACAAAAAGCATCATCATATACCTCATTATTAGATGAAGAGGAGGAGTGTGCCATGAGAGCATATTCAACATGCTATTCTTCTTCAATATCAGCAACCAAAGCTCTATCCTCTTCAGCATTCTTAGCCAGATAGCTCCAATCCCATCCTGTACCATCAATTCCTTGAACTACAACCATAGCTTTGGAATCCTGAGCTTTAACAACCTGACTTGAGGGTTTACCAGCATCAGATCTTCTAGGAGATCTGCATTCCCTCATGAAGTGCCTCATACGATGACAGTTGTAGCATTCAACTTTGGATTTATCAAATCCAGCTGTGTCTTTAGCATTGAAGGTCGTCTTCTTTTTAAACCTTCTGTTCCACCTATTTGCTCTTATACTAGCAAGAGCCATGTTCCACTTGATGTCCATCTCTTCCAAGTGCTCATCACTTATCTGCTCAAGGTCCTCATATGTAATCACTGAACCATTGGGCAAAGAAGCAATGTAAGCACAAACAGTATCCAAATCCAAACCAACAGGTTTAACTCTTGGGGAGTCATTCTTGAATGTGTCAGCGTCTGAAAAGGATACGTTGACAGGACTTGTTCCAGCGCTGACATATGATGATCCAGTAACTGGATGCATATAAGAGTCCTTCTGATTGAATTGACCTTCACTATGAGAGAAGAAGGCCATGTTGCTGGTGGTAGATTTGCTTCTATGCTCTGAAAGAGTTTCATCTTCCAACAGTCTTAGTTTGTTGTAGATGTCATCAAACGAGGAGCTCTTGTAAGTATTGTTGGCAAGAATAGATCTTGCCTCAATCTTCCATGCCTCACCAAGACTTTTAAGAAAGGTAGCATTGGTGTCAACATCACCAACTTGTGTCCCCATGAAGGACAACTTGCTTGTGATGTCAAGCAATCTGCTTCTCACACTACTCAGTTTCTCATTGGGTTGAGCTTTGAAGACAGCATAATCATGCAGAAGTTGCTTTTTCTTTTCTTCCTTAGTGTCTGCATTGCCACCATATGCAACTTCAAGAGCTTCCCAAAGATCCTTAGCAGATTCATAGCCTCTATATTTATGTTGGTTTTCTTGTCCCAAAGAGACTTTCAGAATATTTAGGGCTTTCATGTCAACCCTTTTCTTTGCAATATCATCAGCAGCTACAGCTCTACCATCTCCAGGTTTTTCTTTCTTATCCTCTTCAGGGCATCCTTCAACAACTGTTCTTTGACTAATGGCATCAAGAATCTTTTGAGCCTTATTGAATGTGTTTCCATATTCAGTAATCTCCCAGAGTGTGTAGTCATAGATCCCCAGATATTGTTCAAAGTTGAACTTCCATAAGTCAAAGTTGGTTGCATCAAGCATGGGAATCTTGATGTTTGGTAAGGCTGAGGAGGAGGAGGTTATTGCTTCAGACATGATGTTGTTAGGGTTTCTGAGAAAATTAGGGTTTTGGTGTTTTTAGGGTTCTGGTGTTCTTTAAAGATCAAAAGTTCCTCAACAAGCTCTGATACCAATTGTGGAAACCCTGGTTTCCGGATCTTTGAAGCAACTAGGAATGCACCATGTTCATATGATTATACAATCAAAGCGGAATTAGAACATGACACATTAACAAGGTGTTTAGGCACGAATAACATGAATTAAAACAATAGGGATGTTCATTATATTAATAACAAACATCCACTAGACGTGTATACATTTAATCCCACGTCTAGTGCACACACGCTTTTAGGTTTACATTGTGAATGAATTATATATGAAAAACCTAATAACCCTTGGTTCCTTTTATAGTGTAAGGATTAGGGTTTTACAAGAGATAAGAATGAATAAACATGTGAATCTTCTATTTAAATAACTATATACAGAATATATCCTGCATATATATCCAAATAGAAGCTTCTAAAGGCTTCTTGTCTACGTTTTGTCAATGCTTGAATTGCATGTGACAATGCTTGAATTGCTCTTGATAATGCTTGATTCCATCAACGCCTAAATTGTACATGTCAACCCCTGGAATACTCTTGTCAACGCTTGGACAATTACCTTCATGTTTTCTTCGTTTTAGAGTTTCTGTCACATCAACTTTTTGACCCAACAATATTGTGGAAACCTTGGTTTCCGGATCTTTGAAGCAACTAGGAATGCACCGTGTTCATATGATTATACAATCAAAGCGGAATTAGAACATGACACATTAACAAGGTGTTTAGGCACGAATAACATGAATTAAAACAATAGGGATGTTTATTATATTAATAACAAACATCCACTAGACGTGTATACATTTAATCCCACGTCTAGTGCACACACGCTTTTAGGTTTACATTGTGAATGAATTATATATGAAAAACCTAATAACCCTTGGTTCCTTTTATAGTGTAAGGATTAGGGTTTTACAAGAGATAAGAATGAATAAACATGTGAATCTTCTATTTAAATAACTATATACAGAATATATCCTGCATATATATCCAAATAGAAGCTTCTAAAGGCTTCTTGTCTACGTTTTGTCAATGCTTGAATTGCATGTGACAATGCTTGAATTGCTCTTGACAATGCTTGATTCCATCAACGCCTAAATTGTACATGTCAACGCCTGGAATACTCTTGTCAACGCTTGGACAATTACCTTCATGTTTTCTTCGTTTTAGAGTTTCTGTCACATCAACTTTTTGACCCAACAATCTTCCCCTAGTTGATAGTGGCAAAACTCTATGTGTATCTCTTGTAAGTTGTACATGATCTTCAAATTGCTTCCCCTCAAGTGTAGCACGTATTTCTTCCCCTTTTTGTCACATCAACAGGGAAGTAAACAATGTTGCAATCTTTGAAGATTCTCCATATGTAGGCTCTGTGTAATGATGTTGAAGAACAATAAATATAATATTTTTGATGTAGAAGAAGAATAACCCAACCTTGTGTTCCATGTCTTGTACTATCCACGTGACTAAGAACTTATACTCATGGTACAAAGTATAAGTAGACCTCGATCCCTTGTCAATATTCTCATCCTTTGTGAGACACTGAGCACGATAATGTAACTCCTTCAAGTGTTATGACAAGTCTTCATCACCAACCATGTAAAGCACGAACAAGTTATCTTTAAAGTCTATGACTGGGAGTGCACGACTTTAAGATATGATAGAACACAAACTCGCGAAAATCTTCTTCAATCATCAAACTTACCATAAGAATTCTTCCCCTTAAGCTAACACCTCTTCATGACAAGTCAATATCTTCATATGTAAAAGCTGTTAGCGAATAACTCTTTCACAAGGCTATCCCGATTACTAGGGCTGAGCATTGGTCCAGAACCGGACCGGACCGGCCAAGACCGGACCGGACCGAGGACCGAAATGGTCCAAAACCCCGGACCGAGACCGGACCGAAATGGTCCGGTCCGGTCCGGGTTGGTCCGGTCCGGTTCGGTCCTCGGTCCGGTCCGGTCTTATTAGGCGTATTTGAAGAAATTTAGGTAAGACCGAACCGGACCGGACCGGACCGACCGAACCGAGGACCGAATTGGTCCAAAACCCCGGACCGAGGACCGGACCGAAGTTATTCAGTCCGGTTCGGTTCGGTCCGGTCCGGTCGGTTTTTCCGGTCCGGGCCGGTTTTGGGTCTGCCGTGCTCAGCCCTACCGATTACATAATCCAATAAAATTCTTCATGAAATGTTGCTAACTCGCATTAAAATCATTAATTCCGTTGAATAATATCTGAGCCATAAATATCATCATGATATTCTGAATTAAAACGGAGATTCCATGTACCTTCGTGTGTATAATCCTCCTTTTGTGTGCTCAAAACGTACCAATTTTCTCAAACATCAGCAATCATTGTGTTGTCCAACATCCTTCTTTATCCAATATCTTGGTCAGATGTATTGTCCAATATCGGACAATACTTATCAGCGCTTGAAATACCATATATCGGACAACACTGTCAACCTATCAGCGATGACTTATTCTGTCAGCGTCAAAATTCTTCCTGTCAGCGTCAATATCTTCCTTGTCAGCGCTTCTTTCTACTGACGTCATCTAGGGCAACAAATCACGTCCCATCATTCTTTGTTTATATCAGCATATGATTTTGTTCCCATAAATCAAGTAGCCATCAAATAAACTCGCATGTGCTCCAAAAGAAATCAGGGAAGAATATAATTCCTATAATTTAGCAATGTATTACGTCCCATTATCTTTTTGCTGCGATCTATTCTTCACGTAATATTAGGCCCATACCTTTCTTCCTCATGCAGACATCAACGTCACTTTTCACTTGTCAACGTTGAGTTAATAATATCAACGTCATCTTATGTCTTTAGCATGTGAACATACCTGGTTCTTCCTTGCGAATATTATTCTCACGTGAATGATATACTATCTATAAATAACTTATGAGCAATCACTTCTCATCCAATCAAATTGCAATCACCATGTGAACACAAATTAAATGTAATGTCACTTCTTTGTTTCTTTGACCGTGTGAACACAAGAGATATCCACCAATTAGGAAGCATGAGTCGTGTGAATACTGAGCAATCAAAAGCATCCTTAGAACCGTGTGAACACAAGCTGGATCTAACGTCACTTGCTATCTTTGATCGTGTGAATAGAATATTGCTCCACATCTTTTTCCTTGCTGAGTTCACGCTAGACAAATCAACTTGCTGCTTCTTTGTCAATTCACGACATACCAACAGTAGCATATACTTCTTTTCTTCGTTCTTAGACCACTTGATATTAACAATACGTCCTTGAACAACAGAAACGAATGACGAGCAGAAAACAACTTGTATATCGATATTCTTCATTATCATAGATCTAGGGTTTGTTCAAAAACCCTAATAATCACACGTTGCACAAACTGTTGTGTAAGAAACCATATCGTGCTGCTAGGGTTCATCATCGATTCATGACGAATCGATTCCCCAAAGCTAACAGCATGTTACTTTAATCCAGCAATAATGCACAATTAATCTAGGGTTTTTATTCCAAACCCTAAAAACGAGAACCATTACAGCAGCCAACTTCGACCACGAATATCTTGTTCAAGAAAGCTCAGATCGAAGATCCCTTCGGTGAGATCCTAGACACAAGTGCCAAGAATCTACAGTTCAAAAATCACGAAGATCCAACGGTTAACGAAGGAGAAAACGTGTTTTGAACATGGCTGTCCACAGAAAACTGCATTCATCCTACTGCTGACTTTGACGCTTAATAACTTTTGCCTGGGGATAAAACTCGACAATCCCTCCGGTGGATGTTTAGACATATGTATGTAGAACACACATATAAATTTCGTGACGATCCAACGGTTCAATCAAAATTTATGACCTTCTGAATACTGCTGCGCACACAAAAACGTCCAGAAAAACCCTAGACGGATTTTTCTTCTTTTCACCATACACGAACACCTTGTTGGTCCTAGCATCACGAGCCACGAGGCTCTGATACCAATTATGGAAACCTTTGTATATGCTTTATGAATCTAAGTGTTATGCGGAATTTAACACTTAAACAAGAACACACAAGATGTAGACAAACTTTCACTTTGATTATGAATATCGAACTTGCTTACAATGAAAGATGTTTACGAATGAAAAACTTATATAAAACTTATATTGAACATTAACCTAAAGGCCTTCTTTTATAGACATAAGAAGCCTTGTACAATAATCTACGTATCAACTATTCTAGGTAAAGATAAATATAGAAAATACAGTGTTGTTCTTATCTTTACTAGAAGTATTATAGAATATAATAAACGTGTAGATTATTGTTAGGAATCTAAACTTGTTAGATTCCCTGTTCATTAATTTAAACATAATTAAGCTGATAGATAGTCCCTTGCCTGTGCCTAGGAGGCAGGCAAGTTTCGCAAGACTCACAGAGATCCAAGTCTCTGTGAGCAACCTCAGAGGAGTCCATGTCAGAGACATTGTCAGGGAAGTCGAAGATTACCTGAAGACATACTCCTTGGCTGTGATGGATAACAGCCAAGATGTATTAGGGACTCTGAGGGGTTGAGAGTTAACAGGGGTGGCAATACCCTGATAACTCTCAGCACACTTTGGACATACCATTTGTGTGTTCGAGAATATGAAGAATAAGGAAACTGTTTTTGACAACTGTTCCTTAAAGCATAATGGAAGACTACCAAGAATAGAAGGACATCATGTGACTGATGTGGGAACTTGTAAAAGCTTGTGTAGTCGACATCAAGTACTGTTTAAGTCAAACTCGTAACACTATAAATAGGATGTGTATCCATGCATTAATGTTTAACACTTTGAGATATTAAGAACATTAGTGCGTATAACTTAGTGAATCAAACAGCTACGACTGTATTCATAAGT
The DNA here is from genome assembly GCA_025667525.1 of Glebionis coronaria. Classification (NCBI taxonomy): domain Eukaryota; kingdom Viridiplantae; phylum Streptophyta; class Magnoliopsida; order Asterales; family Asteraceae; genus Glebionis; species Glebionis coronaria. Next base: position 208,220,996 of record CM046877.1, on the reverse strand, counting down.
TAAGGTTTATTGTTGTTCAAAGTGTGCACAACACATTGTCATCAAACGGTGTTATCCATAACACTTGTAATTCTTTATTATACAATAATAAGATTACGTTTGAAAAGTAATACCTTGTGTTGATTAAGTTAAGATTAGGGTTTCTTGCATCGATTAGGGACTTTCAATTGGTATCAGAGCGGTGTTTGATATTAAAACCTTCAAGAAACATCGTTCTCAGTTTTATAATCAAGATCCACCATGCCGGAAACTTCTAGCCCACACTCACCTTCCACAAACCCATCTTCACCAAGACTTAACCCCCCAGCAAATGACGATGATCTACCCCAACTTCTTGACTCAAGAGGTGGATCACACGTAACTAGTGTACCAGTCTTTGATGAAGAAGACTTTGCCAGTTGGAAGAGTCAATTTCTTGTATACCTTGATGGACTTGAACCTTTTCTCTTAGAAATTTTAGAAAATGGTCCATATATTCCCATGGCGCTTACTTCTACTGAAGAAAACCCTCTTCCCAAGCCTGTCAAACAATGGACCGCAGCTGATAGGAAATTAGCAAACCAAGATAAACGTCTCAAAAGCATCATAATTTCCTGTCTTCCCAAGCATATCATGAAGTCTGTCATTCAGTGTCCCACAGCTAAACAAATGTGGACAGACCTCATTCTTGGCCATGAAGGACCCTCTGAAACAAGAGAGACAAAGATTCAGGCACTCAGACTTCAGTTTAATGCCTTTAAATCTCTTAAAGGTGAAAAAGTTCAGCAAACCTATACTAGGCTGAAGATTCTTCTAAATGACCTCGCTATGAATGATGTCACTATTGGCCAAGCTGAGATCAATGCCACTTTTGTCAACAGCCTTCCAAGAAAGTGGCTGAGCATGAATCAGACTCAGAGAGCTAACAACTCAATCAAAAATGATACCCTTGCTCAGCTCTATGGTAAGTACAATTATGAAGAAGGGCTTATCGATACTATCTACAAATCAGAGACTGAAAGATTTGTAGTCCAAGGAGCATCTTCCAAAGCTTTGATCTCTGCAACACATCCTCTTGACAGCGATTCTGATATTGAAGAAGATACCCGTAGCAGCCAAGAGTTCTTGTCAGACCTCAATGCAGAATTTCATGAAAGAACACTGCTAGCCAACCAAAGAAGATACTACAAAAGATCTGGAAGAGTAGGATTAGCTAGCAAACCAACTGATAGGTCAAAAGAAACATGTTTTGCCTGTGGAAAGCTTGGACATTTTCAAAAAGAGTGTCCTTCCACCAAAACATCCTCACCCTCTTATCCATCATCTTCATCCAAACCCTACAAGTTCAAACAACATAACAACTCATCTCAATCCAATTCTTCAGACACTGAGAAGAAAGATTACAAAATAAGTACAAGGCACTTAAAGCTGAGTTAGAACAGATGAACTTGAAGATTGAAGCTATATCCAAAAAGAAAGGTGGTGAGAAAAAGGCTGAAAAAGGGTTGGTTGCTGAAACTTATGATTGGAATGATGAACCATTGACTTCAGATGAAGAAGACACCACAAGAGTCAGGGCTTTTATGGCGATAGCTGAGGATGAACCAGCTGTTGGAAAAGGTGATGCAAGATCAGGACAATGGGTTGACATCACAATGAAAAAGGTACACAGGCTTCTATCTATGTCTGATAGTGATGAACGTAAGCATGTCCTTGATTACACCATTGTTGATTTGCACTTTGTTGAGGAACAAAGGAAGAACCTACTTGATAAGTTTCACTCTGTTAAAACTGAAATGATAAATACTAAGGCTGAATGTGAAACTCTCAGGCGGGTTAACTTAGAGAAAATATCCCTGCAAAATGAAGTAGCTAGATTAACCTTGAAAAACATAGCTTTAAATGATCAAGTCACTGAATTGAACAAGATTATTGAAAAATGGATGTGTGCTAGGTTTACTATTGATGAATTGCTTAGGGATGAAGTGCCTGCTGACTTAAACAGGGATATAACTGCTAAGAATAAAAAGCTGAGGATTCTCACCAAACCCAAAGACATTGTCTTTAAATCTACAGAGACTATTCATATGTCAGATACCTCTTTGACTAATGACCCTGTCTCTGAAGATGTGGCTGAGCTACCACCTTTGCCCAAACTCTCTGGAGTTGAACCTAGCAGTTCTTCTAGATCTGCTAAGGACGAACTTAAGACAGATATTGAGAATCCTCCTGCCAAAGTTTTTCGTGTGCCTGCTAAACAAACTGGTAAACAAGTAGCTTTTAAGCCTGTTACTACTAAAGCTGTGAATAAGGTTGACCCCACCACTGAAGATCGCCTGTTGTCTCTTATGAAAGAAGTAGAACTCTTGAAACAACACATTAAGCCTTCCGCTGAATGCTCTACTTCTCATGAACCTAAGTCAGTCCTAGGTGAACCCAAAGGGGAAAGGTTAATCAAACCTTATTGCAATGTTTGTAAAAATTCTCACCACTCGACCTTAGATCATGACAGACACATGGCACCTAAAAGAGCTCAGACACCCTCTAGGGACAGACCACAGAGTTCAAAAAGACAACAGGGAAATTACAAATCTTATCCTCCCTGTAAATTATGTGGGTTCACAGACCATCACTCAGACGAGTGTGGTGACTTCCCTGGGTGTGATATCTGTGGGAGTTATAACCATGAAACTATGAACTGTCCATCCTAACGCCAAAAGTTTTTCAGAAACACAAGAGTTGCTAACAAGCAATTCAGGGAACCCACTGGAAAGTGGGTTCACCATAGGAACTAATCTGTTTCTATGTATCTGTGCAGAAATATCTCAAGGAATCGGTATGGTATCTAGATAGTGGATGTTCTAGACACATGACAGGGATTCAACAATACCTGCACAGATACTCAAAGGAGCCAGGTCCCAAAGTGGTGTTTGGAGATAACTCTTCAGGTGACACAGAAGGATATGGCTCAGTGAATTGCAATGGGATCACATTTACCAGGGTTGCATATATGAATGGTCTTAAACACAATCTTATTAGCATCAGCCAATTATGTGATGCTGATTATAAGGTTTTGTTTACTAAGACTCAGGGAACCATATTCAACAAAAATAATGATGTTGTGCTGGTTGCACCTAGAAGGAGAGATGTTTATGTCATCAACATGGCTGTGTGCTCTGAAGACAGCTCAAATTGTTTTCTTGCCAAAGCCTCTGAAAGTGTCAACTGGCTGTGGCACAAGAGACTGTCTCATCTCAACTTCAAGAACATCAATAAGATAGCCACTCAAAACTTGGTTGCTGGTCTACCTTCAGTAATGTTTTCCAAAGACAAAACTTGTTCTGCCTGTGTCAAAGGAAAACATCACAGGTCTTCATTCAAGACTAGGCAATCATTCTCTATTGACAAGTGCTTACATCTCCTTCACATGGACTTGTTTGGGCCTGTCAAACCTCAAACCATTAATCACAACAAATACACCTTGGTCATAGTTGATGAATTTTCAAGATATACTTGGGTGTTCTTCCTCAGAAGGAAAAGTGATGCAGCTGAAACCATCATGTCCTTCATCAGACAGGTAGAAAACATGAATGATGTTAGAGTCAAAGCTCTAAGAAGTGATAATGGTACAGAATTCAAGAATCATCAACTTGAATCTTTTTGTGATGAAAAAGGGATTTCTCAGAACTTTTCTTCAGCTGGCACTCCTGAACAAAATGGTGTGGCTGAAAGAAGAAACAGGACTCTGATTGAAGCAGCAAGAACTATGTTAAATGGTGCAGCCTTACCAAAGCAATTTTGGGGAGAAGCTGTACACACTGCCTGCTACACTCAAAACAGATCAATCATTGTCAAAAGACATGGCAAAACCTCCTATGAAGTTTTCAGAAAAAGATCTCCAGCCGTCAGCTATTTTCATGTGTTTGGATGCCCTGTGTTTATTTATAACTACAGGGATAAACTTGGAAAGTTTGATGAAAAAGCTGATGATGGATTCTTTTTGGGATACTCTCCAACAGCCAAAGCCTTTAGAGTATTCAACATCAGAAGACAAGAAGTAGAAGAAACTTTCCATGTCAGATCCAATGAAGATGATGAAGTCATACAGAGGACAGGAACAGAGGGTGATGAAGTAGATTTCAATGAAAATATTTCTTTCCCAAGTGATGAGTTCACAGAACCTAGACCTACCTGTCATCACCACTCTAACACTCTCACTCCTTATGTTCCTGCTTTTGACCCTCTGTCTACTCACAACATAGAAGTTCCTACCTCTCAGGAACTTGATGAAGAAGAACCTCAAATCTCTGATGGTCCTTCTCATGATACTAATGACTCACCAATTCTTCAAACCTCTGAAGTTTCTCCTGCTGATAATGAAATAGCTTCCCTTGATGTGGCTGAAGAAGACTCAGACACTGAAGTAGTCTTTGAAGAAAGCCCTCCTAGTCAGCAGGATGAGACTCAAATTGTACCAGCTGTGCCCTCAAGTACCCCTGTTCGTGAAACTCCAGCTCCTCAAAATAAGTGGTCAAGAGATCAACACATTCTTCTTGTCAACATTATTGGGGAACCAAATGCAGGGGTCACAACCAGACAGCGAATCCAAGACTCAGAGTCAGCCTCAGCCAATGAATGTCTATTTGCTGAATTTCTTTCTCAAATTGAACCTAAAAGAGTTGCTGAGGCTCTGGTAGAAGATGGATGGGTAGCTGCTATGCAAGAAGAAATCAATCAGTTCAAAAGGAACAAAGTATGGACACTAGTGCCAGCTCCACCTGGAAAGAATATCACAGGCACTAGATGGATCTATAGAAATAAGATGGATGAAATTGGGAACATCATCAGGAACAAGGCTAGACTGGTAGCACAGGGATTCTCTCAGACTGAAGGAATTGATTATGATGAAACTTTTGCACCTGTTGCTAGACTTGAGGCCATCAGAATATTTCTTGCTTATGCTGCCTATATGAACATCACTGTCTATCAGATGGATGTAAAGAGTGCCTTCCTCAATGGTGATTTGGCTGAGGAAGTCTATGTTGCACAACCTGAAGGATTTGAGAACAGCGAGTTTCTCAACCATGTGTACAGACTTCACAAGGCAATGTATGGTCTGAAACAAGCTCCAAGAGCATGGTATGAAACTCTTTCAAATTTCCTATCTGAAAATAAATTTATCAGGGGTTCTATTGATAAAACACTCTTTACCTTCAAGGACAAGAGTGATTTCATCATTGTGCAGATTTATGTGGATGATATCATCTTTGGGTCAACAAATGTCAATCTTAGTAAACGTTTTGCTAAATTAATGACCAAGAAGTATGAGATGAGTATGATGGGTGAATTAACCTACTTTTTGGGTTTTCAAATTAAACAATGTCCTAAGGGAATTTCTATTTGTCAAGAAAAGTATGTTAAGGATTTACTTAAAAAATATGACTTAGCTGATTGTGCATCAGTGAAATGCCCCATGCTTCCACCCAATGACTTGGGCCCTGATGAGTCAGGGGTCTCTGTCAATGAGACTTTATATAGAGGCATGATTGGGTCACTGATGTATCTAACAGCCAGTCGTCCAGATATCCAATTCTCCACATGTCTCTGTGCAAGGTACCAAGCTAACCCAAAAGAATCCCATCTAGTGGCTGTTAAGAGAATTTTCAGGTATCTCAAAGGAACACCATCCCTAGGACTATGGTATCCAAAGGAATCAGGCTTTGATCTCAAGGCCTATTCAGATTCAGATTATGCTGGATGCTGTATTGACAGGAAAAGTACTTCAGGCAGCTGTCAAATCCTAGGAGGAAAATTGGTTGGATGGAGTGCTAAGAAGCAAAACTCTGTGGCTATGTCTTCAGCTGAAGCAGAATATGTCGCTGCAGCCAGCTGTTGTGCTCAGGTGCTCTGGATGAAAAGTCAATTGGCTGACTATGAAATCTTGTATGACAAAGTACCAATCTTTTGTGACAACACCAGCGCCATTGCCATATCCAACAACCCTGTTCTTTACTCTCGTACCAAACACATTGATATCAGGTATCATTTTATTAGGGATCATATTATGAAGGGAGATATTAAGTTGCATTTTGTTCCCACAGAGCTGCAACTAGCTGATATCTTTACAAAGCCTTTGGCTGAACCTACGTTCAACAGGCTAGTTGCTGAGCTAGGGATGCTCAATATCTCAAAGCCTGTGGCTTGATATTAAATGTGTTCATTAAATGATTGATTCTATATTAAATGTTTTATTAAATGTTTTTCACATGAAACTAGGTAGTTACTTTCCAAGTAAATGCAAAAAAACATTCTCACATTTTTTAATCATTTATTTTTCGGATAACGAGGAGACAAACTTTTTGAAAGGTCAAGGGGACCCACTTGAGCAGTCATTTTCGCCCTTGCATTTAATACGGTTGAATAACTGTTCACTTAAGTTTGAATATATATTGTCTTCTTTCTCTTCTCACCCACCACCATTCTAAAATCAACTTCTCTCTCTAAACTCTTATCTCTCTCAACCATCCGCCATTTTCATTCTCTTTCAACCTTAAATCAATGGCGTTTCCCGTACCAAAATCCTCAAATGTGAACTTCGAGATCAACGAGAGCATCATCGCCTCCAACAACGCCATTGGATGGATCAAGGCACCAAACAACACCTACTCAGATCTGGTGAATTTCATGCAGAATTGTGACCTAAATGAAGCCTTCACCAAATCTCCATCCACCTTTTACCAAGAATACCTTAGGGAATTCTGGTATTCTGCTGAAGTAGTTGAAGACACCATTACATTTAGCCTTTCATGCAATGAACATCCTTTTTCCTTTTCCCTTAATGATTTTTCTAGTGTGGCCGGACTCAAACATGGAGATGAATGCTTGAAGACTGTTGACAAAAAGGCTGTCAAGGAAGCCCTGGCCACACTCAACCCTTGCCATGATGTTAACCCTGCCCTTACACCAGCTGAGGTCCTCGCCAAAGCCCCTCTGAAGATTAAGTATTTTACTCCTATGTGGCGTGTCCTCTTCACCCACATTGTGAAGTCCCTGGGAGGAATGCAGGGATCACAGGATCAGATGTCGTCCAATCATCAGGCTGTTGCGTATGGACTTATCTGGGGAGCTGATGTCGACTTTGGAAGCATCCTTTTCTCTAACCTGGTAGAACAACTGAAGGGAAGGAATCAGGTCAGGGAAAAGAACATCTGTTATGTGCGCTACCTGTCCCTGATCTTTGAGAGTTTGCTGGGAGAGAATTACCATAACAAGGCCTTGACAGCTCTGAAGCCATATCGCATCACAGGCGCCATCTACAAGGAGATAGGAGCTGAGGATATCCCTGTCACAGCACACATGCTGAACGTTGCCAACCAGGTACCCAACGCTGAGAAGCCCTTGCTCCCTTCCTCTGAGAAGGTGAATACTTCTAGTGTCGCTGGCAAGTCTACGTCTTTGACCTCTGGGCAGCACACTACTAAGTCCAAGGTTTCATCTGGCCAACAGCCAAAGAAGAAGAAAATCCCCTCTTCTTCCCAATCCAAAGCTGTTAGTAAGGCCAAGGAAAAGAAGATTGACACCGCCTCTGGTCCAGATACTCTTGTGGATACAGAATCTTTGGCTGACAAACAACAGGCGTCTAGTGTCTCTAGGTCAGCAGAGACTACAGGAAACCAACCAAACCAAGCTGATATCTCACAGGTAATCAGTGTACATTTTTAGAGGTTCACAATCAACCACTCTCATTTGTCTGTAGGAGAGAGTGGTGAAGTTAGGGTAATCCTCGACCCATAGAAGTCTGTCATTACACTTAGAATACTTTAAGACTTCTGTACACTCTGTCTTTGCACCAGGGAGTGATTCATTTGTGTTTATAAAGCACCCCGATGACCCTGAACCCTCTAGACAGTATTCAGGCTAACAACAACCTGAATACATTAAATGTCTCTACCATGATGGCTGTACTTCACACAGCCTCTTGGTTCCCTCCTTAAAAGAGTCCTAAAGGATTTATCCTTTCAGGGGGAGCTGAATCATCACCCTCAGCTTTCCTAGGGGCAGCGTAACAGGCGACCTACAACAACATATGTTTCACTCTTAAAAGAGTCCCAAAGGTTTTACCTTTTGTGGGGGCTGAATAATCACACTCAGCTTTCCTAGGGGCAGCGAATGGCGATCATTAAACAACATATGTTTCACAATCAAAAGAGTCCCAAAGGTTTTTACCTTTTGGGGGGGCTGAATAATCACACTCAGCTTTCCTAGGGGCAGCGAATGGCGACCATTAACCACACTTCATTCACACTTAAAAGAATCCCAAGGATTTATCCTTTGGAGTGGCTGAGTAATCACCCTCAGCCTCTCTGGGACAGCGAAATGGCTACCATTCACCTTATATTTTTTCCCTGTTACTAATTACAACAAACTTGCAGGCTGAAATTGTACAGCCAGTCAAAGAATCTCAGGTACATGAAAAGGAGGCTGAAACAATAACTCAGGACATTCCAAATGAAGAAGAACTTGTGCTCAATGCTGATGAAGAAATGCTCTCAGTAGAAGATTATGTCTCTGAGTTTAAACCCATGCCTGAAGATGAATTCCCTGAGGGAATGTTTGATGAAGAGGAGGAAGAAGATGAGGATGACCAGCTGTCAGCCTCTCCTCCTAAAGAAGATGACAAGACTTCTCCTCTCAAGGAAGCTGTTGACACTCCAAACTCTGCTACATCTGCAACAACAGTCTTCTAAAGACCAACATATGATCCAACAGCTGAATTCCTCTTGTTTGATCATCCTACCCAGACCAACTTCGACTTGATTACAAGGGGGGATGCTTTTGCTCAGCAAAGCCTCAATATCAAGAATCTTCAGCCTGTACATCATCAGTCTGATATTGAGCGCTTATCAAGGAAGCTGGACGTGATCAAGTCAGAGATGCACAATTTTACTGTCACTTTTCCAGGCATTATAAAGAAGGCTGTGACTGAGGCTGTCACTGAGCCTATTCAGGAGGGTGCAAGAAAAGGTGTGGCCCAAGGACTAAGTCATCTCTCGACACGAATCAAGGATGCAATTGACTCAGTTGTCCCTGCCATGTTCCATGAACAAGAAAACAACATGAACAGGCACTTCAATGCGGTTCGCAACAGGCAATACAATCATGCTGGTTTTATTGTCAGGCGTGTTCAGGCAAATACCAATGCCAATGCCAACCTCTTGCTGAAGATTGCCAGGGCGTCAAGAAAAAGACAGCGTGCCATGGCTGCCTCTGTGAAGCAGATTGCAAGACGATTTCAGGCACGTTCATCCAAGCATAAGAGAGGTAAGGATGAACGTGAGGGGGAGAAGAATGCTACACTCAGCCTTGCATCTGCTGAACAAGGCTCATCTTCAGCCAATCCCTCAACAACACCTGTTACTCTTCAAGTCATCACACCAGTTATAGTACATGATGATGAGGATAATACTCAGGGGGAGCAACAAACACAAGATGGAGCTGACTCATCTAAATCCATGATCTTAGTTAACATAAGCAAGCCTGAGGATGATGATGAACCAGCGGCCAAGAAACTTAAATTCACTGTGAGCTCTCTCCCAAAATCTATTCAAAATCAGGCTCAGACAGCGTTTCTCAAAAGAGCTGATGATTTGAAAAACATAAGTGTGGAGTCCTCTGTCTCAAAGAAAGGTAAAGAGATAGTTTTGGTTGATACTGACACCAAACTTAAGAAGATAGCTGCGATGCTAGAGACAGGAGGATCCACAACAGACCTTTCCCACTTTTCAACCTTTACACCTTCCGATGAGAGTCCTTTAACGCCTGAAGAAATAGAGCAACAGGCTGAAGAATTCAAAAGACTAAATGAGCTCAAGGCAGCCAAAGAATTAAATGAAGCTACTCTGAGGAAGATGACACCACCTGAAAGGGAAAAACAAAAACAAAGGTTGAGGGAAATGGAACTTAAACGCGCTGAGGCCTTAAAGAAAGTCAAAGCTGACTATGATGCCTGCGTGAACAACAGGTATGCTGCTGGCAAGATAACCAAGTTTAGATACACCATTCACAAATCCACAAACACCCCACAGATGATCTTATGGAGGGAAAATCAACAGAGGAATATGGATGTGTTTGACAACTTCAGGTTAAAAACACTTGGGTTATCAGAATGGTTTGAACTCGAAGCCTTAGCTGCCAAAAAGTCTGGACAGGCAAATTTCCTTCTGCTTAAAACTCTTAAGGCTAAGTTTAACTGGATCAAGGAAACAGCTGCCAAACTCAAGATTGATCCCCCACCACAGCTTTTCGAACAAGGACCCCCAAAGACAGGCAACAAAAGAAGAAGAATTTCTCAAATTATTGATGAAACTTTTGTTACTGAAGATGTTCGTGTGGATGGCATGCACAGGGATCTGATCCTTCCAAATGGTATCGTTGGCCCTGTTGATGGTCAGACATACTCAGTGCCTGAAAGAGGAATGGATTTTATGAACAAGGCCTGCCAGTATGCTTTTCAGAGGGAAGATGAGCTGTGCCTAGCTTCAACTATTCAGCTACTCTGTCACAAGAAGTGTCTCAAGATCAACTCAGATTATTCCAAGAAGTTTGCAAAGACTTTGCAGGATGAAATTGATAACAGATTAGATGTGGCCGAAGCTGAAGAAAGAATCAAAAATGATGACTATTGAAGATAGTGTCAGCTCTTTTACCTTCATCTTTTATTTAACTTATATAATGAACTTGTAATTTTTCTTTAAGTCTTAATAAAACCATGAGGTATGTTTGTTTAGATCTGTTATGTGTAAGAAGAAGCTGTTAAACTCACTTACCTTAACTTAGTTAGATCTAGCATTATTTATGTTTAAATAGGGGGAGATTGTTAGGAATCTAAACTTGTTAGATTCCCTGTTCATTGATTTAAACATAATTAGGCTGATAGATAGTCCTTTGCCTGTGCCTAGGAGGCAGGCAAGTTTCGCAAGACTCACAGAGATCCAAGTCTCTGTGAGCAACCTCAGAGGAGTCCATGTCAGAGACATTGTCAGGGAAGTCGAAGATTACCTGAAGACATACTCCTTGGCTGTGATGGATAACAGCCAAGATGTATTAGGGACTCTGAGGGGTTGAGAGTTAACAGGGGTGGCAATACCCTGATAACTCTCAGCACACTTTGGACATACCATTTGTGTGTTCGAGAATATGAAGAATAAGGAAACTGTTTTTGACAACTGTTCCTTAAAGCATAATGGAAGACTACCAAGAATAGAAGGACATCATGTGACTGATGTGAGAACTTGTAAAAGCTTGTGTAGTCGACATCAAGTATTGTTTAAGTCAAACTCGTAACACTATAAATAGGATGTGTATCCATGCATTAATGTTTAACACTTTGAGATATTAAGAACATTAGTGCGTATAACTTAGTGAATCAAACAGCTACGACTGTATTCATAAGTTAAGGTTTATTGTTGTTCAAAGTGTGCACAACACATTGTCATCAAACGGTGTTATCCATAACACTTGTAATTCTTTATTATACAATAATAAGATTACGTTTGAAAAGTAATACCTTGTGTTGATTAAGTTAAGATTAGGGTTTCTTGCATCGATTAGGGACTTTCAATTATATCTTCCATCAGTGCTTGTCTTCAATGTGTCAACGCTTGACTTTAACTTGTCAACGCTTGAGCTGTCAGCGCTTGTATTGTTCTTGTCAACGCTCGTTTTGTTCTTGTCAGCGCTCAAGTGATCTGGCCTTAATTTATTCCCAACAATCATATGTGTATGTCGCGAACGGGTGCTACTTGCATAATATGTAAAAGTTTCCAAACTTCGTTTTATCTAGCTTTTTGCGAACCCCAAGTAAGAAGTTGTTTCTTTGACAAAATATATAAGGTGACTACTATTCGGCCTCGCATGGCTCCTTCTAAATTACGCATAGGTGATCAGGCCATGCATAATTTAGGACTAGCAATGCGATGCTCAGCTTCGTCAAACTAGTATTATTTGTCATATGATTTAAAATATGTATATAATGTCATTTGTAAAGTATAATTTAAAATTATTTATGAAACTTTTCGCAAGTAAGTAATTGGCTAGATATTTAATTCAACAGTTTTAAATATTACAAAACTCTTTATAAGATCAATGTAGAACAATTTGTGAAAATACATCGTAAAATAATGTCAATTAATTTTATAAGGTAACATTCAAGTATTTAATAAGGCCCAAATAGAACATTTTGTAAAATGATTCGCAAACAATACCAGTTTAAGTTCATATAGTGACATGATGATAGCTTATATAATAGCGAGTGGTTTACACTAGGGTAGTAAGGAGTAGTTCATATGAAAATCGATGAAATAGTTACAAGGTGATAAGGGTTCAAAAGGTTTAGCCGGAATCGTCGTGAGACACGTGTCAAAAATAATGATGCAAGATGTGAAAATGAGAACTTCAAATCTGACCCAAATCAGTGGTGCGATAGAAGAAAGAAAGATAAAATGAAATGACAAATGAGTCATGTATAAAAGAAAGGATAAAGGAATCCATATGCGTGTAGATAGAGATCCGACTGAAGAAACGCAATATTAATACTTTAAGAATTATCCGCGACCTACAAGTGTGATCACGACCTTAGATATTTATTTTATAAAAGTATAAAACGTTTGTATCAAAATATTTTGTAAAAATTGAGATACATAAGTAACTTGTACAAGTAACTAAGTCTAAGTGAAAACATGACCTATAAAGCTTACAATCTGTAGGAATACATAAAATGAAAGTTAAGTGTCTTAGACTAATATTCTCAAACAATTTGGAACCTGAAAACGCCAGTTATATGTTAACCGTGACCTAATACGTAAAAAGTCAACAAAAGTCAAAGTATGACCCGAGTATGACTTAATAACGAAAAGTTGTAAAAGTACATGTAAGTTACTGGAATACAACTAAATATGGTCATACAAACTTGTTTCATCAAGCTATATAGCTTAGAACTCATTTTTATAAGTTTTGACTAAACGTATAGAAAATAGTCAACTTTTGGGCTTTTCCGACTTGAGGCGAATTACTAAACATTAGACCTCAATTTCACTTCAATTATGATGTTATACATCTAGGTATCAATATCGATCATCCCAAATTCACTCCATAAAATTTAGGCTTGCTTAAGGGGCGTTTGGGTAATGAACTAGTCATTTACTCGCTTAATGAAAAAGTGTAGAAAACTCTTTTTCGCGAGGCTTAAAAATCCTATATAGACTCTTGGAAAAATTCTACAAAAATTCAGAGAAGTTATATACATAATGAAGTTAATATCTTGTGAATTTTAAGAAAAGTTTTGAAGTCTAGATGCCTTTTTAAAAATAAAACCAAAACGCATACTGCGCGAAAAAGTCAAACTTTACCGTCTGTATTTTGCATTTTTGAGGGTCAAATGCCCACTTTAAAACTTCCGTTTCCACATGGGTGACTAGAAACATCATTCCGGACAACTTTGTAGTTTCATCCGAAGGCTGAAAACACTTTTACGACACACTTATTGTAAAACCCGCATGCTTTTACCATGAATAGTGCCCTTAAGATCGTACGTCCTAGATTAAAACTTACCTCATTTAGTATTGATCACATTCATGTGCTAATAATCAAGCAAGTGCATACGTGTATGACATGACAAGTATCGATTACGTACGAACTCATGATAAACAGTTAATAAATATATCACGTGAACATAATTAAATCATGATCACCATTTAAAATACAAATTAGAATACTTACGTAAATACATATAATATAATTACGAGCGTTAAGATTACGGTAACTACACGATAAAATAAACAGAAACGCTTCAGACACAAGCACGTTTAACCACGAACGAACCACGAACGAACACGAGAACACACTTATTATTTAGACACGAAAAACATTTGGGTTACCCCTTGTGGGCCCCATATCCACGAAATTTGGAAGAAGAATGGGCCTAGCCCATCATTTTACTAAACAAGGGGGTTAAGGGAAAGAAATGCATTCATTTTCACTTTTCAAGAAATTAAACAAAAACCCTAAAAAAGTTTCTCTCCTCCTCCTTTGCTCCTCTTTATGCCGCCACCCTAAGATCACCATAGGAGGGTGATTGGTTGATTTTGATCTTAAAAATCATTGCTTTAATCCGTGTTTGTTCATCCTTTTCCAAGCTACATAGTGGTATATCTTTTTAAACCCTTCTTTTTAATTCTTTTGAATCTTTGTTTATGTTCATGAACATGTTATTGTTTTCTTATTAAAACATGGTAATTAATCATAGATCTAACATGTTTTGGGGTTAATTAAAATCAAAGGTTGTTAAAAGAGGGTGTTTGTTTTTGGCCGCCTAGTTTAATCAACCCGGGGGAGGGTTCGGTTTCTTTTTAGCCGCCACCACCAAGACCATTTTTGGTCTTGGTTGGCTCATGTGGGACCCACGGCAGCAAGGAGGCACATGTGCCCCGGGTTTGGCTCGGGGTACGGTGTCGAATTCATGCCCGATTCACGGTTCGTTGGTTAAATCATGATTTATGCTACATGTTAATTTTTATGAATTATGAACTTAGGATATAATTAATTAATAACATGAAATATTAATTAAATCATGACTTAGGTTATTTTAATTATTAGTTTAACATGACATCAATTTAACCTAAGTATTTTATGTTATAAGTTATAATTAATTAATTATTTAAAACATGCCTATAATTAATTAATTTAGACATGACTTAGGTTATATTATTATTAATAATAATACACATTTTAACCTAAGTATTTTCATTTCATTTTTAATTAAAACATGTTATACTTTAATTAAAATGCTTAACCTATAGTTTAATTAAAATACATGAAATAATAATTAAACTATACACTATATCATATGACTTAAGAAATAAGCTTATAACACTTAGACTTATATGTTAGCTTATGTAATCAGCTTAATTCTAATTATGGAAACTTCTATTTATAGAAACTTAATTAAATAAGGCAACTAATCTAATTATGGAAACCTTCTATATATGGAAATCAATCTATTTCAGGCAGCTAATCTAATCATGGAAACCTTCTATATATGGAAACTTATTTAATTAAGGCAGCTGATCTATTTTTGGAAACTTTCTATTTTTAGAAACTAATCTATTTTAAGCAGTAAATTCTATTTTAGGAAACTTTCTATTTTTGGAAACTTTCTATTTTTGGAAACTTTCTATTTTTGGAAACTTTCTATTTTTGGAAACTTTCTATTTTTGGTAACTTTCTATTTTTGGAAACTTTCTATTTTTGGAAACTTTCTATTTTTGGAAACTTTCTATTTTTGGAAACCTGCTATTTTTGGAAAGTTACTTATTATTATACAGTAAGTATATTAATACATGAAACACCAGTAATACTTAATCAGATTAATCAGAATAGTAGATAAACACAGTTTAAGGCTTAAACAGTGAACCAGGACCTAAAACATACCAAATCAGCTAATATGAGACACAAAACCCAGTACGTAATCAGTAAATCGATACTTATACACGTGTGTATTCATGTAGCGTTAGTGATCCAGAAGTAGGAGTCTTTCTTCCGTTCATTTACTGGACTTGAGGTACGGATTCCCGTCCTTTCAGTATGGACATTCTTTCCTTATTAGGATTTCCCCGTATGCAGCCAACTGTTTTCCCCAGCATTTGTTTTATTGTTTTGAACTGCTTATGTTAATTTAGCATAATCTATAGCCATATACAAGCATGACCAGTTTCACCTAGTTATGGAGGTACCATAACCATAGCATTGGAGGCACCGATGTTATGACTTCCCCACGGCGGAGTGATTGCTCGTGGCGTCCCTTTCAGTTTTGGCCATATTATTATATCAGGTGGGGCGTATAGGTGCATCCTAGTTACATGTTTTATTCAGTTTATCATGGTGAATGTGGTGTGTGCCTTGCACCCTTCACAAGGAGTTGATCCCTCCTACCCAAATCAGTATATTGATTAGAGGCATCCCCTCTAATCAGCATGATGAGGTCACCCCTCCAAGTATTCATGCACGTGACCTTTTCATGACCTATATGGGCTATGGTATATATATGTTAAAACAGTTTTCACAGGATAAACATAAGGCTTTTCAAACTATAAAACCAGTTTTCTTGATACTTAACCAGTTTACTCAGAACTTAGTCTTCCGCTGTTATATGTTACATGCTATCCTATTTCATGCTATATTGTACATCCGTGCACTGAGCGTCTTGCTCAGCCGTTACTTTCCTTTCCATGTCCCAAAACGGCAGGTACCCAAGACTCGAGCATTTGGAGGACGCACATAGGATGGAAGCTGCCAGAGACTTCTTTTCCTTTTTGCCTTCATATAGTTATGCTTGTTTAGTCTTTATTCAGTTCATTTCCTTTATTTATGTTTTGGGCTTATGTTTGGGAACCGATGTTTGATTCCGGTTTTCCCTATGGTCATGTATGTTTTACTACATATCACCTTGCATGCTTTGATGACACGCCATAATCACGCGTGACATTCCATTTATCAAAATGGGGTGTTACAATTATGGTATCAGAGCTAAGGCTTCGACCTGTAGGCTCTAAAACTCGACCTGTGACTAGTGGGTAGTCACCAGGAGCTTCCTAAGCCAACGATTGTTATTCCACGTATTGATGTTTCAGCGCGTTGTTGTTTTAACCATTATGTTTTCAGCACCTTTTGTTTTAGCCATGACGTTTTCAGCACCTTGTTGTTTTCACCATGATGTTTTCACCAGTATCGTCTTACTAATATGGAATGAACAACCGTCATCCATGCTTAGTTATGTGTCATTGTCTATGCATGATGTTCCTTGTGAACTGTGACGATGTGGACTGACCCCAGTAGTTCATAATTTTCACATAAAAATTTTTCTGTTAAGTTTTGACAATGACTTTTAATTATTATGTTTCATGCATTCATGCATTTATATCATATGTCATCTGTTGCAGGAATTTTGACTAAGTAATGGTTGGTACAGGACTGGCCCTATTTAGTCGCATGTGCTTTTATCGAAACTTTTAACTTTGGGACCGACCCATAGGCGTCCCCTCGCCATGTCTTTTGTTTTGGAACCGACCCATAGGCGTTCCTTCGCGCATATAAGTTTTATAAACTACATCATGCATTTATGCACTGTTTTTACGCACAAAATTTTTTTCATGATTATGGCATAAATTTTGTTTCATGTTTATTAATATTACGCTCTAATCAGAGTAATCATATCAACTTTGTTTTGGGAGTTGACCCCAGTCGTTCCCACCAGTGATTTTTTTTATTTATTTCAGTACAATCATGTTATTCCTAGAACACTCTTTAAATTTTTTTTTTTATGATCCTTATGACGATTATGGTTTCATACTATCATGGTTAACCTCATTTTCATGCTGATTACGTTTTATACTCCATCTTGATTAATTTCATTCCAATATTTACATGATGATTTCATCTTCATGATTCAGTACGTCTTAAGTTTTATTTTTGATTACGTTCTCGTCATGTTGAACATGCCCTCATACTAAACATGGAAGGGTTTCATTAAATCCTGTTTCATAACAGTCATGGTTGGTTTTCATTGATCATGCTGTCAGGCAAATCATCGTTGAATTTTGTGTAACCACACTTTAGCGTTTCTCTATGCAACCAGAATGATGTCTATGCTAATACTGCCAGGTTATCATGATAGTTTTCCTAACCGTTTAACCGGTTTACTTTCCTTAAATCATGACAAATGATCGAGCCCATACCGATCATTTCATGTGCATTCCATGTGTACTCCACGTACCGTATTTCATGTGTATTACATGTACCTTAATCCATGTGTATTCCACTTGCAATACTTCACGAGTATTCGCTAGTCGATTCTAAATCACCTCAGGCGTATGTTCACTTGCTGATATTCTACAAGATTGTCGATGCCGCTCATAGCTTGGAGATGTTACTGAAGGTTGATGCTGCTGATGTTGGGAGACGCTACGAGATGCTGATGCTGATGCTGTTCACAACCTGGAGATCCTAAAAGACGAAGACAAAGGCGTCGGAGCAAAGCAATTAGACGAGAAGATGCTTCACCATCAGACGATTCCCACCAATCATTGTCCCAAATTCATAGTTACATGTCACACGTCGTTCGGCTGTCATTGCAGCCATATGAGTGCAAATCAGTACCAGCCGGCCACTCAGCTAAATAGTTACATGAGTCACGGTCATGAGAATGACCGTCATGGAACCGACAGACAAGATGATAGTAACCACTACTATGACAGCAACTATCCTAGAAATCGCAACCGAGGCTCCGGCCACAGACGTGATCAGACATACAAATGATCAGTAGTCCAACCGATCCGCCAATTCTGGCATATTAACCTAATATTTGTAGTTCTAATTGTTTCACATCTCGAGACACATGTCAAGACATCAGTCAAGACACATGTCTCACGTATACTTTCTGAGGACACATGTCTAGATACCAGTCAAGACATATGCCATGCTTACATTTCTCAAGACACGAGTCAAGACACATGACTCACATCTGATTAGGGAACATTTCTAAGAAATTCAGGGTACCCTCCAAGGGTATATCTATGTTGTTGTGCCATGTATTAATCAGGCCACAAGAATTTCAATACCATTATCGGCGCATCAGTGAGAACTGTCACGTTGCCGATGTCACTTTTATTTCTTTCACCATAGTTCATATATTCATGACCATGAAGGACGCCTTTCGTATTCCCACGCATATGAAGGTTTTCCTTCAGCTTAATGAATAAGATCCAAACTGCTAACGCATTTCCTCGGACAGACACGAGATGAATTTTATCCTAATTATGTACTATGAACACCACACCATGCTACGATTCATAATTATGTACAGTAACGTTCAGGCTCCTGAATACATTCAGCTTGATTTTCCATCAGGAAAATCTGTACAAATTATCTATGCTTTTCAAGCACGTACTTTGTTAGCCATATTGCTAAAATTTTCTAGCTGTCAGTAACACACGACTACTAAGGTCCTTTTACGCATAACCAACGGATTATTCCAAAAGTGTTCCTTACACTCCAGAAGAACCTTCAAGGAGAAGGATGGTACCATGAGATTATGTGTCGACTACCGTCGACTTAAACAAATCACCATTCATGACAGTTATTCTCCTCCACATATTGACAACATGTCCAATCAACCGTATGGTGTTAATCACTTTTCCAAGATCGAACTCACGATCATGCTGCCAACAGTGACGAGTGAAAAAGCAGGACATGTCCATGACTGCTATTCGTACACGACTCGGTCATGCTAAATTTATGATTTTGAATTAGTCTCATCAATGCTCCAACCGCATTATGGACTTAATAAATTGAGTTTCCATGAACTCCTAAACAAATTCATCAGCGTTTTCATTGAGGATAACCTGATTTCCTCTAAGCCTAGAGAAGAACAGGAAGACCATATCTGCCCTATGTTGCAAATTCTATGACAAGAGAAATTTCACCCTGGAAATTTTTCCAATATCAATTCTGTTTGATTACAGTGACACGCTGAATCACATGGGTTCCTACGGTTAATCTTACCATGACTCTGCTTATGACGTAAAGGAGAGAACCCTACACTACATTAGGTGTTCTAGAAAATCATACCCTAGGAGAAGTCTAGATTCAGAGACTCAGAGTTTCGCAAACTCCTAGGTATCAAGTTCTACGAAGCAAGATACAGTTACGTTCATATCTAGGTACCTGACATACCAACAGGTTAAGATAGGACACCAACAAACTGGGATGTTTTCATCATATGAGATTGTGAATCGAAAAGGGACAAGATCTCCATGGATTTTAGTTACCAGATTTCAGCAAACTCAGAAGAAGCATGATGCTATCTGGGTTATTGTCAACAGTTTGATCAAGTCTGCAGAATCCTTACATCCGTACGGATTTCAGAACCAACAGATTGAACGAACATGTTCCAGCCAAGGCTCATCCGATCACTTGGCAATCCCTCAGCTATCGGGTCAGACAAAGATTCGTAATTGTACTCCTAACTTACTTCACGTCTTCATTCAAATTCCACGACTTGCTTTCGCGCTCACGTTCATGACACTATTCACGTTCATGATCGTATTTTGGCTTACGATTTTACGTTCATTCTTTTCTCATTCTGGGAAGTTTGCAAGAACTTGTGAGACCAGACCCAAGTTTAGTATAACTCTCCATCATCAGATAGACGTTTCACGTCATATTCCACGTCTCACCTTGTAGCGTTTGGCGTCACCGCAATTATATTATATGATCACGATATGTCTCACATGTCATGTTCATTCCACGTTCCTCATATCATGATCAAAATAGGTTACACGTATCATGGATCACGATATGTTTACTTATACTACACTCGCCATATCTCCACGTAGCACGTTCAAAATTTTTCACGTATCACGTTCAAAATTTTTCACGTACTACGTTTCTTTATGTCTCGCGCATCGTTTCTAATTATCAGTTAAGTCAGATTGTCTTGCATCGTATCGGTTCAGCTACCCTTGCACGTTAACTCTTATTTTCCTCGATCGAATTTAGGGGATCTACCTTCCGTTTATAACCAAGAATTTCTTCGTATTCCAAGTCAAGGTCAGGAGGACCAAGATTTATCATTAGTGTCAGGATCTTCTAAAGGAACCGTTCCAAGAGGGAGGCCACTTGGAAACGGACAAGTTCATCCGGACTTCTTATCCATTTTTCTCTTATCGATTTGATATGTCCTTTCAGTCACGTCACGTTCCATGTCTTTTCAAGACATGTCACGTTCCACGTTCCCTTCTACCATGTCACCTTCATTTCCGTTATTTTGCATACCTTTCCAGTTTGATTCGGGTATGTTTCGCCTCCAGTTACTTTACCTATAATTCGAGGACGAATTATTCTTTTAGGGGGGAAGAATTGTAAAACCCGCATGCTTTTACCATGAATAGTGCCCTTAAGATCGTACGTCCTAGATTAAAACTTACCTCATTTAGTATTGATCACATTCATGTGCTAATAATCAAGCAAGTGCATACGTGTATGACATGACAAGTATCGATTACGTACGAACTCATGATAAACAGTTAATAAATATATCACGTGAACATAATTAAATCATGATCACCATTTAAAATACAAATTAGAATACTTACGTAAATACATATAATATAATTACGAGCGTTAAGATTACGGTAACTACATGATAAAATAAACAGAAACGCTTCAGACACAAGCACGTTTAACCACGAACGAACCACGAACGAACACGAGAACACACTTATTATTTAGACACGAAAAACATTTGGGTTACCCCTTGTGGGCCCCATATCCACGAAATTTGGAAGAAGAATGGGCCTAGCCCATCATTTTACTAAACAAGGGGGTTAAGGGAAAGAAATGCATTCATTTTCACTTTTCAAGAAATTAAACAAAAACCCTAAAAAAGTTTCTCTCCTCCTCCTTTGCTCCTCTTTATGCCGCCACCCTAAGATCACCATAGGAGGGTGATTGGTTGATTTTGATCTTAAAAATCATTGCTTTAATCCGTGTTTGTTCATCCTTTTCCAAGCTACATAGTGGTATATCTTTTTAAACCCTTCTTTTTAATTCTTTTGAATCTTTGTTTATGTTCATGAACATGTTATTGTTTTCTTATTAAAACATGGTAATTAATCATAGATCTAACATGTTTTGGGGTTAATTAAAATCAAAGGTTGTTAAAAGAGGGTGTTTGTTTTTGGCCGCCTAGTTTAATCAACCCGGGGGAGGGTTCGGTTTCTTTTTAGCCGCCACCACCAAGACCATTTTTGGTCTTGGTTGGCTCATGTGGGACCCACGGCAGCAAGGAGGCACATGTGCCCCGGGTTTGGCTCGGGGTACGGTGTCGAATTCATGCCCGATTCACGGTTCGTTGGTTAAATCATGATTTATGCTACATGTTAATTTTTATGAATTATGAACTTAGGATATAATTAATTAATAACATGAAATATTAATTAAATCATGACTTAGGTTATTTTAATTATTAGTTTAACATGACATCAATTTAACCTAAGTATTTTATGTTATAAGTTATAATTAATTAATTATTTAAAACATGCCTATAATTAATTAATTTAGACATGACTTAGGTTATATTATTATTAATAATAATACACATTTTAACCTAAGTATTTTCATTTCATTTTTAATTAAAACATGTTATACTTTAATTAAAATGCTTAACCTATAGTTTAATTAAAATACATGAAATAATAATTAAACTATACACTATATCATATGACTTAAGAAATAAGCTTATAACACTTAGACTTATATGTTAGCTTATGTAATCAGCTTAATTCTAATTATGGAAACTTCTATTTATAGAAACTTAATTAAATAAGGCAACTAATCTAATTATGGAAACCTTCTATATATGGAAATCAATCTATTTCAGGCAGCTAATCTAATCATGGAAACCTTCTATATATGGAAACTTATTTAATTAAGGCAGCTGATCTATTTTTGGAAACTTTCTATTTTTAGAAACTAATCTATTTTAAGCAGTAAATTCTATTTTAGGAAACTTTCTATTTTTGGAAACTTTCTATTTTTGGAAACTTTCTATTTTTGGAAACTTTCTATTTTTGGAAACTTTCTATTTTTGGTAACTTTCTATTTTTGGAAACTTTCTATTTTTGGAAACTTTCTATTTTTGGAAACTTTCTATTTTTGGAAACCTGCTATTTTTGGAAAGTTATTTATTATTATACAGTAAGTATATTAATACATGAAACACCAGTAATACTTAATCAGATTAATCAGAATACTAGATAAACACAGTTTAAGGCTTAAACAGTGAACCAGGACCTAAAACATACCAAATCAGCTAATATGAGACACAAAACCCAGTACGTAATCAGTAAATCGATACTTATACACGTGTGTATTCATGTAGCGTTAGTGATCCAGAAGTAGGAGTCTTTCTTCCGTTCATTCACTGGACTTGAGGTACGGATTCCCGTCCTTTCAGTATGGACATTCTTTCCTTATTAGGATTTCCCCGTATGCAGCCAACTGTTTTCCCCAGCATTTGTTTTATTGTTTTGAACTGCTTATGTTAATTTTGCATAATCTATAGCCATATACAAGCATGACCAGTTTCACCTAGTTATGGAGGTACCATAACCATAGCATTGGAGGCACCGATGTTATGACTTCCCCACGGCGGAGTGATTGCTCGTGGCGTCCCTTTCAGTTTTGGCCATATTATTATATCAGGTGGGGCGTATGGGTGCATCCTAGTTACATGTTTTATTCAGTTTATCATGGTGAATGTGGTGTGTGCCTTGCACCCTTCACAAGGAGTTGATCCCTCCTACCCAAATCAGTATATTGATTAGAGGCATCCCCTCTAATCAGCATGATGAGGTCACCCCTCCAAGTATTCATGCACGTGACCTTTTCATGACCTATATGGGCTATGGTATATATATGTTAAAACAGTTTTCACAGGATAAACATAAGGCTTTTCAAACTATAAAACCAGTTTTCTTGATACTTAACCAGTTTACTCAGAACTTAGTCTTCCGCTGTTATATGTTACATGCTATCCTATTTCATGCTATATTGTACATCCGTGCACTGAGCGTCTTGCTCAGCCGTTACTTTCCTTTCCATGTCCCAAAACGGCAGGTACCCAAGACTCGAGCATTTGGAGGACGCACATAGGATGGAATCTGCCAGAGACTTCTTTTCCTTTTTGCCTTCATATAGTTATGCTTGTTTAGTCTTTATTCAGTTCATTTCCTTTATTTATGTTTTGGGCTTATGTTTGGGAACCGATGTTTGATTCCGGTTTTCCCTATGGTCATGTATGTTTTACTACATATCACCTTGCATGCTTTGATGACACGCCATAATCACGTGTGACATTCCATTTATCAAAATGGGGTGTTACACTTATCCCTATGACAGCAGCGATAAAAGTATAATTTTTTTTTAAAAATTTTCAAATAAGTCAACAATACCCACTTATGTGTCAAAAACTTAAAGGTAGCTAACGGACACTAAACTATTGCATCAAAAGTCAGCATAATATGTTTCTCAAATGTTTCAAGTGATAAATCTTGGCTAAACACCCGTTAACCATACCAAGCACGCTAAACCAAACACTAGTTTAGGTCGGTTGTTCCCTATTAGACTAGTTTCTAAAATGTGTGCTATTTCTTCGTTATGAAGAGATAGATGATGAACCTTATACCGTCGAAAAGGTATTTTCATACCCGACATACCTAGCTATATGAATTTATCTTAGTTTTCGAAATGGGAAAAAAATCCATCTTAGCAAAAGGTTAAAAATTTAGAAAATTAGTTATAAAATTAACGATCACCTTTTTAGTCATAAAATTCAATTGGTGGTGGCTATTAACGCAAGCTCAGCGGCCAAGCTAAGCTTATAATGTCTAATAACTACTCAAGGCAAAACATAAGGGTTAAATAGGTCATAACTTTCTCATTTTAAAGAGTTAGAAAGCAAATTTTATACAGAAACGAACCTTGTGACATTACCTCTCAACCAAGACCTTAAAAAAATCAGTTTGGAAAAGTTTAAATTTGCCGAAATAAACCCCAAACCGGCTGTCCTAAAATGGTCACATCGAAACACCTCTAAACATCAATTTCAACAACATAACTTAGCTTTCTATGCATCCTAATACCATCCTAATGTCATACCATAAATCACAAATCATCCAAGAACATCAAAAACAGAAAACTCATCAATAAGAATAAAGATTAAAACAAAATTGGATCAAGATAAGAAATCTTACAATCGAGGTGGAAATTTACAAAGAATATTATCAAGAAAGGAATGGATTATTAACTAGTCGCACTCCTGGAGCGAGGAGGTCTAATATAGGGAATGATACAAGTTTATAGAAGTAGAATTGTATTCTAAACAATCGCCACGTATTAGAGGATATGAATTACAAGATGAAGATGGTGTTTCCAAGGTACAAACGAATGTTGTAATTCAAACTTGAAACGTAGAATGACCAATGAAATAATATTTAATCGATATACGAGTGTCGTGTAAGACGGTAGCGTAAAGGTCAATCAAGGTTACAAAAACCCATGATATATTCAACACGGATTTAAGGAATGCTTCGAGATGTGTGACTTACATGATGTCCTTTAGTCTTTTCCTGGGACACACTGGGCCAAAGGTCTATAGACTAGACATCCAATCAAGAATGGTCGGAAAACAAACTGGATATCTAAATATATATCTTAAAGAGGTTTAACAATGAAAGTAACACGTACAGTAGTAAAATGAAAATCGGAAGTTTCATCGAAAGCAACACTTACTTAATCCCAAACAATGGTATCACGAAAATACACACTACATGTAACAGTGAGTTGAGAAAACTGGCGGTTCAAAATGAACGAGTATATGAGGTCAATCGTATCACGCATAAACAAAATAGAAATAGTACTCAGAAAAGTGAGTATGAAAAGTCGGCAGCATATGCACCCCGAATACGAGTATGTAATGTCATAACAATATAAAATTATTGCAACAAGATCAATTCACAAAAATAAGAATCCAGGTAATGCGGTAAGGGCATATGTAATCACAGTAATATCCAATGCTAATTCATGAAACACAAAGGATTTGGAAAGAAATATTAATTATCGTCATTAGGGTAATGTAATATTTTAAAATGTAATCAAGAAATGAAATACTACAACGATAATTTAAAAGTAAATAATAAGCATTAGAGAATTACCCGCGTAGATATCGAACAACAATGGTAGATTCTGTGTTTGACACTTAGAAACATGAAATATTTGAACTTTCAGTTATAGACTAAGTTTTGAAAACGACTCAGTTCTCTATAACTAACGCTCTGATACCAATCTGTGAGACCCCCAAAATCTGACAAGGAACACGTAGGCAACATGGGGGTACCACGTCATGGTACAAGAAATAATAAAATACTGTTGACACAAGTTGACGTAATAAAGACATATACATTACATCAAAAACATCAGAGTTTTTTTTTATACAAAGGTCCCAGAGTTTTATAAGCGGATAAATCTATTATTTATACATGGTTTTGTAATATATAGTAACCAAAAATCCAAAATAAACTTATGTGAGCTTTTACTAAAATCAAACTTTAAAAATAACACAGAACTCTCCAAGCTACGAAAATATCCTGCGGGCTCCCATCCTTAGCAAAATTAAGCATTAGTATTACCTGAAAAATAACATGTAAAAAGGTCAACATAAAGCTGAGTGAAATTCATAGGTTTAATAAGTAATACAAACATAAATTTTATAAGAATAGCAACATGATATGATTTAGTACCGTCGTACAAAATCATTAAAGATTAATTACTGCAATAGCTCACGACACTGAAGCTTTAACATAACAGTTTTACCCCTAGTAAGTATCTAGTCAAAATACTTAGGTAGTCAAATGTAAGTGCGTCAAGGTAATCGGGACGGGGATTGTCAATCCCGATGGATCCATCCACAACATTTGCGCTTGCAAAAATGTGAATTAACGGTTCATGATGTAGGGGCTTTTTGACTAAGGTACTAATGCAATAAGTAAATGTGTAATCTGGGGAAGCATACAGTTCTCGGATAGCAAACTAAAAGTTTTAAATGATTGTATTCCACGCATGTTATTCTCACCCCGCAATTTGTAACAAAGTATATAAGAAAAGGGGCTATGAACTCACATTAAGCCGCAAGATCAAAAGATGCGATAGAAATCGACGGGAGAACCGAAAGTTTCTTAGGAACCACCTAGAAACGAATTATGCGTCTTAGGCATATGTGTAAAATGAAATGAATGCACATGATTATACTTGATTCATACAGATTAGGCATTGTACATAGGATTTTCAAAAGTCAAAAAATCAAACTTCCCAAAAATAGTAAGTTCCCGACACTTTTAAAGACTCCGCTTCAATAGTTTTACTAATTTGGCCGAAAATTTATTCGACTTGCAAAAATCATAATTCTCAAACCGTAAATCGTTAAGACTACTTCTTTACATCCTAGAATTCTAAAAGAGTCTAATTTTCTGTAACAATTACCATAAAACCATAAATCTCAGTTAAATTGGACTTATAATTTTTAATACTACAAGTCAGTCCTAAAGAAAACATGTGACTGATTTTTAAGGCTTACGGAAACGGGCGTAATTTGAAATCTACAAGTGATATCAAAGCAAACTCAGTGGGAGGTGAAAGCCTACTGAGTTCTCTACATGGATCAAGAGCTCCTTTTAAAAGATTGTAGAAAAATCTTGAGTTATTACACGTTTATCAGCAGTGTGCAAAATCAGACCCGTTTTACACAAAAATCATAATTAAATAACCGTAACACATCTCACAATGAGCTTTCTTGATACAACAAGCTAAGAACTGTATCTATGTCCATATATTTTTAACTAACTGTATAAACCCATTTAACATTTTCAAAATCAACCAAACATCACAGACCTTCAAAATTTATACCAAAATATAATCAGTCCACTAATGTTGATGTATCTCACAATCTATAAACCCTACAGTATTCAATCCAATTGGAGAAGTTAGATATGAGAGTCCTCTACAAGTTATAGTTTACATATTTGGGTGTTTATGTACAAAATTTTTGAGTTATTGGCCATATACAGCAGGTGTGCAAAATCTGCGCACCTTCACCATTTAAATCATAACTAAATCATCGGACCTCGTCTTGGATTGAACGAGCCGGAAAAACGAACCTAAGACCTGGAGCTATCTCATCCTATTTTTCTTTTAAATGGGAATCTCATGAAACATTTTTAAAATAGCCAAACAACACAGGCCTATCAAAATCAGCAATCCAATATATCCAAACACTAGTTTTAACCCATTTCAAATTCACCCAATCTCATACAATGCCATAATTAATCGAATCAAAGTATAAACATGCATATATGTGTACAAATATAGAGGATTAATCAAAACCCATGAATGATTATATAAAGAAAATTAAAAAAAATCAAGAAATCAATAATTTCTTACAATGGATTACGAAGGATTAAGAACCACAATAGACATGAACAAGAGATTGAAACCTCCATATCCAATTAGATTATCAATCCAAGAGTATTATGAATCCGAACATCTTATTACTTCAGCCCCAAATGACCACAAATGTTGATATGAAGCTTGTTTTGATAGAAATGAATCCAAGATATTTGATAGAAACAAAAGACCTCCATTTTAGCTCAAGAATTTAGTCAAAGCAAAAAAAAATAATAAAATGTGTTGTTTGTGTTGTTGAAGACTCTCAGTAGAGAAAAAAAAGGGGGAACAAGTGGTTTTTTTTTAACCTGATATAAACTAACAAGTGAAATAAGAGTTGGTGATTTATATGTCTAAATTAGATTTTTACATACAACTTATAATTTGCACTGTACACGTGTAAGAGAAACCTGAGACATAGGATGAAACATGTGTTTATTTGGTGTGAGGTAAAATAAAAGTAAATTTTGTTTTAAAATTTACAAAAAAGCGGATATTATTAAATCCCGATATTTTAAAATTTACGCGCTTTGAAAGATACGCGTAAAATACGAAAATAAACTCTCAATATAAAATAAAAACATCGATAATCGGATCACGTTGATTTTGATAAATAATGGGATTTATAATATAATAAGGGTTAACGCGTCGAATAAACGGATGATGCCTAAAAGTTTAACGTAAAATTAAAAGAATGCTCGTAAAACGCGAAACTAAAACGACGACAATAAAAAAAATTCTATGTCATAACGATGATATTTATGGAAACATAATTATTCTGGCTTCTTAGAGTCGAAATAGCCATCGATAACGGTTCCATCGAATCGGGTAAACTTTTTATAAAACACGTGCGAGTGCTTTTAAATCAAAACTTTTTATTTAAATAAATATAGACAAATAAAATATAATTTTAATAATTCCAAATAAATTATTTTAAATTGTTAGAAAAATAATTAAAATACAATTTAATTTAAAATTCTTGAATTCCCAGGATTTACGCATGCAAAAGTAAAAGAAACAGGTTAATCATTATAAAATTGAAAGGTACGAATAAAAGAATAATTTAATTACCGAAAAAAAATACGAGTTCTCACAGAACATTACCCTCTTACTTTTCACTAGTAAAAGAATCCCAAGGATTTATCCTTTAGAGTGGCTGAATAATCACCCTCAGCCTCTCTGGGTCAGCGAACTGGCGACCATTCCCCTTATTTATTTCCCTATTACTAATTTAAAACAACTTGCAGGCTGATGTTGTACAGCCAAACATTGAATCTCTGGAGCAGCCAAAAAAAGAAGCTGACACAATGATTCAGGATCAACCAAACAAGGAAGAGCCCATGCCTGATGTTGAAGAGGATGTGCTCTCCTTAGTCGATGACTTCTCTGAACCTGAATCCATGCCTGATGATGAATTCTCCCTGAGGGGATGATTGAGGAGGAGGAAGATGAAGAAGAGGATGACCAGCAATCTCTGTCTCCTCCAAAGGATATCGTTGTGTCCACACCATCTGTTGATACCACTCCTCTTCCCAAGGAAGCTGTAGTAACTCCCACCTCTGCTTCCTCTGCCACTACAGTCTTCCAAAGACCTGCATATGATCCGACAGCTGAATTCTTATTGTTTGATCATCCTACCCAAACCAACTTTAATATATTGCCAAGGGAGGATGATTATGCACAACAAAGCCTGAACATCCATGATCTTAAACTTGAACATTATCAATCAGATATGGAACGCCTGTCAAGAAAGTTGGACATCATAAAATCTGAAATGCACTCTTTCACTGTCAACTTTCCAAGGATCATAACACAGGCAGTTAAGGATGCAGTCACTGAACCTATCAAGGATGGTACAAGAAAGGGAGTGTCCCAAGGACTTAGTCATTTTTCCACACGTATCAAAGATGCCATCGTCACAGAGGTCCCCGCACTTTTCTCCGCTCATGAATTGACTATGCAAATGGAATTTGAGGCTGTACACGACAGGCACATTCGTCACACCAACTTCATAGTTAATTGTGTTCATCGCAACACAAATGGTAATTGCAACGAACTTCTTAAGATTGCCAGAGCTTCGCGAACTAGGCAAAGAGAAATGGTTTCCTCTGTTGAGCAGATTGCTAAGCACTTTCAGGCACGTTCATCCAAACGTCTGAAGAGACAGACTAAACGTGAGGGGGAGAAGGAAAAGGTACTTAACCTTGAATCTACCAAACAAAGCTCAGACTCTGCTGACAACACTATCCCTTCACCTTTCCCTCTCCAAGTCATCACACCAGTGATTATACCTGATGATGAGGATGAATTTAAGGGGGAGCAACAGACAAAGGATGGAGTTGATTCATCAAAATCCCTGACTCTGGTTAACACCAGCGAGGCTCTGGATGATGGTGAACCAGCTGCCAAGAAACGCAAGTTCACTATTAGCTCCCTACCTAAAGTTATACAAACCCAAGCTCAGACGGCTTTTCTCAAAAGAGCTGAAGAGCTGAAAAACATAAGCGTGGTATCCTCTGTCTCAAAGAAAGGAAAGGAAATAGTTATAGTAGACTCAGACGCCAAACTAAAGAAAATAGCTGCGATGCTAGAGACAGGAGGATCAACCATAGACCCATCCCAATTTACAACCTTCACATCTTCAAATGAAAATCCTCTAACACCTGAAGAAATTGAGAAACAGGCTATTGAATTCAAAAGGTTGAATGAAATCAAGAAAGCCAAGGACCTTAATGAGGAAACTCTAAGAAAAATGACTCCACTTCAAAGGGAGAAACAAAGGCAAAGGTTGAAAGAGATGGAAGTTAAACGCATAGAGGCACTAAATAAGGTAAAAGCTGATTATGATGCCTACGTCAACAACAGGTATGCACCTAGAAAAATCACCAAGTTCAAGTATACTATTCACAAGTCTACTAAAACACCACAAATAATTCTATGGAGAGATAACCAACAGGCCAATATGAATGTATTTGAAGACTTTAGGTTAAAGCAATTTGGCTTGTCTAAATGGTTTGAACTTGAGGCTTTGTTAGCTAAAAGAACTGGACAGGCAAAATTTACTCTTCTTAAGACCCTCAAAGCTAAGTTTAATTGTGTTAAAGAAACTACAGTCAAGCTCAAAATAGATCCCCCACCACAGCTGTTTGAACAAGAACCTCCAAAGTCTGGAAAGAAAAGAAGAAGGGTGACTCAATTTGTTAAGGAAACCTACGTTACTGATGATGTTCAAGTGGATGGAATGCACAGGGATTTGGTATTACCAAATGGAATCATTGGTCCTATTGATGGTCAGACTTACACTGAGCCTGAAAGAGGTATGGCCTTCATGAACAGGGCTTGTCAATATGCATTCCAAAGGGAAGATGAGCTAGGATTCGCATCAACCATTCAGCTGATTTGTCTCAAAAAGGGACTTAAAATCAACACAGAGTATTCCAAGTCATTTGCACAAGCCTTGCAGGCCGAATTAGATACTAGGACAGACTTAGCTGAAGCTGAAGAAAGAATCAAGAATGATGACTATTGAAGGATTTCACAGCTGAATTTTACCTTCATGTTTTATTTCACTTTTGTATTGTACTTGTGATTTCCTTTAAGTATTAATAAAATCATGAGGTATGTTTGTTTAGATCTGTTATGAGTAAAAAGAAGCTGTTATCTCACTTACCTTAACTTAGATAGATCTAGCTGTATTTATGTTTAAATAGGGGGAGATTGTTGGGAACCTAAGTTTAGTAGATTCCCTGTATCATAGATTTAAACACAAATCAAGCTGTTAGATAGTAACTTGCATGTGCCTAGGAGGCAGGCAAGTATCGCAAGACTCACAGAGATCTAAGTCTCTGTGAGCAACCTCAAAGGAGTCCATGTCAGAGACATTGTCAAGGAAGTCGAAGATTACTTAAAGACATACTAATTGGCTGTGATGGATAACAGCCAAGACGTATCAGGGACTCTGAGGGTTGAGGGTTAACAGGGGTGGCAATACCCTGTTAACACTCAGCACACTTTGGACATACCTTAGTGTGTACGAGACTATGAAGAAAAGGGAAACTGTGTCAGCTCTGTTTTCCTAAAGCATTATGGCAGACTACCAAGAATAGAAGAGCATCTTATGACAAAGGTTTGACAAGTGTCTGTCTAGTGTAGTCACCATCAACAAGTACTTAGAGTCAACCTCATACCACTATAAATAGGTTATGGAGCCTAGCATTGAAGTTCATCATTTTGATAGAATTTACACATTAATGCTTAGAACTTATAGAACCAAACAGCTGCGGCTGTGTTCATAAGTTAGGGTTTAGTTTTTCACATTGTCATCAAACGGTGTTATCCATAACACTTGTAATTCTTTATTATACAATAATAAGTATTACGTTTGAAAAGTAATTACGTGTGTTGATTAGTTAAGTTTATTGTTTCTAGCATAGTTTAGGGACTTTTAGCTTGTTTAGAGCTTATGTGGTAGCAAGAACAACCACAAGCTTTCTTGTACCTGCTAAGATCAACAAACACAAAGGTGAACCAAATACAATGAAACATTGATTTTTGAAAACAAGGGTTTTATAACTCAAAATCCTTTCCTCAAAACTCAACAAACAGATTAGTGGAACTCAGATCTTAGCTAATCAAACACCAACTTTCAATAAATCATAAAAGGAATTACAGTTTTATTAAAATACCAACTTTATATTTATAAAAAAGGAATTACAAAGATTTTAGCTAAAATCTGGAACAAAGGGCTACTCACATGTTGAGGCTCCTTTTATAGAGTACAATAGACGATTCTAGAATGGAAATTACATGAAAACCCTAGCTATGAAATCTCAGTTTTACCCTTGAATCTTCTAGACGCGTTTGATGTTGTGAGCTGTCCAAATGAATCCTAGACGTTCATATTTTCTTTGGGGCCAAGTAAAGAGTATAAGACGTTGATCTTGCCACGTGGCATTCCTTGGAGAGGAGGGTGTCACATGATTGGTGCATGGCAGGCTTAGGTGGGGTCCTTGAGTGAATGGGTGTGAGAGTTTAAGCGTGGGATGTGATTGAGGTAAGGTGAATCAAACGTGGGAAGTTCTAATTTTGATTTACCCTTTGTTATGTAAAAGGTAAAATTGGGTTTCATACGGTGAATAGTAACTCTGTTGATCCGTACAAAGTTTACAAAAGTGTTTAGCGTGTGTTTTGGGTTTAAATGTTTGGTTTGTGGCAAAAGTAGTCTTTGGTCTTTGGTGGAAGTTGTTTAATAAGTTTTTTCAGCCAAACAAACGACCCCCTTTGTTAATAAACTTTCACTTTTCACATTTTGTCCATAAAACTTTGGTATAAAGGTTTAAAGGACTTGTTTTGCCATATTTGAATATTTCAAGGACTAAACTTGGACATTTCTCATCTTTGAAGGTCTTCATTGTATGTTTGACTTCATGAGGGACCATTGTTGACAGTTTAGACTTGTTGAGGGACTAAACTTGCCAAATCTTCAAAGTTGAAGGACCTTTTTGTAATTTTGACAAACTTAAGGGACCAAACTTGTAGTTATGAATATACAAGGGTATTAAGTGTCATTTCTCCATAAATGAAGGATCATTCTTGTACATCTTCAAGTCTTCAAGGTCTTTTCTTTGAGAAATCCATAACTAGGGCCCGGTTCATTGTGCGTCTTCGTTTCTCGTGTTCGTTTTTCCTTGTTTCTTGTGATCTTTTGTCTTTTTCATGATATTCATACCTAAAATACACAAGTAAACAATCACAAACATATATATGGTATTTTGGTGACATTTTATGCATTTAAAGCTCGAAAAGAATGATGAGATCATGTATAAATGTCATCTCATCACCTAGATTCTGAGAATAGATGTTCTTATACAGCTTTATGTTTCCGTTTTTTAAAATTCCTTTTTTATATGTTTTTTTTGTTTTGTTACATAAGGATGAGCCATATATTGATTGCCAAAGGCTGCTGTGGATGAATCTAATTAGGTTGGATGAAGTTGAGATTCCACCCACCTTGGTGGGGCAGCTTAATATGGATGGTGTATCTTTTATTCGGTTGTTTAAACCAAACTTGCTGATTCTTCTTCTTGCTTGATTTTTTGGGTTGTTTCATCTGGTTTGTGGCATAATATTATGCTTATAATATGCGAGTGATGGTCATATCAACTGTAATAGGCTTTCACGAGTTTGCGGATTATCCTCCTTATTCAATTGTTTTCTGCCTAGCTAAGCCTCTTATACATTGATATGTACACCTCTTACTGTGTGTTACGCTGTTGTTTCTAACGGTAGCTGATGTTTGCTTAAGGTGTGTTTAGTGTTAACATTTGTAAAGAAACTCCTAACAGTTAGAAGAAACTTTAACATCTGTTTGGTATGAATTTATGTAGTTTTGAAATGTGTATACCACTAACATAATGTGCGCACCGTGTTGCTGCAAAAGAATCGATAAATGATGCAATTGGAGAAAACCACATGTGTGTCAATTGTAGAGGGAATGAAATAGAGACGTTGATTTGGATTTTTTGTACAAGAAAATAGGACAAAGAGGTACCTTTCGCCACAACATATATTTCTCCCGATCAAAAACATATTTAATATATGTCATGTGAATGCTTCCGTAGGCTGCAAAAATGCAGTTTCTAACACACGATGGAACAAATTTTGCAACTTATATGGTTCTTTTTGTAGGCATGTTGCATGCCCCTTTAGACTTTCGCTGCATATATTATTAGCATACATGCATTGATGTCTCGAATGTGTTTCCTGTTTTGTTTATTTTTCGAATTTTATTTTCCAACCTGCTAATTACTTGCCTATAACAATAATCAACCTCAAAAGTTTCATTATGTTATTAACTATTCAACTGCAGTGCTACTGTTATGTGTGCGATGTTGCCACACCATTCAAGTATGGAGGCATTGGTGATAGTCATGCTCTTGACACAGACGGTTGGAAAAAAAATACTTGACCAACAACGACTTAAGTTGCAAGAGAAATATTCATACATGGTCTCTTTAGTTTGTA
Organism: Glebionis coronaria; assembly: GCA_025667525.1. Classification (NCBI taxonomy): domain Eukaryota; kingdom Viridiplantae; phylum Streptophyta; class Magnoliopsida; order Asterales; family Asteraceae; genus Glebionis; species Glebionis coronaria. The sequence continues at coordinate 208,185,884 of CM046877.1, read as the reverse complement.
TCAAACTAGATCATTTTACTCTCTCCATGAACGTCGCTCTTTCATTTATTTAGGTAAGTACATTATTTTCCGTATAACAAGTAACAAGCATATTTCATAATACAATGTCAACTTTTATCTTGCCATCCCAAGACAGTAGATTTGCATTTTTCTAAGACCATTCGGCATTTATATCTAGACAATACAAAATTCTTCATTATCATGATTTATTTTTCAAAATTTAAGTACTTACTATGGTCATCTTGATATGAAGTCAGTCAGCATGGTAAAAGGAGGACCAGGAACTGTACTTTTCAAGTTTTGTGTGAAAATGCAGTGGCGTAAGTCTACTCTTACTCCATACGTTTTCCATACAAGAGTTAAAGGATTCAAAGGTATCAAGCTACCGAACTACGTAGTTTAATCATAAGAATGCATATGATCATACAAATACTAAATAATTATGCAGGTATAACGAAACTCCTGATACATCCCCACTCCACAATATCTGAACCAGCGATATGACGACTAATAACTAGTTTTGACCAAGTATAAAAATTCGTTATTCCAGTCTTTTCGAATTGACTATTGGTTAATGTGTGACTCAGTCGTTCTTGGTGGAATATAAAGGAAAAATGTGGTTATCTATTTTGAACTACAATGAATGAAAATGTCGTTGCGTAAATGGTAAAAGTAAAGTAAAAACAAAAGTGATAAACTAATTAAAACTTAAATAAAAGACTTTGAAAGAAATTAAGTAAATGATGAAAATATAAAAGCTTTAAAAATAAAGAACGAGAAATTAAAACGTAAAAAAAATGAAAACTTGAAAATAAAAACACGTTTAAAATTAAACTAAGACGAACAAGTAAAAATAAAGCTAAGTAAAAATAAGACAAAACAATTAAAATAAAGCTAATTAAAAATGGCGGGAAAAACAAGTTCAAAAATTAAACTTAAGTAAAAACTAATTAATTTTGCAATTATAAAAAAACTGAATTAAATTCGCAATACTAAACAAAGATTTCGCAATGCTGGAAGAGTAAGATTTCGCAATTGAGAAAGTACAATCCCGCAATTGATAGAGCAAATTCCACAATCAAATTATGAAGATTTTGCAATTGGGAGAAGATTCAAATTCGCAATTCAGAAACAAAGATTTCGCAATAGTTGGGAAATCAATGATTTCACAATGCACAACTAGGACAATTCCGCAATTGGTAAATAATGCAAGATTTCGCAATTCTTTGATGACAAGATTTCGCAATAGTTAACAAGCATAATTTCGCAATACACAAGTATTGCGAAATCGAATCAGATTATCCTAAAAACTAGGGAAACGTAAAAGGACGAAAATAAGCACTAAAATCTTAACTTTTAAGGACAATAAGCAAAATAAAACACCAATAAGCTAACTAAAAATCCTAGATTAATGACAAAACTTATAAAAACATCAAAAACAAGTCACGAAAATTAAAAAGATTTAAACTTTATGTAAAAATTTGATGAAAAATATTATGATTAAGATAAAACTAATAAGAAAAGTAGAATGAGATTATTAAAAAGCTTGAATTTAAAAGATTAAAGAATAAAGATTCAAAACAAGATTAAAGATTAAAGCTTTAGAACATGAAATGAAACTAGAGAGAGAAAGTACTTACCTACTCCTAATACATAAAAATAAACTAACAAAAAATTATCTAACTATCTAACCACCCCCTAATGACATATTAGGGGGGGTATTTATAGGAGGAGTGGAAGTTAGCATGAGTTGCTTCTTTCTTTCTTCTCTCGTCTTTTCATCTTCTCTTCGACTTTTTCGACTTTGTCTCGTGATTAATTAAACTCGTCTTATAATGTCTTCATTTATTAGACTTGAGTTCTTTGACTTCATTAAACTTCCGTCTTTAGACTTTTCTTTGATAAATCTTCAGAATAAGCCTGGGACTTCCGTTCTTTTTGCACTCTTAATCTTTTGACTTCGTCTTTTGTCTTTTTCTTCGATAAAAGCAGATGAAAGCCCGTGTTTTCTTTCTTTTTCATCTTTTGGTCCTAAAACACAAACCACGCATAATTCCGACATTTACGACATAAAATACACATTTTGGCTTGGTTATTATTATAGTTAAGTGGTAAAAGGATGGGTGTTTTCACACCTATCAAATCCCCTACACTTGACCATTGCAATGCCCTCATGCAGTGCATTAATTACAAAGCACGTTTTACATTTTTCATCATAATTAACCTACATTGGCCTTTATAAAGCACAAGACATAAAAGAGATAGAAAATTTATAAAAAGAAGAAAACAAGTAAAAAGATCAAAAACTTACCTTAGGGTTTTGGCATGTCATGAATGATTATCACCCTCAAGTTTCACGTTCCCCATACCAAGCTTAAAAACGAGATCATTGTTATTATAAGTTAGCAAACTATCACAAACTCATGTGGGCCAATTATTCACTTAGACTCCCTTATTCTTAGGTGTATCTCTTATATTTTATTGTTGTCTTGAATGATCATGAGGATGCATTGTTTGACTTATTCCGATAGGTTATTAGGCTGAAAATAAAGTAGGACGATTTAATCAATAGTTAGCTAAAGGACAAAATCTTTTAAAACTGCTTCTCGGGACCTCATAAAGTTCATATCTTGGCTTAACTCGCTTCACGATTTGAGACCTTTCTCGGACCGATATTTGGCAGCGACTTCATACTTCAAATCTTGAGAGACGTTTATGAAATAATGTTCTTCTCTTCATAATAGGAATTTCTTCACTTGCACTTTTTGAGAGATTCTTCATATTTAGACCACGACTTCTTCATTTTTCTCCAATCTTTATTTGGGATTTTGATATACAACGATCCGCCTCCTTTTGGACTTGGATCTATTTATCCTCATACCTTGTTAGGGCCTTTTTTGATAGACTTCTCCATGATCTTTAGAGGAGTATTTGCTTTTCATCGTGTGTCTCGATCGTTCATATTGATTTTTGATAAATGATTCTTCACATCACTTTTGGATCTTTAGCAACAAAATGTAGCCCTCATGTCTTGTTAGGACCTTTTTGGACTCGCCAATCTTCGCATCCCGCTTCAATAAGTTATTCCTTGGCTATGAACTCTAATTAATACCGAGCAACTTTTAAACGATCTTGTGCTAGAAGCTAAGTAACTTTTCAAATCGTACAACCTTATTTATTGCAATTAAATTTATTAACAAGCGATGGGAGAAAAAGCTCATAATCAACTCACATAAATTCATGAAAGAATACCAAACTTATAATTGACTCTATCATCTCTCGTTCTCCACAATTTAAAATCTCAAGGAATGAGACTCGTGGATGCTTAGCCAATTAAATCAAAGTTTTGGGTTTTCAAGTCATCTATAGGATCTTGCAAATTCTTAGACTTTTTTAAGTTTAGAATTCGCATTTTAAAGTTCCCTTGATAAACGACTTTCTAGGATCAATTATAAGAACTTGCGAAAAGTTCTTGTTCTTAACCCGTAAGAGTTAAGACTTTCGCGTTTTAAAGTTCCCTATATAAAAGCCTAGCAAAACTTGACTTAAACACGTTAAGGATATTAGCTAGAGTAAACTTAGATAAGTAAACTCGGGTTGAGTCAAAAGATTCATAACGTTTAAAAATTAAAACAACTTTATTCAAAATTTATTCTAGCAAAGAAAGAAAATAACTATAACAAAGGTAAAACTACAAGGCCAAAATAGATCAAAATTTTTGAAAAATGTCGAAAAATCAATTTTCCGGTTAAAATGAGGACAAATACAAGGAAAAGTCCACTTAACTTCGATAGAAGTCCCCCCTACACTTAATATAAACATTGTCCTCAATGTTTAAGCATGTGGGAGTAAACTCCCCTACACTTAGGACATTGTGCACTTTGTTTGAATCTTGCTAAGGAATAGGCAACTAAAGTGATTCCTATTTTAATATTGTAGAATATAAAATAGTGAATCAAAAGAGTTTAGGATAGAACCGAGAAGACGGGTACATGGAATCACGGGTCGTCAAAAGTCATCAAGAATGGATCTTTGAAAGCTCGAATCCCTGCACATGATAAGAAAGAAAACAACAAACACATACTAGGGTCTCCCCCTACACTTATTATAAAAAACAGATAAAAAGGATAGATACTATGGGTTGCCTCCCGAGAAGCGCTTGTTTTTGTTAACCGAATCGTGAGCCTGACTCAACCTTTATTAGCATAGGAAGAAGCTTGAAATATATCCACCGGGATCAAATACATGGTTTTCATCCATCAAGTAACACAAGCTTAAGGCGAACAAAGGCAAGCCAAAGAAGAGTTGGCAAGATTCCCGTAAGCAGTTGTTGAGCACGGTGGTAGCAAGGGTGATGAGGTGCAAGCATATCTCCATTGTGTCCAAAAATCTTTCCTTTTATTTCGTTAGATGGATACTGAGATGGCTTAAAAATTTCAATACCGGGATCGAACACCTTTTCCTTTGGGGGAAAATAACACTCAGGCTCAGCAGACCTTGAAGAAGATCCGCACATAAATCACACAATCTCATTCTCAAAGGGAGGATAGAGAGGTGTCAAGACATAGGTGCTACGGATATCGATGTCGGCCGGCTTCTTCTCCTTCGAAACCGGTTTCTTCATATCCAAAGGAGGATAAAGACCATAATCATCAAAGTCCAAAGGAGGAGCATCACTCTCATTTGGGAAGTAGGTATTGAGAAAAGTAGAAAAATCTTCCTCAAATGAGTAATTATCCAAAGTATCAATAGTGTTTGGTGAAGGATCTTCATCAAAAGTAGGAGTAAGGTCATTGATAAGTGTGAAAACACTCATCCTTTTACCACTTAAATCGGGCTAAAACAAGACCAAAACACGTATTTAATATCATTTGTTTGGAATTATGCGTGGTTTTTGTGTTTATTGTGTTTTCAGAGTCAACCGGATGAATAATGAAGAAAACATGGGATTACACGGGTTTTATCGAGGAAAAAGACTCAAGACGAAGTCTATTGTCCAAGAGATGCAGAAGATTTGAAGTCATTGTGCCTATTTGAAGATTTATCGAAGAATAGAGCCAAAGATGGAAGATTCATATATGTCGAAGAACTCGAGTCTATAAAACAAATGATTATAAGACGAGTTGGAATAATTCACCGACACTTCTCAAATCCAAGTCGACAACGTTTATTTAAAAGACGCATGAAGACTTAAGAAGAAAGAAGAAAAAGAAGCCCAAATCAAAGCCCAATAAAAAGCCCATCACCACCATGTACACGCCTATATAAAGGCCCCTACTTCACAAAAATTGACACTTAGTTTTTTAGTCTTTGAGGTAGTATCTAGTTTTAGAGAGAGAAAGTTTAGAACTTTCTCTCACTAGATTTCATCTTTTTCTCTTTCAAGTTCAAACTTTGTATTACTTTTTCATTAATCAAGTTCAAGTTTTCAAGTTTTAATCTTTAATCTCATCCTTCCTTTCTTTTATTTTTATTGATTTTGGTACAAATCTCGTATGATCCGTGTTGTTCATCTATGATTTGTGCTTAAAAAGTTGTTAACTTTTTATGTTTCCTTAAGTTTTTACATAAATAAGCTTTGAGATCCTTGTTCTTATTGGCTTATTTGATGATTTAGCTTATTTACTTTTTGAAGTTTTTATGAAAAGTTCATATTTTTATTGATTTGATTTAAAATGTTGCTTAATTTCGGTTTGATAAGTTGATTCTAGTGCTTATTTGATCCGGTTTAGGTGTTAATTCGGGTTAGTTTTGTGATAAGCTCTTAAATATAGCTTATTCACTTGCTTAACCGAATTCCACAATTTTAGGAAGAGGTGCAAACACCCTTTCCGATTGCCCCATTCCGAGCAGGCTTCACATTCCGATTGACCAATCGGAAAAGGGTTGTCCCTTTTCCGATCTGCACCCTTGATTATTCCGATCAGCCTCAAGTTTTAGTATTCCGATTGTGACCAATTTTGGATATTCCGATTGGTTCCGTTTGTTGTATTCCGATTGTGCACCTTTTAGTACATTCCGATTGCCCCACCATTTTTGCATATTCCGATCACCAATTTCCTCCCATATTCCGATCTGCCCATTTCTTAAGTATTCCGATTGATATTCTTTGGCAACATTCCGATCGCTTGACTTCTTGCATATTCCGATCAATTGATCGGAATAACATTCCGATTGCACCATGTTTGGTTATTCCGATTGAGTCACTTTGCTATTCTCCGTTCTTACTTTCTTTTAGTGGTTTCCAATTAAGTTCATATTTTTCACAAAGTTTTCCAAGAGTTAGATTTAATTGAATGTCCATTTATTATAATCTTTAAAGTTTTCAAACATTTAATTTTAAATTCGTCTTTTCACTTTAATCATTTAAGGCTTTAATTTTTCTCTTCGACACTTAATTTCTTGTCATTAGTTAAAATAGATAAACAAACCCACCATTTTTTATCAACCAAGAACAAATCATTCCACTTAAGACCGAGATCAATTCGAGAGGATATCGAGAGAAAATTGAACCCCATACAAAAACCATGTATCAAATGGCGCCGCTGCCGGCTCTTCTCGTTAAGATCAAAAGTTTTTTGTGAGAACTTGGATTTTGGGATCCGTTCCCCGTGAACGTTACTTTTTCAAAAATTTTCAAAAAAAAAAAAAAAAAAAAAAAAACAACTAAAAAATATAAAATTTTCAAAAATCCTAAAAATAAAAAAACAATAAAAACCAAAAATATTTTTGCTTTGTTTTTCTTTGTTCGTTCTTTTCCAGGTGTATGCGCACTCGATCCACGTCTTATCAAGAGCCCGAGCCTCTCGATAACTTAGACATGGCTGGTGTACAAAACAACAATAACATACCACCTCCGAACAACAATAATAACAACAACAACCCGCCTTTCAACAACATGAATAACAACAACAATGAGCACCTTCCGGATAATCGACCAATGATTGAATTGCTGCAAGCTCATGTCGATGGCAATACGGATCCAATTGTTATACCACCAATTGCCGCCAACAATTTCGAGCTAAAGTCAGGCTTTATCCAGATGGTATCCGCTCAACCGTTCTTGGGACGCACCATTGATGATCCACACGACCACATCAAGAGATTTCTACAACTCACCAACACGGTCAAATTCAATGGAGTTCCACAAGAAGTGATAAGGTTACAACTTTTTCCCTTTTCTTTAGAGGGACAAGCCCGACATTGGCTTGCTAAGGAACCGCCACAGAGTATTCTCTCGTGGACGGATTTGGAAACAAAGTTTATCAACTACTTTTTTCCACCCTCTCGTACTACCGCTTTGCGGAATGAGATTATAAACTTTGAACAAAAGTACGATGAGTCATTCAGTGAATCTTGGGATCGTTTTAAAGATCTTTTGAGAAAATGCCCACAACATGGTTTTACCAAAGTACATCAAATAAATACTTTTTACAATGGTTTAAGCATGAGTGACCAAGATTCACTGAATAGTGCCTCAGGGGGTAATTTATTGGCTAAGACTTCCAATGCTGCTTGGGATATCATTGAGAACAAATCTCGTGTGCAAACCAAGAGTGTTAGGACCAATGTTGCTAGTGCTAGCACTAATGACAGCGACAAGCGACTTGACAAAATCACCACGCTTCTTGAATCGCTTGTCACCCACACCGTCAGCAACAACAACAGCAACAACGCCAAAAACGCTCAAGTGAACGCTGTCAGCCAACCTTGTGAGATATGCGGTGGTCCTCATTCTTACACAACTTGTACCGCCACACAAGATTACCCTGCTGAGAATGTGAATGCGGCATATGGCACCTATCAACAACCTGCTTATCAAGCTAAACCCCAAGGTGACCGTAACTTGCTTAGCTATCGCAACAACAACTATCTTTCACCACCTGGCTTTCCTCCTACCAACCCAAACCAACAACAAAACCTTAACCGCCCTCCTCAACAACAACAACAACCTCGACAACCATACATCCCACCTCACAAGCAACAACAACCACCTCAACGTAACAATAAAGTCTACCAACAACCTGCTTACCAACCACCTGCATACAATGCTCCTCCTAACCAAACCAACACTGCATTACACCAAGAGGTTGCAACCTACATGAGGACCAATGATGTGATTGTGGGAAATCTCCAAGAGGAAGTGCGCAACTTGAAAGCAGACCTGATGAAACAAGGGAATGATCTGAGAGCTGATATGAAACACACTATGGATAGTCAAACGAATGACTTAAGGAACATGATGGCTAGCTTTTTCCAAGGTAATCAACCCTCTTCTTCGGGTACTCTTCCGAGTAACACCGTTGCGAATCCAATAGGGGAGATGAAAGCAATCACCACTCGAAGTGGCAAAGGTACCAAGGAACCCGAGCTTCCTATACCTCCACCGGTGGTTGTGACTAAGGAGAACGAGTCACCTGCTCCTGTTCCCCATCCTTCTCCTTCCCCAATTTCTCCACCTCCTACTTCTACCCCTCCTCCACCCAAGGATGTGAGTGATCCTATTCTACCAAAGCCTTCCTCTTCTTCCAATATACCTTATCCATCTAGGTTGAGGAAAGAGAAGCTCAAAAGCAAGGACGATATTCAAGTTTCGAACTTCCTTAAAATGTTCAAACAATTGAATTTCAATATCTCCTTCGCTGAGGCTCTCGCTCACATGCCTAAATATGCTAAAATGTTTAAAGATCTTCTGAGCGACAAGGAAAAGCTCCTCGATCTCGCCAACACCCAACTTAATGAGAACTGCTCTGCAGTGCTCTTAAGGAAATTGCCAATCAAGCTTGGTGATCTGGGTCGTTTTCTTATCCCTTGCAATTTCCCGGGAGTAGAGAATTGCATGGCCCTAGCCGATCTAGGTGCCAGTATTAATCTCATGCCTCTAAGTGTTTGGAAGCAATTATCTCTCCCAGAGCTAGTCCCCACCAAAATGACTTTGGAATTGGCCAACCGTACGGTTGCTTATCCAGTGGGGATAGCCGAAGATGTTATTGTAGGAGTCGACAAATTCACCTTCCCTGCTGATTTTGTTGTCGTCGACTACGAGATGGACCCTCGTGTGCCACTTATTGTTGGTCGTCCATTCTTGAGGACCGGTCGCACTCTTATTGATGTTGAAGCCGGAGAGCTTATCATGAGAGTGGGTGACGATAAAGTCGTCTTCAACATGGGAAAGTTGTCTAAACAGCCTTATTCATATGAGAGCGTTAATTGTATTGACGTTCTTGATGAGGCTTGTGAAGAACACTTTAATGATGCTTGCAAAAGTATTCCTACCTCTCTTCCCACTGTTGAGAACGTGTCCTCCATTGATTCATCGTTGTCTCTATTTGGAGATAGTGATTTATTCTGGAACAATCTTGAAGATACCATGGGAGATGCGAATTTAGCTACTAATGATTCTCCTATCGCTGGGGATGACGATATGAATTTCTTTGACAATCTTCTCACCGAAGACAATCCTTCTCCTCCATCTCCCACGGTTATTGCTATCGATGCCACGACTTTGAAAACGCCTCCCGTCGAAAATCCTCCGGATTTAGAACTTAAGGAGTTGCCGCCTCATCTCGAGTATGCGTTCCTTGAAGCAGAGAAGAAGTCACCCGTCATTATCGCTAAGGACTTGCAAGAAGAAGAGAAAACTCGTCTCATCGATGTGCTTAAAGCTCATAAGAAGGCAATTGCTTGGAAAATTTCCGATATCCGCGGAATTGATCCGAACTTTTGTACTCACAAGATTCTCATGGAAGATGACTTTAAACCCACAATCCAGAGCCAAAGAAGGGTTAATCCTAAAATTCATGACGTCATCAAACAAGAGGTTATCAAACTTCTAGATGCCGGCTTGATCTACCCTATTTCGGATTCGCCGTGGGTAAGTCCCGTCCATTGTGTGCCCAAGAAGGGCGGAATAACCGTTGTTCCCAATGAACACAACGAGTTAATTCCCACTCGTCTCGTTACTGGGTGGAGAGTTTGTATTGATTATCGCAAGCTCAATGATGCCACGAGAAAAGACCACTTTCCTCTTCCCTTCATGGATCAAATGCTCGAGCGTCTAGCTGGTAATGATTATTACTGCTTCTTAGATGGCTTCTCCGGGTATTTTCAAATTCCCATCGATCCCAAGGACCAAGAAAAGACCACATTCACTTGTCCCTATGGAACATTTGCTTACAAACGCATGCCTTTTGGTTTATGTAATGCTCCTGGGACATTCCAAAGGTGTATGATGGCGATCTTTCATGACATGGTGGAAGACACTATGGAAGTATTCATGGATGATTTCTCGGTCTATGGCGATTCATTCTCTGCGTGCCTTGCCAATTTGGAACGTATGCTCAAGCGGTGCGAAGACACTCGCCTAGTTCTGAATTGGGAAAAATGCCATTTTATGGTAAAAGAAGGCATCGTCCTAGGACACAAGATCTCGAAAGCCGGTCTTGAAGTAGACCGTGCTAAAGTCGATGTTATCGCTAAGTTGCCTCCACCTTCTACCGTAAAGGGTGTGAGAAGTTTTCTGGGTCATGCGGGCTTCTACCGTCGATTCATCAAAGATTTTTCTCAAATCGCTCGCCCGATGACCCACCTCTTGGAAAAAGATACTCCTTTTATCTTCTCCAAGGAGTGTCTTGAAGCCTTTGACTCACTTAAGGATAAGCTTACTAAGGCACCCGTCTTAGTTACCCCTAATTGGGAGCTGCCTTTTGAGTTGATGTGCGATGCTAGTGATTTTGCTATTGGAGCGGTTCTTGGACAAAGAGTGAACAAACACTTCCAATCAATCCATTACGCTAGCAAGACAATGACAGGGGCACAATTGCATTATACGACAACCGAAAAAGAGCTTTTAGCTGTTGTCTATGCTTTTGAAAAATTCCGCCCCTATCTTGTCCTTTCTACCACCATTGTGTACACCGATCATTCCGCGCTGAAGTACTTGTTGACAAAGCAAGATTCCAAACCAAGACTTCTTCGCTGGGTTTTGCTGCTCCAGGAATTTAAAATCGAAATTCGCGACAAAAAAGGAGCAGAAAACCTAGCCGCGGATCATCTCAGTAGACTTGAGGATCCTTACCAGGGGGATCATCCGAACAAAGAAATCAACGATTCTTTTCCCCTGGAGACCTTAATGTCTATAAACTCGACTGCTGATGAAACCCCGTGGTTTGCGGACATTGCAAACTACTTGGCGGGTGGAATCCTCGTTGACGGGTTAACATCCCAGCAAAAGAAGAAGTTCTTCAAAGACATAAAGACTTACTTCTGGGATGACCCGTATCTTTTCAAACAATGTGCTGACTTGATTATTCGCCGATGTGTTGATGGACCGGCAGCTTTCGAAATCCTTGATGCTTGCCACAAAGGACCCACTGGTGGTCACTTTGGTCCCAACTACACCGCCAAAAAAGTGTTTGATTCAGGATTTTATTGGCCCTCCATTTATCGTGACGCTCACGATATGGTTAAAAAATGTGATGCTTGCCAGAAACAAGGCACGATCACACATAAAGACGAGATGCCTCAGAATTTCATTCAAGAGTGTGAAATCTTTGATGTTTGGGGTATCGACTTTATGGGGCCATTTCCTTCATCTAAAGGAAACAAATACATCCTTGTTGCCGTTGACTACGTCTCCAAGTGGGTTGAAGCCAAAGCTTTACCTACTAATGATGCAAGGGTGGTTTGTAACTTTTTGAAATCGCTGTTCTCTCGATTCGGCGTTCCTCGTGCTATTATCAGCGACCGCGGGACTCATTTTTGCAACGATCAATTTGCAAGAGTCATGGCCAAGTATGGTGTCAATCACCGTCTTTCCACCGCTTATCATCCCCAAACCAATGGGCAAGCCGAGATATCCAACCGTGGATTGAAGCGAATTTTGGAGCGCACTGTGGGAGAGCATCGTGCCGCGTGGGCCGATAAGTTAGATGATGCTCTGTGGGCTTTCCGTACTGCTTACAAGACCCCGATCGGTTGTACACCTTATCGTCTTGTGTACGGGAAAGCATGCCACCTTCCCATCGAGCTGGAGCATAAGGCGCACTGGGCCTTAAAGTGGGCTAACTTCGACATCAACAAAGCCGGTGATCATCGCAAGATTCAACTCAACGAGCTCAATGAACTGAGAAATGAAGCTTATGAGAACTCGCTGATCTACAAAGAGAAGACGAAGATCCTCCATGACGCAAAAATCAAGAACCGAGAGTTCCATATTGGTGATCAAGTCTTACTTTTCAACTCTCGGTTGAAGATCTTCTCTGGCAAGTTGAAGAGCCGCTGGTCTGGTCCATTCACCGTCGCCAACGTCTTTCCGTATGGGACCATTGAGCTTTCTCAGCCAAATGGGCCCAATTTCAAGGTGAATGGCCAGCGTCTGAAGCTGTACTTTGATGAGGACATCTCTCAGGAGATGATTCCATCCCTCACCACGTTCCCCATGAACTAAATTTGGGTCGAGTCAGGCTCGTGACTCGATTATCAAAAACAAGCGCTCCTCGGGAGGCAGCCCGAGTATCTATCTTTTTATGTGTTAACCTCCTAAGTGTAGGGGGACCTGTATACGTGTTTGTATTGGTGTGGTGATGTGATTACAGGGATAAGTGCACTCTTGGAAAATTTGAAGAACCGTGCTCCCGTGTTATCCGAAATCCGGTTCTATCTCTCAACTATCGTGATTCAATCTTCTTCATACTCACATTCGCAATTGATCACTTTAGTCGTCTCTTCCTTAACTCGAGTTAACCAACGTGCACAATGTCATAAGTGTAGGGGAACCTTTTCCCACATGCTTAAACATTGAGGACAATGTTTATCTTAAGTGTAGGGGGGACTTCTATCGAAGTTTTAAGTGGACTTTTCCATGAAAATGCCTTCAATTAACCGGAAAATCATCTTTTTCAACATTTTTCAAATTTTTAATTAACTTTGGCCATTTAGTCGTAATTTTTAAAATTTTTTATCGTTGCTTTCATATGTATATATTCCGCAATAAAGTCAAAAATATTAATAAGTGGTGTAGCTAGTTTAGAAATCTTTGACATATTAGGCCCGTTGCGTTTATTTTGACTCAACCCGAATAGACTTATCTAAGTTTATTCTAGCTAGTATCCTTAACCATGTAGACCTTAATTGGTTTATTAGGCTAAGTGTCCACGAGTCTCATTACTTGAGATTTTAAATTGTGGAGGACGAGAAATGATAGAGTCAATTATAAGTCAGTATTCTTGCGCAAGCTCACTTGGTGTAATTATTTGCCTATTCTCCCATCACTTGCTAATAATTTATCTGCAATAAGTAAGGTCTTACGATTTGAAAAGTTACTTAGCTTCTAGCCCAAGATCGTTTAAAAGTTGCTCGGTAATGACGAGAGTTCATAGCCAAGGCATAACTTATGAAGCGGGGCGCGAAGATTGGCGAGTCCGAAAAGGCCCTAACAAGGCATGAGGATTCAATATTATTGCTGAAGATCCAAAGTGATGTGAAAAGCATTATTCCTAAAGTCAATATGAAGGATCAAGACTCACGACGAAAAGCAATCAACTCCCATAAAGATCATGGAGAAGTCTATCCGAAAAGACCCTAACAAGGTATGAGGATAAATAGATCCAAGTCCGAAAAGGAGGCGGATCGTTGTATCTCAAAATCCCAATTAGAGATTGAAGAAATAATCATGAAGTCGTGGTCAACAAGGTTGGAGTACCCCTCAAAAGTCTCCAAGTGAAGAAACTCTATTATGATGAGAAGACCATTATCTCAAGAACGTCTCTCGAAGATATGAAGTATGAAGTACATGCCAAATATCGGCCCGAGAAAGGTCTCAAATCGTGAACCAAGTTATGCCAAGATATGAACTTTTTGATATCCCGAGAAGCAGTTTTAAAAGATTTTGTCCTTTAGCTAACTATTGATCAAATCGTCCTACTTTGCTTTCAGCCCTAAATAACTATCGAAATAAGTCCAAAAATGCATCTTCATGATCATTCTAAGACAAAAATAAAATATAAGAGATACACCTAGGAATAAGGGAGTCTAAGTATTTAATTAAGCCATGTGTGTAAGTGTTTGAATTGCTAACTTATAATAACAATGATCTCGTTTTTAAGCTTAGTTTGGGGAACGTGAAACTTGGGGGTGATAAATCTTCGCAGCACCGAAGCCCTAATGTAAGTCCTCGATCTCTTTGCAAGTTATTTCCATCCTTTTGTTTGCTTTAAAGTTTTAAATTTCTCCTAGTATTTTTATTTTCGTTTAGTAGTATATTAATAAGGCCAAGGTTGATTGATTATGAGGAAAGTGTAAATGTGCTTTGTCACTAAGCATTGCATGAGGGCATGGAAATGGTTAAGTGTAGGGGATTTGATAAGTGTGAAAACACTCATCCTTTTACCACTTAAATCGGGCTAAAACAAGACCAAAACACGTATTTAATATCATTTGTTTGGAATTATGCGTGGTTTTTGTGTTTATTGTGTTTTCAGAGTCAACCGGATGAATAATGAAGAAAACATGGGATTACACGGGTTTTATCGAGGAAAAAGACTCAAGACGAAGTCTATTGTCCAAGAGATGCAGAAGATTTGAAGTCATTGTGCCTATTTGAAGATTTATCGAAGAATAGAGCCAAAGATGGAAGATTCATATATGTCGAAGAACTCGAGTCTATAAAACAAATGATTATAAGACGAGTTGGAATAATTCACCGACACTTCTCAAATCCAAGTCGACAACGTTTATTTAAAAGACGCATGAAGACTTAAGAAGAAAGAAGAAAAAGAAGCCCAAATCAAAGCCTAATAAAAAGCCCATCACCACCATGTACACGCCTATATAAAGGCCCCTACTTCACAAAAATTGACACTTAGTTTTTTAGTCTTTGAGGTAGTATCTAGTTTTAGAGAGAGAAAGTTTAGAACTTTCTCTCACTAGATTTCATCTTTTTCTCTTTCAAGTTCAAACTTTGTATTACTTTTTCATTAATCAAGTTCAAGTTTTCAAGTTTTAATCTTTAATCTCATCCTTCCTTTCTTTTATTTTTATTGATTTTGGTACAAATCTCGTATGATCCGTGTTGTTCATCTATGATTTGTGCTTAAAAAGTTGTTAACTTTTTATGTTTCCTTAAGTTTTTACATAAATAAGCTTTGAGATCCTTGTTCTTATTGGCTTATTTGATGATTTAGCTTATTTACTTTTTGAAGTTTTTATGAAAAGTTCATATTTTTATTGATTTGATTTAAAAAGTTGCTTAATTTCGGTTTGATAAGTTGATTCTAGTGCTTATTTGATCCGGTTTAGGTGTTAATTCGGGTTAGTTTTGTGATAAGCTCTTAAATATAGCTTATTCACTTGCTTAACCGAATTCCACAATTTTAGGAAGAGGTGCAAACACCCTTTCCGATTGCCCCATTCCGAGCAGGCTTCACATTCCGATTGACCAATCGGAAAAGGGTTGTCCCTTTTCCGATCTGCACCCTTGATTATTCCGATCAGCCTCAAGTTTTAGTATTCCGATTGTGACCAATTTTGGATATTCCGATTGTTTCCGTTTGTTGTATTCCGATTGTGCACCTTTTAGTACATTCCGATTGCCCCACCATTTTTGCATATTCCGATCACCAATTTCCTCCCATATTCCGATCTGCCCATTTCTTAAGTATTCCGATTGATATTCTTTGGCAACATTCCGATCGCTTGACTTCTTGCATATTCCGATCAATTGATCGGAATAACATTCCGATTGCACCATGTTTGGTTATTCCGATTGAGTCACTTTGCTATTCTCCGTTCTTACTTTCTTTTAGTGGTTTCCAATTAAGTTCATATTTTTCACAAAGTTTTCCAAGAGTTAGATTTAATTGAATGTCCATTTATTATAATCTTTAAAGTTTTCAAACATTTAATTTTAAATTCGTCTTTTCACTTTAATCATTTAAGGCTTTAATTTTTCTCTTCGACACTTAATTTCTTGTCATTAGTTAAAATAGATAAACAAACCCACCATTTTTTATCAATCAAGAACAAATCATTCCACTTAAGACCGAGATCAATTCGAGAGGATATCGAGAGAAAATTGAACCCCATACAAAAACCATGTATCAGTCATCATGAGAAGAATCACTCGAGAGAGTATCAGCATCATCAAAATCATCATAAGTTGGCATGTCTGGATACTCTGAAACAAAAGCAGCAGGATCATCTCCATCGGAACTAGAATCATCATCATGGTTATCATAAATTGGTGGAGACTCCTGAATTGGTGGTGGATCCAAATTGGGGAGAGAATCATCAAAATCATCCACATCGTATTGAAAAAGTTAATTGTCATGGAAAGACTCGAAAAGAG
Source organism: Glebionis coronaria (assembly GCA_025667525.1). Classification (NCBI taxonomy): domain Eukaryota; kingdom Viridiplantae; phylum Streptophyta; class Magnoliopsida; order Asterales; family Asteraceae; genus Glebionis; species Glebionis coronaria. The sequence goes on along the minus strand of CM046877.1, from coordinate 208,169,539 downwards.
GATTATCATATACAACAAAGTCATCAAGCTTAAAACTTTCGAAAGTAGGAGTAAGCTCTTCTTGAAGCACATTAATCATTTTCGCGGATTCTTTTCCATTTGTCTTACTAGTAATCTTCCCCATCTTAAAAACTTGAGCATCATTCCCGACCCTTAAGATTAATTCACCTTCGGCAACATCGACTACAGCTTTTCCGGTTTTCAAAATGGCCGTCCAAGTATTAACGGAATATGAGGGTCCATTTCATAATCCACAACAACAAAATCGACCGGAAAAGTGAAGGTACCAACTTTAATAAACACATATTCGGCAATACCAACGGGGTAAGCGAGAGTGCGATTTGCTAGCTCAAGAGTCATCTTTGTCAGTGTAAGTTCGGGTAATGATAGCTTTTTCCAAACACTTAAAGGCATCAAATTTATACTTGCCCCGAGATCAGCTAAGGCAGTAAATTCTTCGATTTTTTTGAAAATGCAAGGCAACACAAAACGACCGGGATCTCCAAGTTTTTCCGGAAGTTCTTTAAGAATAACTACAGAACAATTTTCATTTAAACGTGTGTTGACAAACTCAGCCATCTTTTCCTTTTTGCTAAGCAATTCCTTGAATGCTTTGACAAATTTCGGCATTTGGACAAGTGCTTCAACGAGGCTAATGTTGAAATTCATTTGAGAGATAATCTTTATAAAAGAAGTGACTTGAGCATCCTCTTTAGTAAGCAATTTGCATTTGTCTAACCGAGAAGGATAAGGGATGTTGGGTTTAGGTGGTGTGGGTGTAGCAGGTAAAGGTTGAGATGTTGAAGGTTTAAAGGTGGTTGGTGGGGTTGGTGGAGGGTTTTGATTGGGTACCTCTTCATTAATAGGTGGAGACGGTAATGGAGAACTAGTATTAGGTGTGATAGTAGGAGGGATAAATGGGGGTTGAGGAGGTGTAGATGGAGTAACGGGAGGACGGGTAGAAGGTCCTACTAAGGTTGCTCCACTTCGCGTAGTAATAGCACTCACATTCGCTCTAGGGTTTGTTTCGGTGGTAGAGGGAAGAGCACCTTGGGGACGAAGGGTTTGTAACATTTGAACGAATCTCCTATCCGTGGACTCTTGAATTTGTCTAGTAGATTCTTGCATTGCTTGCATGATTTTCTCATGTTCATTCAACTTTTGCAAAACCAAGTCCATTGGTGGATGAGGTAAATTGAACCCTTGTTGTTGAAAACCTTGGTTTGGGTATTGGTTATAAGGTGGAAAACCTTGAGGATTGAAACATTGGTGTTGAAAACCTTGGTTTTGCATGTGATAGTTACCCTGATTTGCATTTGAGCCCCTCGCATTAACAATTTGTGGAACATTTGCTCGTGGTGGCCCTTGGTTGTTATGGGTGGGTGGTGGTGGTCTTTGCTGAAAACCGGGTGGAGCCAAGTAATTTGTCGAGTTGTAAGACAAGTGATTAACATCGACATTAGGCTTGAAATGAACTCTCTTGATGTTGTTGTAAGCATACACTTCCCCATGAGATTGATCATAAGCTTTATCACAATTAGCATAAGAGTGTGGCCCACCACAAGTTTCACAAGTTATAGCATTGTTGTTTTTAGCATTGTTAATGGCTTGTAAAGCAAGTGCTTCAACAACCGTAGTAAGCTTATCAAGTCTCCTTTCGGTGTCACTAGTGCTAGCACTAGCCACATTAGCCCGAACACTTTTGGTTTTCACTTTAGATTTATTCTCAATAATATCCCATGCGGCATTAGAAGACTTAACCAAAATATTACCCCCCCCCCCCCTGAGGCACTATTTAGTGAATCTTGGTCATTCATGCTTAAACCATTGTAAAAAGTATTAATTTGATGTACTTTTGTAAAACCATGTTGTGGACACTTTCTTAAAAGTTCCTTAAAATGGTCCCAAGATTTACTAAATGTCTCACCGTACTTTTGTTCAAAGTTAATGATTTCATTCCGCAATGCGGTAGTACGTGAGGGTGGGAAAAAGTAGTTAATGAATTTGGTCTCTAAATCCGACCACGTAAGAATACTTTGTGGCGGTTCCTTATCAAGCCAATGTCGGGCTTGTCCCTCTAAGGAGAAAGGAAAAAGTTGCAAGCGAATTACCTCTTGTGAAACCCCATTAAACTTGACCGTATTAGTGAGTTGAAGGAACCTTTTGATATGGTCGTGAGGATCATCAAGTGTACGCCCCAAGAATGGTTGAGCAGAGACCATTTGAATGAAGCCGGATTTGAGCTCAAAGTTGTTGGCTCCAATCTCGGGTATGACAATAGCATCGGTGTTGCCCTCTACGTGCGATTGCAAAAGCTCGATCATTGGTCGATTGTCCATGGTGACAATAGGTTAAGTTTCGACTTCGGCTTGAATTGCTTTCTTCTTAAGAGCACGAGTACGCATACACACCTACAAAAGGAAAAGAAAGATAGACAAGAAATATTTTTAGTTTCTTTATGTTTTTCTATATTTTTGATTTTTGATTTAGGATTTTTGAAAATTTTAATTTTTTAGGATTTTTGAAAATTATAGAGCAAGAAAAATAACGTTCAAAAATGAACGGATCCCAAAATTCAACGCGTCTCTCACAATAAACCGTTAATCTTCACGAAAAGAGCCGGCAGCGGCGCCATTTAATACAAGGTTTTGACCAAGTATAAAAATTCGTTGTTCAACTCTTTTCGAATTGACTATTGGTTAATGTGTGACTCAGTCGTTCTTGGTGGAATATAAAGGAAAAAGGTGGTTATCTATTTTGAACTACAATGAATGAAAATGTCGTTGCGTAAATGGTAAAAGTAAAGTAAAAACAAAAGCGATAAACTAATTAAAACTTAAATAAAAGACTTTGAAAGAAATTAAGTAAATGACGAAAATATAAAAGCTTTAAAAATAAAGGACGAGAAATTAAAACGTAAAAAAAATGAAAACTTGGAAATAAAAACACGTTTAAAATTAAACTAAGACGAACAAGTAAAAATAAAGCTAAGTAAAAATAAGACAAAACAATTAAAATAAAGCTAATTAAAAATGGCGGGAAAAATAAGTTCAAAAATTAAATTTAAGTAAAAACTAATTAATTTTGCAATTATAAAAAAACTGAATTAAATTCGCAATACTAAACAAAGATTTCGCAATGCTGGAAGAGTAAGATTTCGCAATTGAGAAAGTACAATCCCGCAATTGATAGAGCAAATTCCACAATCAAATTATGAAGATTTCGCAATTGGGAGAATATTCAAATTCGCAATTCAGAAACAAAGATTTCGCAATAGTTGCGAAATCAATGATTTCGCAATGCACAACTAGGACAATTCCGCAATTGGTAAATAATGCAAGATTTCGCAATTCTTTGATGACAAGATTTCGCAATAGTTAACAAGCATAATTTCGCAATACACAAGTATTGCGAAATCGAATCAGATTATCCTAAAAACTAGGGAAACGTAAAAGGACGAAAATAAGCACTAAAATCTTAACTTTTAAGGACAATAAGCAAAATAAAACACCAATAAGCTAACTAAAAATCCTAGATTAATGATAAAACTTATAAAAACATCAAAAACAAGTCACGAATATTAAAAAGATTTAAACTTTATGTAAAAATTTGATGAAAAAGATTATGATTAAGATAAAACTAATAAGAAAAGTAGAATGAGATTATCAAAAAGCTTGAATTTAAAAGATTAAAGATTCAAAACAAGATTAAAGATTAAAGCTTTAGAACATGAAATGAAACTAGAGAGAGAAAGAACTTACCTACTCCTAATACATAAAAATAAACTAACTAAAAATTATCTAACTATCTAACCACCCCCTAATGACATATTAGGGGGTATTTATAGGAGGAGTGGAAGTTAGCATGAGTTGCTTCTTTCTTTCTTCTCTCGTCTTTTCGTCTTCTCTTCGACTTTTTCGACTTTGTCTTGGGATTAATTAAACTCGTCTTATAATGTCTTCATTTATTAGACTTGAGTTCTTCGACTTCATTAAACTTCCGTCTTTAGATTTTTCTTCGATAAATCTTCAGAATAGGCCTTGGACTTCCGTTCTTTTTGCACTCTTGATATTTTGACTTCGTCTTTTGTCTTTTTCTTCGATAAAAGCCCGTGAAAGCCCGTGTTTTCTTCCTTTTTCATCTTTTGGTCCTAAAACACAATAAAAACACAAACCACGCATAATTCCGACATTTACGACATAAAATACACGTTTTGGCTTGGTTATTATTATAGTTAAGTGGTAAAAGGATGCGTGTTTTCACACCTATCAACAACCCTGAACTAGAAAAAAACAAAGAATCGATTCCCATTGTCTATGTTGTTGGAAGTAAGCCCGCAAAAGTATCAGGTATGCGACATACTTTTTGTTAATAGTATTTTCAAAACCTTATATCATTATAGTAACACGAAGGAGCTGATCTTGATGCGCGATCAACAGCAAAATTTGACTCAACACCCGTTGATGTAAAAATTTGCAAGCAGTTTTCCTAATTGCTTATATTTGGCGTTATAATTGATTTGCGTTTAGTAATTTCCCTTTCTTTATCAGCGAAAACACTTCACTTTGTTACAATCTTACTTAAAATGCTTAAACTGTTTGAATTTGCAAACTTTATGAGCCATGACTCATGCATTTATTTAGATTTTGCAGGTATGGTGTATAGAACTCCGTCACACACAGATTTGTTACTTCACGTGGACCTCTAAGTTACTGTTTTTTAAATTTTGTGTTACCTTGTGTGTGTATGTGGTATCTATATATAATGTTAATACTTAGGAAGTTCCCTAAAAGTGTTTTATGTGCATCAAGCTAGAAATGGTTTAAGTTGGTCAACAAAAGTTTTGAAAATCAGTATTATCGTCTCCACTTATAAGTGCTTGATCACCGCCACTATAAAATGCCTTAGTTCCCTGACAAGTCGAGGGCTTTTGAAATGTTTAGTAGAAGGCCTACATATTCACATATACTAAAAGGGATTGAAGGTAATTTGTTGCATTAAACTGATTCCATTTAGAGTGGTTGCAGATTTGTGCTACACAATAATATTTAACGACATAGAGTTGGTTACTAGGAGTAATTTTATCCGATAAATTATCCGTAGAACTAAATGGTATCATTTGTAGGAGTAATCATTAACAAGAAAATTTTCTTATAGGTCATTGGGCAATGCTGAAAGCTCATATTGAAATAGAAAGCTCAGAGAGAACCTGACCATTATATGGTATTTGGTTGCTCCTTATTCACTTCTTTCTAAATCTCAATCGCTTAGTTACTTATAGCCAGTCGCCTTCTGGATTTGTAGGAAAACAAGGAAAGCAAACAAATGCCATCCAATCCAACATAAGGCATCAGATATGGATTCCCGACAAGGTTATCGTCTTCATCCAGCTTTTGAGAAATTCTGTCGCTTTTAATAGTCTAAATTTGAATAAGATATCTTTACAACAATGTAGTGTTGATGTGCAATATTGATATTTATGTTACTGGGTCAAACAGGTAAATCGGGAAAATAGTCAAACCAACTATGAGTAAACTGCACATATTCAGCAGGTTATTTCGATAAGTGATTGACATCAGATTAGTTACCTATTACTCTTTTTAATATTTCTAAGTAGAGGTACTTCTATGAAAAGTAGTTAATTTTAAGCTCATTTGAATTAATCAAGTTAACTAGGAACTTGGATAAGCGATCCCAAATATCCTCTTGCAGAGTTGCAGACGGAAACTGTTTAGCACCAACTTGAAAGCATTACAATGAGATAGACACATTTTTGTAGACATATAATGTCGGACATTATTGTATTGTGTTAATTGTTTGTTAATTTATCATACTAATGCTAACATAGATAACCGATATTTCTTTTTTCCTTTTGATGTTGTTTTTACACCACCACTGTGTGCAGCCACTTGCAACAGTTTTCGTGCAAACAGTTGTCGTGCAAGACTCACTGGGCGATGCTCTTTCCACAGGAAGGGAATTGATGGTTTTATCATGTCTAAGTAGAAGATACTATGGGTTTGTTGCTTGCAGAACAAAGAGTTATGTTGTCTTTTAGTTTTCACGATGGCTTATAATCTATGTAATGCTACTATAGTTGTTTGGCTAACGAAGGCCCCCGCAGCGAAGCGCGGGTCTCCAGTTCTTGTTACTTCTGTTTTGCTTATGAACCAAAGTCTATTATAAGTATTAGTCAAATAACAAACAGTTTATTTCGCTTGAAAAAATTAAAAATTATGCCCAAGTTTGTTATCATTGCAGGTCCAACGACGTCTAACACAAGTATTTACAAATAGCCGAGTTTTAGAACAGAATACTTGAAAATTTCAAGTGTGAACATAGTAGATGAGTTCAAATGTGATTAACATAATGTATGTGCATGATTTATATATATTAACAATTGCGTAGTCTTTTTCAATCTTGAATTATCGCTTCTTTTCTTACAACCTTTTGCGAATTAGTGGATAGTCTTTTTTGTAAAAACTGAACGTGTGTGCATGGTGTCTAAATAAAAAACTGGTTTATAATTGAATGAGCCTATGATATGCATCTTATTTTCACTTTATATTCTTAATGTGAGACGACACACTTACCATAACATAAGACATCGTTAATTATATGTCGCTAGGCAATTCTGCCGCTATGCGCGGGTACTCGTCTAGTCACTCGTAATGTTTATTTCAAGTCATGGCATACCATTATTAATTGTATAGTTGGGTCACTATGCTTTTGTAAGTCCATTTGTACAAACTAGGTTATTATACATAACGCACTCTCTCATCGCTTTACCTTCTACACATTTTATATCACCAGCTGCAACTCTTCTTGTTTACCAGCTTTCGCTTTAAACATCAGAGCATTGGCGATGACATTGATTTACTTCATCGACTTAATTTACTTCATCGACTTAAAAGTAAGTCGATGAAGTGAATTAATACCATCGCCAGTGATCTGTTGTAAGTTATAACTGGCATTAATGTGAACTTAAAATTTACGAGGTAAATTTTCTCTTTTCTCTCGATTCGCAAGAGGAAGAAACATAACTATTACATAAATATTTCTTTTTGCATCAATCAACTGCTTTGTTAGAGAGAGCATTTGATTGATGCAAACAGCAATGTTTATGTAATACGGAGTGGTTTTTATTTTGGGTTGGATTGTTGATCCGCATGTATGTTTTCTTAGAAATGTAAACATATGTATATATGCGCATGTTTAAATCAGCTGAAGTTACATATTCAAGTGGTTCTATTCAGTTATTGTTGGTCATTTGTTTTTTCAAGAATTTAGTTGATTATATCTAGTGTGCTAGTCAATACGTCTTTGCAATATTATTATTAAGGTAACTACAATGCTTCATACCCTTCTAGGGATGAAATGCTTTAGTCTATAGGAACGAATGAATGGGATCATTTGTATACAGTTAACTGAAAATAAACTAGGAGTAGCATGTATTCGGAATCGAGCTTTGGCAGTTTGGCCTATACATAGTCGTCCTACTTTTTACCCCTCTTTTGTTGATTACTTCTTCCCTGAATACTCTTGAGTTTACTTATAAGAATTATTATTATCTTCCCCATACTTGAGGCTGAACAATTTAGCCTTGCATTTACATTTCATGGGCCCGTACTCTAGTTTGTTGACCTGCCAAATTAAAGCATAGTAAATTACAATAGAAGCAAATTAGAAAACTTTGGAAGGTAGCTGGTTGCAAGTCCGTATATGCAAGTCTGTATATTCAACAACCATGTTATCGATCTTTCTAGTACTTCATTTATACTTCAGTAATCAGTAAGAAGTGTATTCACATTCTAGTTCTCTGGAAATACCACTTTGCCATGGTTGGATTGTTGATCCGCATGTATGTTTAGAAAAATGAGATATTCTGTTTAGACTGGTTATCAAAAGTACTCCTTGCTGAATAACAACGAACTATGAGATATTCTGTTTAGACTGTAAAGAATTGGTCCTTATATTATACAAAAAAGTTACTAATGTTTGGAAATATGTTCGATTACGTTACTCAGTTAGTCATGTTAAATAGGTTACTGAACTGTTAAAATCATGACACTCCCGTTACTACCTAAGTTGGATACCGGTTGATAGCCGATATCCTTGTCCACGTCACCCTTTGACAAGATTTAACCCCATTATTTCATCTCCCTCAAACAACTGAGGTTCTATAATCCCCTTTTCCACATAAAAAAAACCTTTTCCCAAACACCTATTTTTTGCAAAATAATGTCGGTCCATATATAAAAGTTTACCAACAAATACATTCAAATCTTACACAGTCTGTCTCACTTTCAATTCACTCAAGACAGCCCTAAAGGATTTGAATTTAGATATTATTAATGGAATAATGAAAATTGATCCCCAAACTATGAACCAGGCGCTAATTGTTGCCAAAGCCACATAACTTATTTGTTGTTGTGTGCATCTAGATGGTTATAAACTGGTCACTTATCTTTTTGTTGCTGCATAATTTATTCATAAGATTAACGTCATCTGAACTTGATCGGAGCAGCACGCAAAACTATTATGAATTATGATAATTTTTTGTCTGAGCAAGGCGATGTTAGTGAAGATGGTGTACTAATCCTATTTTTGTAGTACTTTGTTTTACTAGTTTTGCTTTATGTTGAATTAAAACATCGGCTTAAATGTGCTTGTACAAATCAGTCAAAGGCCACGTAGACATTTCATCGGTATCAAGGAGTTAATACATACGGGTAACCAGTGTAACCGGTAACCAAAACTTGAGTAACCTGTTTGTAACGTTTTAAACTTTAGTAACATAATGGAACATTTTAGCAAACTTAAGTAACGTAATCGAACATTTTAGCAAACTTTAGTAACATCTTTGTTTATTAACCATATTATACGTTATTGTGCATGTTTACAAGTCAATGGATATACAGTATATATGACTGGTAGTTTTATGGACTTTAATGCTAAAAATCGTGAAACTCGCTCATGGGATGAGCAGAATGCATTTGTTGATACTATTGTATGTACCTCCTTTAATACCAATTTTGTATAAGATATTGTATCTAGTGTTGGGAATAAAAATAGCTAAGTTGCTGGGACGCTGACAAGAAGACTTTAGGTGCTGACAAGGGTTCATGAGGCGCTGACAGTTGGACGCTGACAAGAGATATTGAAGAGCTGACAAGAAGAAAGTCAACCACTGATAGGATACTTAGTCTACACGTTTTGTATGTTTAGTAAAGATATGTTTAATATTGTGTTTTCTATATTTATCTTTACCTAAAATATTTAATACGTAGACTCTTGTACAAGGCTCCTTAATCAATAAAAGGAGGCCTTTAGGTTTATGTTTGATATATGTTTTAGACTTTCATTGTACGCAAGTTTATCAATCAATCAAAGTGAAAGTTTGGGTTATTCTGTGTTTGTGTGTTCTTGCTCTAAGTGTTAAATTCCGCATAACACTTGGATTGTTTTATAACACAAAGTTTCTCTACGTGTTAATCTTGATTCAATCTCGTTAACACAAAGCTAAATCGATCTAAGTTTGGAATCAACAATTGGTATCAGAGCTTGTTGAGGAACTTTGATCTAAAGAACACGAAACCCTAAAAACCCTAAATCGCCAAAAACCCTAATTATTCAAGAAAACCTAAAAACCAGACAAGATGTCTACTCCAGAGCCAATGACCTCCTCTTCATCAACTCACAACCTAAAAGTCCCCATGCTAGAGCCTGATAACTTTGAGCTGTGGAAGTTCAATTTTGAACAATACCTTCATATTCATGATCACATTCTCTAGGAAATTATTGAATTTGGAAACTCATTCAATAAAGCTGCAAGGATTGCTGCTACTATTGCAGCAAGATCAGTTACTGGTTCAACTGAGGAAGATCGAAAAGAAAGACCTACAGATGGGAGAGCTGTCTCAACTGAGGATATTGCAAAGAGAAGGAATGACGTGAAAACTTTGAGCCTTCTCAAACTTTCTCTGGGTCCAAACAATCAACACAAGTATAAAAGTTTTGAGTCTGCTAAAGAACTTTGGGAATCTCTTCAAATCAGCTATGGTGGCAATGAAGACACTACCAAAGAAAAGAGGAAACAACTTTTGCATGAATATGTTGTGATTAAAGCTCATCCTAATGAGAAGCTGAGTGAGGTTAGAAGAAGACTTCTAGACATCGCTATCAAGTTGACTTTCATGGCAATAGAACATGATGATGCTGATATCATTGCTACTTTTCTTAGAAGCCTTGGTGATGAGTGGAAAATTGAGGTTAGATCAATAATGGCTACCAATGCTCATAAAAGCTCTACCTTTGATGACATCTACAATAAGTTGAAGCTAGTAGAAAGTGAGATCTTACCAAGCTGTAGAAACTAGAAGGGGGGGTTGAATAGTTTCTAGTTAGTTTTCAAAACATTTCGGCTTAATCCACTGTACGCGGTTCCTTATGTGTACCCGCGGTTCCTAATCAATAAAGTACCGCCGGTCCATTTATGGAACCGCCGACAGTGGACAAAACTGTTTATTACATGTTTAAACTTTGACAATCCTTTGTATCAAATTCTCGATCAAGCTTGACTAGATATGAGATGTGTTTGATTGAAAGATAAATACTACAAGTAAGTAAACACACAAACACATCAAATCAAGAGTACATCAAGCAATAGTCTAAACACTAAGCACACACGTACTAAGCATAAGCTTTTCTACAACTAGGATGTTTAGACTAAGTGATGTACACTTGACCATAATCTAAACACGAAGCACACACGTACTAAGCCATAGCTTTTCTGCAACTTAGATGTTTAGATTATGAGATGCACACAACACACAACACAAGTATGCAACTATAATACATCTACAAAGGTAAAGACATAAATGTAAAGGAAAGTACCGACACGATAATTTATAGTAGTTCGGTCACGAAGCTCCTCTTCGCCCTACTCCACTCCTCGAGTACACCTTACTCGAGAGTTACTTCACTAGTCAACAAACTCCTTAAGGTGGAGAAACCATACACAACGTCGCTTATCCAATTTCCGACTCTAAGCTAAAAGTCGAGTCCTAATCTTAGGTAGGACCAATCTACACAACGTCGCCCACTTCACCATTTTACGACACAAGGCTAGATGTCGAGTTCTAATCGAAAGATAGAACCAATCTTCACGACTCTTCACTTTGAAGCTAAGTGAGAACTACACTAGACACAACTACATCACTTTATAGTATAGTGAGAACTCACAAGACACAACCACATCACTTTATAGTTTAGTGAGAACTCACAACTCTTCACAACTACACAACTTTTCACCCTAGTTATGTTTTATGGCCCAACATAACAAACCTTGTGTTTTATGGCCTAAACACATAAACCATATAGGTCTAAGTACTTACCACTTAGATCTATGACTCTAACACTATATCCAAGTATTAACAAACTTGGATCTACACAACTAACACCTAATCCAAGGATACCCATCACTTGGATCTTCTACCCATACAAACACATCCAAGTGAACCCAACTCTTGGATCTTCTACATATACATAGTAGGAAGACTAAAAACATAACTTAGATCTACATAAGGAGAGATCTTCATCATGTAGTGAACCCAACACATCATGGTATTGATAGTGTTCTTCTCTTTGCACTTGAGAGGATGAGGAGATTGAGGATAGAATCACATCTTAAACAAGATTAAATAAAACTAACTAATCAAGGATCTAAGATGGTTTTGAAAGAAACTGTGCAAAAAGGGTTGAAAGAAAACCTAGAAATGATCCACTATTTATAGGACAACATTGCAACGGTCAAAAACACCCGCGGTTCCTTATCTCTACCCGCGGTACCTTATCAATAAGGAACCGCGGGTTCCTTTAAGGAACCTCCGCGTCGGAGTCCGTGAAAATTTGTCCTTTAGTGGGGATATGCCATCTGGGGTAGTTTATACCCTCAAAGGATATTCCTTTAGCATATGGAATATGCCAAATTCAAATTTCCATTTTCTTTTTAATAAAACATTTTCTTAAAAATAAAGTTAATTAAAATATTTTGTCACATTTGATTAAAATGTGAGTTTTAAGAAAATATTAATCCTTGATCACTTAGTTAGGTTAATGACATGTTTGTACATACCTTGAGTGATTCATGCCGAATGCGGTCTTGGAGGTGTCGAGAGAAGTATACAAATGTATTCTTGAGTGATTACGAGTACCTTAACATTTTACATAATGTACTACGAATTATACGTTTGTCATCAACAAAACACAAAGAGATTATATCGACAAAGCATCATAATGTTTGCACTAACATAAGCCATGGAAGTAAGTCAACACCTGGGAACATGGCTTTCCTCTCACATAGTGGTGCTCAAACCAGTGAAAGAGAAGTACATGTGCATCTTGTTACTGGATCCATTTATGTTAGCGGTGGATCAACCTTTGCCAGCGCCTCTCATTCTGACGCTGACACATATTATGTTGAATCACCAAAGCTTCAACCTGCTGGTATTGATTTGGACATAGTTTGTGCATACATTGCTCAGTTCTCAAATGGTTCCTTGATTACCTATGAGGACCTTGAGCAAATCAGTGATGAGAATTTAGAAGAGATGGATATTAAATGGTCTATGGCACTTGCAAGTTTGAGAGCCAACAGGTAGAATAGGAGATTTGGAAGGAAGATGTCCTTTAATGCTAAATACACTGCTGGGTTTGATAAATCCAAGGTTGAGTGTTAAAAATGCCATAGAATGGGTCTCTTTGCCAGGGAATGCAGATCTCTAAAGAATGATGATGCTGGAAGGAAGGCAAGACAAGTTGTTCCTATTGTGGACACTGAGCCAAAAGCTATGGTTGCCATGCAAGGTATTGATGGCATTGGATGGGACTGGAGCTTTATGGCAAAAGATGTGAAAGAGAATCAAGCCTTGATTGCTGAGAAGGAAGAAGAAGAGCATGTTCACTTTGCTCTCATGGCCAACTCCTCGCCATCATCAGATAATGAGGTATATGATGATGCTTTTTGTAGTAAAGGCTATCGATTAAACACTGATAAGCTTAACAAATAAAACCTTAAGTTAAATCAGATGTGTTTGATGTAAGATGTACGCTTGATAGTTATACAATGGCTCTTACACAGACTGAAAATACTGTTGTAGAATATAAGAAAATGGAAGTTGACCTAAAAGATAAAATTAATGTTTTGACTCATGATCTTAACGTTAGTATTGAGCTTAGGGATATTCTGATGAGAACCAAAGATGAGGTTCAACAAAAACTAGATGAGGCCATTAAAGATAAAGAGAATGTAGGGCTTAAGATTCAAAAGTTTGATAAAGCCACACAAACCCTAGAAAAATGTGTGAGTGAACAAAGAGACTCTAGGGACATGTCTGGGATTGGGTTAAAGGAATATGTTGTTGTTCCACCACCTACTGGGAATTTCTATGGGGTCCATAGAAAAGATCTCTCTTGGACTGGTATACCAGAACTCCAAGAAGAGGAATTTATTCCTCCACCTAGAGTTCTTTCCCCAGTTGAGGAATATCAATAAAAGGTAATTGACCTAGAAGAGTGGAAGAAGGCTAATCCCACTTTGTTTGTTAAAGGTGGGATGCTTAGTGAAAGCCCTTTTGTGCCAACACCATTGAGAGTCCAGTTGTATCTACACCTATAACTATGACCAATCCCATCACTGGAAAACCTGTTGACTTTAGCTCCACAAGAAAACCTAGTGTTAAAACTGCTGAGATGTATAGAAAACCTAGGTCACCCCAAAGTCAAGCTAGTGTTAATAGGACAGGCTTCTTTCAGTCTAGACCAAAAGTTATGTCTAGGAAGGCCTGTTACACATGTGGGAGTTTCTCACATTTGTCCTACAAGTGTGTCAGTGGTCTTAAATCACACGCTGACAATAGGTCAACCTTGATCAACCTTAAACCTAATGTCCAAACTAGCTTACATGCCCTCAAACCAGCTCCTTACTTCTCTAGAGGAGCTGATATTCATGGACAAAGGCCTTTTCAAAAGACCAACACTTGGTCAAACAGACAATGGGTTCCTGTAGCAAACCCTAGTTTTGGCGCTGACAGGAACAAATCTAGCGCTGACAGGTATAATCATGACGCTGACAGGAACAAAATGCACACTGACAGCTCAAAGTTTGGTATGAAAATGCCACAATTGGTTGCTGTTAGACCATATGTTAGACCAACCAATGGAAGGTATTTGAAACCTAAGGGACAAGGGTCTAAAGCTTCATCCATTTTGACATGGAGACCTAAACAGGAACAAAACCCTAACTTTAATGGTTTTTCTATGACATGCAACAGGTTTAAATATCTTGAAAAAGTTATTACTAAACCAATTGGTTCAAACTGGTTGTTTAGGGCACAAAGGGATGAGCAAGGGGTTGTTACAAGGCATAAGTCAGTTCTTGTTGAACAACCACATGAATCCAAGTCTGCAAAGGCTTGGGTTCCCGAAGAGAACTAATATGTTTTCTTTATGTGCAGGGCATTCAAAAGCAGGTCAATGATTTTGGATACTGGGATAGTGGATGCTCTAGGCACATGACGGGGAAAGAGGATTACTTGTCAAATTTTGTCAAATTTTATCCCCATAAAGAATGGTGACAAGGTGTACTTTGGTGGTGGCCATGGCAATATTTCTGGCAAAGGCACACTTATCACCAACAATCTTCGTTTTGAAGATGTTTTTCTGGTAAAAGTACTTGACTATAATCTGTTTAGTGTGTCACAAGTTTGTGAAAACAAAAATAAAGTTCTTTTCACTAATACTGAATGCTTAGTGTTGAGCAAGGATTTTAAGATCCCTGATGAGAAGTTTATAGATTATAGAACACCTAGGCATAAGGACATCTATAATGTTAACTTAAAAGGAATTAAGATGAACAAAAATCTGTCATGTCTTTATGCTAAAGCTTCAGATGATGAAAGTAATCTATGGCACAGAAGGTTAGGGCATATTAACTTTAAGAACATTAATAGACTTGTGAGACATGATTTAGTTGAAGGATTTCCCTCAAAGGCTTTCCACAATGATCATAATTGTGTTGCATGTCTTAAAGGCAAACAGCATAAGGTCTCCTTTAAGTCTAAAAGTGTGCACTCTAGTTCTAAACCACTTCATTTGCTTCACATGGACCTGTTTGGTCCTACTAATATAGAAAGCTTAAATGGTAAATCCTATTGTTTTGTCATTGTTGATGATTTATCTAGATTTACTTGGACTTTCTTTTTAGCAATGAAAAGTGACACTGCCCAGACTTTGATTAACTTTATTGCCCAAATTGAAAAGAAAACAAGGTATTCAGTTAACATACTTAGAAGTGATAATCATGGTGAATTTAGGAAAGACGTGTTGGATACCTTCTGCGTTAGTAAAGGGATTTCTAGAGAGTTCAGTATAGCTAGAACTCCACAACAAAATGGTGTAGCTGAGAGAAGGAATAGAACACTTATTGAAGCAGCTAGAACCATGTTAGTAGATGCTAAGTTTCCCATTGCTTTTTGGGCTGAGGCTGTAAACACAGCTTGCTATGTTCAAATAGGGCCTTGGTCAACAAAATCCACAATAAGACACCTTATGAACTATTTTGGAATAGAAAGCCTAAGATAGACTTTCTTAAACCATTTGGATGTAATGTAGTGATATTAGATACTAGTGATACCTTAGGTAAGTTTAGTCCAAAAGGTGATGAAGGATATTGTGTGGGTTATTCTACAAATAGCAAGGGATACAGGGTTTACCATAAGAAAGAGAGACGCATTCTTGAAAGAGTGCATGTTAGGTTTTTAGAAAGTAAACCTAGTGATCCTAAAAATGGCCCAGATTGGCTGTTTTACTTGGAACCATTGTCTTTGACCTTAAATTATATGCCTATCACTAATCCAAACATTGTGGGAAAGGATCCAAATTTTGTGGAAGAATCTGTCTTTGTTGATGAAAATGCAGGTTCAAATGTCAAGGATGTTCCAGGATCATCAATAGATGAGCACACTCCACTCTTTAACTATTACACCATGCCAATATAGAGTAATGAGTTCGTCCAAGCATCTACTGCTACAAGGGAAGAGGAGAAAAAGATTCAAGAAGAGCAAGTCAGTGACGCTGACAAACCAGAATCAAACGTTAACAGCCAGAATAGGGACGCTGACAGGTCTAATTCAAACGCTGACAGGCCTATACCAGACGCTAACAGGAATATACCAGCCGCTGAGAGCTTACCTTCCTCTTATTCCAAAGCAGTTTTTGAATAAGGTGATGATATCACACCCAATGAAGGTGTCAGTGTTACTCTCTCAGACACTGACAATGGTTCTCCTGGCTCAAGTGGGTTTGATAGTGGTGATGATTGGGACAATGGGATCTTACATCCTACTATTTCTCATTCCACATTGTTTGGAGAGGGGAATTCTACTAGATTGGCAAAGAAGCATTCTACATCTCAAGTGATTAGATCTCTTTCATCACCAGTTCAAACAAGGAGACAGATTGAGAAGAGCTCAAATTCAGGCTTTATTGCTAATATTCATAAGAAGGAAGATACCCCTCTTATGTAGGCATGTTTATTTGCTTGTTTTCTGTCACAACAGGAACCCAAGAAGATTTTTGATGCTCTTAAGGAACCAAGCTGGGTTGAAGCAATGCAGGATGAGCTTCATCAGTTTGCTATTCAAGATGTATGGGAGCTAGTGGATTGTCGAAGGTATGTCAGGCCAATTGGGACACGTTGGGTTCTTAGGAACAAGAAGGATGAGAGAGGGATTGTGGTCAGAAACAAGACACGTTTAGTTGCTCAAGGCTATACACAAGAAGAAGGAATAGACTATGAATAGGTTTTTGCACCTGTTGCAAGGATTGAAGCAATAAGGATTTCCTAGCCTATGCTTCTTGCATGGGTTTCACTATTTATCAAATGGATGTGAAGAGTGCTTTCTTATATGGCACAATTGCAGAGGAGGTGTATGTAATGCAACCTCCTGGTTTTGAAGATTCAGAGCATCCAAACAAAGTGTATAGAGTCAAGAAAGCAATGTATGGACTTCATCATGCCCCAAGAGCATGGTATGGTACTTTGTCCACTTATTTGGTGGAAATGGCTTTAAGAGGGGCACCATAGATCATACTTTGTTTACCAAGAAGGAAGGTAAAGATTTTCTTTTTGTTCAGGTCTATGTGGATGATATTATGGTTCATCAAATCTAAAGATGAGTGAAGACTTTTCCAAACTCATGAAAGACAAATTCAAGATGAGTGCAATGGGAGAGATGAACTTCCTTCTAGGGTTACAAGTTCAACAGAAAGAAGATGGTATATTTATCTCTCAAGACAAGTATGTAGCAGAAATCTTGGAGAAGTTTGGTTTATATCCACATGAAGCATGGGCTAGCACACCCATGGATAGGGAACACCCTTAGGGAAAGATTGGAGATGGAAAAGATGTGGATGTCGGGCATTATAGATCCATGATTAGATCCTTGATGTATCTTACAGCTTCTAGGCCTGACATCATGTTTGTTGTATGTGCATGTGCACGTCATCAAGTGAATCCTAAGGAGTGTCATCTTCATGTTGTTAAATGGATCTTTAGATACCTTAGGTGTTATCCTTCTTTGGGATTATGGTATCCTAAAGATTCTCTATTGGAGCTTATTGGTTATTCAGATAGTGATTATGGAGGTGACAAGTTTGATAGAAAATCCACAACTGGTGGATGTCAATTCCTTGGGAGCAGGTTGATATCTTGGCAATGCAAGAAACAAACAGTGGTGGCTAATTCTACAACTGAAGCTGAATATGTTGCTGTAGTTGCATGTTGTGGACAAGTGTTATGGATTCAGAACCAACTGTTAGATTATGGGTATAATTTTATGCATACCAAGATTTTTGTAGACAATAATAGTACTTTATGCATTATTAAGAATCATGTGTATCATTCTAAAACAAAACACATAGAAATTAGACATCATTTTATAAGAGATTGTTTTGAAAAAGGTTTAATACAACCAGATAGGGATGACACAGAAGAAAATGTGGCAGATTTGTTAACTAAAACTTTTGATGCTGGGAGATTTCAATACTTGGTAACAGGTATTAGAATGATCAATCTTACTTAAATGTGTTTTTGAAATTATTGTAAAAGTATGTACAGGATATGCACTGTTATTGGTCTTTGTAAAAGTGTTAGGTTCTTCCACTCTTATTTTCTGACGCTGACAGAGTTTGTTGAGACGCTGACAAGTGTTAAGATGGACGCTGACAAGTGTTTGTTAAGACGCTGACAAAGTGTTTGGACAGACGTTGACAAGTGTTTATTGAGACGCTGATAAGTGTCAAAATGGACGCTGACAGCAACATGTTAGTTTTTGTGGTTTTCATCTAATCATGCAGGCAATATGGGCATTGTACAATTAGATACAGAGTTGCTCATGGATTCTTTGAGCTTCAAGTACTGTGTCAAAGGTTTATTTATGATGGTTGGAATGTTTACATTCCTATCTTGAAATAAAAATTTGTCATATACATATTATGTTGCAACTATGTTCATCCTAATTTAAGGGGAGGTTTAGGATACCTTTAGGAACTTGAGAATGCTCTTATCACAATTTTAGATTGTGTCCACAGGTGAGTGGGGGTTAGAAATAGTGAATAATTTCTCTTTATGAGATTGTTGGAATTTCTAAACCTTGAGGCACTGTAGCATGCAAAGTTTTATATTTTTGTATGCTGCTAAGACTTTTTGACCTAGAATTGGGATTGGTCGGTTGGGAGACTTGGGGTAAAATTTTAATTAGGTTTACCTGGGAGTTACAAAGAGTTTATATGAGATTTCTTCATTCTTAAGGATTGTGTTTAGCAAGGGGCACTTAAGGACAATTATGTCTATCTTGTTTATGCGAGTGTGCATGATTGGGCAGTGCTTGCCAAAATTCAGTACTTTTCAGAATGATAGTTATCTTCAATAGGGTAAACTTCTTTGTTAAGGTCTTTTTATTTTTCTCTTTATTTTATTTTTGGCCACTGACATAGTTTACTCCAAACGCTGATAAGACCAATTTTGGACGCTGACATGGCAAATTTTACACGCTGACAGGATATAGCCGTTACACTGACAATCAATTTTTGACCGTTGAAAACCATTGGGGTCCACCCAGTTGTTATTTTTGACGAAAATTTGGGCCGTAATTTTAGCAACTTGGTAAACCTTTTATTAATGCAAAGATAAGTTACATATTTTTAAGATTTACATCGTTACTTTTTGAATATCTTTGCCTTCTTTTTCAACCAATAGTGTGCTAGTTTCTTTCTTATAAATACGGCTCATATTGTTTTAGCAGGGTAACAACTATTCTTGTCTAGAAAAACCTTTCCAACCTTCCTACTTTCATTGTTAACCATTCACAATTTTCACATAAATTTTCAATGGCACCAAAGTTCAAACCAGATGGAGTGGAGTTGGGATTCAGGAGCCAACACAACATGGTGGCGCATTTGGAGGCTGACACTAGGCTTCATCCTCAATATACTGAGATGATTGCTTATTTGAATGCTTCTCCTTTAAGGTATGCTCTTACACACACTCCACTTGTCCCTATCACACACATCAAGCAGTTTTGGAACACTGTCCGTTCCAGAACAGTTGTTGGAGTGATTACATTGTATGCTACTGTGCATGGGGCTGAATGGGTTGTTACTGAAGCTTTGGTTCGCCAAGCTTTGCATCTTAATGATGCTGGTGATATAACAACCCTTCCCTTGCCAGAGCTATAGTTAGGACTTCGAGAGTTGGGGTATGATTTGCCCCCAGTTGGGCAATTAAACAAATATTCCAAACAACAATTTCCCCCCAACTGGAAGTTCCTCATTCATGTCATCCTTCAATGTTTGAGTCTCAAATGCTCTTCATTCAATGAATCAACCGATCTATCGGGAGTGCCATTGTTTGTATTGCAAGGGGGCAAAATTATAATTTTTCAAAGATGATTTTTGATGGCATGTTACACAACAAGGGTGCCAAGATGACTCTTGCGTACCCTGGATTTTTGCAAATGGTTTTTAAACTACAAAGGTATTGTACCAGAGACCATGACCATTTTTATAAGGTCCCTGACCAAAAGAAAACTAATTTTAGCAACATGAATTCAGCACCCTATCGCGACTTTCCTCTTACCCCTGCCATACATGTTGTCATTCAGGCAGCTGCAATCCCTCCTCCACCACCACCACCTGCTCATGACCCTATGCCAGAACAACCACCATCACCACAAAACATGAACCTTGACCCACCATCACCAAACGCTGACACTTCCAATCCAAACGCTGACACATCTAATCTCAACGCTCACACCAACGCTGACACCTCCAATCTTGACGCTGACACCATACATCCAAAAACCCAAACACCCCTTAATTCTTCCTCTTCTAAACCCTATGATTTTAGGTTTCAAAAACACCAACGGACTACTAGAGTGTTCTCCTCTAGTGGTCCTATCCATGTAGCAGAGAGAACCACCACCACAAGTGTGGTTGGTGCTATGGGTGAGGTTGGGACTAGTGGTACTCGCTTAGATGCAGGCCACATCAGTCCCAACATCATTAAGTCCACACCCATGCCCTATGAATCTCTTATGGGAGGGACACTTCCCATACTAGAGGAGGGCAGTCTGGAACCTTTATAGCTATGAATTGACGATGGTTTGTATGCACTTGCAAAAGCAAAATGCAGACCTTGTACAGGTTGTAAATGCACAGGGCCTTGAACTCAAGGAATTGAGGGAGAGGATTGTTGTTTTAGAGACTGCCAATACAAGGAGGAGGCAGGCTAGATTCCTTTCTTCAAGGGAGGATTCTTACAAAGGGGAGGATGAGCCATTCAATGCTAGTGACAAGGGTTCCCATGAGAAAGACTCACAAGAAGGTGAAGGTGCTTCTTTTAGAGTTAGTTTGGATGTAGCTGAAGCCCTTACAGGTTTGAAGGAGCAACCAGGTTTTGATACTTCATTGATTACTCCTACCAAGATATTATTTGTGGAAATGATGAATCAAGTCACAGAGTCAGCCGCTGACAAGAGTAAATCAGACGCTGATAGGAGCAAATCAAGCGCTGACATTCAGGTTTTGGACGCTAACAGACCTACAGATATGGTTGGTGTATCCCAGTCATCAGCTATCAACAAGGATGTGATTCCACAGGTACCAACTTCTTTACCTTCTATTTATGCATTGGATAAAGGTAAAGGAATTATGGTAGAGGTAGAGGTACCCAAGAATGCAGCCCATATACACTTTGATTCAATTTTGGCTACAAAACTTGTGGAAAAGGAGAATAAGAAGACTGCTATTGAGTTACAGATTATGACTTCTGAAAGTGATAAGGAAGGCAGTGATGATGAGAGTTCAGATTCAAGTGTGATGATACTTGAAGAGCCTGAAAGGCTAGAGTATGGGGAGGAGTTGGGTTTGGAGAAGCTTAGAGAGTTGAAGATGAAATTTGATCTAACAATACCCAAAGTTGCTGAAATTTTCTTTAGGTATGAATATGAAGTCTTAAGTGATCCAAAGGTGTCCATGTCTGAGAAAATTTGGTGTCTTGAAGGGCTTTTGAGAATGCAGGCTGATATTAAGGTATGGGAGAAGAATAAGGCAAGCAATATCAAACTGGAGAACAAGAGAATAAGAAGAGAGTTACAACTTGCTGTTAAGGAACCATCAGATTGGATGGACCTATAAGAAGCTCAAAGCTCTTAGTTTTGCTCAATTGGAATAGTTTGCTTATCCAATTTGGGACTCTCTATGTAAGGATAGAACATTTGAGCTACTCTCCAAGGAAAGGAAAGAAGAAATAGAGGAACAAATGAGGATAAAGAAGGCATCCATTGTTCCTAGGCCAGTGAAGCAGGGCTTGCATAATGAATTTCCAAAGCTTGATCCATTGAATCCAATTGAGGATGCTTTAAGAAAAATGATGAACCTTTCACCAGTGGAGGCCTCTGATGTGGAAGAAGTGTTACCTCTTGACTTTAAGAACCCCATTATCAAATATGAAGAAGATGCAAGTGGTTTTTGGGTGATCACTAGGGCTGGTGAGAAGGTACACATTTTTACTTCTTTTATTTCTATGTTTGCAAGTTTTGATAGAGAAGACTTGGTCGACTCGTGGAAGTTGATGAAGGCCAAGTATGGGGCTGAAGAACCTACTTCAGTCAATGGAATAAATATTTGGTCCACATTTAAGAGAATGGTTGAGCCAAATGATGCTGATCTAATTTGGAAGGATCTGGATGCTATCAGTGGAATGTCATGGCGTATTTACTCAGCTGCTGGTGTATATCATCTTTGTACATCCAAGTTTTCAGAATATCTTTTGGTGGATGCTGGATACCCTATGTCACAAGAGGTTTTGAAGTTGATGAAATCCACACCATTGGAGGTTGATTATTCCAGTAATGTTAGTAAGGATTTACTTAGGTTTATTTATTCCATGATCAAGAAAGAATATTAGTTTGTAAGAATCCTCCTTGTATTTTGTTTTTATTTTGAAACTTGATTACTAGAGTATATATCAAGTTTAGGGGAGGATTGTTGGGAATAAAATAGCTAAGTTGCTGGGACGCTGACAAGAAGACTTTAGGCGCTGACAAGGGTTAATGAGGCGCTGACAGCTGAACGCTGACAAGAGATATTGAAGCGCTGACAAGAAGAAAGTCAACCACGGATAGGATACTTAGTCAACACATTTTGTATGTTTAGTAAAGATATGTTTAATATTGTGTTTTCTATATTTATCTTTACCTAAAATAGTTTATACGTAAACTCTTGTACAAGGCTCCTTAATCTATAAAAGGAGGCCTTTAGGTTTATGTTTGATATATGTTTTACACTTTCATTGTACGCAAGTTTATCAATCAATCAAAGTGAAAGTTTGGGTTATTATGTGTTTGTGTGTTCTTGCTCTAAGTGTTAAACTCCGCATAACACTTGGATTGTTTCCTAACACAAAGTTTCTCTACGTGTTAATCTTGATTCAATCTCGTTAACACAAAGCTAAATCGATCTAAGTTTGGGATCAACATCTAGTACTAATTTAACGACATATATGCTCATTGCTAAGTGATCCTACTTCATTTTTGTATTTCAGGAATATATTGCCAGCATTGATGATTGGAGAGGACAAGAGGACAAGTACCTTTTTTTTTTACTTTTACTCATATCTTCCCAGTTTATGAAACTGCCTCATAAACATATATAGTAGATTTTTATATGGTGCCTTTGGTTTTGCATGGTATTTCACTCGATTTCTTCATGATTTGATAGCAACATTTGACTTGACGCGTATTTTTGTGAAAAGTTGACTCTGCCAAATATCAGATTCCTTAGAAGAAAATAAAGGAATCTTGTATATCAAAATAAATATAATTGATCGATAATAATTAATATTGTTGATGTGTTTTGTGTTCAGGGGTTGCTATACAAATATGTTACTAAACTTCCAATAAAATGCGCCTAAGGTAACAAACTTTCGTTTTGTTCATTTGGGTTACTCAACTTATGATACATGATACTTTGGGATCACTGAAATTATAGAAATATATGTTCACATCTCTGAACTTGTAAAAAACAATATTTATGTTACTTAAGTATCCAAAAATAGTCTCAGTAACCTTGAAATATGGGAATAATCTAAATTACAAATGTGACCCAAATGAACAAAATGAAAGTTCGTTACCGTAGGCTCACGTTTTTTGAAAGTTAGTGAGGTATTTTTATATTAACCTTACGGAAAAATATCTAATCTTATTTAGAGAAGTTTTTGAAAAAAAGATGCAATGTTCCTTACGACGTCGTCCCAGAAAAGAGAATGTTGGGAAAAATTTACGGGACACTCAAGTAAAATTTAGTTGTTGTGTTACTCTTGGTTTTTGACACTCAAACCGAAATCGTGTTATAATGGATATGTTCTTTGGTGTCTTGTTGACATGGAAATAACTCTGCGTTTATGCCTTAAAAGTTCTATTAATTTTAACATGATATCGTTTACCTTATAGTGGTTTTGCATTGTTCTTTTCATATTGCAACAAATTTGTATTGGAAGCTAGCAGTAATTTATGTCGCATGATGCTTGTGTCAAATGAGTTTTAACATTTTTTTGGTGTTGATTGGCAGCTCTGATCTGCGTTTGGATATAGCTCTTCAACAACAAGAATTTGAGCAACAGTGGCAGCAGCAGCAGCAGCATCCACAACGCGTGCTACAGCCATACACCAGCAGAGACCCAGGTCTTGTTACAGGTTCACAGGTAAGCTATGTAATTTCTGATGAATATATCTCTTTCTTTTTCACTGCTAGTCCTCTAGTATGGCGTAGGCATCTTCATTGTCCCCTATTTCACTGTAATGTGTTAAGCAGGCCAAACAGACACTAATTAAGCCAAATGTCCAGATATTCATTTAGCCAGATATAATGCGAATAACATTTTATATAAAACAGTCTATTTTGAATAGACAAATTCGGAAGTATCATCCAACTATATAAGAAAAGAAAACCCATTTTAGCATAAAGTCGATTCAAATTATTTCCGTTTCTCTAGTAAGTAGTATATGGCATCGACACAATATCCTTGTAACAAATAATCAAACACTTGGCAGTCAGCACTTCAGCTTTGATCATTAGTACACTAAACTACACTAAGACAGTGATTTTTATCCAAATTATTTCCATTTCTCTAGTAAGTAGTATATGGCATCGACACAAGATCCTTGTAACAAATAATCAAACACTTGGCAGTCAGCACTTCAGCTTTGATTATTAGTACACTAAACTACACTAAGACAATGATTTTGATCCAAATTATTTCCATTTCTCTAGTAGTACATGGCATCGACACAAGATCCTTGTACTTGTCATTATTGAGGATTAATATTTAAGATATGTAACAAATAATCAAACACTTGGCAGTCAGCACTTCAGCTTTGATCATTAGTACACTAAACTATATTAAGACATGGTCCACATAATTTCGCGGTTATTCTCTTGAGTAGCATTTTAGATATTTATTGTGACCACTTAAGTTAATAGTTTGTATGGACGTTATTTTTAAAGTTTAATAGTTTGTATGGACGTTATTTTGCATATTTGTTATTTCTAAATGTTTATTTACATATATCATACCAGTTTATGCATTTCTCTAGATAGTAAGTCAAATTAAATACATGTATTTATTTAAACAGTAGGTTCTCCTCATTCGGAATGTGCAACCCTTGAGGCCTATGAACTCATTTTCTTCATCCAGGCATATCATAAAAAGATTATGTAATGTGAGAATCTCGTTCATCATGCACATTAACTGGTGGGTTTCTTGTAAATGTTTACAGTGTAGCTTCGACTTAGTTTAACTCCCAAAACGTCTCGTATTTTTTCTTTCTGTTTCTGTAAATGAAATAGTACTCGCTCGTACTTGGATTTTACCCAAATTGTCATAGCTTCTTACTTTTAATCACCAGTGATTCATGTGAATAGCCGAATATAACTTGCAGTTTACATATCATTAAGTTTCATAAAAGATGGTTGAAATTTTCATGGTGGATTTGTTTGGGTGTTCATCTATATCTGATTTTGTATGGTACTCGTGTGTTGTAGTGATATGACAAGAGAACGTCATATATAAATTCTTGAATCTTAAGTTTAAGGTTTTAGATACAACCTTGTTAGTTAACTTATGGTTCTGATTTCATTTAGGATATGAAATCCTTTATGCTGGCATGATCCTTTTTCATTCATATCCAAATCACTAACATATTTAGGGTATGTTTAGGGTTGCGTCTTTGTTGTAAAACGCAATAGGGGTGTTTGGGGTTGTGTTTGTGTGCTTATTATCTGATTCTGTGTGTGGAATTCAAATAATCAGTTTGAAGTAGGGATTAGCATTTCGATCCGAATTCCGAATTTAAACCCGAACCGTACCGGTTTTTGATATCCGAATTCCGTTTGGTATGGGACCGGGATTACGAAATAAGGTGAAAAGAAATTCGGGACCACTAATTCGGTACGGAACCGGTGCCAAATCGGGAAATTCCCAGAAAAACCCGGAAAATCTCGATTTCCCGGTACCGATACCCGAATCATGTTCGGTACGGGATCGGAACATAACTTTTTAGATTGGGAAAAAATCGGGAGCACTAAATCGGGACGGGATTGGTCCCGAGCTCATTCTTAGTTTGAAGTATTTGGTACGGGATCGATACATAACTTTTTAGATCGGGAAAAAATCGAGATCATTAAACAACGACGGGATTGGTCCCGAATTATATCAAGACGGGATTGATCTCGAGCTCATCCCTAGTTTGAAGTGTTTGGTAACAAGTTATTGAAAAATTGATTTTCTTGCTCCTTCAAACACAGTTTCTATCAGCATCGCACGAGCAACTATTCGAAAACATCATATGCTCATATTGAAATGACCCGATCACACTCCGTTCTCGAATTTTGAGTTGGTGGCCGCTAGTGGCTGTATGACGTTGAAGATGAAGGTATAGTTGTCAGTTTGTCACGTTTTCTCAATATCGAATTTACGTTTTGCAAAAGCTTTTTATCCTAAACATTTAATTGTATTATATATTTTTCTGTGAACAAATTGCATTATACACATATAGTCTTTTAGAACTTAGTGCATTGCTCATGTTTTTAGAGGTTGTGTCTTGATCGCTATTGAACTT
Source organism: Glebionis coronaria (assembly GCA_025667525.1). Taxonomy (NCBI): domain Eukaryota; kingdom Viridiplantae; phylum Streptophyta; class Magnoliopsida; order Asterales; family Asteraceae; genus Glebionis; species Glebionis coronaria. Next base: position 208,142,801 of record CM046877.1, on the reverse strand, counting down.
TCTGATTACTGGACACTTGGTTATAAAGCCAACTGCATTTGTTATTATAAAAAATTTTATTAATAATATGAAGATTTGTAAAACAAAAAAAAGTCGACGGTCAAGAAATATAAACTTGCCAATTGCGTAATCTTTTTTTTTTTAACATTCCAATTGCGTAATCTGAATCAACTTCATTGGCAACTATCTTGTCATATGGTATAAAATCAAAATCATCAACACGAGATTCAAACTTTCTTCATTCTGATAATAAAGTGTCATTGTTCATGTATATTTGATGTTTTGTTAACCTTGTTTTTTGAGATTGAGTAAAAAAACTAAAATTGAATACTGAGAGTATACAATTTTCAATTCTTCATATTGCGTATGAATCGATGTGTATGTTTACATAACTTACAAAACATATCGATTGGTGACAAAATTACCTGTGTTAGACGTGTGAATCGATTATTAGTGAAGCATTGCATCTTTATCCATGACTTGATTGAGATTCGCTAATCATTGGGTTTTTTTTGTTCTTCAAAATGATTGATAATCGGGTACATTAAGTCAAGTCTTCATGTCACGGACAGAAGCATATGGGAGGCGGGTGTGAGAACAACCACATCTTATTTCAGGTCATGAAAAGTAAATTTTGTACTCCTATTTCAGGTCATGAAAAGTAAATTTTGTATGAAGTAGGTATTTTCTCCGACACATGCAACAATCATTTTTACTTAATGTGAAACAACTTTAGTACTAATAATTATAAAAAAAATTGTGTAACACCCTATTATAATCTTAAGCACGCCTCTCGTCAAAGTATCGAATATTGAGTCAATCGGTCCAATTACCGAGTTACAAATTTGATCACTATATCAACCTAACCGACTCACCGATCCACAAATTCTACCACCTAATTAACCCCGTCAAACTATCAAGTTATATATTCGACCATCTAATGAGTTAACATAATATTAACACTTTACAAGTAAACAACTACTATAACTATACGCCAATATACATTTAATTGAACTAGTTTCGTTGAAGGCTACACAAATTTAATAATAAATGTTGAAGATTTAGATAATAAACATAATGTCTTGAAATCTCGTTCGACTCAATCGGAACTAGTTGAACTAACTAGTTGAAAAAACAAGTCAAATTATATAACTTTTATTTTTATAAAAAGCTAGATTAACTCGATGTTCGAATCGGTAGCTAATGAATCGATTGATTGACTCGATAGTTGAAACGGTATGATTGGAATAAAAGTATCGAATGAATTATTTTGATGATACGTACGTATTTGTAAGGGCGGACTCAGAATATTTTATCGGGTGTTGCACAAATTTTTTGTGAAAGCGTTGCATGTTATTTTTATATCATAAATATGTTTTAGTCTAAACCAAAGTAATACATTTTTTTTTTGGTATTACATGTACCAAAAAATAATATCTCTACTACCTTATAAAGGCTACATCAAATTGGTTGAAATGTTTGAAGGCCTACTAATTCTAAGGATTTGGTAATGGATGGAGTAGATCTATGGATTTGGTGGAAGAGATGGGGAAGATGGAGATTAGGTGTAGAGAGAGAAAGGAGAGGGAAGAAAAGTAGAGAGAGAAAGGAAGATTAGATTAATGAAAGTGTTAATGAATGAATGACCAACCCCCTCCTAACATGCTAGGAGGGGTATATATATAGCCCACCCTACATGTGGGCTATATGGACTATACAATACAAAGTGGACCACGAGCCCATTACATAATTATCGTTGGAGCGACCGATCCTTCACAAATACGTAAAACGTATTTCCAACAATCTCCCCCTAAGGGAGGTCGCTCCAAGTTACAAAGTTCTAAATATACTATGGCTCGTGATCTATGCTAATAATGATGTGACCGAGACTTTCTTTGGGAAAACACATTTCCAACAATCTCCCCCTAAGGGAGGTCACACCATTTTACAAAATCTTAAACCTAGCATACTATGCTTGAGTCTTCGATCTTGTTCTTGTGAATATGCTTGATGTGATCTTTGACTTTAGTCTTGAGCATGTTTCCTTGCCTTGACCTTGTGCATTCATCACTTGTGAAATTTGCCTCTTCGTGACTTCATGTTCCACATACTTATACCTTTAAATTCTTGAAAGCTTCAGAGTTTGATACAGCGGAAGACTTGACCTTCAGACTTTCTTGAATTTGTTGAAGTACTAATTGTATGTAGTATAAGCATGTGGTAACGACTTCTTCTGGATTGTACACCGCAATGCCACCTTTTTGTTACGCTGCATAAGACAGTTAGCAACAAAACATATACACGGATGAAATGGCCTTGAACATTTCATTCTAATTCGGTAGCATTTTACCTCCGGCCGGTGAAGACCGTTGGACGATATTAAATATCGTACTTGTGGCAGGTAGTTTCAATTAAGAACCTCCTTGACAAGATTTCGCGGGTAAACCCGTTCTCTTTACTCGACCGTCCAAAGCTGACTGCGAACGTAAAGAGTGAATCATTTGGATAATATTATCCGCATGATTTGATGCCGTCAATTCATGTTCCTGGAACAAGTGAAGTTCAATTAAGAACCGCACCATCGTTGCTTTCCAGTTGTCACTAGCTTGATTCATATAGAATCTTGCAAGTTACCTACCAAGTGCTGTTTGATGTTAACACTAGAAGGATTTCCACTCGTCACTGTGATCAATAAAGAGTCACTCCGAGTGTTCTGGCAAGATCATATGATAATGCGTAGAGGCCTGGAACGTGTTTAAATTCATTTAAGAATTAAACCATTGTTGCTTTCCAGTTATCACAAGTTTGATTCATAAAGAATCGCACAAGTCACCTACCATGAGCTTTTTGATATTCGCTCAAGAAGGATTTCCATCTTCATTGTAAATACTTTCGTATTACTCGAATGTTCAGGCAAGATCATGAAGATTTTGCGTAGGACTCTTAAGAACTTTCTTACTTTTCACAGTGTGTGAAGAAGCAAGTAGATATGAAAGTGTGTCCTAATGAGATATTTGATGATCTCAAATGGCTCTAGACTCGATCGTGCATTTTGGATTTTTAGTGATCGGAGGCTGGAGAGGAGTGCCACCTTTTCAATACCAATTTATTCGGAGTGAATAAACCAGTAGATAATGTGTTGATCTCCGTGTGATTAAAACAAATATCTTTTGAGAGATATTTGAGTTAGCTGGGAAGGGTTGTGCATTGCATCACTGGGTCCATGATGTCTTTCTTCAATATCAAGAATCATTAAGAATGATCTCAATAGCATATGAATTGACCCGGTTTCTGCCTAAGGTTGTAAGGAGGGCTTCTTTCTTTACACCCTTTATCTTTACAATTCTTTTTCATTCTTCAACCCCTTCAATGCTTACCAATACGTCATCACTAGCACCTTGTTGTGATTGTTCCAGTGCTAACTTAAGTACTTGGTCGGCATTCAGCTACGTTCACAATCTTTCTCCATCTTTCCTAAGGACTACTATTTCTAGCTATGGAATGTCCTTGGGAAGATTCCTCCGGTTCTAGAGAAATCATTGGACTTTAACCTATCCTACCATCCTTATGTCACCACAATCGTCACCGTCGTGAATAGAGATGTTTTGGGTAAGTATATGTCACCATGAAATCCATTTTGAAGTGCAAATCCATTTTGCTCCCCCTTAACATATGCTACGATATTCGAAAACATTTCGCACATGTCGGGATGAGCTAACACGTTAAGTCAAACCATTTATGATTGATCATATCCCATATTAAATCACATTTTCTCCCCCATATTAAAAATATTAACCCAATCGATGTTTTTAATATCAATTGATTTAATAGCATTTTAAGAAAATTTGGGAAGAAAAATGCAAATCCAATTATCTTCATGATTTTAACAAGCTCCCCCTCAAATTAATGAGGGTGTACTTGAAACGTAAATTAAATACCTTTTAAACACAAGTGTAAGGTATTTATTACGTGCAAAGATCAGATATAATAATGAATTCACAAGATTAGCAATGTACGAGGTTGGACCTGAATAATGGAGAACAGCATATGAAAGAAGCACATGGTTCTTGTTCACGAATGTTGGTCACCTCGTCACGTCCCCGAGAAAATTAATTCCCGTTGTTGAGTCAAAGCTTTCCGGTGAAATGCTTGACTTGATTATGAAAAGCGGGTTGCTATCTGAAATAATAGCAAACCATATGGAGCATGTTTTAAATCTTTTAAACTTCTGCTCGAACTTTATTTACAACCCCGTGTCATTATTGAATGACATTTCTAGGTTCGTAAATATTATCGATTCCAGAAGACATGCTCGTTTTATCAAAACGTTTTTGAACACACAATTTTGAAAGATTTAGAAAAACCTTTTGAAAAATTCTTGAAAAATTGTGTTCAAAGTTTTGAAAAACCAATTACTTGAGCTTAAGATTTGGAATATCTTAGGAAGCTCAAGTCCGAGAAGTTGTAAACTTCTCGTTGTTAAGGATAAGTTTATCATCGGCGATAAACTTTCCTTTTATCTGAAGAACGAGTCCTAAGCTGACATTTACTTAGAAGTCGTGTTCATGAGCTTGAAAACTTTGACTGTTTTAACGGAAAGCTCATGACCGAGAAAGGTTAATTTCTCGTTATGAAGAAAAGTTCTCTTATTTAAAAGATACACTTTCCTTTCTGAGCTTAAAACTTCGAATGTTTTAATACAAGCTCATGACCGAGAAAGGTGAATTTCTCGTTAAGAGGATAAGTTATCATAAAAGATAAACTTTCCTTTATTTTAAGTGCGAGTTACAGTCTGACATTTAACTGTAAGTCATTGTGCATGAGCCTAAAAACTTTGAATGTTTTCGATATAAGCTCATGCCCGAGAAAAATTAATTTCTCGTTGTAAGGATAAGTTTATCATCGGCGATAAACTTTCCTGCCTTTGAAGAACGGGTTACAGACTGTCATTTATCTATAAGCCTTGATGCATGAGCTTAAAAACTTGGAATGTTTTTGATATAAGCTCATGCCCGAGAAAAATGAATTTCTCGTTTTTAGGATAAGTTTATCATCGGCGATAAACTTTCCTTTCTTTGATGATCGAGTTATAGTCTGTGATGTGACTATAAGTCCTTGTTTGCAGCTTAACCATGAATCCCCTGAGACATTTGTTTCTCTGATATCTGCTTCTTCAGCAACCAAACTCTAAGAGTGTCCTTAGTTGAACGGTACACAACGATTGGACCGCTTCGTTCTTTTGGAACATCAACTTTGGTACCTGCAATCTCATTAGGAGTTTGTATACTTTTGCATGGGTTAGAGATATCTATTTTTGAAGCACGTGGGGGTTCACAGTTGGCTTTACTTGTGTCAGAGGTGGCCTGAGGGGATGATTCACTTGTCTTAGTTGGCAAACGTTTCCTTTTATAGAAAATCTTAAGTTCAGGTTTAAGTGATGTATCATCCTTTGCAATTTCCTCCCTAGTAGTCTTTGTAGAATCAGAGACTATCCTAGTTAAAGGGCACTCGTTTCCTACAAGAGTGAAAGTTCTACCAGTGGGGCGCTAAACTTTACCAAAGGGTTTGATTTTAGCTATCCACTGGGACTTAATTCTAGCACGGGAGTTCACCTCATCAAGTAATTTCTTGACACAAGCATCATGATTTGCCGTAAAGACACATTTTCTACATGTTTTACAAGTAGCATATTTAATGTCTGAATAATTCCTAGATGATTGATCGATGCTCCTAGAAGATGGCATGCTACGGTTAGCAGTGTTGGGTAATCTAGAAGGCATCTGACTAGGTTGGACATTGCTATCTCTTACATGTGTCTTTTGACTAGCTTCCCTTTGACCAGATTTATGGCAAACGTCATTTGAACTAGTTCTAGACGTGGTCTTGGTATTTTTAGGGAAACTAGAGGCAATCATATGATTTGGTCTTGCTAAAGCTGGAGTGATCACATTGGGCCTAGTTGCTGGAGTGACAGTTCTAGAAATATGACCCAAATCAACTTGGGAGGCAAACCGCGATCTCGAGGATTGTGATCGCTCGGATCCAAATGCAGTAGGTTGTCTGACAGTCGGTTGTCTGACGAACTGATTTGTAGGCGGTTTCCCCAAGATTGATGGTTTTTCAAGCTTAGTGTCCACACCAGGTCCTTTACTTTTCCTTAACTCGTTTTTCAACGCAGCTATAGCAAAAACCTTTTCCTGTACTTGAGCCTTTAATGTTTCATTTTCTTTGAGCACGTTATCTTGGGATGCCAACTTAGATTCAAGCAGTTGAATTTGTTTCAAAAAATTATCCTTTTCAGCTTTAGAATCTAAAACAGTTTGATCCAATTTTCTTTCAAGAACAACGTTTGATTTTTCAAGTTTTTCAAAGTATGTTTCAAATTTGACCGTTTTCTTAGAAAATTCAAGTTTGGCATCCTCAAGATCTTTTGACTGTTGAGCTACAATCATTTCGAGCTCTCTAATCTTGGAATCAGAAGCAGACAATGAAGCAGTTATAATACAATTTTTATGATGTACTATAGCATTCTGAACAATCTCTCCCCCATTATGACTTACATCGGATGAATCAGAAGTGGTATTTCTATCACTCTTTTCCATCCCATGTTTGTCATAATTAGGTTCAGAATGCTCAATATGCGGCATGTCATCAGCATATACATCATAACCAACATCACATTGTACCATGTTTGCAGGCTCTTCGTCATAAATGGGTAAGGTGTCATCAAGAGAAATCTCGTGAACATTCCCCGACGTGCCACTGATATCATGTTGTCCTTCTGAATCCGTGCTCTTGCCATCGTTAGGCTCCAAGTTGTCAACCGTATGACCATTCTCCTCTTGCATCTGCGGCATTGATTCTTGCACTCCATTATCATATGTTTGCTGAAGTTGTGATTGTTGATAAATTGAAGACGAGACTGATGTCATGAGTTTCAGAATTGTATCACGGAAGACTCGAAGTTCAGTATGTGTATCTCGAAGAAATGATTGGCAAATCATTGAACTTTCAGGCTTGATGATATTGAATTGGAGGAAAGGCGTGAGTTGTGTCACAAGAGCCTTATAAGCAAGTGCCGATGCAGAGTGATTAAAGTTTCCATGATTGAGTTGCTCGGCGAGTTGGGTCAAAGCGGTAAAAATGGAGTCGATGAATATATGACGATCTTGTCCAAAGATTGTCACAAATTCGCTCCCTCCTTGAATCCCCGAAAGAATGACAAGATGAGACTGGAGTAGTTGAAAGGAGGTGATGCCACTTTTCTTAACTTCGTTTTGCCTTAAATACAACTCTCCCTTTTGACATGTCGAATCGAACGAATCCATTAAAGATCGATTAAAACGAAAGACCCGTAAATAATACTTAAAATTCCTCGATGGATGGTATAAATGAAGCTCGTCACTTGGACTCGTCACGTCTGTCTTTAAATCCGGCCACAATAAACGTGAAATCCAACAAATATTTTTCCACGTTAACTTTTAGAATAACCGCCTCAACAATCCGTCGGCTAAATATCACGTCACTTTGTCCCGACTATAACGTAATATTATAAAAATTTTCAAAAAATAAGAATTTGAATAAAAATATGAATTGATAATCAAAATCAAGAAATATAATATCCAAAATAGAAATTAATATTCAAAAATAACTAAAATTTCCAAAATAAAAATATTCAAAAGAAAAAAAAAAATAAAATTTAAAAGATAATAATAAAAAAGGATAAAACTTTAAAAAAAACTGATTTGATTTTGGATATATTTTTGGAAAAATAATTTTAAAATGTAGACAAAATCGAAATTGTGTTAACTAAAAAACAAATTACTTAAATTAAACATGTTTTCTTGTGATGTCCGTCTAACAAAAACGTGTGCTTTAAAAAACTGCTGGATTCTTGTTTACTCCGTCACACGTGGCCCAATGAGAAACGATCCACCGCCCCACTTTCGTTGTTATATCCGCCTAGTTTGACTTTGCCTAGTTAAATCCGCCCCATAATTTAATATCTATTGGTCTCTCTCTCAGATAAACTTTAACAAACCTTGTCTTCTTCAAAAATCTCTCTCTCTCAAAACCGTTCCATTCAACTCCCTCTCTCCTAAATCTAATCTCAATACTTGCTTTTCTGTCTGCTAATCTCAGTCAACCAAAAACACAAAAACATCCGCCTGTTCAATCTGCACTATTCAAGAATCGAATCTTCAAGATCTTAAAAAAATAAGGTCTCTGGTAGGTTGATTTTGTCTTTTCTTTAATGTTTTTGAGTCTCTCTTCTTCTGTAGTGTCGTTCTGTCTTGTGAGAGGGTTGGGGTCGGTATCTGTGTCGAGAGAAATATGGGGGAGGGGTCAGTATCTGTGTCTTGTGATGTGTCTTGTGAGAGGGTTGAGTGGGTTTCGAGGGTGGGTCTGATGAGGGTGGTTCGAGAGGGTGTTCGAAGGGGAGTCGGGTGTAATTGATTTGGGTAACCGTTGGTGTTGTTGGTCGAGTCTTGATAAAAAAAGATGGAGTCTTTTGGTTTGTGATTGGGTCTGTTCGAGGGAGAGAGTGAGTCGAGTTTTGTGTGAGGTGTGATGTGTCGAAAGGTGTGAGAGACGAGAGGTGTGTTTGTGAGTGGTTCGAGAGTTTTTGAGGGGCTGAATTGGGTGAAAGGTGAGACGAGGGATTTCCGAGGGTGGGTCTGTTTGGTTGGGTTAACAGAGTCGAGAGATTGTGAGGGAGGATTTGGTGTCGGTTTGTTGGAGTCTAGGGTCGAGGGTTTGTTCGAGGGAAAGAGTCAGTTTGGGTGTTCGAGAGATGAGAGTCGAGTGGGAGAATTGTTTAGTCTTGTTCGTGTGATGGTCAAGAGAGTCGTGTCTGGGGAATGAGGGAGGGTTGCGAGATCGAGTCGGGTGGGTAATACGAGTCAGTTGTTGAGTATGTGTTGTTTTGGTTAAGTCTAAAGGTTTTGAGAGAGTGTTAAGTGTGTCGAGGGAGTCAAATGAGAGTCCTATTCGGAATATTCCCTATTCGGAACTTTCCCTATTCGGAACTTTCCCTATTCGGAACTTTCCCTATTCGGAACTTTCCCTATTCGGAACTTTCCCTATTCGGAACTTTGTCTATGCGGAACTTTGTGTCATGCGGAACTTTGTGTCATGCGGAACTTTGTGTCATGCGGAACTTGTTGTCATGCGGAATTTTTTGTCATGCGGAAAGTGTTGTCTATTCGGAACTTTTTCCTATGCTGAAAAAATGGTCTATTCGGAAAGTCCCTATTCGGAAAACTGTTAACGTGAAAAAGGACAAAAGGATAGATGAAACCTTTTATGAACTGAAAATGAGATAGATCTGGACAGTATTGGACAAAAATTAGATCTGGACAGTAGTGGACAATTTTTGAACAGATGGACTATTGGACTCATAGACAGTTATGAAAAAGAAGAAGAAATTGATTAAAAAAAAAAAAACAAATTGATTAAAAAAATGACTGATAAAAAAATGATAAAACTAGATGATTTAAAAAAAAATTGATAGAACTGATAATAATAAAAAAAAAAAACTGATTAAAACAAAACACGTAACAATAAAACTGATAAAAAAGTAAAAATTGATAAAATTGATAGAAAAATGGATAACTTTATTTTAAAAAAAATGATAAGATTTATAAAAATTGATAAAAAAATTTATCGAATTATGAAAAGATTGATAAAAAAATTAGAAAAGAAAGGATTTTTACCACCAAATCAAAAGATAAAAAATAAGCAAATCCTAAGATTCAACCATGGCTCTTGATACCAATTGAAGGCCTACTAATTCTAAGGATTTGGTAATGGATGGAGTAGATCTATGGATTTGGTGGAAGAGATGGGGAAGATGGAGATTAGGTGTAGAGAGAGAAAGGAGAGGGAAGAAAAGTAGAGAGAGAAAGGAAGATTAGATTAATGAAAGTGTTAATGAATGAATGACCAACCCCCTCCTAACATGCTAGGAGGGGTATATATATAGCCCACCCTACATGTGGGCTATATGGACTATACAATACAAAGTGGACCACGAGCCCATTACATAATTATCGTTGGAGCGACCGATCCTTCACAAATACGTAAAACGTATTTCCAACAATCTCCCCCTAAGGGAGGTCGCTCCAAGTTACAAAGTTCTAAATATACTATGGCTCGTGATCTATGCTAATAATGATGTGACCGAGACTTTCTTTGGGAAAACACATTTCCAACAATGTTGAATGTTGAAAATATGGGTCCTACCAAATTTACACACACCATATCAATATTCACGCCTAAAACACCCGACCCATCCAAACCCGAGAATCCTAATATAAGAAAGCAACATCTCAGACACCATTTATTTGTTTCTTTATCTCACATCTCTCTTACACAAAAAAAACTATCATCTCTCCCTCATCAACCACCATCACTTCTCAGCCGCCATCTATAACCACCTCACAACCGTCGAGCTTCATCACCTTATAATAGCCACCATAAACCGAAACCGATAACCACTAAATATCCCACATCTAGAACTTAATTAAAAGTGTTTAAAAGTATATTATGGTTTATATGTTTTATTTATTGTATAGATTTGTATTGTTTAATGTAGATCTTGGATCATAAAATAAGTTCTGCCACCAATAAAACTCTCCGGCACCGAAACCTCATCATCGGTTAGTTTTCAGTATTTTCTGTTTGCATTTTTGATGCATCTATGTATGTTTAACAAGTTTAGATGTTTTCTTAATTTTTAAACGTTTTTTTTTTCATTTTTCAGGCTTCCATTTAACGTCATGTACCCATCACCGCCGTCTCCCTCCATTTTCGGTAAGTTTTAAGATTTCATTTATTTGTATCTAAATTGTATTTGTAGATTTGAGTTTTGATATCATTTTTTTGGTATTTTTTTGTTACAGCCGCTGGAACCGTCTGTTCCCCTATCTCGCCGGATTGCTACCACCGCTAATTTGATGGTGTTGCCGTGACATATGCGGTTTTGAGGTTTTATTGATATCTCTTTTATAGATCTAAAATACATGTATAAGTTGTGTTTTTTTAATGATCTAATTATGTGTACATTTTAAATTTATTTTATATTGTTTATAAATCAAACTTGGTATAATATCTTATTATTTACATTTGTTGTTGCAGCTATAGCCGAAATTTAACTTTTTTTCTCTAAAATTGAAATGTCGTTGAAATGTGGTTAATTTCTAAAAGAATAATATTTGTTGAAACTTTGTTGTAAAATAGTTGTAGGTTGGTACCATCATAAATTTATTTTCACTATTATCAAATTTAATTTTTTTTTTGGAAAGATCAAATTCAAGAGTTTAATTAATCAACTTTGGATAGGAAACTGTGTCATTGAATCTTACAAAGGTAAGACTAGCGAGTTTTCCAAAGTGATTTGGCATCTCTATGTTGTGACAGAAAGTGACTACTTCGAGACATATAACTTTTACTTTTATACAAAGTGTGTAGAACAATGATAATATTTATGAATCAAGAGGGTTGATGTTTTTTAGAGAGAGAAATTTAGAGAGAGAAATGAAAGAAACTATGTATTATCAAAGTGAGAAATGAAACAACCAACACCTCTTTCCATGGTGGAAAGAGGCTTATATACCCAAGTCCTTAATGGACTTGGGCCTCCGGCCCATGAACATGCTAATGGGTCGGGCTATTTAATAAATGTTACTAAAACACTACTACGAGCCTATAACTATATTGTTGGAGTGACCGAGACTTTATTTATACGTAAAACGTATTTCCAACAATCTCCCCCAAAGGGAGGTCACTCCAAATTTACAAAGTCCTAATCTAGCATGTTAGATCTTGTTCTTGAGCTCGTAGTCCACTTTCTCTTTTCTTTCTTTCTTTTTCTTTTTTTTTTGTGAATGTGTTGAATAATATCAGCCTTTTGCTTGGAACACGTTCTTTTGGCCTTTCATGTGCAGTTTTTATCTTCTTGTGATGTTCGCTTCTTCGTGACTTCATGTCCCACACACTTATCCTTTGTTGAATTCTTGAAAGTTTCAGAGTTGATACAGCGGAAGACTTTTAGGTCAAACTTTCTTGAATTTGCAGAGGTATTTGATGTAGAAGGAATAAGCATGTGAGGACGTCTTCAACAGGTACACCGCAACGCCACCGTCTTCGAATGCAGCAACATAATAAGACACGAATAAAATGGCTTTGACATTTTATTCTAGTTCGGTAGCATTTTACCTCCGGTCGGTGAAGACCGTTGGACGATATTAGATATCGTACCCGTGACGGATAGTTTCAGTTAAGTAACTTCCTGACAGGATTTCGCGGGTAAACCCGTTCTCTTTATTCGACCGTCCAAAGCTGATTGCGAACATAAAGAGTGAATCATTTGGATTAAAAATCTTTATGATTGAAGCCGTCAATTCATGAAACTTGGAGCAAGTGAATTTCAATTAAGATATTCACCATCGTTGCTTTCCAGTTGTCACAAACTTAATTCAAATAGAATCTTGCTTGTCACCTACCAAGTGTTGTTTGATGTTAACACTAGAAGGATTTCCACTCGTCACTGTGAACACTAAAGAGTGCCACTCTGAGTGTTCTGGCAAGATCATACGATAAAGTGTAGAGGCCTGGAACGAGTTTAAGTTCAATTAAGAATTAAACTACTGTTCTTTCCAGTTTTCACAAGATTGGTTCTTAAAGAACCGCACGTGTCACCTACCATGAGCTTGTTTGATGTTGGCTCAAGCAGGATTTCCATCTTCATTGTAATACTTGCGTATCACTCGGATGTTCTGGCAATATTACAAGAATACTGCTTAGGACTCATAAAGATCTCTTACTTTTCACAGTGTGTGAAGAAGCAAGGAATAAATGGAAAGTGTCCTAATAAGACTTTTGATGATCTCGTGGCTCTAGACTCGAAGTGCGTTTTGATTTAGTGATCGATGGCTGGAGAGGAGTGCCACCTATTCAATATCAGTCTATTCGGAGTAAATAAACCAATAGATAACGTGCTGATCTCCGTGTGATTAAAACAAATATATTTTGAGAGATATTTGAGTTAGCTGGGAAGGGTTGTGCATTGCATCACTGGGTCCATGATGTCTGTCTTCAATATCAAGAATCATTAAATAATGATCTTAATAGCATATGTATTGACCCGGTTTCTGCCTAAAGTTGTAAAGAGGGCTTCTTTCTTTACACCCTTTATCTTTACAATTCTTATTCATTCTTCAACCCCTTCAATGCTTACCAATACGTCATTACTAGCACCTTGTTGTGATTGTTCCAGTGCTAGCTTAAGTACTTGGTCTACATTCAGCTACGTTCACAATCATTCTCCATCTTTCCTAGGACTTCTAATTCTATCTAGGGAATTGTCCTTGGGAAGATTCCATCGGTTCTGATGAATCATTGGACTAATACCTATACCTACCACCCTTTTGTCACCACATCCGTCGTGAATTAAGTGTGTTTTGGGTAAGTATTGTCACCATGAAAAATCCTTGAAAAATCACTTAAAGCACTTGTGATATTATAATCAAAGTTTTTGTGCCTTAAGTGTTTTGATCATCAAAAACGCTCCTCCTTAACATGTGCATTACACATATTAAGTTGGTTTATCTTTTAAGCCTTTTTCATTGTTTAGCCAAATATCATTAAGTCTCCTTAATCCCATTTTCTCCCCTTTCCAAAATGTTAACCATCAATATTTTGGATATTAATGGATTAACCGGTCTTTGGGTAATAAAATGAAATTAGATGTTGGCCAAAGAACATGTTAATGCTCCCCCTCAAATTAATGAAGGTTAGTTGTAGTGCTTGAGTATGATATGTTTGAAAGATTTAGAATCTCGAGAGAAATTCTTGAAAAATATCATACTTTTACACTACAACAAGCCACAAAAGCTGATTATACAAAAATTAATATATTCACAATTATAAACATATGGAGTTGACCTGTTATAAGACGAACCATAATTAAATGGATCATTCCGTGAACCTATGGTGAGCTCCATATGGTCGTCCACCGACGAATCGTTCCACACTTCGTAGCAACCGGCGCTTCCTTAGAAGTTCCTCGATCTTCTTGATCGCGTACGTTGCTCCCTTTTTGCACTGGGTAGTCCAGGTGTACTTGACTGCTGGAAGCGGTAGGTTGGCATTGAGAACTATCAAATCATCTCGAACATGCTTGAGCGTTCCATCGCTGAATTTGTGCAGTTCGGAGAATCACATATATTGCATGACGCCAGTCTCATTTGGATAAAAGATCCCTGCTTCCGGCATTGTGGTCCCCATGTAAACCTTCTTGTTCTTATGGAATGGAGTTATATGGGGACGTTCCAAGTTTAGCTGCTTCTGATAGCTCTCCACTCCAAGTTGAAAATCTTTCACCCGGTTTTGAATGACGATTTTTCTTGCATATTGACGAAAGTTGGAGCTCATTGCAATGACAATCTCAGGTTGTAGATGGTCAACTTTTTCCTGAGCCAATAACAGCAACAGATCTTCGATGTCTTCAAGTTGAAGGTACTGGAGATCACTTTCGTCACTTCAGTATTCTTTCTCATCGGTACGTTTGAACACGATTACATTCAAGTAATCATAACCGAAGACAGTCTGAGTGGTTGCTCCTTGGATGCTTTTGATTCTGTGAGCTGAGAAAATAGAAGAACCTCTCTTAGGACGATGGAAATGATTGTAAGCTAACCTTTTCTTTGCAGTCCAGTGAGAGATGCCAAGTGAAGCAAATGTATCATAAAACTTGAGCAGATTCTTTCTCCATATTGCATCAGGTACTTTTTCCTCTATCCATGGAACATTCTCCAAATTAACAGCCTTGAGCATAGTGATTGACATGGAATATTTCTTTGCTCCATTTTCAAGGTATTCTAGATCGTGAGAAACAAAGTGCTCTATTGGGATCGTTGCAGAACCGGCAATGACCGTGGGTGTAAGAGGTCGTAACACAGGAGTCTGAATTCCTGAATTCCTGTAGTCGTCGCTCTCATTGCCTTGGTAAGCTCATTCAAGTGATATTCTGCTTCATTATGGCTGATCTTCAAAGTATCAAAGAAATCCACATTTGCGGCTGCCATTTTGATCAGATCCGGAGTCATTGTCGGTTTTCCATGAGAATACCTTAGAAAGGCCGAGAAATCGATAGGATTGTTCCGGAATTGAGTCAGCTCCATTTTAGTTGCAGTGTCAAAAGGATGTTGTGGTGCTGCATTTGTGAGCCAGAGTTGCTCTTGTACCGTGTCATCGATGATAAGGATTCAGCAAACGTTGGTTCTGGCACATTTAAATCTTCAACTTCCATATCAATGTTGTGCTGATCCTGAAAAACGGTTTATGTTTCCTGAAAAATCCTTTTTGAAGACCAATTTTAATTCCAAGAAGATCTAATATTTGCTCCTCATTAAACACGGACCCGTTTTCTATTTAAAGAGCTGTAGTCAATGATGTTAAGGACACAAATATTCATGAAGACATTTTCCGGTTAAGTGATTGGTTGGAACGATTCTGGTGGCAATAAGATTTCTCTTATTTTGACAAAATCAGTGCACTGATACGTACACTAACTTGTGTTAGACCAAGTTATAAAGTAAACTTAGTCCCTTACAAGGTTTTAAAGTAAACCTTGCCCGAGAAAATTAATTCCCGTTGTGAGCCAACGTTTTCATAAGAAATACGTGACTTTAATGCGAAAAGCGGGTTGCAATCTGAAATAACTACAAGCCATAATGGGCATGTTTTAAAACATATACAACTTTTATAAGGACTCTATTTATGGCGCCGTGTCAATTTTAATCGACATTTCTAAGGCCGTAAATATTACCGTACTAAAAGACATGCCCGTTTTTTAAAAAATGAAAAAATATTTTTGGATTTTCTTGATTTTATATTTTTTATGGATTTTGTATGTTTTTATATTTTTTATGGTTTTTCTATGTTTTATATTTTTGTATTTTTCTTTTGGTGGTTTAAATATATACGATAATATACAAGATCACGATCAAAAGATACGCTAGAATAGTTTACCATCACTATTCGTCATATTCTTCTACCAACTCCTTAAGTGTTGCTGGGGAAAATGATTTCATGCCTAACTTTTCGATCAAAAACTCGATACGTCCTCGATCTAAGGCCTTTGTGAATATATCTGCCAGCTGATACTCAGTGTTGACGAAGTACAGTTTGATCACTCCATTTTCCACTTGCTCTTTGATGAAGTGGTAGCGTATGTCAATGTGCTTTGCTCGGGAATGTTGCACGTAGTTGCAGCACAGAGAAATTGCGCTTTTGTTATCACAGTACATCGGGATTTTGTTGAATCCAAGACCGTAGTCAGTTAATTATGATCTCATCCAAAGAACTTGAGCACAACAACCGGACATAGCAATGTATTCAGCCTCTGTACTTGATATCGCAGTGCTTTTCTGCCTTTTTGATGCCCAACTAACAAGTCGATCTCCAAGAAGTTGCACACTGCCAGAAGTGCTACGTCTAGTATCTTGACACCCAGCATAATCCGCATCTGCATATGAGATTAGTGCAATAGAAGAATTCTTCGAATACCACAGACCACGATTAAGTGTTCCTTTAAGATATCGAAAGATCCTTTTCACAACATGTAAGTGCTTTACGGTAGGCTGAGCCTGATACCGGGCACACATGCATATAGCAAATTGCAAATCAGGCCTGCTAGCAGTCAGATAGATAAGGGTGCCGATCATTCCACGGTAAAGTTTAGGATCGACAGCTATCCCTTCCTTATCTTCATCTAACTTGGATCTCTCCACCATTGGAGTATCCACGGGGTCATAGTTTTCAAAATGATACTTCTTTAATGATTCAAGAGCAAATTTGGATTGATTAATGAAGATACCTCTGGGATTCTAAGAAATTTGCAACCCTAAGAAAAATGAATTTTTTTCCCATCATCGACATCTTAAAACGTGTGGACATAATTTTCTCAAAATGGTCAGACAATCGTTGGTTAGTAGTAGAAAATATTATATCATCAACATAAATTTATACCAGTATCATGTCGTTGTCCTCCTTGAGAATGAATAATGTTCGATCCACTTTGCCTTTGGAGAAGCCTTTCGAGATGAGATACGACGATAGGAGATCGTACCACGCGCGTGGAGCTTGTTTCAACCCGTAAAGAGCCTTCTTGAGCTTGTACACGTGATTAGGATACTCCGAGTTGACGAATCCATTTGGCTGGCTTACGTAGACATCTTCCCTTAATTCACCATTGAGAAATGCCGTATTAACATCCATTTGGTAGACGATCATATTCATGTGAGCAGCATAAGCAAGGAATAGTCTAATTGCCTCCAATCGTGCAACAGGGGCAAAGGATTCTTCAAAGTCAATACACAAAGCTTGTTTATAACCTCTAGCAACCAATCTAGCTTTGTTCTTCAGCACTCCACCTAACTCATCGAGTTTAACCTTATATACCCACAACAATGTAAGGATTTTAACGTTGCTGGGTAAAGGAACTAATTCCCACACTTCAAGACGTTGGAATTCATTAAGTTCCTCTTGCATGGCTTCAATCCAAGATGATTTGGTCATGGCTTGTTGCCAGTTTTTAGGTTCAGTGTCTGAAAGAAATGCGTCAAAATAGCAGTATAATGCATGTTCTTGGAGTTGGTGGCGTGTTAAGACTGGTCGATCGATGTCACCAATTATATTGCGGATTGGGTGATCCTTTGTCCATTTTGTGTTGTGAGTTTCAATCTGTGGTGGTCGGGAGTGAACGATTGCAGGAGCTTCCTCTGAGGTAGACGCACTGTTAGGGTCTTCAGGTATTTGTGAACCAAAGAAGGGAAGCTCTTGTAAGTGAGCATATTCCAAGTCGTGATCATAGGGGTCCTCTTCAACATCATTAGGAACGAGTGGGGGTGATGATCCAGGTGTAGTTTGTGAATTGGTGGGGGATGGGACATCTGTTTCAAGAGTAACAGTAGATGTCTCGGACTGATTTCCATTATCTTGAGCAACAACTTCGGGAATCGGAGCTACTGCTGCAGGTGCTGGAGAATCATTACTCGGTGGATCAAAGAATTCATCAAACATAGGTTGAAATAACTCATCCCACTCGGACCTTGTAGGTGGTATAAATGATGGAGAAGTAGGATTGTTGGGAGTTAATCCGGAACTGATTGTACTGGTTCCCATCTCATGTAATGCGGGTTCAGAGCTGTGTTGCTCAAAAGCCATCGCTGTCAGCTCATCAAAATCGGCATCCAAAGTTTCTACAATCTTGCCAAGACGACGGTTATAAATTCGGTAAGCTTTCTTTGTAGGCGAGTAACCAATGAAGATTCCAATATCAGCCTTCGGTTGAAGTTTGCCCAAATTCTCACTATTCGTATTTGGATAACACAGTGCACCAAACAAATGAAGAAATGAAATATCGGGTTTGTGTCCATGAAGTAGCTCATATGAAGTTTTACCATGGCGCTTACGAATGATGGAGCGGTTTTGGGTATAACATGTGGTTGCCACTGCTTCAGCCCATAAGAATAAAGGAGCATTCGCATAAATCAACATAGTTCGAGCAGCTTCCATAAGTGTACGGTTACGTCTTTCCACGACACCGTTTTGTTGTGGAGTGCGGGCAACAGAAGTTTCATGTGAAATACCTACCTTTTCGTAATAGTCTCGTAAAGTTTGATTAACGAACTCAATTCCATTATCAGTGCGAATGCGGCAAACAGTAGCATTAAGACGTACTTGGATCATCTTTAAGAAAGTAATGATATACTTTGGTGCTTGATCCTTGGATGCTAAAAAATTTACCCATGTAAACCTTGAGAAATCATCCACCATGACGAGGATGTATTTTCTACCACTCACACTAGCCGTACGCATTGGCCCGCAAAGATCCATGTGCAAAAGATACAGTGGTTCTTGGTTGGTGTCTTCAGCTTTAGGTTTGTATGATTTCTTGGTGCTTTTCCCCAAAGAACACGCGGAACATAAATGATCCTTGTCGAACATAAGTTTTGGAAGACCACGAACAAGTTCGTTTTTAGCCAAATGGTTAATAGCATCAAAGTTAAGATGAGATAACCGACGATGCCACAACCATGACTTGGTCTTAGATGCTTTGGATAGCAGGCAAACAGGAGAGGCGGCCATCATGTTTTGAATAGACAGTGTGTAGAGATTATCCCCTCGAGAACCCTTTAACAAATCATTTCCTGCAAGATCGCGAATAAAGAAAGTATGTTGTCGAAAGGCCACTTCAAGTTTGAATTGCAAAATTGTCCTACTGAAAATAGATTGTGACCAAGTCCCTCCACATAATAAACCCTTGAAATCGTAACATTCCCAATTTGGTATTCACCATAACCCATGATCTTCACAATATGGTCGTTGCTGAATTTAACCGTTCTTAGAAACTTGCTGACAAAATTTCTGAGCATCGAGCGATCTTCGGTCATATGCTTTGAGCATCCAGAGTCCAAGTACCAGAGGATGATTTGGACCACCTGAAAATATCACCAGACAAGGACGATGTATCGGAATCTAGTAGTTCCTCTGTGTTAGCAGGTACAGATATAATTATCTTAGATTTGCTAACCGAAGAATTCTTAGGCTTCCAAACTTGCTTCCTAAATGCCGGCTTAGATTCTGGTTGTCTAAGATCCTGAGGAACTTCTTCACTGGTAGGCACAATAGTGGGGGCAGACCTAGTTAAAGGGCGCTTTTTCCATTTCTTAGTGCTAGTGTTCCT
This sequence comes from Glebionis coronaria, assembly GCA_025667525.1. Lineage (NCBI taxonomy): Eukaryota > Viridiplantae > Streptophyta > Magnoliopsida > Asterales > Asteraceae > Glebionis > Glebionis coronaria. The sequence continues at coordinate 208,123,048 of CM046877.1, read as the reverse complement.
ATTTAAAGGACGCTGAGACCTAACTTCTGTGGATGTGATCCTAGTTAAAGGGCACTTAGTTCCATTAGAAGTGAAGGTCCTACCAGTGGGTTTCCATTGCCAACCAACTTGGGTGAATTTCTTCCCTGTTGGAATCCATTCAAGGTTGTTCCTAATAGCATACATTTCATTCACCTGATCAACAAGGCATAAATCATGACGCTGAGAAAACATGCATTCATTACAATTCCAACATCGCAAATTCGAATTCACGTTTTTCTTAGGCTTCTACACAGAAGAAGATCCTTTTGTCTTAGATACATGATTCTTTTTATTAGAAACTGAAATAACATTCCTAGGGTGAACTTCTACTTTCTTCTTGGCAGTCCTACTAGTGGAAGGCTTGATCCTATCTTTCTTGTCTTGAGATCCTTTAGCCTTAGTAGACATAATTACTCCTGTAGAAGCCATGGGAACATTAGTGACAGATTTTGATGTAGCCTTGATGGGTATGTTTAAAATAGGCTTAGATCCTGGATTCTTATTGAATAAAGTAATGGCAATGGTGGGGGTTTGCTGTTTCGGGGGTACAGATATCGGTTGCCCAATGTACTCTAAGTTTGCTAAACAATCCTAAACGTGATCCACATATAAGAAAATCTCATATAGAAGATGACTTGTGGGATCTAGTTCACACATGTCATCAACAATCTCTCTAGCAAGATCAGCGTGTTCTAAGGCATTTTTCATGTATGTGGCAAACTTAGTTGGACTATTCTTAAATTTTGGATCCCGACATAGCACACGTGGGTTGGGTTTGGGAGCACTAGAGGTCGAGGCAGAGATTGTAGCTGAATTATCAACAACTTCTTGTCCTTTGAGTTGAAGTGTCTCCTTTAATTAAGCCAAAACCATGTTTTTGTCTATGAGTTGACTGTTTAAGTCAGAGATTTCCTCGCACTTACGGTTCAATTAGTCAACGAGTGACTTTTGCTCTGCCGCATTAAAAGCGAAGCGTTCTTCTAATGGACCATAAAGATCTGAGAAACCCTGCTTTACTTTATCAAGCTCCCCTATAATAGAAGTAATTCTATCTTCTAGGGCATGATTTTTAATCTCTGCAGCCTCTAGTTCCAATTTCTCTGTTACTGATTCTCTCTTAAGTCTCATAATCTCTTCCTCTAAAGCCTAAACAACCTGAATCATCTTGTCACTTACCTCAACGGAGTTTTCACAATCATTTGTTTTTGAAAGAGTTTCATTTTTAGATTGATTCTCAATTTCAAGAGATATACAATGTTGTTGAAGCTCATTAAAACGTTTTGAAAGTGTGTCATAAGAATCTTGAAGCTTTAAAAATTCAGCGTTGGATTCATGACAAGAATGATTATCTACATCATTCATAGGCTCAACAATATTCACAGATATATCATGCAGATCATCACATTTATTCACAGTAGTAGATGAAATCTCATGAGCATATTTAAGAGTAACAACTTGCATCACTTCGAGAGACATTAAATGTTCTAAGAGTCGGTCATATTCGAATAAAATCTTTTCTTTTTCAATTAAATTTTGTTCATAAGCATCATCCATTTCATAGAAAACTTTTTGAACTTCACCAATTTCAAAATTTAGATTTCCCGATAGATTATAGACTCCATTTTTAATATGGTTCACAAACGGAACGATCTCTTTCTCAAACATCGTTTTCATGTGTTCGAAAGCCCATTCTCCAGCGGTTAAAGCCGTTGAAGTCGTACATTCCAGGATGACCTTGTCAAACTCGGTAAGGTATCGCTCAATCTCTTCCAAGCTGAGCTTTACCGTACTTACCGGTGGAAGATTCTTAGGAATTTCCTTTGGTTCATCCGAGTTAACGAGTGTAAGAATTATACTAAGGCATTCTCTAGTAGGCATGAAAGTGGATGTTTGGATAGTTTTCTTTCGCATATTAAATCGATTTCTAAGATCTATCTTAGCATTTGTTGCATTCATTTGAGCATAGTCATATTCAGGATATGAAGTAAGTAATTTTAACTGATTCTCATCATATGGTGTCATGCTCTCAGATTCATTTACAAACACAATCGGATCTAATACCAATCCTAACTTAGTTGCATCATAAAGTCGTAGGTTGTGGTGAAATGCTTGCTTTGCATACCCCGGGTTAGGTGGTAGGTCTATGAAACGCGATAGATTGAACTCTTGAAATGAAGAATGAAACAAGTGTACTAAATGCGAAGCAGAGTATGATTTTAAAAGCGAAATTTCAGTCTTTTTAACTCTCTCAGACGCCTTAATTTCCGTTTCAACTCTTTTAGACTCGAGTATTTCGAAATCCGTTTGTAGTTTTTGAAAATTATTAACGACTGACTCTTTTTCTTTAAGTTCTTTCGAAAGATTTGCTCTTAAACTCTCAATTTCTAGCAGATTATCCATTTGGACTTGCCTAAACCTATCAAATTCAGGATTGGTTAAGGTAGTGGACACAGGAGTTAATTCCAAGGTTTTAACCTTTTCCTTATGCAAAGCAAGCTCGGCAGATAAAGTCTGATTAACACTGAGGGTTTCAAGGACCGCATTATTCATTTGGCTAAGCAAAGATGTTGAGACCATAACCAAATCAGGTTGAGCAGACGAATTGGTAGTCGTAATAGCTCCCGGTTGTGGTTCACTCAAAGTCTGGGGACATGCATTGATATTCCTATCATTGTTTGTCTCCTCGATTGAGTTACTAACCACCGGAGGCTGTTCCGAATACTAAGACACTTGCTCAACTTGATAAGGTACAATACTAGTATCTGTAGCAGTATTTGGTACCTCAGAAATTGTGTCAGCTCCATAAAGTGAAAGATTTTCCATGAGAGCTGCTTTGGCGGTATTGAGATCATCACAGTCAGAGTCGTATGCATCCAAATCATCACATTGATATGCGGCATTGTTTGTGATGGCTGCTGTGAGACCGTCAGTGTCTGCTACTCCCGGATCTGCAAGAAATGCCAACTCTTCTTCATCGAGCTCACGTCCTTGGGCTTGAGCATTTACCAAGTAAATCTTCTCCTGAAACCATGTGCCATCCCTTTTCCTCTTGGGCTGCTTACACTCTCGGGCCATGTGCCCTTCCCCTTTGCAGTTGTAGCATATAATCACCTTCGTTTTGCCAGTGCTATTACCTCTTGTAGCAGCAGTGTTAGATGAATGTGCACCAGTAGTAGATGGATTGGGTCTCCCCTGAAGTGGTTGCACCATGACTCTGCCATCCTGAATTGTAGCCTGTTGTCGAGAGTTAGAAGAGTTCCTTAACTGATTGTTAGTTGTTGTTAAACCTCTGTAACCTCGTTTGTTCAATGTTTGAGTGAGATAAGCAGACATTTGAGCAAGTATATCAGTAGGATTGTCCCCTTGTCTAAACTCAGGGACAGGGATCTCATCATCACAGTAGAATGTTGGTGTTGATTGAGCTACAAGTTGATTTGATGGAGCACTAACTTGTTGTGAGTAATAGGGTTGAGGAGCCTCAAGTTGTTGATAGGTAACAGCGGGGTTTGTTGGAGGTTGATAAGGTGAATACTGGTGTGAAGCATAAGGTAACGGATGTGAATCTCCTTGTGATGATGTTGCTGGTTGCTTGTATTATTGGTGATAAGATGTAGGTGGTTGTGGCAAGATCGAGTACTGTGGGAAGCTTGGTGTTTGATACAATGGTTGATATGAAGATTGGTGTCCCAAATCATGCTGAGAGTTGTGATATGACAGTGTAGGATGGTTTGCCATTAATGCCAATGGTTCTTGATAAGATCCCTGAGAGAGTCGTTTTTGGATCACATGCTTCTCGTGTTGTTGTAAGATAGCATAGAGTTGATCTAAATTGGACTTGTGCAAATCGCGAATCATCTTAACATCGGTGACATATTAACTCCATTCTTGGGGTAATGTGTTCAAGAACTTTGTGTTTAGTTGAAACTGTTCAATCCTAAGATTATACACGTTCATGTCATTCATAAAAGTGGTGAAACGCCAGTAGTAATCGTGAAGAGTCCCCCCTAGAATGTATGTAAACCTATCAAACAAGTCATACAATTGACACTCACGTTCTTGCTTAGTGAGAGAGGTCCCTTGTAACAAAACAGCTAATCGATCCCAAAGGTTCTTTGCCACTGTGTGTTCACTTACCATTCTAAAGATATCGGGTAGAAGGGCTTGAAGAATTGTCTGAACGGCCCTTTCATCTGCATCGGCAATGATTTTGTTAGCATCGGTTAACTCATGATACTCACTTGCCCTTGTCACATTGGTGACGGTAACTTCTCCCCAATCTAATGGACCTTTTTCAATTGACTGAAGCATAAGTCAACCATTAGGTTTGCCCATAATGTACGTTTTCATGCGGCCTTGCCATGCTTCAAATAAATCTTTGATGAGAAAAGGTGGGCGAGTGTCGGTACCCGAGATGATTGAGATATCGGTAAGCGAAGTCATTGTTGGAATATATGAATGTGAATTCATTTTATGATCCCTTGAAAAAAGATTATCAAAAATGATCGAACAATGAAATAAGGTTATGTGTTTTTGTGTTGTTAAATGCAAGATGTTGTTATCTTGTTGTTGTGTTTGTTTTTGAAATTTTCCAAATTACCAAATTAATGCACGATAGAAAAAATACTCTAAGTATCCAAAAACAAATTATATCGAAATGTGCAAGTATCGGAATGTTGCTTTATGTCGAATACTCTTTCTGTCGGAATGTTGCTGGTATCGGAATGCTTGGTTCTATCGGAATAACAATCTATCGGAATGTCCTTCTGTCTGAATCCTAGATCGCAATGTTTACCTGTCGGAATGCTTAGATCGCAATGCAGTGTCGGAATGTTTAGATAGGAATATGGCTAAAACAAATTTGGTAGAGTAACGACTCAAAAATCCCTTGAGACCGTCGGAATCCCAGATCGCAATGCACGATCGGAATGTCACGTCGGAATAAGGTAATGAAATCCAGTGATCGCAAAGTAGAACCAAAAGGTTATTGCGATCAAACCACACACACGTTGTACTTTCCGATGGAAAACCTTGCAAGAATTTCGGAATGATGAAAAACAAGAAATTTCTCAACTTTCGATCCAAAAGACTTGTGTTTTAGCCAAAAACCAAGATACCCAAGTTACTACGACACGATTAAAGCAGGTATACAACTTAGAAACACAAACAAACACGAAAAAATTTGATGTTTCGGCAAAGAACACTCAAAAAACCTACGAAATGCTTAAGAAAGCATACACAACACGAAAACCAACCTATATTTCATCCCATGCTCTTGATACCAATTGTAGAACAATGATAATCTTTATGAATCAAGAGGGTTGATGTTTTCTAGAGAGAGAAACTTAGAGAGAGAAATGAAAGAAACTATGTATTATCAAAGTGAGAAATGAAACAACCAACACCTCTTTCCATGGTGGAAAGAGGCTTATATACCTAAATCCTTAATGGACTTGGGCCTCCGGCCCATGAACATGCTCATGGGTCGGGCTATTTAATAAATGTTACTAAAACACTACTACGAGCCTATAACTATATTGTTGGAGTGACCGAGACTTTCTTTATACGTAAAACGTATTTCCAACAAAGTGACTTTGAAATTTGCAAAAGCCTTTTCACGGATAACCTGTTTTGTAGTATGAAAGTGTTAAAAGTTTTGGCTATTAAATTAAATAAAAAATACAAAATATGCATGACACTTTGAAGCAAAAGCAAAATTATGGGTTGAGACTTAAACAATACGGATGTAGGAACAAAAAAACGTATAATAAGTTATGGACGCCTAAACTACAAAAATTAAATAATAACAATGACTAACTTGAGTGTGGACCAAAGGACACGTAAACTATGTATGTGAAAAGAAAATTAAGCCACAAGCACATTAATTACAAACAAAAATAATGCCACAAACACGTTAATTACAAACAAAAATAATTATATGGTCCAAACTGTTTTTCTTTAATGTATTAGCTGTATATTATAAATACAATAGGCGTTGATGGACGAAATTAATAGGCTGGTTGCAACGGATCGTCGCCAGTTAGTTGACCGATTTTGCAGTCGGTCTATCGATTTCACAGTCGGTCGCCAGTCGTTCGACCGATTCCGCAGTCGGCCGTCTTCGTTGCAACGACTGACTAAAATCAGGCGTAGGCCAAGAATCGATCCACCCTCGACCATTTAAAATAAATTCCATTCTTTCTCTCTTTTCGACAGTTGCTAATTTAAAAAAAAAAACTTTACTTTATAAATTTAAAATTTGAACACTGTATCTCTATAAATACCCAACCTCTTAAACCGTTAAATATAAAAATATGCGTTTAAACCAACCGTGGACTCCCAAATGACAAGGTAGCTTTGTGAAAAGCTTAGATATGCGTTTCGAAAACGTACGTATCACAGCTAATTCATTATGGAAAACACAAACAATTGTAATTTTTTTAATTTTACAATTTTATAATATAAACAAAATTATAAAAAATTATTGTTAATTCTTTTTACTAAAAATATTGGTAGCACTTTTAAAAGCGTATCAATAATCAATCTATTTTAAAAAAAGAGTTGATTTCTACACTTCTCATATTGATTGGCACACTCAAAATTAGTGTGACTTTACCCATATAAAAATAAACATGTACAGAAAATATGTGTCAAGACATACTAATTTTGAGTGTACCCATCAATATAAAGAGTGTACAAATCACATCTCATTCTAAAAACACAAACATTGTTACCTTTTGATGACCTCACAAATGCATAAAAACACATAAACAAGTTAACATAGTTCTCATTGTAAACACAAGGCCTCGATATTAGCCGATTTTTGTCGCTTTATGAGAGTATTCGCCTATACAACGTCGCCGTTAAGCATGAGCACTCGCCTATACACTGTCGCCGCATTGCGCGGGTATTCGGCTAGTGATTTCGTAGCCTTAAATCGGGTGCGACCCCTCTCATGTGAGTCCGCCAAGCATAGGAGGAAATGCAATTATACCTATCTTTTTCTTTGTAAAGCAAAACTCAAAGTAGGGACTTTTTCAAGAGATTCTTTCCTTACTAGGAAATAATCATTTTATTTATACTTTTAAAAAGTGTATGTATTCCTTAATTTAGTATTAATTATGTAATTTTCGTACTTACGTTTATCGAAAGTTAAAATTCGTGTTAAAAGTATACGTGTCAAAAACGTAAAAAGAAAACTTTCATAAAAAGCGGGTTGAAAAAGTTCAAACTTTAGGGTTGAAACTATCAGTTATGAAACTTTAAGGGTCGTAAATCGGCAATTCTTTTAGCCAAAAAAACAAACAAAGTCAACCAATTAACCAACCATCTCCACCGTTCCCAAAAATAAAGAAACTCAACAAACCACCGTAACATCAAACACCACTTGCGGTCATCTCTACAAGTGCCCCAATTGTTTAATCGGAAAAAGAAAAGAAAGAAAGATGAATTGTAAACGTATCTAAAGAAGCTAAATCTAAAGACAAGTGCCCCAATTGTTTAATGCCTTGGTAAGTCCTAAATTATTAGTCCTTATTTTCTATTTTTTAAGGTTTCTTGGTTCTTAATTCTATTTTATTTTCTATTTTATTTCATTATTATAGCAGTTATTCACTCAAATGTTTCAGGAAACACAAAGGTATTAATATTTTAATAATTACTAGACTATATAAAATTAAAATCATTTTAGTTGTGTAAAAAAAACATATGAGGTTTTCGTGTTCAGGTTATCCAGCTTGGATTGAGTGTACACGCCCTAACTAAGTTATCCCCGTGAACCATTTTTTGACCATTTTCCACGCAGTATTGTTTGAACGAAAACAAGAAAACAAAAAACAAACAAATGTGGTTTTACTGTTTGGGAATGGTAAGTCTTTAGGATGCGGCGTAACTGATGTATTCTCGGGAAACGGAGACAGTAGCGGGAAGGGTGGGTGGGCATAAGCAAAAAAGTTGTTCTTTAAAGTTACTAAAATTTATTATAGCTATTTTCATAATTTGCCCCGTGACAGTAAGATTTGTACTATAGTTTTTAACAAGTACTATCAAAGTTTTCCCCCTCTATCATAACTTTCTGGCTCCACCCCTGCCCGGGAACATTTCTTACCCTTTCTCTGTCCACCCCGAAATATGTGGATTCAACTTGTGAGGAGGTTAGGTGCCTTGCCACTAGGTCGTTTGATGGCTGTTTTATGTAAGAAATAATGTTGTCTATAATTTGTTTGTTTTATACATTTGGTTAGTAGTTTAAGGGTGTTTGGGAATTGCTTATTTAAGTTGTTACATTTTTGTTTTTAAGCAAATAAACAGTTTAAGATTTTGGATGAAGTCATGAAACTGCTCAACATATAGGCTCACTAAGTGATTATAATTACCCCTGCGTTTAGGCGATCTTAGTAGCTTACATGTACATTTGCACATGCTTTTAGGTTAGAGATACATAGTTGTATATATCAAAAAGTTATGCTGCATTTTTTAGTGCACAAAATTATATATGCTCATAGGCCTTCACTTTAGTATATGTTTGTGTGAATGTATACATTTATGTTTAGGTAAAAGTCGCCTTGTTTCGTGTTATCAAAAGGCATGTGATTAAGCTTTGTTTATTATCCTTTTTTACTTTTAGTTGAAGATACTATTATCGTATTAATGATTATGTAATAATTTTGTAATTCACCATCTGCAGACATAAAATGTTCCTAAAGCCTCTTAACATATAACCCCGTAATAACACAATAGAAGATAAATGGTCGATGCTTTGTTACTATGTAGATGTACTTCCATATTTGCTTGAGCATCAGCTTCAGAGTTGAACCCCTTTCAATTACAAACGTTTTGGTATCCAAGCCTAAAGCTGATAATATCTCCAGGTACGAGATCCGCTACTTCCTTTTTGGGCCATATCCCGTCTTTTTACAGCTTGGTTTTAGGAGCAAGAGTGCCATTAATGGCGCTGCAACATTTACGACATTGTTTTCTTCTATGAAACTAATGTTTAAGTTGATTATTAACCAAAATCATACCAATTGTGAGAACCCGTACTTTCTGAGCATTATTTTATTATTTTATTCGTCTTTCTGAATTTTCCAACGTATTTTGTTTTCTTGTATTGTTATATGTAAATCACAATATTTTTAAATTTTAATAAATTATACTTTTTAAGTATTTTTCTGTTCATTGACAATACTTTATATGGAATTATAAATTTTTTTATTTTATTTTCTATATTTATTTAAATCAAAGTTTTTGATTTAAAATCACCCGTGTGCGTTTTACAACGAGTTTATTCAAAATCAATGAACAACGAGAATTCCTAGTGATCGTGATACCGACGGATGCCCAAAAATTTACGTTTATTTATCGATTGTTTCGATAATCAATACTTTCGACGATTTCATTTTAATTACGTATTAAGTCGTGTCGGGAAATCATATAATCATTTCTATGATGCATTGTAACTTTTAAAAAGTATTTTTACGAAACCCGAGCCCCGTAAATATTTTTAATATTTACTAATAGCCATTTTCTACCCTTTTAAACTAGTAAAATATTTTTAAGTCCACAAGTTTGAAAGTTGGCAATATTGGTCCCTGAAATTGTCATTTTTTGCAAGGTTAAAAAGTTCGTTTTCTCGGTGTCTTAACGAATTAATTTCCGGTTAAAAGTGCGACTCAGTTGTTTTTGGTTAATTAAAGAAGATTTGGTTATCTATTTCTAAGTAAAAAGTAAATGCAAGCCTAACGATAATAAAATAAAAGAACTAATAAAAAGACTTGTATAAAAACAATTAATAAAACAAATAATAAAACGTAAATTAAAGAGAAACAATTAATAAAAATAAAACTAAAAGAGGAAATTAACTTTCGACTGAAGAATGAAATTAACTTAATGAAAAAGGAGAGAATAAAACTAAGATGGTACTTTAAAGCTAAACGAGGCAAAACCTAAAACGGGTACTAAATAAAAGATAAAACTTGAACTTTACGAAAAAATATTAATTTTAAAATAAGACGAAAAATTCCACTAAAAATACGTAACTTTCAGAAATTAAATCGGAACAACTTTCAGATTAAACTAAACGATTACGGAACAAAATAAATAAATAAAGAAGCTAGCAGGCAGCTAGCTCAAGCTAGCAGCCTACTAGGTGAAAAGGCGCCAAAAAGAGTAAATACCTAGCAAGTAGGCATGTCATTATTTACATTCCATCGGAATGTTTAATGCCATCGGAATGACTTAAAAAAAGTAGTATCGGAATAATTAATAATAGTAAGTGTCGGAATGTTTAATATAAGTAAGTGTCGGAATATTGAATTGCAAATATATCGGAATATAAGAAAAATAAAAACTGTCGGAATAACTAAAGTGCCAAAATCTATCTGAATGTGGCTGCCAAAATTTGGGCAGCACTTCGTCGCAATATACCTTAAATCCCGATCGCAATCCACGATGCCAGGGGCAATCGCAATCCTCGATCGGAATAAGGGAATATTACACTTAGATCGCAAAGTAGAACCCCTAGGGTTATTGCGATCATAATAAAGCTATCGGAAAAAGCTATCACAATGTCAAAACCCTATTGTGATGGAAAAATCACAATATTCGGATGGATTATAATAAGCTAAAAATCAAATAAGCACTTCTAAAAAGGACGCTTAACAAAAACTTAACCAACTCAACAAGCACAAATTTGAAAACTTTTAAAATACGAAATAAGCAAACTTTATGAACCAAACTTTAAAAAAAACTAAACTTTTTAAGAAAACTAAAAAAATAAATAAGCTAAATACAAAATAAGCCAATAAGCATGATAAGCTCAAAGCTTAAGTTGTATAAAAACTTAAAGATTGATAAAAAAGATAAACTTTTTAATCAATCAAACATCAAGATTAAACAAAATTAAAGATAATTTTCGGATCAAACAAGTAAAAATCAAGAAAGGTAGAAAGAGATTGAATATGAAAAACTTGAAATTAAAGATGAAGATTAAAGATTCAAATACAAGATTAAAGTGAAAAGCTTAAAACTTTAAAGAAAAACTAGAGAGAGAAAGAGAAAAACTAGAGAGAGAAAATAAAATTACACTACTCCTAATCTAAACTAACTAACTCCTAAATGACTAACACCCTCCTAATGTGTCATTAGGAGGGTATATATAGGAAGTGAGGAGTGCATGTGTTGCTTCCTTCTTTCTTTCTCTTTCTCGTTCTCATCTTTTAATTCTTTGTCTTTCTCGACGTCGTCTCGGGATTTGTCGATATAAATTGAACTTGTCTTATAATTTATTCAATAATTAGACTTGAGCTCTTCGACTTCATTAAACTTCCGTCTTTAGACTTTTTCTTCGATAAATCTTCAGAATAGGCCTTGGACTTCCGTTCTTTTTGCACTGTTGATCTTTTGACTTCGTCTTTTCTCGTTTTCTTCAATAAAAGCCCGTGAAAGCCCGTGTTTTCTTCCTTTTTCATCTTTTGATCCTAAAACACAATAAAAACACAAACTACGCATAATTCCGACATTTACGACATAAAATACACGTTTTGGCTTGGTTATTATTATAATTAAGTGGTAAAAGGATGGGTGTTTTCACACCTATCAAATCCCCTACACTTGACCATTGCAATGCCCTCATGCAATGCATTAATTACAAAGCAAGTGTTACATTTTCCATCACAATCAATCCACATTGGCCTTTATTAAAGAGACAAAATATTTAAAGGAAGAAAACAAGTAAAAAGATAAAAAAAACTTACCTTAGGGTTTTGGAATGTCATGAATGATTATCACCCTCAAGTTTCACGTTCCCCATACCAAGCTTAACAACGAGATCATTGTTATTATAAGTTAGCAAACTAACACAAATTCATGTGGCCCAATTATTCACTTAGACTCCCTTATTCCTAGGTGTATCTCTTATATTTTATTATTGTCTTGAAAGATCACGAGGATGCATTGTTGACTTATTTCGATAGTTATTTAGGCTGAAAATAAAGTAGGACGATTTAATCAATAGTTAGCTAAAGGACAAAATCTTTTAAAACTGCTTCTCGGGACCTCATAAAGTTCATATCTTGGCATAACTTGCTTCACGATTTGAGACCTTTCTCGGACCGATATTTGGCAGCGACTTCATGCTTCAAATCTTGAGAGACGTTCTTGAAATTATGGTCTTCTCTTCATAATAGGAATTTCTTCACTTGAAGTTTTGAGAGATTCTTCATATTTGGACCACGAATTCTTCATTTTTCTCTAATCTTTATTTTGGACTTTGATATACAACGATCCGCCTCCTTTCAGGACTTGGATCTATTTATCCTCATACCTTGTTAGGGCCTTTTTGGATATACTTCTCCATGATCTTTAGGGGAGTATTTGCTTTTCGTCGTGTGTCTCGATCCTTCATATTAATTTTTTATAAATGATTCTTCATATCACTTGGGATCTTTAGCAACAAAATGTAGCCCTCATGCCTTGTTAGGGCCTTTTCGGACTCGCCAATCTTCGCATCCCGCTTCAATAAGTTATGCCTTGGCTATGAACACTAATTAATACCGAGCAAGTTTTAAACGATCTTGTGCTAGAAGCTAAGTAACTTTTCAAATCTTACAACCTTATTTATTGCAATTAAATTTATTACCAAGCGATTGGAGAATAAGCTTATAATCAACTCACATAAACTCATGAAAGAATACCGAACTTATAATTGACACTGTCATCTCTCGTTCTCCACAATTTAAAATCTCAAGGAATGAGACTCGTGGATGCTTAGCCAACTAAATCAAAGTTTTGGGTTTTTGAGTTATCTATAGGATCTTGCAAATTCTTAGACTTTTTCAAGTTTAGAAATCGCATTTTAAAGTTCCCTTGATAAACGACTCTCTAGGATCAATTATAGGAACTTGCGAAAAGTTCTTGTTCTTAACCCGTGAGAGTTAAGACTTTCGCGTTTTAAAGTTCTCTATATAAAAGCCTAGCAAAACTTGACTTAAACACGTTAAGGATACTAGCTAGAGTAAACTTGGATAAGTAAACTCGGGTTGAGTCAAAAGATTCACAACGTTTTAAAAATTAAAACCACTTTATTAAAAATTTATTCTAGCAAAGAAAGTAAATAACAATAACAAAGGAAAATACTACTAAACTACTAGGCCAAAATAGATTAAATTTTTTGAAAAATGTCGAAAAATTAAATTTTCTGGTTAAAATGAGGACCAATACAAGGAAAAGCCCACTTAACTTCGATAGAAGTCCCCCTACACTTAATATAAACATTGTCCTCAATGTTTAAGCACGTGAGAGTAAACTCCCCTACACTTAGCACATTGTGCACTTTGTTTAAATCTTGATAAGGAAGAGACAACTAAAGTGATTCCTATTTTAATATTGAAAAATATAAAATAGAGAATGAAAAGAGTTTAGGATAAAACCGGGAAGATGGGTACACGGAATCACGGGTCGTTAAAAGTCATCAAGAATGTTTCTTTGAAAGCTCAAATCCCTACACATGATAAGAAAGAAAACAACAAACACATACTAGGGTCTCCCCCTACACTTATTAGAAAAACAGAATAAAAGGATAGATAATTGGGTTGCCTCCCAAAAAGCGCTTGTTTTTGTTAACTGGGCCGCGAGCCTGACTCGACCCCGAATTAAATAGTCCATGGGGAAGCCTCGAATGTAATACCGGGATCAAAGACCTTGTCCTCGTTCCCGGAGGACATTATTAAAGGAGAGGCCGGAGGATAAGTCATGAAAGGTAAAAAGGTCCTCTCAACATACGAGAAGTATGTGAAATCGTGATCCACGGGAGGTGGGATGGGTAAAGGAAGCAAGCTGTTATCCCCCCAAGACAATTGATGGTCACTAAGTGGCAAAGCCGTAAAGGTGTCAATCATAGAATGGTCAATTTCACCTCCCGGGTTAAAGCACTCATCCTCATGAACGTTAATCTCTTCGATTTCGTCATCATAGATAGGCGCGTCAAACCAAGGTTTGTCGTTCCCGTCATTAAGGATTTGAGAAACTCGCTCGAAAAGATCACGATCAAGTACGAAACCATCATTCATTTGTGAGGATTGTTGATAAGTTAAATCCGCACGAATGTGGTAAACGTAATTCTCATTTGAGGAGTATTGATTAGGTAACTCCTCGAGAAGTGGATGATTGGTCAAGTGAGTTGGTTCGTCATTATTATGAAAAATAAGACGTTCCAACTCATCAAGCTCGGCCTCGACGTTGGAAAAATCGACCTCGCTTGTAGGTGGAAGCGGAGGTAAAAGAGTTAGCTCTCGTTCGATAATTTCCTCAATCTCGAGCTCGAATTGGAAATCATTATGAAAAGCGACCTCGTCCTTAGGCTCTGCAGAAGTTGGTTTAGATAAAATAGGAGAGTCATCTTCATCCGATCCCGATGAATAATTAAAAGTATAGTCGGAATCACAAGATAACTCATCCTTATCGACAATCTCCTTAGGTGTAGGACCAATTAAGGGTTCTTCTTCTATGGGCTCATTAGAAAGTTCTTCACACTCCTCAAAAATTTGTTTATCAAAACAAGTCTCGCTAAGAGAATTTGAAGAAATCATAAAGTCATTTGAAGGAGTAGGTGAAGAAATAGGGTCATCAATGGGTAAGGTAGGCTCAAGAATAATCTCCGGAATTTCCTCAAGAGGTGAGGAAGTAGGTGAGCTAAATGTGGCCTCAGCATCAACTCTCAAAGACGGCTCAATATTATTTTGAGCTTGATAGGTTTCTAAAAAAGGAGCATGAATTTTCTATCGGTTTCCTCTTGCCATTCTCTTAGGAATCTATCATGTTGTTCAATCTTTTGAAAAATTAATTCCATTTGAGGTTGTGAAATATTCCCTTGATTATAGTTTTGAAAACTTTCATGATTTGAAAACCCTTGATTTTGAAATTCCCCATAAAACCCTTGATCAAAATGTGGTGGGTTACTCGTTGTGGTAAAACTAGGGGAGTCAAAATAAGTATTAGTAGCATAGTACATACCTTCCTCATTAGGAAAGACTTCCCCATAGGTTTTGTCACAATTAAAATAAGCATGAGGTCCACCACAAGTCGTACATTCCTCGGACATAATCTGATAACGCTCTTCTTGTAATATTTCCCAAATCGGACGATTATCCATGATAACACGAGTCTTGTACACCTACAAAAGAAAAAGATAGAAAAGAAATAAAAGAAGTAAAGTTAACGTGAAAAGAAAATATTTTTGGTGCAAAACTTTTGAAAAAGAAATACTTTTTATGAGTTTTTAAATGTTTTTGGATTTTTGAAATTTTTAATTTTTTGGATTTTTGAAAATTCTTGAGCAAGAAAAATAACGTTCACGAGTGAACGGATCCCAAAATCCAACGCGTCTCTCACAAAAAAACCGTTAATCTTCACGAAAAGAGCCGGCAGCGGCGCCATTTGAAATTGTCATTTTTTGCAAGGTTAAAAAGTTCGTTTTCTCGGTGTCTTAACGAATTGATTTCCGGTTAAAAGTGCGACTCAGTTGTTTTTGGTTAATAAAAGAAGATTTGGTTATCTATTTTTAAGTAAAAAGTAAATGCAAGCCTAACGATAATAAAATAAAAGAACTAATAAAAAGACTTGTATAAAAACAATTAATAAAACAAATAATAAAACGTAAATTAAAGCGAAACAATTAATAAAAATAAACTAAAAGAGGAAATTAACTTTCGACTGAAGAATGAAATTAACTTAATGAAAAAGGAGAGAATAAAACTAAGATGGTACTTTAAAGCTAAACGAGGCAAAACATAAAGCGGGTACTAAATAAAAGATAAAACTTGAACTTTACGAAAAAATATTAATTTTAAAATAAGACGAAAAATTCCACTAAAAATACGTAACTTTCAGAAATAAAATCGGAACAACTTTCAGATTAAACTAAACGATTACGGAACAAAATAAATAAATAAAGAAGCTAGCAGGCAGCTAGCTCAAGCTAGCAGCCTACTAGGTGAAAAGGCGCCAAAAAGAGTAAATACCTAGCAAGTAGGCATGTCATTATTTACATTCCATCGGAATGTTTAATGCCATCGGAATGACTTAAAAAAAGTAGTATCGGAATAATTAATAATTGTAAGTGTCGGAATGTTTAATATAAGTAAGTGTCGGAATATTGAATTGCAAATATATCGGAATATAAGAAAAATAAAAACTGTCGGAATAACTAAAGTGCCAAAATCTATCTGAATGTGGCTGCCAAAATTTGGGCAGCACTTCGTCGCAATATACCTTAAATCCCGATCGCAATCCACGATGCCAGGGGCAATCGCAATCCTCGATCGGAATAAGGGAATATTACACTTAGATCGCAAAGTAGAACCCCTAGGGTTATTGCGATCATAATAAAGCTATCGAAAAAAGCTATCACAATGTCAAAACCCTATTGTGATGGAAAAATCACAATATTCGGATGGATTATAATAATAAAAATCAAATAAGCACTTCTAAAAAGGACGCTTAACAAAAACTTAACCAACTCAACAAGCACAAATTTG
Organism: Glebionis coronaria; assembly: GCA_025667525.1. Lineage (NCBI taxonomy): Eukaryota > Viridiplantae > Streptophyta > Magnoliopsida > Asterales > Asteraceae > Glebionis > Glebionis coronaria. The sequence goes on along the minus strand of CM046877.1, from coordinate 208,106,498 downwards.
AAAACTTTTAAAATACGAAATAAGCAAACTTTATGAACCAAACTTTAAAAAAAAAACTAAACTTTTTAAACTAAAAAAATAAATAAGCTAAATACAAAATAAGCCAATAAGCATGATAAGCTCAAAGCTTAAGTTGTATAAAAACTTAAAGATTGATAAAAAGATAAACTTTTTAATCAATCAAACATCAAGATTAAACAAAATTAAAGATAATTTTCGGATCAAACAAGTAAAAATCAAGAAAGGTAGAAAGAGATTGAATATGAAAAACTTGAAATTAAAGATGAATATTAAAGATTCAAATACAAGATTAAAGTGAAAAGCTTAAAACTTTAAAGAAAAACTAGAGAGAGAAAGAGAAAAACTAGAGAGAGAAAATAAAATTACACTACTCTTAATCTAAACTAACTAACTCCTAAATGACTAACACCCTCCTAATGTGTCATTAGGAGGGTATATATAGGAAGTGAGGAGTGCATGTGTTGCTTCCTTCTTTCTTTCTCTTTCTCGTTCTCATCTTTTAATTCTTTGTCTTTCTCGACGTCGTCTCGGGATTTGTCGATATAAATTGAACTTGTCTTATAATTTATTCAATAATTAGACTTGAGTTCTTCGACTTCATTAAACTTCCGTCTTTAGACTTTTTCTTCGATAAATCTTCAGAATAGGCCTTGGACTTCCGTTCTTTTTGCACTCTTGATCTTTTGACTTCGTCTTTTCTCGTTTTCTTCAATAAAAGCCCGTGAAAGCCCGTGTTTTCTTCCTTTTTCATCTTTTGATCCTAAAACACAATAAAAACACAAACCACGCATAATTCCGACATTTACGACATAAAATACACGTTTTGGCTTGGTTATTATTATAATTAAGTGGTAAAAGGATGGGTGTTTTCACACCTATCAGTCCCTCCACTACCAACATATATAAACTCATTTTTCCACTAACTAACACATACAATAACAAGCTAAACAAAAAACACACAAAATCCTCCCTCCACCTCCATTCTTACCGCCACCCTAACACCATAAAACACCATCATCCATAATGATCTAATCAAAACAAAAATTAGACCCATGTTTCAAATCCTCTTGTCATTCTAATGATACAAAATTTTCATACATGCATCATGGTTTCAAGATTTTATAATTTTGTGGTCGGATGATGTTTTAATCATCATGCATGTGTTATTTTTGGTAAGATCGTCACTTTTAGATCATAAAAAGTTGTATTTTTGATCTTGGGTTTTTGTTAAATTTATCATACAAGTGTTTTTAGGAGTGTTTGGTTGATGGGTATGATAGTAGAGTGATCCTATAGGTATGGGAATGATTAGCTTTGGTGGGAAAATTAATTTGTCATGTTTTCTAAAAGGGTATTTTTGGACACCAGCTTATAACAGATTGTTTCGTGGGTTTAAGTTTTGATATAAGCTGAGATTATTTGAAATTGTTGTAGAGTTTTTCGAGACGCTCGTTTTGATATAAGATAGAGCTTCTAACTCTTTACGAGTCAAAAGTTACGCTAGTTTTAGTATTCGTGTACCAGGAGACGCAAGTCGGCACAATCCGAAATTGTGGCTGATTTTGAGTCGACTCTCGGGGACTTTAGGCTTGGTTAGATAAATGTAACTACTGATTTTCAAAGTTTATAAACTTAATTTCATGAGTCTAGTAGTGGTTTCAAAGACGGATTATCGAGTTAGTACTTTTAAAGCGGTATAAACGGTTTTCTAAAACAAGTGTACAATTCTGTCCCAACTTTTAGGTTCGAGTATAGTGCTGAGCTGAAGGATTTTAAAGTGTGAACATTGGCTCAAATTTTGGTGAGGTCTTATATAGTTTATAAGTGACCTTGGAACCAAGTGTCATCTAAATCGGACAAGTCTAGATAGGGTAGATCGGTGTGTACATTCGGGGTGTACTTGCTGATTTTGTTTTGGACACTTAGTTCAATGCTTGTGTTGCGTGAGTTTGAGTATTCATCATCGGACATGGTGACTTGTTCAAGTGCTTAGTCATTATATAAATGGCTTTGCTACTGGTCCGAGCGATGTATAAGGATATTTTGACTTGCGTTGACTTTCCGTCTTATGACGGGTCAATATCAAGTGTACAAGTGTTTAATCGTGTAGTTGGATAAATGGGTTAGTATGGATTCTTTTGGTTCGTGTCAATGGTTTTGAAATATAAATACTTTGAAAACATTTGAGTCATATTGTATTTGGTATATATCGATATTGAGTTCGAGTCTTAACACGCGCCTTATTTTGATAGGTTGCGGTTTTCATGTTTCCCGGGCATCTATATCGTTAGTGATCGTCTCACTACCATTGTTTCTACTCAGTTGCTGAGTACCGTGATTGACTTACCTCGTGGCTAAGGTGAGTTCATAGCCTCTTTTACTTGTACATGGTTTCTAAACGCGGGGTGAGATTTTACATGATGGAACACAACCATTTAAAAACTGTGTGTTATCCTCAACTTGTATGCTATCCGGAATTTGTATGCTATCCAGAAATTGTTTGCTTTCCAGAACTTGAGGATTTCCAACTGATTTTCATTGATATTATTTCTTTTAGTCTTTAGCCTTAAGTTGCCTCTCATTGATCATGAATCGTTAATTAATCCTGCTACCAAGCGCGAATGTTGTGGGTGGATCCATCGGGATTGACTATCCCCGTCCCGATTACCTTGACGCACTAATATTTGTTTATACTTGAGTATTTAGGCTGAATACTCCCTAGAGGAACTTACACTGAGTTAAGCTTCGGTTCATGAACTAAACAGCAATAATAATGTTTCGGACTATGGTTATCGTACGTAACCATTTTCCCCTATTTCTTGTTTACAAATGAATGTTTTTGTTCCACACCTTTACTGCTAAACCTATGAATGTCACTCAACTTTGTGTTGATGATTTTACATGTTTAATCTCATGTATTATTGCTTAGCTTTGCTTGGATGGGAGCGCGCGGGATATTATCGCAGCTTGGAGATTTTTGTGATGATTTTATAAGACTGTTTTTAGTAAAAACTGTCAGGAGTTTATTCTATCTTTTTGGCAACTTTATGTTATAAATCGAGACGAAATAATATAATTTTCCGCTTCTAAAACTCTGGGACCTATGTTTAGAAACTCTGACCTTTTATGATGTAATGTACATGTTTTTATTTCGTCAGCTTTGTATGAACTGTAATTCATTGTTTCTTCTACTATGATGTGTTACCCCCTCGTTGCCTAGTTGTTCCATGTCAGGTTTTAGGGTCTCACAGATTGGTATCAGAGCGGTGGTTATAGGGAACTGAGTCGTTTTCAAAACTTAGTCTATAACCGAAAGTTCAAATATTTTATTGTTCCTAAGTGTCAAACACATAATCTGCCATTGTTGTTCGATATCTGCGCGGGTAACTCTCTAATCCTTATTATTTACTTTTAATTATCGTTGTAGTATTTCATCTCTTGATTTCATTTTGAAATATTACTTTACTTTAATGACGATAATTACTATGTCTATTCAAAGCCTTTGTGCTTCATGAATTATCATTGAAAGTTACCGTGATTTCATCTGCTCTTACCGCATTTCTTGAATTTTAGTTCTTGTGAACTCATCCTATTACAATGATTTCATACTGTTATGACGTTACATACTTGTATTCAGAGCGTGTATGCTATCGACTTTCCATACTCATTTTTATGAGTACTATTGCTATTTCATTTATGCGTGATACGAATGACTTCATTTACTCGTTCGTTTTGAACCGGCTGTTTCTCTCGACTCACTGTTACATGTTGTGCATACTCTCGTGATACCATTGTTCGGGATTGAATAAGGGTTGTTTTCGATGAAACATCTGATTTTCATTTTACTACCGTACGTGTTGCTTTCATTATAAAACCTCTTTAAAATATCTATTTAGACATGCAGATTTTCTTTCCGACCATTGGTAATTGAATGTTTAGTTTATAGACCATTGTGTAGCTCAATGTGTCTCCCAGAAAGACTAAAGGACATCGTGTGAGTTACATATCTCGAAGCATTCCTTGAATCAGTGTTGACTAATATCGTGGATTTTCGTAATCTTGATCGACCTTTAGTCACCGTTTTACACGACACTTGTACATGGATTACATCTTATTTCATTGACCATTCTACGTTTCGACTTCGACTTACAACATCTGTTGTACCTTGAACACATGATCGTCATTTATTATGTGACGATTGTTTGGAATACGATCCTACTTGTATCCTCCCTTTTTCATTAAACCTCCTCTCCTAAGGAGTGTGACTTGTTAATATTTTGTTTCTTTCTCGGTATGTCTTGTGATTTTGGGAAATCACGCCGCCAGGAGACCTTCCTGCATTGCATCTTGCAGCCGAAGACACAGATGTCATGCGTTTTTTTTTTTATTTCTTAGATTTTTGTTGTTATTCTTGAACCATTTCTATACTGTGTTTTCTTTACATGAGTAATTATACATTTTATTCTCTTTCGTCTTTATGGAATCCACGAGTCTTGTGTGTACACTAATTATGAGTTATTATGAAATTTAGATTTAATTTCAAGCTGTGTCGAAAAATATACTTTGTACAGAAACTTTACAAGAAATTTAACAGTGCCGAGAAAATATTTTTATAATTTAGACATAAAAATATATATTTCTACCTGTTGAGATGTTCGTTTAGGACATAATATTTTACCAGTAAACATTAAAATCGGGTAAGTTACGCTCTTTAGAGATTGTAAAATCTAAGAAGTTATTTTCTGAATAATTCTAAAATATCATTTTGTTGACAGGTTTAATGCAAGGGCATTTTCATCCATTTTTGATCTGTTTCAAGTCTCGAGTAAAACTAGAAAGTTGTTCAAAACATCGTTTTACATCAAATTGCATTAGACTTCGAGTCTTAGAATATAATGTAGCGAGTTAATTGGTAAAGTCAAACCCAAGAGTCAAACCCAAAAGTCAAAGTTGACTAAAAAGATCAAAACTAATAGAATTCAAAAATATGGATTGAAGCATTTTTAAGTTCGTTCGAGCTCGTAAAATTTTAACTAATGGTATTTTACAACCATGAAGCATTGACTGCGTTTAAAAACGTTTACAAATAATAACTTGAGCTAGGTCATACATAAATCTTGAACTTTTAGGAACCAAGTGATTTGACAAACTGATGTTCTACTTTCTTAAAAGTGTATTTTCGTCAAATAAATTACGATGTGCACATACGGATTCCTTATTCCTTTCTTTTATTTATGACTTAATTGTCATTATATTTTCTTTCTCTGCTTCTATCGTACCACTGATCCGGGTCGAGGTTGAAGATTTTGCTTTCATAACGTTCGTTATCATTTTGGCACGTGTCTCTTGACGATTTCGGCTAAACCTCTTGAAACCTTATGATAAGTGTGAAAACACTCATCAATTATGATCCATAAACCACTCAAAACACTGTCAAATACCTTATATTAAACCGTAAAATATCAGAATTACGTGTGTATTTTGTGTTTGTGTATTTTCAGGTAATATAGGTACATTTGAGACAAACACGAGCTTTCAAGGGATTTTCATAATAAAAGACGAAGAAAGGGACGAAAAGATGATTCAAGGACCTTATTTGCCAAGCTTTTAAAGATCGAGGACTTAAGTGCACTTTTCTACAAGATAAAGGATTATAAAAGAACTTGATTTCAAAGTATTAAAGACTTTTGGCAAGAGATGAAAAGACGAGGGACCAAAAAGGCAAAATAAGTGGAAAGATTTATTTACTTATCTTAAGTCAAGTTGACCAAAGACCGGTCAAACTCTCACAAACACATCAAACGTCTTCTTCTCCATTGTGAAGAGAGAGAGACGGTTATATCTTTTCATCTCCAAACCTGCAATCGAATTTCAAAGACAATCCAAGAAGATTCAAGTGAAACTTATAACTACAAATACGTTCCTCTTGATCTCCTCTTCATTATGATACCAATCAATTAGACTAAGAGTTGAAGACGAAGAAAGCCCCAAATTCAAGATGAAGAACGAAGAGTTATCCTCGTATTTTCCACGTGTCATTCAATGATTGGAGGATACACGTCACATCACCTCTTCTCGACGGCTATATAAAGAAGACGAGGCCTTCATTTGCAAGCGGTTAGACTAGGTGTAGTTCTAGGAGTAGATTAGATAATCTCTCTCATGCTTTCATTTTAGTTAGTTACTGAGTTTGTTAGAGATTTAGTTGCTAGTCAAAGTTTCAGTTAGCACTTGTAACTGTTTTCTCCATTAATGAAATTCTTTCTATTTTTGAAGCTTTCTTAATTTATGTTCTCTTAAATCTGTTACTTTAGTGTTCATATCATAAGCTTGTTCGAGCTTATCTTATCTTTTCCTTATCTGATTTACATATCTTGTGATCGAATGGTTTAGAGTGTGCATTTTTAGAGCTTATTAGATCTTTTCAGTTTTAAGCAGTTATAAGCTCATAATCTTTAATTAGCTTATGAGAAAATTGACATTGTGATTTCAGTTTTATTGTTACATTTTGTTTCTTCAATTTGATAATCTGTTCTTAAGCTCACAGCTTATGAATCTGAGAGATTGCCAGTAGAAGATTAATCTCAGTCGGTTAGTGCAGTTGAGTAGTTCAAATAAGCTCAAGTTACAGTAGGAATAGTTTTATAAAGTTCAGTTTTATGCGATTAATCAGTTGAAGTTTTCAGTTAGAGCTTTAGATCTGCTATCAGTTCTATGAAGTAGCGGAATAGCTATTCAGTTAGTACAGATTGGAAATAGAAGTATTAAATTCATTCAGCAAAGATAAATAATTCGGAATATTCAGTTCAGAATTTCGAGTTCTTCAAGTTCAGTTTTATAAGGATTTGAGTAAAAAGTTCATACGTTCTTTGGAGCTTATAAAGAGCTTTTCATAGAAGCATTGCTTTATTATTTTTCATCATTATAATGTAGAGTTTACATTCTGTTAGAAGGATTTTTGGTTGCAGTTTCGTTCAAGTTTATGCAGGTCAACAGTTCACAAGATTGGATAGATGTATTTTGCTTAATTGATTCCAAAAGAACTGTTCAGCAGGAAAGTGGCGTGGAGTTCAGTTGATTGCAGTCCTTTTTCGATCTTAAAAAGCGAGCTCAGCGCTCCGCTTCACGTCAAAGGACTAGGCCTGGATGATTTTGGTTAAGCACATATTCATTTTCTGGAAATATTAGCATAATCTGTTGGTAGTATAGAGTAGTATAAGTTTTTGTTGCTATCTGTATAGAGATAAAAGTCATTTTCAGTTTCTTCAATTTTCTTAGTTTGGTGTGTTCAATATAGCTGTAGGATAAATGATAGGAATTTAGATATGTTTCATTTTTTTAGAAATAAAGATTAGGGGCGTTTACTTGGGAAAAAGAATCGAATGTGTCTGTTTCATTTTTTTATCAATTGCAGAAGTTTAGGTTAATTACGAGTATAGCCCCTGAACTTTCTTAAATTTGACCGTTTTCCACTTTAATGGATCGGTTGTAGATTGGGCTTAGCATAGTTTTGGGCCATTTGATTTTCATTGAAACCGAGTAACGTTTTTTTTAGTAGTCAGATTAGTTTTAGTAGAAAGATTTGTTTTTTTTTTATATTTGAGATTGTTAAGACTAATTACTATAGATTTAAATTTGGTATTACACAATTTAAATTTGTAGTTTACATTTGAGTTTACATTTTTACATCTTATGCGTTTAAATGTTGTAATTGCAATTTGTTTTAGTAGAATAGTACGTATATGTAGATAGACATTATTTTACATTTTTAGGAGTTTTATTTGTCAAAATTGTCAAAGTAGCTTAAATACCAAATACGCTATTATACACCAAAAACAATCAAGTCAAGCTTAGAATTGTTATATCAATTCGAATCGAGCTGAGAAGACAACTACACTAAAAAACGAAATATTAAATGGCGCCGCTGCCGGTTCTTTTCGTGAAGATTAACGATTTCGAGTGAGACGATTGGATTTTGGGATCCGTTCACTTTGTGAACGTTATTTTTACGTATTATAAATCAAAAACATAAAAAAAATCAAAAAGATAAAAATACAAAAAAATAAAAAACCACAAACTCAATTCTTTTCCTAAAGAATTGAACCAAAAAAAATAAAAAATCCAAAAAGTAATCTTTTTCCTAAAAGATTACAACAAAAAAAATATATATTATATCGATTTCATCGCTTTTTACGTAGATATAGTATTTTTCGTAAAAAAAAAACAAATAAATACAAAAATATTTTTATATTATTATATGTAAAATAAGTATACGTATAAGAACAACCAATACACATATCTTCCATAAGTATTGCCGAGGCAATACACCGTGTTGAGGGGCGTTCCGGTCCTTGACACGCGTATCGATCAAATAAAATAAAGCAAGAATAGATAAATACTTCCAATTGGCAATAATTCGAAGAATACAAACTACAAAGTGAATAGATAGGCGACGTGCTATAAAATGCCGTCTAAGGGTTAATAGGTACTTAAGTGCTTCGCGCCACCTAACCCCCCGTTCACTAGTGCGTATTCTAAGAAGGAAGGCTTAATTGGAGGTCTTGCACCCAAGTAGTAATTATATATATACTTTCTTGTGGATATTTCATATTGCAACTCGAAGAGGATAATCTTATTCTTTTCAAAGTCGACCGAGGGCTACTCCCTCATTCCTCGTGTTTACTTACACGTGTACTCGCACACGTGTAAACATACCACCTTTGGTGTATTACTTCCTTCCCCGAGGAAGCTTTTAAACGTCATTTTACTTGTATATACATTCGGCCACCTTGTTACACATGGATACTCGTTCCATGTTGGAGATTTTGCAACAACGATCCGCCAACGCTAATTATTCGCCTTGTTCGACTTGTGGTGGTCCACACGATACTTATTTATGTGATCATAATCATGGCTATTATGGGGAGGGATATGCTTATAATGGAACCGAGAACCCTAATTTTCAACCTAACACTCAAATGGACTACACTTGTAATGACTATATGGGATATTCCGGTTTTTCATCACAACCTCCACCATCATTTCATGATCAAACCTTTAATGTGCCATACCAAAACCAAGGATTTTCACATTATGAGGGTTTTCAAAATGAAGGAAATTTTCAAGGTTACAATCATGATAACTTTCATAATCAAGACTCTTTTCAAACCTATAATTCACCTAATTATGGAAATCCACCTCCACCCTATTCTTCGACTTATTCATGTGAGTTTTGTGGAAAAGAACCCCATTATGGTTATGATTGTCGACCAAGGGATCCGCCTTCTTATGCTCTTAGTGATCTCAATGAGCTTTCTTTTCTAATCGAGCAGCGAGGAAGAGACGATGGATATATATTAAAGGCTTTTACACGTATGAGAGAGATGAGTATCGAGGAAATGAGAGAAGAATCTCGGTGGTTAAGGGAAGAAATTAAGTCTCTTGAGGATGATGTAAGGAACAAACGGTTTAATATCAAGAGATTTGGTGACATTTATCGAAAATCGGTGAACAAATCCTCTCAGTTCCTCAAGGGAAATTTAGATGATTTACTCTTTAAGATTGATAAAAAAGAGGAAGAAGAACGATATTTTGCTAATCGTGCTCGTTTGCTTAAACAATGCTTATATGACGATGATGACTATTCTTCGAGTTGTATGACACTTAATGATGACACACCTTCATCACCTTTACCTCACGTGGAACCCACCGACTCTTTAACCATGGGGGACGAGCCTCTTAGCACTAATACAAACACCAATTTAGAAGAATTAACCGCTTCTAGTGTTGAGAACCTTATCCCAATCCAAAGAGAGTTTGAGGGTATTTCCATTGAACCATGTGACGAGCTTTCTATTGATACCTCTTCTCCTCATGATCACATTGAGATTTCATCACATGTTGACCTTCATGCTACTACTAGTGATTTTGGTGATTTTGATCTTGATGAATTGTTCAAAGAAAGGGATAATGAGATTGAGGAAGAGTTTATGCAAGATATAGAGGATGATGATTGTGATTCTAGTGAGGCATCTTATGATCTATCATCCGATGACTTTTCATGTCAATATGACCTTCCTAATTTGGATGATGATGTTGATCATATAGAAGAAGTGGAAGATGTTCATATTCGTGAGGTTTTATCAAAAGTTTATAATATTATCTCCTCGATTGAAGCTTTGAATGAAAACCATAATGATGAGTCCATAGAAGAAGAACCTTTCATTGACATTTCTTCACCGGTTTTTGAGGTTGCACCTATTGATTTTTATGATGATATCATTCCCTTGAGTGATTCTCTCAATATACCTTCTTTTGAGCCTTCTATTCCCACCCTCCCACCCTTGAAGTTGGTTATTGATGAAGATCCTATACTCTTAGAGATTGATCCTTTTTCACCTATGGCACCTTTAGAACCTAAAACCTTTGATATGGATTCTCATATGGATATTGATGACACCATAGAGGCTTATCTTGCTAATATTGATATTGAGGTTGATGATAGTGATTCTAATTGGGAAGAGGAGATTCGTCTTAGTGAGAATATGCTTTTTGGGAACATAGAGATTACACCTCATTCACAAGACACTATTCATCTTGATCCTCCTTATTTTATGCCTTCTATGGAAGATTACCCACCTTTTGATGATGATGAGCCTAATATGGATATACTTGTTATGAATGTTTTGATACCTACACCTTCATATTCTCATGATGCTTTGATCACTAAGGGGGAATCTTATATGGTTGATACGAGTTCATCTTCTTATTTTCCCATGAAGGGAAAGGTTTTTGATCCTGGGATCCGTATATTTGGGAAATATTGGTTTTCATCTACTCCAATTAAGAGTGTGCTTTCGATTGATATGGACTTCTTGTATGAGCTTACTTTGGTGATGCTCCCTATTTTGGAGTTGTTCGAATGTAGAGATGGAAATTATGTTTTTGATCCTGGAGTGCTTCATATATGAGAGCTTTCGTATGTTGGACAAACTTGAGACACGTTGGACCGTTCCATTTATCGAGGCGGATTTGGTAAATCTTTTAGTAAATGGCAACGTGCTAAGTTTGAGTGTATCATGTGAGATGTGCTTCAAAGTGTATATCTTTTACTCTCCATGATGGTTTCCCCAAGGACAACTTAATTCGGGGCCGAGTCGAGCTAGCGACTTAGGGTTAAAAAAACTCAAGCATTGAATAACTAGGTTAGAAAACGTAGAGTAGATTTTCAATAGGTTAGGTTTAATTAAAAGGATGTTATAGTAGAGTTGAAGTGGAGGGGTGCCTTTCTTCGTCTTTTGGTGTTTGTTTCAAGGGTTGCTCTCTCTCATTTCATGCTTGGAGCTTATGGAGGAGGCCTGTGTATCTGGTTCACTTTGATTAGTTTTTGCTATCGTGATATTAAACACTTGTGCTTAAAATGAATATCCTTTAGTTGTCTCTTCCTTAACTTGGGTTAAGCAAAGTAATCAATGTCATAAGTGTAGGGGAGTTCACTCCAATACTCTTAAACATTGAGGACAATGTTTATCTTAAGTGTAGGGGAGACTTCTATCGAAGTGACCTTACCTAGACCATTGCCTTTACTTCATGATAAAATGGAAAATTAATTTTTCAAACATTTTTCAAATTTTTGATCTACTTTGGCCACCAAAAATATGCATACATAATTTTTGCATCAATCATTTTTCATTTGAATAATACATTTGCATTGTATATATTTCTTCTTTTATTTTTCATCAAACATATATAAAAGAAAAAAAATATAATAAAACATGGTTTTAACAAATTTAGATTTCTTTGACATATTAGGCCCGCCATGGATATTTTGACTCAACCCGAGTTTGCTTATCTTAGCACTCTCTAGCTAGTATCCTTAACCATGTAGTCCTTCATTGGTCTATTAGGCTAAGCATCCACCAATTTCATTACTTGAAATTTTAAATTTGTGGAGAATGGGAGATGATAGAGTTGAAGCAAGTATAAAAGGGCTAGATAAACTTCATGGCAATTACTTGTGGCTAAACCCTTCTCTTCTTTACCTCTATTTTCTTCGCATGTATATAATTGTTAATAAATAATCAAGTACGGTTTTAATTGGTTTGTAATCTCTTATGCATTTTTGGCTAATCATTCATGGTTGGTATGAGTACGTCTTAAGATTCTAAGTTAGCACGTTTTATGTGTACTAGACTTATGTCATGCTCCATATTTAGCGGGTGTTTTTCCTTTTTTTTCTTTTCAAATTTCTTTGTGAGGAATAAAGAAAAATAAGAGCGGCTTACAAAAAAAAAATGAGTGGCTAGAAAAAAAAAGAAAAAGAAAAAAAAATAATAATAATGCAAGACTCCCAAGAGGGGCAGTGTGGTGTTAATTATAGTGACTATTGAGTTCCAATATTACCTTGACGGGTTGCGGGGATTCAATAGATTGCTCCAATCCAATATTGCCTTGACGGGTTGCGGGGTTGAAGATCCAAAGTCTCAAAAAGATGGCGGATGTAAATTATTGCGTGAGTTTTATTTTTCTTTCCTTAGCGAGTGTGTAGCTACTTATGAAAGCATGACATGAGGATTTTACACATAAGGCGAATGACTTATTACTCTTAATACGGACTTATATTAATTGTGAGCGGTTTTTCAAGTAATGGATGAGAGGATTACTTAGGATTAAAACCGTGCTTCCTTATTTTTGGATTTTACATTTCTTATATTTCACGCTTTAAATAAATGACAAATTTGCCTTCAAGCAATTTGCTCAATTAATAATCGGTTCCACATTTAATTGTCATGAATAAGTTGATGCACTTTTTACTTGTGAATACAATGATCCCATTTTTAAGCTTGGTATGGGGAAAGTGAAACTTGAGGGTGATAAATGTCCATGGTACCCAAAGCCCTAATTTAAGTCATTGATTTCTTTATGAGTTATTTCCATCAAAACCATTTATGAAAAATATAAAAATATAAAAATAGAATTGTTTTCTTTGCATTGCATTGTAAATAATCAAAATCATTCATCATATAGCATAGTATAGTTTATTAAATCATAAAATGGCCAAGGTTGGTTAAATATGAGAAAAGTGTAATTTAGAGCTTTAAAATGCTGCATTGCATGAGGACATGGCAATGGTCAAGTGGAGGGGAGTTGATAAGTGTGAAAACACTCATCAATTATGATCCATAAACCACTCAAAACACTGTCAAATACCTTATATTAAACCGTAAAATATCAGAATTACGTGTGTATTTTGTGTTTGTGTATTTTCAGGTAATATAGGTACATTTGAGACAAACACGAGCTTTCAAGGGATTTTCATAATAAAAGACGAAGAAAGGGACGAAAAGATGATTCAAGGACCTTATTTGCCAAGCTTTTAAAGATCGAGGACTTAAGTGCACTTTTCTACAAGATAAAGGATTATAAAAGAACTTGATTTCAAAGTATTAAAGACTTTTGGCAAGAGATGAAAAGACGAGGGACCAAAAAGGCAAAATAAGTGGAAAGATTTATTTACTTATCTTAAGTCAAGTTGACCAAAGACCGGTCAAACTCTCACAAACACATCAAACGTCTTCTTCTCTATTGTGAAGAGAGAGAGACGGTTATATCTTTTCATCTCCAAACCTGCAATCGAATTTCAAAGACAATCCAAGAAGATTCAAGTGAAACTTATAACTACAAATACGTTCCTCTTGATCTCCTCTTCATTATGATACCAATCAATTAGACTAAGAGTTGAAGACGAAGAAAGCCCCAAATTCAAGATGAAGAACGAAGAGTTATCCTCGTATTTTCCACGTGTCATTCAATGATTGGAGGATACACGTCACATCACCTCTTCTCGACGGCTATATAAAGAAGACGAGGCCTTCATTTGCAAGCAGTTAGACTAGGTGTAGTTCTAGGAGTAGATTAGATAATCTCTCTCATGCTTTCATTTTAGTTAGTTACTGAGTTTGTTAGAGATTTAGTTGCTAGTCAAAGTTTCAGTTAGCACTTGTAACTGTTTTCTCCATTAATGAAATTCTTTCTATTTTCGAAGCTTTCTTAATTTCTGTTCTCTTAAATCTGTTACTTTAGTGTTCATATCATAAGCTTGTTCGAGCTTATCTTATCTTTTCCTTATCTGATTTACATATCTTGTGATCGAATGGTTTAGAGTGTGCATTTTTAGAGCTTATTAGATCTTTTCAGTTTTAAGCAGTTATAAGCTCATAATCTTTAATTAGCTTATGAGAAAATTGACATTGTGATTTCAGTTTTATTGTTACATTTTGTTTCTTCAATTTGATAATCTGTTCTTAAGCTCACAGCTTATGAATCTGAGAGATTGCCAGTAGAAGATTAATCTCAGTCGGTTAGTGCAGTTGAGTAGTTCAAATAAGCTCAAGTTACAGTAGGAATAGTTTTATAAAGTTCAGTTTTATGCGATTAATCAGTTGAAGTTTTCAGTTAGAACTTTAGATCTGCTATCAGTTCTATGAAGTAGCGGAATAGCTATTCAGTTAGTACAGATTGGAAATAGAAGTATTAAATTCATTCAGCAAAGATAAATAATTCGGAATATTCAGTTCAGAATTTCGAGTTCTTCAAGTTCAGTTTTATAAGGATTTGAGTAAAAAGTTCATACGTTCTTTGGAGCTTATAAAGAGCTTTTCATAGAAGCATTGCTTTATTATTTTTCATCATTATAATGTAGAGTTTACATTCTGTTAGAAGTATTTTTGGTTGCAGTTTCGTTCAAGTTTATGCAGGTCAACAGTTCACAAGATTGGATAGATGTATTTTGCTTAATTGATTCCAAAAGAACTGTTCAGCAGGAAAGTGGCGTGGAGTTCAGTTGATTGCAGTCCTTTTTCGATCTTAAAAAGCGAGCTCAGCGCTCCGCTTCACGTCAAAGGACTAGGCCTGGATGATTTTGGTTAAGCACATATTCATTTTCTGGAAATATTAGCATAATCTGTTGGTAGTATAGAGTAGTATAAGTTTTTGTTGCTATCTGTATAGAGATAAAAGTCATTTTCAGTTTCTTCAATTTTCTTAGTTTGGTGTGTTCAATATAGCTGTAGGATAAATGATAGGAATTTAGATATGTTTCATTTTTTTAGAAATAAAGATTAGGGGCGTTTACTTGGGAAAAAGAATCGAATGTGTCTGTTTCATTTTTTTATCAATTGCAGAAGTTTAGGTTAATTACGAGTATAGCCCCTGAACTTTCTTAAATTTGACCGTTTTCCACTTTAATGGATCGGTTGTAGATTGGGCTTAGCATAGTTTTGGGCCATTTGATTTTCATTGAAACCGAGTAACGTTTTTTTTAGTAGTCAGATTAGTTTTAGTAGAAAGATTTGTTTTTTTTATATTTGAGATTGTTAAGACTAATTACTATAGATTTAAATTTGGTATTACACAATTTAAATTTGTAGTTTACATTTGAGTTTACATTTTTACATCTTATGCGTTTAAATGTTGTAATTGCAATTTGTTTTAGTAGAATAGTACGTATATGTAGATAGACATTATTTTACATTTTTAGGAGTTTTATTTGTCAAAATTGTCAAAGTAGCTTAAATACCAAATACGCTATTATACACCAAAAACAATCAAGTCAAGCTTAGAATTGTTATATCAATTCGAATCGAGCTGAGAAGACAACTACACTAAAAAACGAAATATTACCTTATCACCTTGTAACTATTTCGTTGACTGTCTTGAACTACTCCTTAATTCCCTCTTGTAACCCACTCGCTAATTTATAAACTATTGTCATGTTACCATATAAACTCAAACTGGTCTTGTTTGCGAATCATTTTACAAAAAGTTTCATTTGGGCTTTTTTAAATAATTGAATGCTATCTTATAAAATTAATTTATATTAATTTTACAATATATTTTCACAAATTGTTCTAATACGGTCTTATAAGAACCCTTGTAACTATACAAATTGTTGATTTAAATAGTTAGCCAGTAACTTATAGGCGAAAAGTTTCATATGTTATTTTGATTCCTGTTTTTTTACAAATGCTATTATATTCATATTTTAAATCATATGATATGTAATACTGGTTTGACGAAACTGAGCATCGCATTGCTAGTCCTAAATTATGCATGACCTGATCACCTATGCCTAATTTAGAATGAGTCATGCAAGGCCAAATAGTAGTCGCCCTAAATATTTGACTAACAATCAACTTTTTAATTATGTTCCTTAAAAGGTTAGATAAAATAAAAGTTTTGAAAACTTTTACATCTTATGCGAGTAGCAACAATTCACGACATACACATATGAACCCTTATCTTTTCTGAAACAAAGTACATGACTCAAACACATATTTCCTTACTCAACAACCTTTGTTATACTTGTTACCTCATTTTTCTTCATGATACCATTCTTGTTACTGCTTGTCTAATTTCTTACCATTGATACCAGACTTGAAAGTTTCAACGTTATTATGGTTCTACATCAATCGACATTCTCTGTCTCTTCTGGTAGACCTTCGAAACGTCTCTGGACGCGGATAATGATTTATGATTGGACGTGAAGAATGATTACGTGTATTTTCCATGATGTGTATTAGACTTTATCATCTTGAAATGTATTCGTGTGAATCATGTGTTGATTTCGCCTTTCATTACTAATGTTGTTCATTTTACTGGAATTACTCTCAAGTGACTTCTTAAGAATTTTCTTTGATTCGAAATTTTCTCTTTCGATCGTGAATCGACCAATGAGAACTTAATAAGCCGTGATTGGTGTCACCAACGGCACTCAAGAAATAATGACTTGCTATAATCCTTTGTTTCTCATTATTTTATTTTTCAACGCGTCTATTAATAAGTGTAAAAACACTTATCCTTTTACCGCTTATTATCAATAATAACATGACCAAAACGTGTATTTTATGTCGTAAAAATCGGAATTATGCGTGGTTTGTGTTTTTATTGTGTTTCAGGATAAAAATATGAAAAAGGGAGAAAACACGGGCTATCACGGGCTTTTATCAAAGAAAACGACAAAAGACGAAGTCAAAAGATCAATAGTGCAAAAAGAACGGAAGTCCAAGGCCTATTCTGAAGATTTATCGAAGAAAAAGTCTAAAGACGGAAGTTTAACGAAGTCGAAGAACCAAGTCTACAAAAAGAAGAAAAATAGAAGACGAGTTCAAATTATCATTCGACTAATCCTGAGACTGAGTCGAGAAAGACGAGAAGAAAAGAGAAGAAACAAGCTTACCACCTCCCCTATATATAGTTAGAAAATAGTCATTAGTAGTAGTTAATTTTTAGTAGGTAATTAGTGTGTTTATTTCTCTCTCTAGCTTTCTCTTCAAGTTTTCTTAATCTTCATCTTAATCTTGTAACTTTGAATCTTAAATCTTCAATTTAATCAACTTTTTCATTTAATTCTCATTCTATCTTTCTTAATCTTTTGGTGAGTTAATTAATCATGTAGTCGATTTCATCTATTTGATTATGTGATTGATTTATTCATGTGATTGATCTTATAGTTTTGATGTGGTGGATGTTTTGAGCTTATTGTGATTGTTGATTTACTAGTGTTTGGCTTATTTTTGATTAAGTTGATTTGATAGATTTATAGATTTACTTATTAGTTGATTTTAAATGTTTTGATTATTTAGTGTTTTTATAGTTTTTAATTTGTGGCTTATTTAGTTCTTCTTAAAATTTATTTGGTTATAGCTTTAGTTATTTGCTTATTTGATTTGTTCTTAATCATAGCTTATTTTCCTTGTTTCTAGACGTTACAGTATCTGTTAATCTGTATTTGATTTTTCTTCGCAAAAGGGTTTTAAAACTCTGAAAACAACCTCTTATTCCGAAAAGTCTTATATTCCAAAAATTTACCATTTTTCTGAAAAAGTTCAATATTCCCAAAATTTGCCTTTTCTCTGAAAAAAGTTCTTTATTTCGAAAATTTGTTTTCTCTGAAATTACCTTTTATTCCGAAGATATGCCATTTTTCTGAAAAAGTTTAAGATTCCGAAGAAATCTCCGAAAAAGTAAAAGTTCTGAAAAGTTGATTATTCCGAAGATATTTTCTTTTCTCTGAAAAGTTGATTTTTCCGAAAAAAGTGAAAACTCTGAAAAAGCAAAAGTCCGAAAATCTATTATTCCGAAAAAAGAAGTATTCCAAAGAATCATAAACTCTGAAAACAAATATTACGAAAAAAAAAGTAATGTAGTTATTGCGAAGAAAGTGTCGTGTGTGCTTGCCTGCTTAGAGTATTTTGGCGTCCAATTGAGCAGCTAGCCTGGCTGCTTCCAGCTGCTTGTCTGCTATCTTGTTTATTTATTAGTATTGTTCCGTAATTGTTTAGTTTTATCTGAAAGTTGTTCCAATTTTAATTTTGAAAGTTACGTATTTTTAGTTGAATTTTTCGTCTATTTTTAAAATTAATATTTTTTCGTAAAGTTCAAGTTTTATCTTTTATTTAGTACCCGCTTTAGGTTTTGCCTCGTTTAGCTTTAAAGTACCATTTTAGTTTTATTCTCTCCTTTTTCATTAAGCAAACTTTATTTTCGAGTCGATAGTTAATTTAGTCTTTTAGTTTTATTTTTATTAATTGTTTCGTTTTAAATTTTCGTTTTATTATTTATATTGTTTTGTTTTTATTAGTTAATTGCTTTTAGCTTATTGTTATTATTTTGCGCATTTACCTTTTAAGTAGAATAGAATACCAAACCATTTTATTTTTCCACCAAGAACGACTGAGTCGCACTAATAACCAATAATCAATTCGAATTGAATCGAGACGAACAAATTTTTATACCTGGCAAAAACCTAGTATTAAATGGCGCCGCTGCCGGCTATTTTCGTTAAGATTAACGGTTTTTAGTGAGAGACGCGTTGTATTTTGGGATCCGTTCATTCGTGAACGTTATTTTCCTTGCTTAAAAATTTTCAAAAAAATCCATAAAAATTTCAAAAAATTTCAAAAATACAAAAACATTAAAAAAAAAATCATAAAAAGCATTTCTTTTCCAAAGTTTTGCACAAAAAAGATTTTATTTTTACAAGTAAATATATATTCTTTGTTTCTTTGGTTTCTTTTTCTTTTGCAGGTGTATGCGTACTAGATCTTCAACTTATCCAGAGCCCGAGACTCGTGAAGATTTAGATATGGCTGGTGTGCACAACAACAATAACAACCTACCTCTACCCAATTTGAATAACAATAACAACAACAACAATATTCCCCCACCCGACCTACGAACAATGGAGGAGCTTTGTCAACCAACCATGAACGGACGCGGAGGACCGATTGCGCCGATGCAAATCACGGCTCTTGAATTTTCGTTGAAGCATCACATGATCCAGCAAGTTTAAAATGCTTGTCCTTTTCGCGGATTACCCGATGATGATGCCAACAAAACCTCGACAAATTCATTACCGTCACCCAAAGCATGAAACTTCCTGGTGTTACTATGGATTTCCTTCGCCTACATATCCTCCCACACACTTTATCCCACCATGCCGAGAAGTGGTTTGATCGTCTTCCCAAAAACTCAATTCATACATGGAATGACATGACTCAACGCTTTTTGTCGCGCTACTTTCCACCATCCATGGTCAATAGTTTTCGCAACCAAATCAGTAGATTCACTCAAGAACCTGATGAGTCGCTTTTCGATGCTTGGGAACGTTATAATGTCTTGATCGACCGTTGTCCGAACCATAACATGCTCCCCGTTACTTTGATTGATACCTTCTACAATGGTTTAACTTTTCGTGATCGTGATACGATTAATGCTGCCGCCGGTGGTACATTCATGAAGAGAAGACCTGAGGAGTGTAGAGAGCTTATAGAGAACATGACCACTCACCACAAAAATTGGGATTCATCCGCATCCTCAAGATCAAACCCGAGAGTCAATGTTTCTTCTACTTCAGCAACCCCAGATATGACCGAATTCACTCACATGATGGCCGAAATGAACAAAAATATTCTACTTATAGCTACGAATCAACAACAACAAGCTAAAGTTGTAGCAACTTCTTGTGAGATTTGCGGGGATTCTCATTCATACACCGATTGTCCTTATACTCATGACAATCCGGAAAATGTGTATGCTGCCAACGGTAACTTTTCTATGAGAGGCTATCAAGCACGTCCTCAAGGTAACCACAATTTGCTTAGTTATCGTTCAAATAACTTTCTTTCACCACCCGGCTTTCAATCCCATAATAGACCACCACCACCTCCATTGAACAACACACAATACCCACCAAGGAACCAAGGCCAAAGAAGTAACTACCAAGGGAATTCTTCTAATAATCAAAGGAATTATAACTCAAATCAAGGGAATTTTCATAGTCAAAATAAAGGGACTTTTAATGGGCAAAAACAAGGGTTTCAAAATAACAACTTTAACCAAGGTTTTAATAATAACAATGCTTATCAACAACAATATCCAAACCAAGGTTTTCAAAATCAAGGGCAAAACACGAATTCCCCTTCAATGGAATTGGTTCTTCAAAAGTTGACTGATAAGTTGAGTGAACATGAGAAAATCATGACTGCTATGCAAGAATCGAGTGATAAGAAATTTATGCTAATGTATCAAGCCATTAATCCCCAAGGCCCACCCCAAGGTACTCTCCCTTCTAACACCGTGACCAATCCTAGGGCTAACGTTAATGCCATCACTACTAGGAGCGGTAAGATCATCGTTGAGCCTTCTTCTTCACCAACTAACCAAGGACCCGAGATTCCTTCTACTTGTGATATACCACCCGTAATGCCTTCGTCTGCACCTTATGTCCCACCGATACCTCAAGTTTATACCACACCTTCGGTTCCAAAACCGGTTCCTCCACCTTCCACATCTACCCCTCCACTACCCAAGGATGTGAGTGAGAATTCCATTCCAAAGCCTTCCTCTCAACCCAATATACCTTATCCCTCAAGGTTGAGGAAAGAGAAGTTGAAAAACAAGGATGATATTCAGGTTTCTAACTTTCTTAAAATGTTTAAACAACTGAATTTCAACATCTCCTTTGCTGAGGCTCTCGCTCACATGCCTAAATATGCTAAGATGTTCAAGGTTCTTTTAAGTGATAAAGAAAAATTGACCGACATCGCCAATACCTAATTAAATGAGAATTGTTCTGTCGTTCTTTTGAGAAAACTTCCAGTTAAGTTAGGAGATCCTGGTCGCTTTCTAATTCCTTGAAACTTCCCCAGGGTAGAGAAATTGTATGGCCCTAGCCGATCTAGGTGCTAGTATCAACTTAATGCCTTTAAGCGTTTGGAAACAATTATCTCTACCTGAGCTAGTCCCCACACGAATGACATTGAAATTAGCTAACCGTACGGTTGCTTATCCGGTGGGGATAGCCGAAGATGTCTTCGTCGGTGTCGACAAATTCACCTTCCCGGCGGATTTTGTTGTCGTTGACTACGAGATGGACCCCCGTGTTCCATTAATCGTTGGACGTCCATTCTTGAGGACCGGTCACACTCTCATTGATGTAGCCGTGGGCGAATTAATCATGAGAGTTGGTAACGAGAAAATCGTCTTCAACATGGGTAAACTTTCTAAGCAGCCTTCTGAAAACGAGAGCGTTAATTTCATTGACGTTCTTGATGAGGCTTGTGAAGAACATTTCAAAGACGCTTGTAAAAGTGGTTCTTCTTCTCTACCCATTGTTGAGATCGTTGCCTCTATTGCTCCCTCACTAACTCCATTTGGAGAAAGTGATCTCCTTTTAAAAGAATTTGAAGCAACTTTGGGAGATGTGGACTTACAATATGACAATTCTCCCTCCAATTGGGATGAAGACATTCGTACCATTGAGAAACTTCTCAATGAGGACCATATTTCTCCACAGTCTCCTAAGGAAATCTCTATCGATGATCCAAATTTGACTACGCCTTCCATAAAAAATCCTCCGGATTTAGAGCTTAAGGACCTACCGTCTCATCTCGAGTACGTTTTCCTTGAAGACAATAAGAATTTACCCGTCATTATCGCTAAGGACTTGAAAGAAGAAGAAAAATCTAGACTTATCAAAGTGCTGAAGAATCACAAGAAAGCGATTGCTTGGAAAATCTCCGATATTCGTGGAATTGATCCTCACTTTTGCACACATAAAATTCTCATGGAGGACGACTTTAAACCCACTATTCAAAGCCAAAGAAGGGTGAATCCCAAGATCCATGACGTTATCAAAAAAGAGGTTATCAAGCTTCTTGATGCGGGAATGATCTACCCTATCTCGGATTCACCATGGATTAGTCCGGTCCATTGTGTGCCTAAGAAAGGCGGAATCACCGTTGTTCCCAATGAAAACAACGAGTTGATTCCTACTCGTCTCGTTACTGGATGGAGAGTTTGCATACACTATCGCAAACTCAATGATGCTACGAGAAAGGATCATTTTCCCCTTCCTTCCTTTTATGGACCAAATGCTTGAACGTCTAGCGGGTAATGACTATTATTACTTCTTAGACGGTTTCTCCGGGTATTTTCAAATTCCCATCGATCCTAAAGACCAAGAGAAAACCACATTCACTTGTCCTTATGGAACATTTGCTTACAAACGAATGCCTTTCGGCTTATGCAATGCTCCTGGGACTTTCCAAAGGTGTATGATGGCTATCTTCCATGACATGGTTGAAGAAACTATGGAAGTCTTCATGGATGATTTCTCGGTCTATGGTAATTCTTTCTCTCATTGCCTTGCCAATTTCGAACGCATGCTTAAGCGGTGTGAAGACACTCGCCTTGTTCTAAACTGGGAAAAATGCCATTTCATGGTAAAAGAAGGCATTGTGCTTGGACATAAAATCTCAAAAGCCGGTCTTGAAGTGGACCGTGCTAAAGTTGATGTCATAGCAAAATTACCTCCACCTTCAACCGTGAAGGGTGTGAGAAGTATCCTTGGTCATGCGGGCTTCTATCGTCGATTCATTCAAGATTTTCTAAATCACTCGCTCGATGACCCACCTCTTGGAAAAAGATACTACTTTCATCTTTTCCAAAGTGTCTTGAATCCTTCAGTCTTCTTAAGGATAAGCTAACTAAGGCACCGGTCTTGGTTACCCCTAATTAGGAGCTACCTTTTGAATTGATGTGTGATGCTAGCGAATTTGCTATTGGAGGTTTTGGGCCAAAGAGTGAACGAACACTTCCAACCAATCCATTATGCTAGCAAGACAATGACGGGGGCTCAATTGCATTATACCACTACCGAAAAAGAGCTTTTAGCTGTAGTGTATGCTTTTGAGAAGTTCCGCCCCTATCTTGTTCTTTCCACCACCATCGTGTACACTGATCATTCCGTGTTGAAGTACTTGTTAACAAAGCAAGATTCGAAGCCAAGACTTCTTCGTTGGGTTTTGCTCCTTCAATAATTTAAAATCGAAATTCGTGACAAAAAGGGAGCAGAAAACCTAGCCGCGGATCATCTAAGTAGACTTGAGAATCCTTATCAAGGGGATCATCCGAATTAAGAGATCAACGACTCTTTTCCCCATGAGGCCTTAATGTCTATCAATTCAAATCTTGATGACACCCGGTGGTTTGCGGACATTGCAAACTACTTAGCGGGTGGAATTCTCAAGGAAGGGTTAACGTCCCAACAAAAGAAAAAGTTCTTTAAAGACATTGAACACTATTTTTGGGACGACCCTTACCTTTTCAAACAATGTGCGGATCTTGTCATTCGTCGATGTGTTGATGGGCCGGCAGCTTTACTAATCCTTGAAGCTTGCCATAAAGGACCCACCGGTGGTCACTTTGGTCCCAATTACACCGCGAAGAAAGTATTCGACTCTGGATTTTATTGGCCCACCATTTATCATGACGCTCAAGAAATGGTTAAACGTTGTGATGCTTGCCAAAGACAAGGCAAGATCACACATAAAGATGAGATGCCTCAAAATTTCATACAAGAATGTGAAATCTTTGATGCATGGGGCATCGACTTTATGGGGCCGTTTCCATCATCTAAAGGGAACAAGTACATCCTCGTAGCCGTTGACTACGTTTCCAAATGGGTTGAAGCAAAGGCTCTCCCTACGAACGATGCGAGGGTGGTTGTGAACTTTTTGAAGCAGCTTTTTGCTCGATTCGGTGTTCCTTGTGCTATAATCAGTTACCGCGGGACTCATTTTTACAATGATCAATTTGCTCGATTCATGGCTAAGTACGGTGTCAATCACCGTCTTTCCACCGCTTATCATCCTCAAACAAATGGTCAAGCCGAGATATCTAACCGTGGATTGAAGCGAATTCTTGAACGTACTGTGGGAGAGCATCGTGCCTCGTGGGCCGATAAGTTAGATGATGCTTTGTGGGCTTTCCGTACCGCATATAAGACCCCGATTGGTTGTACTCCATATCGTCTTGTGTACGGGAATGCATGCCACCTCCCTATTGAGTTGGAACATAAGGCGTACTGGGCCTTGAAGTGGGCCAATTTCGACATCAACAAAGCCGACGATCTTCGGAAGATTCAACTCAATGAGCTAAATGAACTAAGGAATCAAGCTTATGAGAACTCATTGATCTACAAGGAGAAAACCAAGATCATCCATGATGCAAGGATTAAGAACCGAGAGTTCCACATTGGTGATCAAGTTTTACTCTTTAACTCTCGGTTGAAGATCTTCTCGGGCAAGCTGAAGAGCCGTTGGTCTGGTCCATTCACCTTCGCCAAAGTCTTCCCATATGGCACCATTGAGCTTTCTCAGTCAAATGGGCCCAATTTTAAAGTGAATGGCCAGCGCGTGAAGTTGTACTTTGGTAAGGACATCTCTCATGAGATGATTCCATCCCTTACCACGTTTCCCTTGAATTAGTTCTGGGTCGAGTCAGGCTCGTGACTCGGTTAACAAAAACAAGCGCTTCTCTGGAGGCAACCCGTTGATCTATCCTTTACCATTTTCATAATAAGTGTAGGGGTAACCCCGTATGTGTTTGTTGTCTTGTTTCTTATGATGTGCATGGATTAAAGCTTCAAAGATCCATTCTCGATGACTTTTGACGAACCGTGATCCCGTGTACCCGTCTTCCCGGTTCTATCCTAAACTGTCGTGATTCAATTTTTCATATCTTATATGTTCACATTGAAATCACTGTAGTTTCCCTTTCCTTAGCAAGATTTAAACAACGTGCACAATGTCCTAAGTGTAGGGGAGTTTAGTCCCACATGCTTAAACATTGAGGACAATGTTTATATCAAGTGTAGGGGGGACTTCTATCGAAGTAAGTGGGCTTTTCCATGAATTTGTCCTCATTTTAACCGGAAAATCTGATTTTTCGATATTTTTCAAAATTTCTAATCTATTTTAGCCTTGTAATTTTCATATGCTATCGTTATTTACTTTCTTTGATAGAATAAATTTTCAATAAAGTGGTTTTAAATTTTTCAAAGTTGTGAATATATTGACTCAACTTTACTTATCCAAGTTTACTCTAGCTAGTATCCTTAACGTGTTTAAGTCAAGTTTTGCTAGGCTTTTATATAGGGAACTTTAAAACGCGAAAGTCTTAGCTCTCACGGGTTAAGAACAAGAACTTTTTGCAAGTTCCTATAATTGATCCTAGAAAGTAGTTTATCAAGGGAACTTTAAAATGCGAATTCTAAACTTGAAAAAGTCCAAGAGTTTGCAAGATCCTATAGATGACTTGAAAACCCAAAACTTTGATTTAATTGGCTAAGCATCCACGAGTCTCATTTCTTGAGATTTTAAATTGTAGAGAACGAGAGATGATAGAGTCAATTATAAGTTTGGTATTCATTCATGAATTTATGTGAGTTGATTATAAGATTTTTCTCCCATCGCTTGCTAATAAATTTATATGCAATAAATAAGGTTGTACGATTTGAAAAGTTACTTAGCTTCTAGCACAAGATCTTTTAAAAGTTGCTCGGTATTAATTAGAGTTCATAGCCAAGGCATAACTTATTGAAGCGGGATGCGAAGATTGGCGAGTCCGAAAAGGTCCTAACAAGACATGAGGGCTACATTTTGTTGCTAAAGATCCAAAAGTGATGTGAAGAATCATTTATCAAAAATCAATATGAAGGATCAAGACACACAACGAAAAGCAAATACTCCCCTAAAGATCATGGAGAAGTCTATCCAAAAAGGCCCTAACAAGTTATGAGGACAAATAGATCCAAGTCCTAAAAGGAGGCGGATCGTTGTATATAAAAGTCCAAAATAAAGATTGGAGAAAAATGAAGAAGTCGTGGTCCAAGTATGAAGAATCTCTCAAAACTTCAAGTGAAGAAATTCCTATTATGAAGAGAAGACCATTATTTCATGAACGTCTCTCAAGATTTGAAGTATGAAGTCACTGCCAAATATCGGTCCGAGAAAGGCCTCAAATCGTGAAGCGAGTTATGCCAAGATATGAACTTTACGAGGTCCCGAGAAGCAGTTTTAAAAGATTTTGTCCTTTAGCTAACTATTGATTAAATCGTCCCACTTTATTTTTTGCCTAAATAAACTATCGAAATAAGTCAAACAATGTATCCTCGTGATCATTCAAGACAAAATTAAAATATAAGAGATACACCTAGGAATAAGGGAGTCTAAGTAAATAATTGGGCCACATGAGTTCGTGTTAGTTTGCTAACTTATAATAACAATGATCTCGTTTATAAGCTTGGTGTGGGGAACGTGAAACTTGAGGATAATAAATATTCATGACAACCAAAACCCCAATGTAAGTCCTTGATTTCTTATTTGTTTTGTTCTTTTAGTTTCCTCAGAATTTAGTATTTAATAAAGGCCAAGGTGGGTTATCTATGATGAAAAATGTAAATCGTTCTTTGAAATTAATGCATTGCATGAGGGCACTGCAATGGTCAAGTGTAGGGGATTTAATAAGTGTGAAAACACTTATCCTTTTACCGCTTATTTCCAATAATAACATGACCAAAACGTGTATTTTATGTCGTAAAAATCGGTATTATGCGTGGTTTGTGTTTTTATTGTGTTTCAGGATAAAAATATGAAAAAGGGAGAAAACACGGGCTATCACGGGCTTTTATCAAAGAAAACGACAAAACACGAAGTCGAAAGATCAAGAGTGCAAAAAGAACGGAAGTCCAAGGCCTATTCTGAAGATTTATCGAAGAAAAAGTCTAAAGACGGAAGTTTAACGAAGTCGAAGAACCAAGTCTACAAAAAGAAGAAAAATAGAAGACGAGTTCAAATTATCATTCGACTAATCCCGAGACTGAGTAGAGAAAGACGAGAAGAAAAGAGAAGAAACAAGCTTACCACCTCCCCTATATATAGTTAGAAAATAGTCATTAGTAGTAGTTAATTTTTAGTTTTTAATTTTTAGTAGGTAATTAGTGTGTTTATTTCTCTCTCTAGCTTTCTCTTCAAGTTTTCTTAATCTTCATCTTAATCTTGTAACTTTGAATCTTAAATCTTCAATTTAATCAACTTTTTCATTTAATTCTCATTCTATCTTTCTTAATCTTTTGGTGAGTTAATTAATCATGTAGTTGATTTCATCTATTTGATTATGTGATTGATCTTATAGTTTTGATGTGGTGGATGTTTTGAGCTTATTGTGATTGTTGATTTACTAGTGTTTGGCTTATTTTTGATTAAGTTGGTTTGATAGATTTATAGATTTGCTTATTAGTTGATTTTAAATGTTTTGATTATTTAGTGTTTTTATAGTTTTTAATTTGTGGCTTATTTAGTTCTTCTTAAAATTTATTTGGTTATAGCTTTAGTTATTTGCTTATTTGATTTGTTCTTAATCATTGCTTATTTTCCTTGTTTCTAGACGTTACAGTATCTGTTAATCTGTATTTGATTTTTCTTCGCAAAAGGGTTTTAAAACTCTGAAAACAACCTCTTATTCTGAAAAGTCTTATATTCCAAAAATTTACCATTTTTCTGAAAAAGTTCAATATTCCGAAAATTTGCCTTTTCTCTGAAAAAGTTCTTTATTCCGAAATTTGTTTTCTCTGAAATTACCTTTTATTCCGAAGATATGCCATTTTTCTGAAAAAGTTTAGGATTCCGAAGAAATCTCCGAAAAAGTAAAAGTTCTGAAAAGTTGATTATTCCGAAGATATTTTCTTTTCTCTGAAAAGTTGATTTTTCCGAAAAAAGTGAAAACTCTGAAAAAGCAAAAGTCCGAAAAAAGAAGTATTCCGAAGAATCATAAACTCTGAAAACAAATATTGCGGAAAAAAGTAAGATTCCGAAATTTCCTGTAGTTATTGCGAAGAAAGTGTCGTGTGTGCTTGCCTGTTTGGGGTATTTTGGCGCCAAATTGAGCAGCTAGCCTGGCTGCTTCCAGCTGCTTGCCTGCTAGCTTGTTTATTTATTAGTATTGTTCCGTAATTGTTTAGTTTTATCTGAAAGTTAATCCAATTTTAATTTTGAAAGTTACGTATTTTTAGTTGAATTTTTCATCTATTTTTAAAATTAATATTTTTTCGTAAAGTTCAAGTTTTATCTTTTATTTAGTACCCGCTTTAGGTTTTGCCTCGTTTACCTTAAAGTACCATTTTAGTTTTATTCTCTCCTTTTTCATTAAGCAAACTTTATTTTCGAGTCGATAGTTAATTTCGTCTTTTAGTTTTATTTTTATTAATTGTTTCGTTTTAAATTTACTTTTTATTATTTATATTGTTTTGTTTTTATTAGTTAATTGCTTTTAGCTTATTGTTATTATTTTGCGCATTTACCTTTTAAGTAGAATAGAATACCAAACCATTTTATTTTTCCACCAAGAACGACTGAGTCGCACTAATAACCAATAATCAATTCGAATTGAATCGAGACGAACAAATTTTTATACCTGGAAAAAACCTAGTATTATCTGTTCTATCACGTTTGTTAAGAATTGATACGATTTTTGTTTTATTCCCTTGTGTTATCGCTCGCATACAAATTGTTGACCTTTATATGATTCATATTCGTTGCTGTCTTGTCACCTTTTGAAAACCAGAAAATGTTACGTGTTTATCGTTTGATATCTTAAACACTTTCTTGAATTTCTAAAAATTATTATTAGTTTTTAAGAATGTTTTATACACTTTATCAAACGTTTAAATTACCAAAATAACTGTTTCAAGTTAAGTACCGGATCTATATATCCTCTTTGGTAAATTTATAACTAGTATTTAAAAAGGATATCAAGCTGTATCTTTTAAAGTATTTGATTATACCGTACTTTACTGTCAACCTAATGAAATTATTAAATTAAATTATAATTTCTAAACAATGTTTCTAAACAACTTGGAAAATCTGATTTTCTCTAATGGTAACGATAAACCTGAGCTTTTAACAGAAATTTCATGTAGTCACCCAAAAGTTCTTAAGCCGATCAGGATAACTATTGTGAACTGTTCTACTCTTGCTTTGAAAAAAAATCCTGATCAAGGAAAAAGATATATCAACAGCCTACTTACTAAATATAAATAGTTTGATTTTAAATCACTACACCTAGTAAAAATTTTCTTTTAATCAAGAAAATATTTAAAACTAAGTTTTGAAGTAATACCCAAAATACTAGACAACTGATTTTGACAGACTGTATTTTAAATGATCATATGTTATTCATTTTTCCCTTCTATTTCGCTTGTGACTAGATTCTTACATTTTAAGATAGTCACGTTTTACAGTTGGACGATTTGCGACTCCTTGATTGATTAACAATTTTGATTCATCTTAACGCACCTTGTCCATTTAAGCGATTCTCATGTTCATTCTGTCTTTTGAATTTTTTTCCGTACTGAAACATAGTGAATTCTAACCGTTAAGATTCGTCGTGGTGCGGAAGTTACATGGGAAGCAATGAAATTTTTCTATACTTTGTACCTCCCCTTGTTTGCATCTTCTACTGTTTCCAGGAGAACTCTGAGGGACCAGAGTTCCTTTAGGGGGAAGACTGTGAGAACCCGTACTTTCTGAGTATTATTTTATTCTTTTATTCGTGTTTCTGAATTTTCCAACGTATTCGTTTTCTTGTATTGTTATTATGTAAATCCTGAGATTTTTAAATTTTAATAAATTATACTTTTTAAGTATTTTTCTGTTCATTGACAATACTTTATATGGAATTATAAATTTATTTTATTTTATTTTTCTATATTTATTTAAATCAAAGTTTTTGATTTAAAATCACCCGCGTGCGTTTTACAACGAGTTTATTCAAAATCAATGAACAACGAGAATTCCTAGTGATCGTTATACCGACGGATGCCCAAAGGTTTACGTTTATTTATCGATTGTTTTGATAATTAATACTTTCGACGATTTCGTTTTAATTACGTATTAAGTCGTGTCGGGAAATCATATATTCATTTTTATGATGCATTGTAACTTTTGAAAAGTATTTTTACGAAACCCGAGCCCCGTAAATATTTTCAATATTTACCAATAGCCATTTTCTACCCTTTTAAACTAGTAAATTATTTTTAAGTCCACAAGTTTCAAAGTTGGCAATATTGGTCCCTCCACTACCAACATATATAAACTCATTTTTCCACTAACTAACACATACAATAACAAGCTAAACAAAAAACACACAAAATCCTCCCTCCACCTCCATTCTTGCCGCCACCCTAACACCATAAAACACCATAATCCACAATGATCTAATCAAAACAAAAATTAGACCCATGTTCCAAATCTTCTTGTCATTCTAATGATACAAAAATTTCATACATGCATCATGTTTTCAAGATTTTATAATTTTGTGGTTGGATGATGTTTTAATCATCATGCATGTGTTATTTTTGGTAAGATTGTCACTTTTTTATCATAAAAAGTTGTATTTTTGATCTTGGGTTTTTGTTAAATTTATCATACAAGTGTTTTTAGGAGTGTTTGGTTGATGGGTTTGATAGTAGAGTGATCCTATAGGTATGGGAATGATTAGCTTTGGTGGGAAAATTGATTTGTCGTGTTTTCTAAAAGGGTATTTTAGGACAACAACTTATAACAGATTGTTTCGTGGGTTTAAGTTTTGATATAGGCTGAGATTATTTGAAATTGTTGTACAGTTTTCCGAGATGCTCTTTTTTATATAAGATAGAGCTTCTAACTCTTTACGAGTCAAAAGTTATGCTAGTTTTAGTATTAGTGTACCGGGAGACGTAAGTCGGCACAATCCGAAATTGTGGCTGATTTTGCGTCGAATCTCGGGGACTTTAGGCTTGGTTAGATAAATGTAACTACTGATTTTCAAAGTTTATAAAATTAATTTGATGAGTCTAGTAGTGGTTTTAAAAGACGGATTGTCGAGTTAGTACTTTTAAAGCGGTATAAATGGTTTTCTAAAACAAGTGTACAATTATGTCCCAACTTTTAGGGTCGAGTATAGTGTCGAGCTGATGGATTTTAAAGTGTGAACTTTGGCTCAAATTTTGGTGAGGTCTTATACAGGTTATAAGTGACCTTGGCACCAAGTTTCATCTAAATTGGACAAGTCTAGTTGGGTAGATCAGTGTGTACATTCGGGGTGTACTTGCTGATTTTTTTTAGACACTTAGTTCAATGCTTGTGTTGCGTGAGTTTGAGTATTCATCATCGGACATGGTGACTTATTCAAGTGCTTAGTCATTATATAAATGGCTTAGCTACTGGTCCGAGCGATGTATAAGGATAGTTTGACTTGTGTTGACTTGGCGTCTTATGACGGGTCAATATCAAGTGTACAAGTGTTTAATCGTGTAGTGTTGGATAAATGGGTTAGTATAGATTCTTTTGGTTCGTGTAAATGGTTTTGAAATATAAATACTTTGAAAACATTTGAGTCATATTGTATTTGGTCTATATCGATATTGAGTTCGAGTCTTAACGCGCGCCTTATTTGATAGGTTGCGGTTTTCGTGTTTCCCGGGCATCCATATCGTCGGTGATCGTCTCACTACCATTGTTTCTACTCAGTTGCTGAGTACCGTGATTGACTTACCTCGTGGCTAAGGTGAGTTCATAGCCTCTTTTACTTGTACATGGTTTCTAAACGCGGGGTGAGAATTTACATGGTGGAACACAACCATTTAAAAACTGTGTGCTATCCTCAACTTGTATGCTATCCATAAATTGTATGCTTTTCAGAACTTGAGGATTTCTAACTGATTTTCATTGATATTATTGCTTTTAGTCTTTAGCCTTATGTTGCCTCTCATTGATCATGAACCGTTAAATAATCCTGCTACCAAGCGTGAATGTTGTGGGTGGATACATCGGGATTGACTATCCCCGTCCCGATTACCTTGACGCACTAATATTTGTTTATACTTGAGTATTTAGGCTGAATACTCCCTAGAGGAACTTACACCGAGTTAAGCTTCGGTTCATAAACTAAACAACAATAATAATGTTTCGGACTATGGTTATCATACGTAACCATTTTCCCCTATTTCTTGTATACAAATGAATGATTGTGTTCCACACCTTTACTGCTAAACCTATGAATGTCACTCAATTTTGTGTTGACGATTTTACATATTTAATCTCAGGTATTATTGCTTAGCTTTGCTTGGATGGGAGTCCGCAGGATATTATCGCAGCTTGGAGATTTCTGTGATGCTTTTATAAGACTGTTTTAGTAAAAACTGTCAGGAGTTTATTCTATCTTTTGGGCAACTTTATGTTATAAATCGAGACGAAATAATATAATTTTTTGCTTCTAAAACTCTGGGACCTATGTTTAGAAACTCTGGCCTTTTATGATGTAATGTACATGTTTTTATTTCGTCAGCTTTGTATGAACTGTAATTCATTGTTTCTTGTACTATGACGTGTTACCCCCTCGTTGCCTAGTTGTTCTATGTCAGATTTTGGGGGTCTCACACCAATATGGTGATTTACCCTAAAGTAATCATATTACAATGATCTCCTTACATGAGAAATATGTTAAATGAGTAGAGTCAGAGAGAGACCCTTCGATTAACCAAGCAAATAGCCATATTAGCACCCGCTTCTATGACCCATGATGGAGGACACTTTTACATATATTGGGTTAAAAATGAGCCGGTTTACGTTTTAATTCTCACCGAAAACATAACTTCCGTAAATGATCAATGATCAACAGTGGCGAACTTTTTAATAATAATAACAATAACCATTATTATAAGTGTCTATTTCCCTAATTATTTTTGTGGGCTTGTTTAGGCTTCGATCAACTCATTTTCATATGCACTTCTAATACCGTCTTTCTAATATATAATAACGACAATAAATTGAACTTCATGTTACCGACCACAGAGCACGACAATGTAAACAAATACGCTTTATAATATATTTTATATAAAGAAAATCTCTTCACTGAGTTTAAGGGTTCTTGGTTTATCTAGCAAACGGTCAAGCACTTGACCATTTGTCAAAAGATTTATGTGAACAAAAAGTATAGTTCATGAGATGCATATATGTCTTATGACTGATACATAATTAATAAAAGGAGTGCGTACATGTGTTATTTTTCAATGAATTTGACGCCTTTTGTGCATATGTGGATTTACCGTTTCAGAGTTTTAGCATATTTCTTTTACACAGACACACCGACACCAACATCACCAAATTTCACTGAAATCGAGGGGCCATAGAAGCCAAGCATGGGAGACCAGCTGAGCTCAAAGTTGGGCAAACAGGTAGCTTTTCGTAGAGCATAAATGGATTGCTGAAAAGAGAGTTTGGTTATACCATTTGCAAGATGTGTCAACCTTTTCTGATGTATACCTTCTGACAGTGCTCCCTCACCTTTTTTGTGCAGGAAAATGCTCTCAGGAGTGGACATTAGCTGATGCTCGAAGGTTACTATCATGTTCTTAAATCCCTTACGAGGGACATTAATATGCGTTTAAATCGCAGGTTTGTCAATCTTACAATCTTATTCCTTTTTTATCTGCATTATTAAAATCATATAAACTGTAGAACCTGATCATTTTTAGTGGACTCAAAGTTGATAACAAATGGCATTTGATCTCTACCAGAACTCGAGAAGAATTTATCCAACATTGATAGCATTTACATAAAGACGCCTGTATGGTACTCTCTTTAATCCTTTTCGACTGTGTTTTCTATATATTCAGTGTCATATAACTGAAAAATGGTTAATGAGATTTGCCAAAATAGACTATGTAAGCAAAAAGCAGATTTTGCTTTTGCATATTCCTATTTCATACTATATCTCTTTTGGGTTCTATCTTTCAGGTTGAAGATTAGTTTAATGCATCTCATGAGTTCTCATGAAAGATGACTAAAGGTGTTTACCAAGGAGAGGTTGCATCTTATTTATAGGAGGTGGAGTATTTGTTTGGTGCACCCTTGGACAAACCATTGGCACCAGATTCTCAATTATCACAAGTAATTTTTAATGCAGAATTATTAAAAGCAACATTATTAGAATATTATGATTTATGAAGTACGTAACCTCCTGCATTGCCCCGACGACGCATGATATATATAGACCAGTATAAGTATTAAGTGTCTAGAAACATGGATGAAATTAATGATTAGCTAACACTGCCACAGTTCTTTTATTTTTCATAGGATTAACAATTACCACTAATTAACACTGCCACGATATTCTTACTCAAGGTTCAACTTGATTGTGGGCGTTTTTTTCCCATGGAACTTAATTTTCATATCAATCGTTGTTTAAAAATGTAGCAGGCCAGTCTTCATTTACATTAAACTCATATATGGAACCATACACAACATATAGTATCCGTAATATGACAAAATTAACTAAAACTGAATAACTAAACTCAAACATTCGGTTAGTAATTGACGCTTAAATTCATCTAAACAACTCCATTTAAACAAAAGAAAAGGAAAAAAATCTATTTGGACAAGACTTACCGAAACCTGTCTTTAGGAAAACCCGATTTTAGCTTATTCATGAGTTGAAACCATAACAATAAACTTTAGCTAGACTAGAAACTGCACAAGACATGACAAAAGGAATATTCACACAATTTACATTATTTGAAGTAACATTATATATCCAATACCCTGTCCGAGATGATCAGCTAAGCTCAAGGAAGAAATAGAAACCAATCGCACAACATATTAGGAATCCATTACAAGCGGATACACCTATATCTATCGCAAAATAACACGACACATCTAGGCAAGCATATTCGTACTATCTAGCCAGAATCCAACAATAATCATACACCATATGTTAGTCCTACTACATAATATTCAATTGATCATAAATTAGGTCCACCTTGGATGTGACTTTGGTACATGTCATAATCGGTAAAGTCGAGTCAAACAACTTCTCCTAAATCAATTTCGTAAGATAGATGTCCTTTTTTATGTAGTACACATGATAGCGTTATGTAGTATTTTGTCTTTAGATGTTAGTAATATATTAAGAGATTTAAATCCTAACTTATGCTTCTATTTTTAAGACTGGTAGTTGACTACCATGACTTTATTGTTATCGTGATTATTGATGGTTAGCAGGAAACTTTGGAACGGTTGAAGGATGTGAGTTTTTATAATGAATAAATACAACTTGATGATTTAGAAATAAAATAGTTAGGTTTCTTAAGTTTGGGGTACATAGGTCATAGGTGGTTGTATTTCTTACAAAATCGTATATTCTAATCTTCGTAAGGTATTTCCATTAAATTAGTTATGGTTTGTGGTTAAAAGAGAGGCAGATGGGATGAGTACTTTTCTATATTAAATTTGTTGCATTAGATTACTCAGATGTACGAAGGTGTAGACAGGGACGGAGCTAGGGGGTTCCCGCGGGTGCCCGTGACCCCTATGGAATTTTTTTGTGTAGTGTTAATTTGTAAAGAAAACATCGTTTTTTTCTAAATGTATCTTAAATGCACCCAGTCAATCGGAACATGTTTCTACCTTTCGTTTTAATTCATTCTTTTACATCTGTTATATTACAGTTAAAAAATTTTGTGCTCCCGGTCATATTTCGTCCTGGCTTCGTCCCTGGGTGTAGAAGAGAATTTTGGAAGAGTTTGAAGCCTAACGAGGTTGCTTTTAGCTATTTAGTTGGTAATTATGCAAAGAGATGTGATGAGGATTGTAAGTGGATTCTTAACCGTAAAGATATAACAGACTTTAAATCAAAGAGGCATTTGATTATGATGATGCTTAGGTGACAAATGACTAACAACATTCACGAAATGCTTATCAGTAGATCAAATTTTGTTCACGGAATCGTTTGAGTCCATCACAAGAGCAGAGTTTGTGGCATTGTATGGTCTAATGCATATTGTGTTTATAAACAAGGAAGCTACTGGGCGTACTGTATCACGTTAATGGTTCCTGTTGGTACACCAAGCCATATATTTAATCCTCAAAATGCCTTATTTGTTGCTTGCCCAACTGACTGATAAGATTATTCCAAAATCCATGTAAGCTTTATTTTTCCGTCTCTACATAATTTTTCTCTTTATTAAGTTTAGTCATGCATTTTATATATTATAACACACATGTTGATGTTGGTATGGCTGGTTGTACGGGACGGTGTAGTTTCAAGTATTTCCTACAATAAATCACAGAGTTTCAGCCGTGAGCCTTAAAGAGAACCAATGGTGGACCAAGACATGGATGCAGTTGATTTAAGGAAACACCTTTCAAGGTCAAAGGAGAATCTGTCTATGAATGGTCATTGGTCGTATATGGATGAAATATTAAGTATCTGTTTTTAATTTGATTTCCCATTTATGGTTTATATAAGTATGGTTTTAGAATTGTAGGAAACTATTGTTTCCGATGATTAGAGGAATGTAATATTGATCATTTTTCTTTTGTATGATTAATTAATTTTAACCAACTTGTGTGACCTTGGTTTGCAACCGTGCTCTTTCTTATACAATAATATATTTGAGGATAATATTAAATTTTCTTGACGGTCATCGAATTATTTATTTAAAATGCAATCTAAGGGATTACTTCGTGAGGAGTAGTAGTTTGGTACCGTTTATCTTAAATTGCTATTAGTGCTTATTTGAATTGAAGTAAAAAAGGAATCCCAAAGAACCTTTAACATTACTTGTGCTTTTCATTTAGTATGTTGCTAATCAAAATAGACAAGTCTAGGTGAGTTTTTGTTTTCTTTTTTTCATGTTATTTATTCAAAATGATGTGATAAGAATTGAAGTTATGTTTTTTGGGAAATACTTAATGTGCGGTTTCAATACCAACTTTTACAAGTTTTAAACTATATATAAACCTGCAAAGTCAACGGTAATCGTTGTAAGAATTCTATATGTATAGACTTGAAATATGGTTACTGTTTTCTTATAAGGTAGTTTTGTTCTTTATATACAAATTTTTTTTTTTTTTTTGAACAAAGTTCTTTATATACATCAAGTTATAGCTTATGCATATATGGTGTTTTTTCTTTTATACATAACAGTTTGGGCTCTTATTCGTATAATTACTATGTATTATTACAAACAAAAAGATATTGTAAAAATTATAGTAATAGTTTAATAGTAACACGTTACTCTACATGTCCGAGTGTTGATAGCACATCTCAATCCAAGTCCAACCGCTTAAAATAATTGCATATCATCAACGGTTCTAAATCGCCTTCTTCACTTTCACTTTTGTCGTTAAAAAGCTCTTTCACCATTACAACAAATACTAACTCTTTCTCCATCATCACCCACACTTTGTTGATCATCTTGATCAGTGACAGCGGAGCAGCTAAAGATTGAAGATGAAGATGGATTTGGCGAGGCTAATCGATCTTGGCTCGATCTCGCTCATGGAGGTTGATTGGGGGCTCATGACACTGAGAAAAAAGACTGACTTCAAAGGATTGAATTTCGTACTGCTTACCCCCACACTCCAAATCAGTTTTCACCAACCTATCCCTTCTGGTAAGCAAGCTGTTATTATTATTTAGATCATTCATAACGATAACTTAGCTACCAAATTAGCTTTTGTAAGATAGTTTGATATTAGCTTTTGGTTTAGCGGCTTTTTATTTTTAAAATATTATATTTGATTGGTTTTGTGGTCTTTTGTTGGTTCTGATTCAAACGTTATGTTGGTTGATTTGTGTTAGGTAATGTTCTGTTGCTGAGAAACCAGTTAACATTGAGTTTGGATGAGGTTGAAGTTTCACAGGAGAAACTCCTCTCACTCGTAGAAGAGCAGTTGATTGATGCAAACAACAATGTTTATGGAACGCCTGACAAGTTAAGTGGAAAATAGTAGTACTAATGATAGAATGTAACACCTGACAAGTTAAGTGGGTAATTGTTGAGTTGATTTTGATTGTTTTCCATTCAGGTACAGAATAAAGATGCAAGCGATGCCATTGATTTTCTTCCTCAGCTTACAACTGGCATCGATGTGAACCCTAAATTTAGGAGGTATATTCTTGTTTTCTTAAATCTTCTCTTTTCTCTGAATATGCACTCATGTGCATATGACTCTGTTGCAGAATTGATGATTTTGAGCTCACCAGAGAGTGTGCCATATTTGATCTGTTGGACATACCACTTTGCTTGTTGATCCGCAGGTATGTTTTCTTAGAAATGTAAACATATGTATATAGCACAAGTGCGCATATTTAAATCAGCTGAAGTTACATATTCCAGTGGTTCATACCCTTCTTGGGATGAAATGCTTTAGTCTATAAGAACAAATGAATGGGATCTTTTGCATACAGTTAGCTGAAAATAAACTAGGAGTAGCATGTATTAGGAATCGAGCTTTGGCAGTTTGGCTTATACATAGTCGTCCTATTTTTTACCCCTGTTTTGCTGATTACTTTTTCCCTGAATACTCTTGAGTTTACTTTTAAGAATTATTATTATCTTCCCCTTACTTGAGGCTGAATAATTTAGCCTTGCATTTACATTTCATGGGCCCGTACTCTAGTTTGTTGACATGCCAAATTAAAGCATAGTAAATTACAATAGAAGCAAATTAGAAAACTTTGGAAGGTAGCTGGTTGCAAGTCCGTATATTCAACAATCATGTTGTCGATCTTTATCTTTCTAGTACTTCATTTATACTACTTCACTAATCAGTAAGAAGTGTATTCACGTTCTACTTTTCTGGTGATGTTTGTTAACTATTTATTCTTGTCTCTCCTCTCTCTCTATGTGGTCTCAGACTTCTCTCTGCATTTGTACCAGGATTCTGATACCGTTAGTGCCATTAGGTGCAAGTCTTACAATACAATGACTGACTTCAAAGGATTGAATTTCGCACTGCTTACCCCCACGGGTATACACACTCCAAATCAGTTGGGGATTTGATCAGGAAGTTCCTAAAGAATAATGCAAATCAGCTGACTATACACACTCCAAATCAGTTGGGGATTTGATCAGGAAGTTCCTAAAGAATAATGCAAATCAGCTGACTATATATGTGGGTACTTTTTATTCACTCTCATTTATGCTTTAATTAAAAAGAATACAGTTCTGCGTTATTTGTTGTTCAAGCTTCATTCCTATTTCTGTTTCAATGCTTGCAGTTTATTTTGCTTGCGAGAAGGCCTAAAAGAACGTGAACTTTGTGTATTTTTTCGGAATAACCATTTTAACACAATGTTCAAGGTTGGTTTAAATATACCTTGTAGCTTACCAATAACATAAGGTTGTCCGGTGCTATGTTCTTGAATACAGTGATATTGATATTTTGTGCTATTTGCAGTATGAGGGTGAATGATACCTTCTGGCTACAGATATTGTTATTTTGTGCTATTTTGTATATCTAACAATGAACTGTAAAATATTCTCTTTAAACTGTAAAGATATTGGTCCTTAACTCCTTATATTATACAAAAGAGTTACTAATGTTTGGAAAAATGTTTGATTACGTTACTCGGTTTGTCAAGTTTAATAGGTTACTGAACGGTTAAAATCATGACACTCCTGTTACTACCTAAGTTGGCTACCGGTTGATAGCCAATATCCTTGTCCACGTCACCCTTTGACAAGATCTAACCCCATTATTTCATCTTCCTCAAACAACCGAGGTTCTAAAATCCCTTTTTCCACATAAAAAAAACCTTTTGCAAAATAATGCCAACAATGCATTCAAATCTTACACTGTGTGGCGGTGGGCTCAAACCCCGTGGATTAGTCGGCCAATGAGTCGGAAATCACGGTTACAGAAAAAAAAATAAAAAATCTTACACAGTGTGTCTCACTTTCAATTCACCTAAGACGGCCCTAAAGGGTTTGAATTCAGATAATATTAATGAAATGATGAAAATTGATCCCCAAACTATGAACCAGGGGCTAATTGTTGCCAAAGCCACATAACTTATTTGCTGCTGTGTGCATCTAGTTGGTTATAAACTGGTCACTTATCTTTTTTTTTTCCCACCCTGCTGTATGATCTTGTTATGCTATGTTGTTGCTGCTTAATGGTAATTTATTCATAAGATTAATGTCATCTGAAGTTGATCGGAGCAGCGAGCAAAACTATTAAGAGTGATGATAATTTTTTGTCAGAGCAAGGTGATGTTAGTGAAGATGGTGTACAAATCCTATTTTTTAGTACTTTGTTTTACTAGTTCTGCTTTATATTGAATTAAAACATCGGATTAAATGTGCTTGTACAAATCAGTCAAAGGCCACGTAGACATTTAACCGGTATCAGTGGGTTAATACATACGGATAACCTGTGTAACCGGCAGGGGCGGACCTATGTGTTAACAAGGTGGTTAAGCGGTGTATATGAGAAAGATAGGACCTACCTTAGAATTAGGCCGGGAACCACCTTAGATCCAAAAATTAGAAAGAAGAAAGAAAACGAATTGATTAAGAACGGTAAAATGGGAAATAGAGCTCAAGCTTTCTTTCATGGAAACGTGAGGTTTGTGTTTTAGCTGAAGAAGAAGACCCAACTTTATAAAAATAATATGTAGTGCCTAACTTTATAAAAATGTATGTTTAACCCCTCCACTTTATCTAAAGATGTATTTTAATACTTTGTTTTCAGTACCTTTTTCTTTCACAATACATATGTACTTATCGAACCTTGCACAAAAATATTACTTACTTTTATTTGAGAATATCACTAATTTTGTTATTTATAGTACAAACTACTGATATATACTTATGTATACTTTCTAACGTCAAAATCAAATTGTCGCGCCCTTCATGGCTAGACTAAAACCACGAGATTACACTGCAAATTTTTTTCAATTTTAACATTTTTCTTAAAATGCTCTCACTCGCAACACAAATTGCCCCACTCAAATATTAAATTCCAACATTTAACACTCTAAATACAAAAAAATCTTTCATTTAACGAAGCATATATAAACCGTTTGCAACATATAAAAGCTTCCAAAGCTCAACAATGCATCCGTTTAACTATTATAGTTCGTCCTAAAAGTATGATCGATGGTTTAAAATTAATACAACTCTTTTAAATTAGACCCGACCCGACTGTTAGGATCGGATGCATTAATCGTTGCCATGTTGACTTTTACGGCTAAGCTAAGGAACCACCTTGGTTTCTCGGCTAGGTTCGCCACTGGTAATCGGTAACCAAAACTTGAGTAACATATTTGTAACGTTTTAAGCTTTAGTAACGTAATAGAACATTTTAGCAAACTTAAGTAACGTAATTGAACATTTTAGTAACATCTTTGTTTATTAACCCTATTATACGTTATTGTACATGTTTTCAGGTCAATAGAAATACAGTATATATGACTGGTAGTTTCAATAACTTCAAAGCTGAAAATCATGAAACTCGCTCATGGGATGAACAGAATGCATTTGTTGATACTGCTGTATGTACCTCCTTTAATACCAATTATGTAAAGATATTGTATATAGTACTAATTTAACGACATATATGCTCATTGCTAAGTGATCCTACTTCATTTCTGTATTTCAGGAATATATTGCCAGCATTGATGATGGAGGACAAGAAGACAAGTACCTTTTTTTTTTACTTTTACTCATATCTTCCTAGTTTATGAAACTGCCTCATAAACAAATAGATTTTTATATGGTGCATTTGGTTTTGCATGGTATTTTTGTGAAAAGTTGACTGCCAAATATCAGATTCTGATGTGATTCAATCGGTCCGATTAATATTAATCAAGTAAAAAATAAATAACAAAAGAAAACAAATTGGATAGTGCCTGCTTCGAGATACAGGATTCTCCCTAAACCAAAACCTTGGAAAAATAATTCGATACCTCTCTTTATTCCTACGACCCTATATATAAGAATCCATAACTTAAAGAACAAGAAACAATAATAAAAGGAATTAAACACAAATAAGGAAATCTAATATAACTTCCAGCCCATCAACTATTCAATAATTGCTCAGAACCCCCTGGTTTTATGACGTCTTTAATATTTCTTTTCAAATCTTTTATCCTATACTTGGTTCGTATCAGTACCCGCCTCCCAAAAACAACCTTGTCCTCAAGGTGAAAATCTAGAAACTGATTCTGAATGTTACTCAGTAGTTCCCAGGAAGCATCATGTTCAGGTAAGTTCTTCCAACGGATTAATAACTCTTTGCTGTCATCATTTGTGCCACTGTTTCTAACAACAAGAACATCTTCTGGTTCCATTTCTTCTGTCAGT
Source organism: Glebionis coronaria (assembly GCA_025667525.1). Taxonomy (NCBI): domain Eukaryota; kingdom Viridiplantae; phylum Streptophyta; class Magnoliopsida; order Asterales; family Asteraceae; genus Glebionis; species Glebionis coronaria. The sequence goes on along the minus strand of CM046877.1, from coordinate 208,063,942 downwards.
CCATCAGGTAGATCATTCTTCTCCACGTTACTCCCAATGAATTTTTTCAATTGTGACACATGAACAACAGAATGGATTGTTGCTGTCGAAGGTAATTTGAGCTTGTAAGCTACCTTCCCAATGCGTTCCAGTATTTCATAAGGTCCATAATACCTTGGTGAAAGTTTATCATTGTTGCGTCGAACCACTGATTGTTGACGACGTGGTCGTAACTTGAGAAACACATTGTCGCCCACTTCGAATTGAACATCTCTTCTATGACCATCTGCTTTCTTCTTCATGTTGACCTGCACTTTTGACAAATGTTCTTTCAACTCTATCAAGACTTGATCCCTCTCTTCTAAATAACGATCCACCTCAAATATAGGTGCCGGCTGACTTCCATAACGTAAAAGAGGAGGTGGATCCCGACCATAGAGAATCTTGAAAGGTGTAGTATTTGCCGATGAATGAAACGATGCGTTATACCAATATTCAGCCCACGAGAGCCACTTGGACCATTTTTGGCTTCTCAGCAGTAAAACACCTTAAATATGTCTCAATGCTCCTGTTGACAACCTCCGTTTGACCGTCTGTTTGCGGATGATAGGCAGTGCTATACTTCATATTAGTAACTTGTAACCGAAATAATTCTTTCCAGAAATTGCTTAGAAATATCGTATCTCGGTCTGACACAATAGCAATAGGAATCCCGTGTAATCGTACTATTTCCCTTAGAAACGCAGCAGCTACTATGGAAGCCGTATATGAATGTCGAAGCGGGATAAAATGACTATATTTACTCAATCGGTCGACTACCACTAAAATGGATGCAAATCCATCAGATTTTGGACCCCTCAATAAAGTCCATAGAGACTTCATCCCAAACCTTGTCTGGTAACGCCAAGGGCTGTAATAAACCACCAGGAACCATATTGGAGTATTTATTGTGTTGACAAATTTCACATTCAGAAACTAATTTAATCACATCTTGCTTCATTCCAACCCAATATAACTCTGCGGCCATACGTTTGTAGGTTTTTAGGACACCTGCATGGCCTCCTATAGCTCCACCATGAAACTCATCAAAGATTCGAGGAATCCATTTTGAGGTTCTGGGCAATACAAGGCGTTTCTTGTAAAATAGTTTATTACTGTTGGGATATGCGATCGTTTAGCCATCGGAAATACGTGAGCCTATCGGGGGCACACACTCAATACGGAGAACACACTTTTATTTACGTTTTATTATTTATAATTAAACATTTAATAAAAACTTTACTTATTATTTAAGTAACTGTGGTTAAATTAATTAACGGGATTTGATTAATTTAATACGAGTGCGTTATTTAAATTTGGAAGGAAATCGACTTCTAGAAACCCCTAAGGCCAATCGGCCGATTATTATGTACAAGGGGTTCTAGAAGATTTTTGGTCATTGGTTTTTGGTATGTAATACTCAAGAATATTTGATTAAGGAAAATCTTTTCCTTAATTGGTTTTCTTGGAGTGGGGAACAAGTAATTTGAGGAGGTGGAGATTAGTATAAATACAATCTCATACCCCTCATAATTTTTGTCTCTCCCTTGCCTCCTTGTTGCGTCCGATCGACCCACACCCCACACCAAAACCAAGCGATTTTTCCCTTTAACCTAAAAATCACATTAAAGGTTTAACCTTTATAAGATCAATCCTTTTCGGTGGTTTTCTTATAAAGTCTTAAGCTTTATAACTAAACCCTAGATCTCTAAATCTAGGTTTTAGTTCTCCCCTTGGTGGTTCAACATGCATAAACCGTAATGAGGGTTTATGTGATTTTGGGTAATCAATCTTATAACGTTCTATAAACCGATCCTTACGTAATCCCAATTAGGGTTTTGGATCTAGGGTTTCTAGTTACAAGATAAATACACTAGTTGTTCGAGAAGTGAAGTTACTACTAGCATCGTAGTGATGTTCGTTTGACGTTTCGTGTGAGCAAACGATGGAGACGGTAATTTAACCGTTAAAGTTCAAGATCAAGATCAAGATCAAGACTTATTAATTGATTTATTCAATTAATTAAAGGTTGGTTTTAAATTGTTTTCTTATGTGCTTAATCATGTATGTTATACTAGATCCATTCCGCTGCGTACTCGTAGTTAATGGTTAACTAGTATTTAAAATCCCAACAATTACCTTCTATAGTATATTCACCAATGTTGGCTTTCCCACTAATAATGTCTTGTTTAATCAAATTCAACTCTGAATCATTCTCCAATTCCTCAAGCATATCTTCCCAATTGGCAATCCTTGAAACGGACAGAACCAAACAGGTTGGAGTGTCGCTTCGCCGAGATAAGGCATCAACCGCCTTATTTTCGTTACCTGCTTTGTACTGGATATCAAAATCGTAACCCAACAACTTAGTAAGCCACTTTTGATATTCTTCCGATATGAGTCGTTGTTCGAGTAAGTATCTTAGGCTTCGTGGATCAGTTCGAACTATGAATCTTCTTCCTAGTAAATAAGGTCGCCACTTTTGGATTCCCAACACAATTTCCATAATCTCGCTCATAAACAGACTTCATTCTAGCTCGCGTCCCCAATGTTTGACTGTAACAAGCGATTGGCCTTCCTTCCTGCATTAGCATCGCTCCAATCTCATAACCTGAGGCATCCGTTTCCACCACAAATTCTTTACTGAAATTCGGTAAAGCTAGGACCGGTACCGAAGACATCGCTAATTTCAAAGCGTTGAACGCGTTGGTCGTCTCTTCGTTCCAATTAAAATTGTCCTTTTTTAGTTGTTGAGTTAGTACCCATGCAATTTCTCCGTAGCCTTGCACAAACTTACGATAATACCCGGTCAAACCAAGGAAACCCCTTAATTCTTTCAGATTTTTTGGTATCGACCATTCTTGCATAGCCAAAAATTTTTAGAGGTCCGCTGATACACCGTCTCTTAATACAACATGACCTAGATACTCAATTGTTGGTTGAGCAAATACACACTTCTTTCTATTTGTATACAACCTATGTTCTCTCAAGCAGGAAAATATAGTCAGCAGGTGTTCCTTATGCTCTTCCACGTTTTACTATAAACCAAAATATCATCGAAAAAGACTAAAACGAATTTACGCAAGTATGGACGAAATACCTTATTCATCATTGATTGGAAGGTAGATGGAGCATTAGTCAACCCAAACGGCATTACTAAAAATTCGTAGTGCCCTTCATGAGTTCTAAACGCCGTTTTTGAGACATCTTTTTTTTCATTCGAATTTGATGATAACCTGACTTCAAGTCCAACTTTGAGAACACCATTGCTCCGTGTAGCTCATCCAATAATTCGTCAGTAACGGGGATTGGAAATTTGTCTAAAACAATAGCTTTGTTCAAAGCGCGATAATCAATACAAAAAGGCCAACTTCCATCTTTCTTTTTAACCAATAACACCGGACTTGAAAATGGACTTGAACTTGGTTGAATAACTCCTGCTTGAAGCATTTCACTTACCAATCTTTCGATCTCATCTTTTTGAGCATGTGGGTATTGATAAGGACAGACACTTATAGGTGGTGTACCCTCTTTAAGTACAATGGAGTGTTCATGATCCCGTTGAGGAGGCAACCCGTTTGGCATGTGAAAAATCTCGTCAAAATCAGTCACCATGTTCATAATTATTTCACAAGGGTCCTGTGCAATCAATTTCCCTTCTTCCAGTTGCCTCATCTCCACAAGAAAACCAAAATTTTCGTATCTTAGACACCGTGCCATAGACTTAGCGGAGACCAACTTTCGACACAAACCAGGATCACCCTTTATGGCTACTCGCTTATTTCCATCCTTAAACACCATAGTCAAATTTTTCCAGTTAACCGTCATCTCTCCTAGAGTTTGTAACCATTTCATTCCAAGGATAGCATCAGTACTACCCAGCTCGAGCGGCAAGAAATCATCCACCACTTGTAATTCTGGTAAGGAGATATGAATTCCTTTCCATATTCCATGGCTCCTTTCTACCTTTCCGTTTCCTAATATTACTCCAACCGAGTTACTATCTGAGATGACCAATCCAGCCTTCTGTATCAAATGCCATGATACAAAGTTGTGGGTGGCCCCACAATCGATTAATATAACCACCTCAATACCTCCAATGTTCCCACGTATTTTCATGGTACGCGGGGAAGTGAGTCCAATCACCGAACTTAAAGATAACTCTACTGAGTCAAGGTGTTCATGTTCAAAAGATTCATCTTCCGTATACGCGTCTTCCTCGTCCAGCCATAAAACTTGAAAGGATTTACTCTTACACTGATGTCCCGACCCATATTTTTCATCGCATTTGAAACACAATCCTTTGGATCTTTTCTCTGCCATCTCGGATTCTGTCAATATTTTGAATTGAATAGAACGCATTGTTGACACACAAGAAACACTTCCTGTTTTGCGTTCTATTGGTGTTGTGGAAACCAAAGTTCGAGTCGAACCTGATCCAGTATTACGATTAGAAAAGTTTGTTGCTGAATTAGTTCGATAAGAACTCCCACCTTGCGAAGCACTTCCAAAGAGCTTATTTTCTTTGATGGACACCGCCAACTTCATGGCATGACTTAGGGATTCTGGATTCAAAACACGAACAACAGCACGAAGGTCTGGCTTAAGTCCCTTGATAAAAGTACCTTCGAGAATCGTTTCAGGAACTCCCACCAACTGACCTGGTAGCTTTTCAAACAAAGCACCATATTCGCGGGCCGATCCATCTTGACTAATCTCCAAAAATTGCTCGTACAAACTGCTCTCTTGAGATTGTTGGAATCTGTCTAATAGTCTCCATTTAAAACTCTCCCAAGATTTAAACGGATTTCGACCATCACTCCAACGGTACCAAGAAAGAGCATGTCCTTCTAAACATAACTCAGCTGCCGTTAATTGCTCCGCACCCTCAATTCCTTGGATATGAAAATATCGTTCCATGCGGTAAATCCACCCATAAGCATCTTCTCCTTCAAAAATAGGCATCTTTAACTTTCTCAATCTGTATTCGGCTCCGTATGAACACATCCTGGTTACCGGCTGTGACCCGTCGTGTACTTGAAAATAATCCCCATGACCATTAGATCATGTTCCAAACATCCTTCATTCCGTGTTTCTAACCCCTTGCTGCTGTGAAATTCCTTTTTTTTCCTGCTGCACTTGTTTCACCCACAAAAGGTGGGTATGGAATACCCAATTCATCATACTTAAGGTTAGAGACTGTTACCTTAGGTTGTTCCATAATCTTACTGGGGTTTGCTGATTGGCTGGTTGAACCTTGCACTTAATTAGTCAAGAACTGTATAGTTGACATTAAGTCTGTAAGTTTTCCGTCCATAGCGTTAAGTCGTTCATCCACACCATTAAATCGATCTTCCATGCCCTGAAATCGATCTTCCATGCCCTGAAATCGATTTTCCGCAACTTCTTGATACCCTTTGAGTTCTGATTCTACATCTGCGACATCTTAGTCATTGCAATTTGTTTTTCTTTTTTTTCTTTTTTTTGATGCTGATGAATAGTAATCGAAGAACTGTAAGTAATCACCAGAATACGAACTGCTCTGATACCAACTGATGCGATTCAATCGGTCCGATTAATATTAATCAAGTAAAAAATAAATAACAAAAGAAAACAAATTGGATAGTGCCTGATTCGAGATACAGGATTCTCCCTAAACCAAAACCTTGGACAAATAATTCGATACCTCTCTTTATTCCTACGACCCTATATATAAGAATCCATAACTTAAAGAACAAGAAACAATAATAAAAGGAATTAAACACAAATAAGGAAATCTAATAAAACTTCCAGCCCATCAGCTATTCAATAATTGCTCAGAACCCCCTGGTTTTATGACGTCTTTGATATTTCTTTTCAAATATTTTATCCTGAACTTGGTTTGTATCAGATTCCTTACAAGAAAATAAAGGAATCTTGTAATCAAAAAAAAAAAAATAAATAAAAAAAAATTGTTGATCGATAATAATTAATATTGTTGATACGTTTTATGTTCAAGGGTTGCTATACAAATATGTTACTAAACTTCCGATAAAATGCGCGCCTAAGGTAACAAACTTTCGTTTTGTTCATTTGGGTTTCTGAACTTATGACACATGATATTTTGGGGTCACTGAAGTTATAGAAATATACGGTCACGTCTCTGAACTTGTAAAAAACAATATTTATGTTACTTAACTATCCAAAAATAGTCTCAGTAACCTTGAAATATGGAAAGTAATCTAAATTACATATTGACCCAAATGAACAAAATGAAAGTTCGTTACCGTAGGCTCACGTTTTTTGAAACTTAGTGACGTTTTTGTATATTAACCTTACAGACAAATATTTAATCTTATTTAGAGAAGTTTTTGAAAAAAGCTGCAATGTTCCTTACGACGTCGTCCCAGAACAGAGAATGTTGGGAAAAATTTATGGGACACACAAGTAAAATTTAGATGTTGTGTTACTCTTGGTTTTTGACACTCAAACCAAAATCGTGTTATAATGAGATGTGTTCTTTGGTGTCTTGTTGACATGGAAATAACTCTGCGTTTATGCCTTAAAAGTTCTATTAATTTTGACATAATATCGTCTACCTTTTATTGGTTTTGCATTGTTCTTTTCATATTGCAAGAAATTTGTATTAGAAGCTAGCAGTAATTTACGTTGCACGATCAATTGAGTTTTAAATTTTTGTTGGTGTTGTTTGGCAGCTCTGATCTGCGTTTGGTTATAGCTCTTCAACAACAAGATTTTGAGCAACAGCAGCATCAGCAGTAGCAGCCACAACGCAGCGTGCCACAACCATACACCAGCAGAGACCCAGGTCTTGTTACAGGTTCACAGGTATGCTATGCAATTTCTGATGTATATTTCTCTTTCTTTTTCACTGCTAGTCCTCTAGTATGGCGTAGGCATCTTCATTGTCCCCTATTTTTCACTGTAATGTGTTAGGCAGGCAAACAGACACTAATTAAGCCAAATGTCCACATATTCATTTAGCCAGATATAACGCGAATAACATGAGTATATTTTGAATAGACTAGTAGAAGGACTTGACAAATTCGGAAGTATCATCCAACTATATAAGAAAAGAAAACCCATTTTAGCATAAAGTCGATTCAAATTATTTCCATTTCTCTAGTAAGTAGTATATGGCAGTGAAACAAGATCCTTGTAACAAATAATCAAACACTTGGCAGTCAGCACTTCAGCTTTGATCATTAGTACACTAAACTACACTAAGACAGTGATTTTGGTCCACATAATTCCTCGGTTATTCTCTTGGGTAGCATTTTAGATATTTATTGTGATCACTCGTGAAAACATAGGTTGTTGTTCCCTAAAGAGTTAAACTATCAGAACACGCTATTTCATTATGCATGTCTGCAGACACGTGCGTACATACAAATACTTAAGTTAATAGTTTGTATGGACGTTATTTTTTTAAGTTAATAGTTTGTATGGAAGTTACTTTGCATATTTTTCGTTTCTAAATGTTTATTTGCTACCAGTTTATGCATTTCTAGATAGTAAGTCGAATTAAATAGATGTATTTATTTAAACAGTAGGTTCTCCTTGGAAATTATGGAATGTGCAACCCTCGAGGCCCAGGAACTCATCTTCTTCATCCAGGCATATCATCAAAAGATCATGCAATGTGAGTATCTCGTTCATCATGCACATTAACGGGTGGGTTTTCTTGTAAATGTTTACAATGTAGCTTCAGCATAGTTTAACTTCCAAAATGTCTCGTATTTTTTCTTTCTATTTCTGTAAATGAAATGGTACTCGCCCGTAATTGGATTTTACCCAAATTGTCTTAGCATCTTAGTTTTAATCACCAGTGATTCATGTGAATAGCCGAATATAACTTGTAAATTACATATCATTAAGTTTCATAGAAGATGGTTGAAATTTTCATGGTAGCTTTGTTTGGGTGTTCATCTATATCTGATTTTGTGTGGTGCTATTGTGTTGTAGTGATATGACAAGAGAACGTAATATATATTTCCTGAACGTAGTATTTAGGATTTGAAATCCTTTATGCTTTGACATGATCCTTTTTCATTCATATACAAATCACTAACATATTTAGGGTATGTTTGGGGTTGCGTCTTTGTTGTGAAACGCAAAAGGGGTGTTTGGGGTTGAGTTTGTGTGCTCATTATCTGATTCTGTTTGTGGAATGCAAATAATCAGTTTGAAGTGTTTGGTAACAAGTTATTGAAAATTGATTTTTTGCTCCCTTCAAACACAGTTTCACTCAGCATTGCACGAGCAACTTTTCCAAAACATCATTAAGCTCCTATTGGGATGACCCCGATTACACCCTGTCCTCGAATTTTGAGTTATTGGCCGCTAGTGGCTGCATGACGTGGAGTCGTGGAAGATGAAAGTATAGTTGTCTGTTTGTCACTCAAATGTGTTTTCTAGATCGAATCTAAAGTTAGAATTACCGATATGATGCGAGAGCTTGCTAGTGCTCTTTTCGTTCTGAAATTATCTATTTTTTACCAAGAGATAAGAAATGTACATGTATTATTTCAAGAAAAATGATACCAATGCCTGCTTCTCATACCTAAAATTAGCCTTAAAATTTGATTGGTCCACCCTTCAAAAATTATCTGATCAACTTTTTATTTTATATTTCTTCACCCGAATATATTTTTGGGTAAAACTGATGTATTGGGCTTATATAAATGTTGTATAAGCCATTTATAGCTATATATAATAAGCTTTACTTCAGTGTTTGATTTAACTTATATAGTTAATAAAATAAAATGACAAAAAAATAAAATAAATAAAAAAGATGTAGTTATTAAATGAGGGTATAAAAGTCTTTTTATGTATTATTGTTATATAAACTCAATCATTTTTTATAAAAGCCACACATACTTATATAAGCAAACATATGATTTCGACTTATAAACTTCTATAAACTAATAAACTTATAAGCCTAATATATAAGCTAAAACAAAACCCCTTTCATCTCAACCGTTCTTGGAATCCATTGTGACATATTTTTCTTTCTATTGGTCTTGATTGTGTCAAGTGGGAAAAGTATTAAAAATTTAATCATGCGTATATATGATTGAAAAAGGGCCTTTGTATGTAAATCATGTAATTTAGTGAATTAATAATGAGCAAGTTTAAATTAGTGAATTAATAACAGCAAGTTTAAATTGGTGAATTAAGAAAGATGTTTAATAATATGAAAAACAATTTGATATATTGTTTTATTTTCAAAATTAATTTCATATACATTAACTATTGAAGGCATAATGTACAATAAATTTTAAGCATGTTTGTGTATATAATTTCTTTTGAACGACGAGTTTTTAGTTAGTGATTCGAATTTACAGTAACATTTATTTGAGCAGTATGTAAGCCTCAAACGTTCTTTTAAAGGATAAACTTTACATTTGCTTTTATTTAATTCGGCCTTATGAAAGTCTTTAGTGAGACTCGAACTTAACACATCTCCAAAAATACCTCTCTAAGATTACCATTTGTGTATATATATAATTGATTTTAAAAGTAAGCTGATATATGAAATTGTCTCATGATATGTGGATGAGGAGAATCAATGGAAAAAGATATTTAGTAGGTATGAATATCAACACTCTTATTTCAAACAATAAAGAAGTTGTCAATTACGGTTAAAGATAAACTTTCATTATGTAAAAAGTAAGAGAAATAATGATTAAAAATTAATATTTTTATCAAACTACGTATTTTTTTATGGATGGCCTATAATTATGGAAAAAAGAGAGTTAATCGCGATGATGAACTTTATTTTTTAGCCTTTATTGTCTTTTTATTCCGGTGCACTTCTGTCAATAAAAACTGTCCAAAATAATGAAAATAATTTCATTTCTCTGTTTGGTTGCATTTTTTGCTACTCGAAATCATAGCGTCCACATAATTACTTTCATTATGCAATCCGAAATATCTCCTAACAAGTTGAAAGTCCCTTCGACTCGTGGGCGGAGCCATTAATGGATTAGGAGGGTGTTGGCCCGTTAGAGCATCTCTAATACATAAAGTCATTAGTAACTAGTTTCATAAATCCATTAGTAATTAGTTTTTGGCATTGGAGTAATAGTTTTTTACAAATCTTTTTACAAAATACACAAAACTTTTCTTCAAACTTTTTGCTAATAAATGTGATATGCATTTAAAGCATTGAATGCAAAACCACATAAGAGGTTTGTTGCATTGGAGATGCTCTTAGGATTAAGCTCATGTGTTAAAATTCTTTTTATCATGTTGGCCCTACTTAGTTTTAAAATCCAAATTTTCGTTATTTATCTTGATGTTTTTAGGATGAAATTGTTGTTTCGACCCTCTTACGAAAATTTTTCTAACTCCGCCATTGCTAGTTCGACTCATTTGTTTGTAAAACTTTTGAATTTGTAATGGTTTGTTCAATTTTGGAATATTGTTGCTACTTGAAACTTAATATGACCATGCTAGACTTGAGTGAATTGTAATACGCAGATAAATTATGTGGATTTTCATCAAGTGAGGTTTATGTTTGGCATTCATTAAAGAAGCTGTGAGATTCCACTGAATCATTAGAAACTAGTCACTGAGTCCATAACACACATCAATAGGGACAAAAGCCGGCTCGTGTTGGTAACCCCATGCCTTCAAGGTCTCAACAACCCACTATATATACTTATTGTACAAACGTTTGAACTTTAAAGTGACAGAACATGCATTCATCATTGAGGAGTCATACTTTAACGATTGCATGGCCATTTGTGCGTTACACGATTTAAAAGGTTTCAATATCAGTAAAAAATAAACTCAAGTAATATGGCGTATTAGCTCAGCTGGTTAGAGCGTCATGCTAATAACGCGAAGGTCGAAGATTGAAGATCTGCATATGGGCCATTTTTTTTAATCGAATTTTGACTTATTTACTATTGCTAATGAAATATTGTTGCTATGATCAAATTACATAGACATGTTGTTGATCTTTGTCGTTTTACTTAAACTTGCATTTTTAGTGTGTGCCAAATTGATTGTTAGAAATCCAGAAACAGTACGAGTTCGTTGCAATATAACTTAAAACAAGTGTTTGAATCTGCATATGTATGATTTGTCTACTACCAAGAACCTTATTAGATATTTAGATGTATTCTTATTTGTAGCCACAGTGCAAATAAAAGTAACGATTTTTGATAGTTTTAAAAGAAATTACTTTAACAAGGTAATGATATGTAAAAGATGAAGCAGATTAATAAATGAAAAAAACAAGAGGGGTTTTATACAACGATAACCATCTATCCCACACCGCTAAGAGTGTAAACTCAAAGGGCCTTTAGGATGTATTTATTAATGGCCGTGAGAGCTAAATCATGACCAAAAAACACCCCAATCGCGTGTGACCCCTGCTGCGAGGGTTCTACCTCGCGCGTGAATGACCAACACCCCAATTCGTCGAGGTTGTGACATCTCGTTTCTTATGTAAAACTGGGCTCCACCTGCCTAACGGCTAAGTTTTATATAAAAAAAAACTTTTTCAAACACCATTTATCCCCTACATATACATTTCCTTTTTTCTTAGTGACCGTGGTCAAATCTGCATGAAAAACCGCGGGTACTTCTACTTCTAACTAAAGGCGAAGGTTACAATTTTAACTTTAGTAAGCTAGCTTTGTAAGCTAAGCAAGCCTGGTTCTCCGGGCACTACGGCTTTTTCTTGAGAAGATCCACCTCAACGCATACCCTTGCGACACCGGGTCGAGTCTAATTGGATTTCGTAATTGAAAACGTGAGCCAAAAGATCTTGATTCAAGATAAATTCATTAGGAAGTGGTAACTCCTAATCACAAAATGTCTAACTCCGTACTCCCCGTAACCTGAACCGTCAACAATCAAGAACTATCCGAAGCTCACCCCCGACACCGGCCGAAACTGCCGATCTCAGTAATACTTCACCATTAATGAATGAACAACAAAGAATAAACTTCGGACAACCTCAATTGGTTTACGCAAACCAATTTCACAACCAATCATACAATAACACAACATTTACACCTCCACAAATGGTTTACCCGAACGGCTATGGCCAGTACGGCGTCGATGGTTCTTCAAGTCAACCTTAACATTGACATCGGCGGTTCTTCATTTCAACCTAATGTCGGCGGTTCTTCATCCCCAATCAATCGTTTTAATTTATTATACGAGGACATGTACTCCCCTCAGTTTTCATAAACAAATCCTCATGAATTTTCCGAGAATGCCGGAGACGTAGACGAGGAAATACTGACGCCGAAGGCGAATCCAAGAAGGAAACCAAACGTAAGACGACAACCGGCCGTGAAGAAGCCGCAACCCGATAACGAGCGTGTATTCTATGGGCCACTGAAAAAGAGGTTGCATTATATCAAGCGTTGGTGCGTATTTCCGAGGACAGCAGTGTTGGCAACGCGAGAAAGGCACACTGTTTTTGGTGTGAAATCTTGAAACACATGCACAAGATTTGTCCCATCAGCGATCGTCGGACTTACGACATGATTAAAGGAAAGTGGAAGACCGTGCGGCCGAAGGTATGTCAATTTTGCGGTGTTTATGATAATTCTTTTCGGACATACAACAGTGGAGCCAATGATAGTAATTATATCGAACGCGCATTGGCATATTATAGTATTGAGTATAGTTTTCCGTTTACACTAATTCATTGTTGGAAGGAGTTAAAAGATTGTGAGAAATGTAATAGCAGAGAAATGGAGGCATTTCAGCAGGAAGTGGAGGAGAAAAAAACAAAAGGTACATGTCTAGCGAGTCAAGTTCTTTTTCCACAAGAGAATCCATTGAAGACAGTATCAATTTTATTATCGAGGCTGCTGAAGAGGGAGTGGAGGCAGTTCCACGCTGTCGTCCAATGGGTAGGGGCATGGCAAATAGGAATGGGAAATCGGCGTCTTCGTCTGGAAGCGTTGATGTTGAAGAATTCACGAAATTGATAATCAACAAGTATGCAATGGCTACCAACCCGATGCAGACTCAAAAGAGTCATGTAATGTCTGAGATGCTGTGTATCAAACAGGAGAAGCTGGAACTCATGCGCGCCGAGTTGAAAATTTGGAAATTTCAAAACCGACAAAGAGACGGACAATTTTAATTTCACAGGGCGGAAATTTCACGGGCGGTTACTTGATGTAAGTAGCAATTTTAATTTAATAGTTTTATTTTTATAGTTACAATTTTTGGTGCTTAAGACTAAGTGGAAAATAGTGCTAATGATATAATTTAAAACCTCTTTGCTTTTGTATCGTTTATAACAATCTCATTGACATGTTAATTAGGTAAATATTAAATTGATTTTGATCGTTTTCAATTCGGGTACATAATAAAGACAGAGGCTATCTACAAAATCAACAACAGATCACTGGCCATGCCATTGATTTGCTCCCCCGACTTACAATTGGAACTGATGTGAACCCTAAATTTACGAATTCTTATTTTCTTAAATTTTATTTTTCTCTGAATGTGCACTCATGTTCATATGACTCTATTGCGGAATTGATGATTTTGAGTTCACTAAAGAGTGTGCAATATTTGATCTGTTGGACATACCACTTTGTCGTGGTTGGACTCTTGATCCGCATATATGTTTTCTTAGAAACATAAACATATGTACATAACACGAGTGAGCATGATTAAATCAACTGAAGTTACACATTCTAGTGGTTCAGTTGATTGTATCTAGCGTGTTAGTCAATACGTGATTGCAATATTAAAGCAATTAGAATGCTTCGTGGGCATGTATAGTTTGTTGACATGCAAATTAAAGCATAGTAAATTATAATAGAGGCAAATTAGAAAACATTGGAATTTAGCTGGTTGTAAGTCTGTATGTTTAACTAGACATGTATTTTCTTTCTCTCGTAAACTACAACAACCAAGCTATTGCTCTTTATCTTTCTAGTACTTCATTAAAACTTCAGTAAACTATTTAGTAATTACAGGCTTACTTTTATTTTCTAGTGATGTTTGTTAACAAATTATTCTTGTCTTTCACTTTGTCGTATCCCTCTTTCTTTACGAGATCTCATACTTCTTTAGACATTTTTAACAGGATTCTAAGACCGTCGGTTCCATTAGGGGAAAGTGCTACGACACACTAATCGGGGAACTCACTACCCCTTAATATAGAAGTTGACTTTGTTGAGAACAGAACATCAAGCTTTAGATCAGAGTTGTTCTGCTTTCTTTGTTTTTAATGAGGCATAATTCTTATTTATGTTATAATGTTTGTAGTTTATTTTACTTGCAAGAAGGCATAAAAGAACGAGAACTTTTTTTTATTTTTCGTAATAAACATTTCAAAAAAGTGTTCAAGGTTGGTACCTTGTATCTATTACCAGTAAATTAATGTTTTCTAGTGTTATGCTTCTGAATACATTTGTATTATTATTTTGTGTTGTTTGTAGTATGAGGGTGAATTATACCTTCTTATTACATATGAAGGTTATAGAACATCCTTGTATGGGAAAATCTTGACGAGGTATGCATTTTCTTCATGTTCTATGGGGTGGGCTTGCAAGAATATAACCAGGGTGGACCTAGGGGGTTCCCGAGGATTCACTGGAACCCGATGAATGATTTTCGCGTAATATATGTTTTGTGAAAAATTTTGAGGTTTTCTAAAATGAATCAGGTACCAAATTTATGTGTCACATATATATATGAATATATCCAAAATTTTGGTTATTCATATATATAAAATCTTATCCGAAATTTCAGATATCCAAAATTTCAGGTGTCCTAATTGATAATTTTTTTATAAAATAATTGGCCTAACATACAATCAACATCACAAATTTCAAATATCTAAATTTACGATATAAATAGTTATTGACAAGTCCCTTTAATTATTTACATTAACAAACAAATTATTGTAAGTGCCCCATTTTTATAGTTTTGCTATATTCCACAAAAATAAGAGATAAGATGGATATGATATCATGATAATCGTATTTACCTATTTGACGCATATTTATCTTTTAAATAATTGCCGTTCACCAAAAAATCCAAAGCCTAACAACAAAATAACCGAAACCCATAAGAACGAGACGGTACTTTTGGTTTAGGTTTGGTTTTAGAAGCTTACAACCGAAATTTTGGTTGGGGATTGGTTCTAGCCAAAAACAATTCGAGACAATTTCATGACTTAGTATTCAAAGTCCGACCGTGAATATAACTGATAAAATTTTAGGTTAAGTCGACAGATAGCGCATGAACTTACGAAAATTTTCAAACAAAGGCAATGAACTTAGTGATATACTCTTGCCACCCTTATAACGCGTTCAAAGTTCTAACAATGAACTGTAAGATATTTTGTTTAGACTGGTTATCAAAAGTACTTGATATTCTCTATAGACTATATATGCAAAATTATTGGTCCTTATAAGATATGTTATTGTACACGTTTTTAGGTCAATGGAAATATAGTATATATGACTGGTAGTTTCAAGGACTTCAATGCTGAAGAATCAGAAAATCGCTCATGGGGTGAGGTTGTATGTACCAACTCTAATACAACATTGTATAAGATTTTTGCTTCTAATTCTAATTTAACGACATATATGCTAATTTCTAAGTGAATCCTACTTCATTTTTGTATGTCAGGGACTTATTGCTAGCAGTGATGAGGGACTTAAACTTTTACTCTCATCACTTCTCCTCATAAATGAACTAGAAGTAATTTATGTTGCACGATGCTTGTGATAGTGATCGTTGTGTTGATTTTGTTGCGGCCACAACAACCAGCTTAGGGATCATCCCTTCACCATCCCTTACTAGACGTGTGTGATACAAAGATTTTCTATGATGAAAGTTCGATTCTCGATATCTCCTCGAATTGACTCGGTTTAAAGTGGAATGATTTGTTCTTGGTGACAAAAAGTGGGTTTAGTTTTCTAATCTACTAAACAGGGAAATGAATAAAATGATAATGATATAAACTTAAAACAATCAACAACTAAAAAGTAACACTTGAATTAAATCTGGAAAATATCCTTACTGAAAAATATCCCACTCGGAAAAATAGTCCTATGCGGAATGATGCTCAATTCGGAATGATGCTCAATTCGGAATAATGTCCAATTCGGAAAATAAGACTATGCGGAAAAAGGGGGCAATTCGGAATATAAAACCTATACTGAATAAATGCTTACTCGGAATAAAATCGTATGCGGAAAATCTGGCTATTCGGAAAGCAGACCCTATTCGGAATATATGTTCTATTCGGAATATATAAAATATTCCGAGTAAGGAAATGGAAAATCTTGCTATGCGGAATGTGCGGATATTCCGAATAAAGGAAAAATCAAGAAGACTACTCGGAATAAATTTTATTCCGAATAAGAGAAGAGTAAATAGCCCTATTCGGAATATCCAATATTCCGAATAAGGGAAGCAGAAAATCGTCTATTCGGAATATTTCTGGGGTAAGAACAGTAGCAGATGCGCAAGAACAGGAGACGCGGTTTAAATCCAAAATCAAGCTGAATATGCAAAAAGGTTTTACCAAATTAAACACAAATCATCTAACCATCAAAAGTAACGAATCCCAACAATAAAACACTAAATCAACCACGTATAAAAGATTAAAATTAATCAACCAAGAACTTAAGAACTTTTTATAGAAAAGGAGATGAACAAGATGAACAAGATGAATAGAAAGATTGTATTGAAGGAGCAGAGTAAAAGAAAACAAGAGTAATGATTAAACACTTACAAGATTGAAAGAAAATTAAAAACCACCAAACACCCTAATGGTGTTGGTGATGCTACGAACCAAGAAAACTGGGAAAAGAAAAATGAAAGCTAGCCCCCTAATTGTGTGTGTAGGAGATCCTTTTATAGTCCTTAGTGGTTGGTTGGTGAGTGGGCTTTCTTCTCTCTCTCTTTCGTCTTCTCGTCTTTTCAGAAAAGTTGACGTTTTCGATTCTGATTCGGGATTTGTCGTCGATTAAATTCAACTCGTCTTTTAATTTCTTCGTTTAATAGCCTTGAGTTTCTTCGACTTATGTAAATCTTCCATCTTTGGTCCTTTTCTTCGATAAATCTTCGAATAGGCCCAGTGACTTCAAATCTTTTGCATCTCTTGGACAATAGACTTTAACTTGAGTCCTTTTCTTCAGAAAAACCCGTGCAATCCCATGTTTTCTTCAATATTCATCCGGTTGGCTCTGAAAACACAATAAACACAAAAACCACGCATAATTCCAAACAAATGATATTAAATACGTGTTTTGGTCTAGTTTTAGCCAGAATTAAGTGGTAAAAGGATGGGTGTTTACACACCTATCAAATCCCCTACACTTAACCATTGCCATGCCCTCATGCAATGCTTAGTGATAAAGCAAGTTTACACTTTTCTCATAATTAATCAACCTTGGCCTTATTCAAATACTTACTAAGTAAAAATTAAAATACTAAGAGAAATTAAAACTTTAAAATAAACAAAAGGATGGAAATAACTTGCAAAGAAATCAAGGACTTACATTAGGGCTTTGGTGCTGCGAAGATTTATCACCCTCAAGTTTCACGTTCCCCAAACTAAGCTTAAAAACGAGATCATTGTTATTATAAGTTAGCAATTCAAACACTTGCACACATGGCTTAATTAAATGCTTAAACTCCCTTATTCCTAGGTGTATCTCTTATATTTTATTTTTGTCTTAGAATGATCATGAAGATGCATTTTTGGACTTATTTTGATAGTTTATTTAGGCTGAAAGCGAAGTGGGACGATTTGATCAATAGTTAGCTAAAGGACAAAATCTCTTAAAACTACTTCTCGGGATATCAAAAAGTTCATATCTTGGCATAACTCGGTTCACGATTTGAGACCTTTCTCGGGCCGATATTTGGCATGTACTTCATACTTCATATCTTCGAGAGACGTTCTTGAGATAATGGTCTTCTCATCATTCATAGAGTTTCTTCACTTGGAGACTTTTGAGAGGTACTCCAACTTTGTTGACCACGACTTCATGATTATTTCTTCAATCTCTAATTGGGATTTTGAGATACAACGATCCGCCTCCTTTTCGGACTTGGATCTATTTATCCTCATACCTTGTTAGGGTCTTTTTGGATAGACTTCTCCATGATCTTTATGGGAGTTGATTGCTTTTCGTCGTGAGTCTTGATCCTTCATATTGATTTTAGGAATAATGCTCTTCACATCACTTTGGATCTTTAGCAATAAAATGGAATCCTCATGCCTTGTTAGGGCCTTTTCGGACTCGCCAATCTTCGCGCCCCGCTTCATAAGTTATGCCTTGGCTATGAACTCTCATCATTACCGAGCAACTTTTAAACGATCTTGGGCTAAAAGCTAAGTAACTTTTCAAATCGTACGACCTTACTTATTGCAGATAAATTATTAGCAAGTGATGGGAGAATAGGCAAATAATTACACCAAGTGAGCTTGTGTAAGAATACCGAATTATAATTGACTCTATCATTTCTCGTCCTCCACAATTTAAAATCTCAAATCATGAGACTCGTGGACACTTAACCTAATAAACCAATTAAGGTCTACATGGTTAAGGATACTAGCTAGAATAAACTTGGATAAGTCTATTCGGGTTGAGTCAAAATAAACGCAACGGGCCTAATATGTCAAAGATTTCTAAACCAGCTACACCACTTTATTAATATTTTTTTGACTTTATTGCGGGATATATACATATGAAAGCAACGATAAAAATTTAAAAATTACAACTAAATGGCCAAAGTTAATAAAAAATTTGAAAAATGTTGAAAAGTATGATTTTTCGGTTAAATGAAGGCATTTTCATGGAAAAGTCCACTTAAAACTTCGATAGAAGTCCCCCTACACTTAAGATAAACATTGTCCTCAATGTTTAAGCATGTGGGAAAAGTCTCCCCTACACTTATGACATTGTGCACGTTGGTTAAATCAAGTTAAGGAAGAGACGACTAATGATCAATTTCAAATGTGAGTATGAAGAAAATTGAATCACGATAGTTGAGAGATAGAACCGGATTTCGGATAACACGGGAGCACGGTTCTTCAGAGATTCCAAGAGTGCACTTATCCCTGTAATCACATCACCACACAAAGACAAAGAACCTATAGAGGCTCCCCTACACTTAGGGGGTAAAACGGAAAATGATAGATACTCGGGCTGCCTCCCGAGGAGCGCTTGTTTTTGATAACCGAGTCACGAGCCTGACTCGACCCAAAATTAGTTCATGGGGAACGTGGTGAGGGAGGGAATCACCTCCTGAGAGGTGTCCTCACCAAAGTACAACTTCACTCGTTGGCCATTTACCTTAAAATTAGGTCCATCAGGTTGAGCGAGCTCGAGAGTACCATATGGAAAAATTTGGGCAATGGTGAATGGGCCGGACCAACGAGATTTGAGCTTGCCCGAAAAGATTTTCAACCGAGAGTTAAAAAGTAAGACTTTGTCTCCAACATGGAACTCTCGGTTCTTAATCTTAGAGTCGTGAATGAGCTTAGTCTTCTCCTTATAGATTAAAGAATTTTCATAAGCCTCATTACGGAGTTCATTCAGCTCATTGAGTTGGATCTTGCGTAGGTCACCGGCTTTGTTGATATCAAAATTGGCCCACTTCAAGGCCCAGTAAGCCTTGTGCTCCAACTCAATGAGGAGGTGGCACGCTTTCCCGTACACAAGACGATAAGGCGTACAGCCGATCGGGGTCTTGTAAGCAGTACGGAAAGCCCACAAAGCATCATCAAGTTTATCAGCCCATGAGGCACGATGCTCTCCCACGGTTCTTTCCAGAATTCGCTTAAGTCCTCGGTTGGATATTTCAGCCTGGCCATTAGTTTGTGGGTGGTAGGCGGTGGAAAGACGATGATTTACACCATACTTAGCCATGACTCTTGCGAATTGGTCATTGCAAAAATGAGTCCCACGATCACTAATAATGGCACGAGGCACACCTAATTTAGCGAAAAGAGCTTTCAAAAAGTTACAAACCACCCTTGCGTCATTAGTAGGTAAATCTTTGGCTTCAACCCACTTTGAAACGTAGTCAACGGCTACAAGGATGTATTTGTTTCCTTTAGAGGAAGGGAATGGCCCCATAAAGTCGATACCCCAAACATCAAAGATTTCACATTCTTGTATGAAATTTTGAGGCATCTCATCTTTATGTGTGATCTTGCCTTGTTTCTGGCAAGCATCACATTGTTTAACCATATCGTGAGCGTCACGATAGATGGTGGGCCAATAAAATCCCGAATCAAACACTTTTTTGGCGGTGTAGTTGGGACCAAAGTGACCACCGGTGGGTCCTTTGTGGCAAGCATCAAGGATTTCCGAGGCTGTCGGTCCATCAACACATCGGCGGATAATCAGGTCGGCACATTGTTTGAATAGGTAAGGTTCGTCCCAAAAGTAAGTCTTAATGTCGGTGAAAAACTTTTCTTTTGTTGGGACGTCAACCCTTCCTTGAGAATTCCACCCGCCAAGTAGTTTGCAAAGTCTGCAAACCACGGGGTTTCATCAGATTTCGAATTTATAGACATTAAGGTCTCCAAGGGAAAAGAATCATTGATTTCTTTGTTCGGATGATCCCCCTGGTAAGGATCCTCAAGTCTGCTGAGATGATCAGCGGCTAGGTTTTCTGCTCCTTTTTTATCGCGAATTTCGATTTTAAATTCCTGAAGCAGCAAAACCCAGCGAAGAAGTCTTGGTTTGGAATCTTGCTTTGTCAACAAGTACTTCAGCGCGGAATGATCGGTATACACGATGGTGGTGGAAAGGACAAAATAGGGGCGGAATTTTTCAAAAGCATAGACAACAGCTAAAATCTCTTTTTTGGTTGTCGTATAATGCAATTGTGCCCCTGTCATTGTCTTGCTAGCGTAATGGATCGGTTGGAAGTGTTTGTTCACTCTTTGTCCAAGAACCGCTCCAATAGCAAAATCACTAGCATCGCACATCAACTCAAAGGGAAGCTCCCAATTAGGGGTAACCAAGACGGGTGCCTTAGTTAGCTTATCCTTTAGCGAGTTGAAGGCTTCAAGACACTCTTTGGAAAAGATAAAAGGAGTATCTTTTTCCAAGAGGTGGGTCATCGGGCGAGCGATTTGAGAAAAATCTTTGATGAATCGACGGTAGAAGCCCGCATGACCCAGAAAACTTCTCACACCCTTCAAGGTTGAAGGTGGAGGCAACTTGGCGATAACATCGACTTTAGCACGGTCTACTTCCAGACCGGCTTTGGAAATTTTATGTCCTAGCACGATGCCCTCTTTTACCATGAAATGGCATTTTTCCCAATTCAGAACAAGGCGAGTGTCTTCGCACCGCTTAAGCATACGTTCCAAATTGGCAAGGCAAGAAGAGAAGGAATCCCCGAAGACCGAGAAATCATCCATGAAGACTTCCATGGTTTGTTCAACCATGTCATGGAAGATAGCTAACATGCACCTTTGGAAAGTCCCGGGCGCATTACATAAGCCAAAAGGCATTCTTTTGTAAGCAAATGTGCCATAGGGACAAGTGAATGTAGTCTTTTCTTGATCTTGGGGATCGATGGGTATTTGAAAATAACCTGAGAAACCATCAAGAAAGCAGTAATATTCATTACCAGCTAAGCGTTCAAGCATTTGGTCCATAAAAGGTAGAGGGAAATGATCCTTTCTCGTGGCATCATTGAGTTTGCGGTAGTCTATACAAACTCGCCACCCAGTAACGAGACGAGTGGAAATCAACTCGTTGTGTTCATTGGGAACAACGGTTATTCCGCCTTTCTTAGGCACACAATGGATTGTACTAACCCATGGTGAATCCGAAATAGGGTAAATCATACCCGCATCAAGAAGTTTGATAACCTCTGTTTTGATGACTTCATGGATTTTTGGATTCACCCTTCGTTGGCTTTGAATTGTGGGTTTAAAGTCGTCCTCCATGAGAATTTTGTGTGTGCAGAAGTGAGGATCAATTCCACGAATATCAGAGATTTTCCAAGCAATAGCCTTCTTATGATCTTTCAACACGGTGATAAGTCGGGCTTTTTCTTCTTCGTTTAGGTCCTTAGCGATGATGATTGGCGACTTCTTCTCTTCTTCAAGAAATACATACTCGAGATGGGGCGGCAACTCCTTAAGTTCCAAATCCGGGGGATTTTCGACGGGAGGCGTTTTCAAAGTCGGAGTATCGATAGCAATGACCGTGGGAGATGGAGGAGAAGGATTGGCTTCGTTGAGAAGGCTTTCAAAGAAATGCATGTCTTCGTCCCCATCGGTAGGAGAATCATCAGTAGCTAAATTCACATCTCCCATGGTGTCTTCAAGATTGTTCCAAAACAAATCACTATCTCCAAATAGAGATAATGATGAATCAATAGAGGACACGGTCTCAACATTGGGAAGAGAGGTAGGAATACTTTTGCAAGCATCATTAAAGTGTTCTTCACAAGCCTCATCGAGAACGTCAATACAATTAACACTCTCATATGAGTAAGGCTGTTTAGACAACTTTCCCATGTTGAAGACTACTTTATCGTCACCCACTCTCATGATAAGCTCACCGGCTTCAACATCGATGAGAGTGCGACCGGTCCTCAAGAATGGACGACCAACAATTAGTGGCACACGAGGGTCCATCTCGTAGTCGACGACAACAAAATCAGCAGGAAAGGTGAATTTGTCGACTCCTACAATGACGTCTTCGGCTATCCCCACTGGATAAGCAACCGTACGGTTAGCTAATTCCAAAGTCATTTTGGTGGGGACTAGCTCAGGGAGAGATAATTGCTGCCAAACGCTTAGAGGCATTAAATTGATACTGGCACCTAGATCGGCTAGGGCCATGCAATTCTCTACTCCCGGGAAATTGCAAGGGATAAGAAAACGACCCGGATCACCAAGCTTGGTTGGTAATTTCCTTAAGATCACTGCAGAGCAATTCTCATTAAGTTGGGTGTTGGCAATATCGAGGAGCTTTTCCTTGTCGCTCAGAAGATCTTTAAACATTTTCGCATATTTGGGCATGTGATCGAGAGCCTCAGCGAAGGAGATATTGAAATTCAGTTGTTTAAACATTTTAAGAAAGTTCGAAACCTGAATATCGTCCTTGCTCTTTTGCTTCTCTTTCCTCAACCGAGATGGATAAGGTATATTGGAAGAAGAGGAAGGCTTTGGGAGAATAGGATCACTCACATCCTTGGGTGGAGGAGGGGTAGAAGGAAGAGGTGGAGAAATTGGGGAAGGAGAAGGAGGAGGAATAGGAGCAGGTGACTCGTTCTCCTTAGTCACAATCACCGGTGGAGGTATAGGAAGCTCGGGTTCCTTGGTACCTTTGCCACTTCGAGTGGTGATTGCTTTCATCTCCCCTCTTGGATTCGCAACGGTGTTACTCGGAAGAGTACCCGAAGAAGCGGGTTGATTACTTTGGAAGAAACTAGCCATCATGTTCTTCAAGTCATTAGTTTGGCTATCCAACGTATTTCTCATGTCGGCTCTCAAATCATTTCCTTGCTTGACCAAGTCTGCTTTCAGGTTGAGCACTTCTCTCTGAAGATTTCCCACTATCACATCGTTAGTCCTCATATAAGTTTCCACTTCTTGGTGAAGAGCGGTGGGTTGGTTGGGAGGAGCATTGTATGCGGGTGGTTGATAAGCAGGTTGTTGGTAAACTTGGTTGTTACGTTGAGGTGGTTGTTGCTGCTTGTGAGGAGGGATGTATGATTGTCGAGGTTGTTGTTGTTGTTGAGGAGGGCGGTTTAGGTTTTGTTGTTGGTTTGGGTTGGTAGGAGGAAAACCAGGTGGGGAAAGATAATTGTTGGAGCGGTAGCTAAGCAAATTACGGTCACCTTGAGGTCTAGCTTGATAGGCGGGTTGAGGATAGGTGCCATATGCCACATTCACATTTTCAGCAGGGTAGTCTTGGGTGGCGGTACAATTGGTGTAAGAGTGAGGACCACCGCATATTTCACAAGGTTGGCTGACAGCGTTAACTTGAGCGTTTTTAGCGTTGTTGTTGTTGTTGTTGCTGACGGTGTGGGTGACAAGCGATTCAAGAAGCGTAGTGATTTTGTCCAATCGCTTGTCGCTGTCACTAGTGCTAGCACTAGCGACATTAGTCCGAACACTCTTGGTTTGCACACGAGATTTATTCTTAATGATGTCCCAAGCAGCATTGGAAGTCTTAGACAATAGATTAGCCCCCGAGGCACTGTTTAGTGAATCTTGGTCACTCATGCTTAAACCATTGTAAAAAGTATTAATTTGATGTACTTTGGTAAAACCATGTTGTGGGCATTTTCTTAAAAGATCTTTAAAACGATCCCAAGATTCACTGAACGACTCATCGTACTTTTGTTCAAAATTTATGATCTCATTCCGCAAAGCGGTAGTACGAGAGGGTGGGAAAAAGTAATTGATGAACTTTGTTTCCAAATCCGTCCACGAGAGAATACTCTGTGGCGGTTCTTTAGCAAGCCAATGCCGGGCTTGTCCCTCTAAAGAAAAGGGAAAAAGTTGTAACCTTATAACCTCTTGTGGAACACCATTGAACTTGACCGTGTTGGTGAGTTGCAAGAATCTCTTGATGTGGTCGTGTGGATCATCAATGGTACGTCCCAAGAATGGTTGAGCGGAGACCATCTGGATAAAGCCTGATTTTAGCTCAAAGTTGTTGGCGGCAATTGGAGGTATGACAATTGGATCCGTGTTGCCATCTACATGAGCTTGCAGCAGTTCGATCATCGGGCGATTATCCGGTTGAGGCTCATTATTGTTGTTATTGTTCATGTTATTGAAAGGCGGGTTGTTGTTGTTATTATTGTTGTTTGGAGGTGGTATGTTATTGTTGTTGTGTACACCGGCCATGTCTAGGTTATCGAGAGGCTCGGGCTCTTGATAAGACGTGGATCGAGTGCGCATACACCTGCAAAAGAACGAACTAAGAAAAACAAAGCAAAAATATTTTTGGTTTTTTATGTTTTTTAATTTTTTTTTTTTTTTTGAAAATTTTATATTTTTTAGGATTTTTATGTAAAAGTAACGTTCACGGGGAATGGATCCCAAAATCCAAGTTCTCACAAAAAACTTTTGATCTTAACGAGAAGAGCCGGCAGCGGCGCCATTTGATACAAAGATTTTCTATGATGAAAGTTCGATTCTCGATATCTCCTCGAATTGATCTCGGTTTAAAGTGGAATGATTTGTTCTTGGTGACAAAAAGTGGGTTTAGTTTTCTAATCTACTAAACAGGGAAATGAATAAAATGATAATGATATAAACTTAAAACAATCAACAACTAAAAAGTAACACTTGAATTAAATCTGGAAAATATCCTTACTGAAAAATATCCCACTCGGAAAAATAGTCCTATGCGGAATGATGCTCAATTCGGAATGATGCTCAATTCGGAATAATGTCCAATTCGGAAAATAAGACTATGCGGAAAAAGGGGGCAATTCGGAATATAAAACCTATACTGAATAAATGCTTACTCGGAATAAAATCGTATGCGGAAAATCTGGCTATTCGGAAAGCAGACCCTATTCGGAATATATGTTCTATTCAGAATATATAAAATATTCCGAGTAAGAAAATGGAAAATCTTGCTATGCGGAATGTGCGGATATTCCGAATAAAGGAAAAATCAAGAAGACTACTCGGAATAAATTTTATTCCGAATAAGAGAAGAGTAAATAGCCCTATTCGGAATATCCAATATTCCGAATAAGGGAAGCAGAAAATCGTCTATTCGGAATATTTCTGGGGTAAGAACAGTAGCAAATGCGCAAGAACAGGAGACGCGGTTTAAATCCAAAATCAAGCTGAATATGCAAAAAAGTTTTACCAAATTAAACACAAATCATCTAACCATCAAAAGTAACGAATCCCAACAATAAAACACTAAATCAACCACGTATAAAAGATTAAAATTAATCAACCAAGAACTTAAGAACTTTTTATAGAAAAGGAGATGAACAAGATGAATAGAAAGATTGTATTGAAGGAGTAGAGTAAAAGAAAACAAGAGTAATGATTAAACACTTACAAGATTGAAAGAAAATTAAAAATCACCAAACACCCTAATGGTGTTGGTGATGCTACGAACCAAGAAAACTGGGAAAAGAAAAATGAAAGCTAGCCCCCTAATTGTGTGTGTAGGAGATCCTTTTATAGTCCTTAGTGGTTGGTTGGTGAGTGGGCTTTCTTCTCTCTCTCTTTCGTCTTCTCGTCTTTTCAGAAAAGTTGACGTTTTCGATTCTGATTCGGGATTTGTCGTCGATTAAATTCAACTCGTCTTTTAATTTCTTCGTTTAATAGACTTGAGTTTCTTCGACTTATGTAAATCTTCCATCTTTGGTCCTTTTCTTCGATAAATTTTCGAATAGGCCCAGTGACTTCAAATCTTTTGCATCTCTTGGACAATAGACTTTAACTTGAGTCCTTTTCTTCAGTAAAACCCGTGCAATCCCATGTTTTCTTCAATATTCATCGGTTGGCTCTGAAAACACAATAAACACAAAAACCACGCATAATTACAAACAAATGATATTAAATACGTGTTTTGGTCTTGTTTTAGCCAGAATTAAGTGGTAAAAGGATGGGTGTTTACACACCTATCAGTGTGTCTTTGTCATTCTCTCTCTGAGGAGAAAAAGGTAAGGATAGGTGACCTTGAAGAGGAAGAGGAGTTGTTTAGAGCTTTGAAGGAGACTGAAATTTCGCCTTAGCCACAACCATAACCGCAACGTGCCACAACCAAACACCAAAAGAGTTTCATGTCTTGTAACAGGTCCATAGGCATGTTATGCATTTTCTGATGTATATATATATTTTTTTTATGTATTTCACTTCTAGTCCTCTAGTATGGCATAAGCATGTTCATACAATTAAGACTAATTAAATATCCTCAATTTTCAAAATGTGCAGCCCTAGGAGGAAAAAAAACTCATCTTTTTCATCCAAGCATGAATCAAAATCATCAGAAGATACATGCCATGTAATGCCAGAATCTCATTCATCATGCACATTAACTAGTTGGTTTTCTACTTAGTTTCCTAAAACACATCGTGGTCTGGCATGGGAAAAGCTTGACGAGGTATACATTTTCTTCATGTTCTATGGGGAGGGCTTGCCGGAATATAACCAAGGGTGGACCTAGGGGGTTCCCGGGGATTCAGTGGAACTCGATAAATGTTTTTCGCGTAATATAATTTTTGTGAAAATTTTCGAGTTTTGTAATGTATCAGGTACAAAATTTATGTGTCACCTATATATAACTAAATCCAAAATTTTGGGTATTCGTATATATAAAATCTTATCCGAATTTTCAGATATCTGAATCGATAAAATGTTTATAAAATAATCGGCCTAACATAAAATCATCATCACAAATTTCGGATATCCACATTTACTATATAAATATTTATTGACAAGTCCCTTTAATTATTTACAATAACAAGAACAAATTATTGTATGTGTCCCGTTTTTATATTTTTTTTATATTTCACAAAAATAAGAGATGAGATGACAGACTGTCTCCATGAGACAACCGACATAATGAAGCACGCATATCAACGACTTTAAGTCGAAGCAGACTGGCTCTTGCCCCCGTTACTACTAATCAAAGGAGGGTTCTGCCCCGCGTTCATGTGAGGTAGGCACTTTTACCTATATTTTTTATATTTTGGAAGATGTTTGTATGTTTGGTAGGTTTACTTTTTTTTCTGTGTGTTTGGTGGTAATAAGAAGTTGTAGACTATCAAAATAGGTGTAGAATTACCGTCCTGTTTGTATTATTAATGAACCGATTATGCGAGTCTATATATTGAGGTTATGACATTCTGTTTCAAAATGCATATCAGAACTACAAATGATTTCTCAGATTTTATGGTTAAACATGCGTTATTGGGGATATTAGTTGATGGCATCAAAACGATAATTCATTAAGTTTTTTATAAATCTAGACAAGTTTATTCTAATGAGCAGCTGGAATGGAGGACTTTTCCAAAGGCTTTTACTGTTTTGGAGAGTCTTTCATTGACTTTTAACCATTGCATCAAACAAATTTTAAAAAAGCTTTGCATAAAAGCTTGGTGTTCTCCAAGCGCTTGGAGTATTAAACGCCATACTTTTTTGTTTGTTATCTTTTCATTTTGCACCCAATATTTAAACTACTAAAGCTGGTAGTAAAGCTAATTGCATTAGAGTAATGAGTATATAGTAAAGCTTTTTACATTCAACATTCAATAGTATTAAATGTATCAAGTCATTATGACTTGATACCATTGATGATGCTAGCTGGTTGTGTTTGGATTCTATGTTTGTAAGGAAATCAGAATTATGAGATAATTTTGGTGAGTAAAATGATATTCCAGTGTAGTATTGCATTCGAGTAGTCCTATGGGCGCTAAATTTAACTGATGCTTGTATGTTACTTAACTTGATTAATATTTGGGTTATTGTGGTGGGGAATCATTGATTGGTTGGTGGACCAATCTAGCAAGTGGGAATAAATTAGTGCAGCAGATAAAACCTTCAGCTTTCAAAAAATTAACATAAAATGTTTATAAAATAATCGGCCTAACATAAAATCATCATCACAAATTTCGGATATCCAAATTTACTATATAAATATTTATTGACAAGTCCCTTTAATTATTTACAATAACAAGAACAAATATTGTAAGTGTCCCGTTTTTATAGTTTTGCTATATTTCACAAAAAAATAGATGAGATGGCTATGATATCATGATAATCGTATTTACCTATTTGACGCATGTTTATCTTTTAAATAACTGTCATTCACCGAAAAAATCCAAAGCCTAACAACAAATAACCCAAAGCCCGTAAGAACGAGACAATACTTTTCGTTTGGGGTTTGGTTTTAAAACCTTACGACCAAACTTTTGGTCCGGGGTTTGGTTCTAGCCAAAAACAATCCGAGACAATTTCATGACATGGTATTCAAAGTCCGCCCGGGATATAACTAACAAAATTTTGGGTTAAGTCGACAGATAGCGCGTGAACTTATGAAAATTTTCAAACATAGGAAATGAACTTAGTGATATACTTTTACCACCCTTATAACGTGTTCTAAGTTCTAACAATGAGCTGTAAGATATTTTGTCTAGACTGGTTATCAGAAGTACTTGATATTATGTATAGAAAGTATATGCAAAATTATGGTCCTTATAAGATATTGTACGTGTTTTCAGGTCAATGGAAATATAAAATATATGACTGGTAGTTTCTAGGACTTCAATGCTGAAAATCCAGAAGCTCGCTCCGGGCGTGAGTCTGTATGTACCATCTCTAATACCAACATTGTATTAGATTTTTGCTTATAATTCTAATTTAACGACATATATGCTAATTTCTAAGTAAATCATACTTCATTTTTGTATTTCAGGGACTTATTGCTAGTAGCGACGATGGAATAAAAGAGGATGCCAGTTGAAGGTACCTTAGTTTTTCATAAACTTTCACTCTCTCATCTCCTCTCCTCATAAACGAACTAGAAGTAATTTACGTTGCATGGTACTTGTGACAGTGATCGTTGTATTGATTTTGTTGCGGTCACAACAACAAGGTTAAGTATCATTTCGTCACCATCCCTTACTAGACGTGTGGCTTTTGATGATTCTCCTATTCTTCATTCTCTCTCTGAGGAGAAAAAGGCACGGAGAGGTGACCTTGAAGAGGAAGAGGAGCTGTTGAGAGCTTTGAAGGAGACTGAGATTTCGCCTTAGCCAGAACGCAGTGTGCCATAGCCAAACACTAGAAGAGAGCTATGTCTTGTAACAGGTCCATAGGTATGCTATGCATTTTCTGGTGTATATATATATATATATATATATATATATATATATATATATATATATATATATATATATATATATATATATATATAGAGGAGCGTTATTGTGGTGACCAATCTTAAAATAAAAACAATAAGAACCGTTATGGACCATTAGATCTAATTTTATGTATCAAAATCAATTTTTTTAAATGAATGGCTAAATTGTAATATAATATTAAACTAAGGGCAAAGCAAGGACATTAATACATCTAATCGCAGTTATTACTCTAACGTTTTCTTTCTTTTCTATAAAGAACTAGCATTAGATTTTGACTACTTTTTAATAACGTCATTCTCTAAACCACATACGCATGAGAAAATCTTAGTGTTTAACTATTTATTCTAACATGTTACAAATAACTTTAGTGCATAAATTAGAACCCAACGTAGAGAATCAATTAAAAACTCAAATTGGTACGTGATCCAATTACAAAGACCAGGTGATACATTTAGGAAAAAATATGTAATCAATTAGAAAGACTAATGGTAGATATTCAAAAGAAATACACAACCCAATAAAAAAACAAAGTGATAATATGCCAAAAAACACACAACCTACTTAAAAAGTCACTAGTGATACGTATCCAAAAAATATATTATCAACTAAAAAATATACAAGTGACACGTAGCCAAAAGAATACACAAGCCTAATTGGTATGTACCTAAAAAATTATACAACCAACTAAAAAGAACCAAGTGATACGTATCTGAAAAATACACAACCAACAAAAAATTATCAAGTGACACATATCCGGAAAAATAAAAAACAAACTAAAAAGAACCAAGTGATACGTATCCGAAAAATACACAACCAACTAAAAAATATCAAGTGATACATATTCGAAAAAATACAAAACCAACTAAAAAGACTCTAGTGATACGTATTCAGAAAAAATACACGATCAACTTAAAATATCCAAATGACACGTATCGAAAACTACACAACCAACTTAAAAACTCAAGTGATACATATTCGAAAAAAATACACAACCAACTAAAATATTTTAATATGATGTATCCAAAAAAATACACAACTAACTAAAAGACTTAATTGATTAGTATCTGAAAATACATATACCTATCTGGACACAAACCCGTGATTAAAACAATACATGCAGCGGTTGGTATTTCAAGATATTCTAATACTACTAATTTTGATTTTAGAAATTCATTTAAATCTCAAATCATGAATAATAACTTTATCTAGTACAATGAACTTTATCTAGTACGAAGCTACCTGAATCAATAAAAAAAGAATTCATTTAAATCACAACAATGAATATTAGAAAATATTAGACACGGTGGTTTCATTTTTTTCCTTCATTGAATGAGCTTATTCAATGTTATAGAGATAGACAAAATTACCATGCTACCCTCACAGATATTATTAATATCTATATTTATTTTAATGAAAATAAACACTTGGCAAAACTTAATTGGTTCTTATTGTTTTTATTTTAAGGTTGGTGCTTACATGAACGTAAATCTATATATATATATATATATATATATACTAGCCTTAAGGCCCGTCCGATGGACGGGCTAGCTTTAAGAAATTTCTAAAAAAATAATAAATTAGAGTTAAAAAGTAGATAAACTCACGTTATATAATACATTATTGATATTTTAATAAAATGGTATCATAATTTGGGATAAATATATAAGATTCTTAAATATTTGTTACGCCTATGTACACTTACAAAAATTACATAAGGCAATGTAGGCTCCAATAATCTGTTACAACTCGATAATAAGTTATAACAAACTGGGCCTATGTTGCGTCGATACACAATAAAGAACATGTTTTTACCTTTAATATGGAATATCGTAAATAAAGTTTCATATAACATTAAAATACATTGATTAAATAAATTAAAAAACATAAAACATTTTTATTTTATAAATCGTAAGAACATAATAAAATTTAAACGTTGTTATTAATCCAAAGGTGCAATTAATGAGATTTTTAGAAAGACCATTTTAAATGTGCATTTTCGTAATATAAAGCTTCATAAATCTTCTTGTGAGTGTAAATGAATCACCAAAAGGATGATTTTTATGTTAAACCATGAAACAGATGATACACTAACACATTCCAAGACATCTCATCGCATGTCTTTTTTTTTATAATAAAAGATACAATGACGTATTTGACTTTTCAAAGATATAATATCAACCAAATCAAACCATTCATAAGACATGATCATATTAAGGGTAAAAACTATAAAATACCATCTTACTTATTCATTTTGTGCCGACTTTAAACACTTACTAATTAATCTCATGACATTATCATTGTATTTTCAAATTTATTCCAACTATACCAATATTACGTTAAAATTACTATATTACCTTTTTAAATGACTAAAATACCCTCCATTGATAGCTACCCAGATGTGGTTCATGTTTTTTTCTTATCATTTCAATTATTAGGTAATATGCAACAACCATTAGTATAAGAAGATCTTCAATCCAGGTTTTCACGAATTTATATAAGAATTAAACAACCTTTGTGTTATTAGGTTTTTAAAAATCATTATACCTATAAATCATTTATCTACGATGATGTAATTTTTTAGGGGATATTATAAACTTTTGCTATATAATAGATACATGCTAAGAATAGGCTCGTGATCATTCTTAACGATATATAAAGTTTTTAAAAATCATTTAGGGGGATATTATAAAACACGGACAACTATGTAGCTTACTTCAATGGTTAAATTATATAACAAAAGTATCTGCAATTAATGGTTTCAATATGTAATAGTGGTGGTTCCGTGGTTGTAAAAAAGTTACAGAAAAAAGATGTGAGATATGATATTCATGTGGAAAAAGAGAGAATATGTGAGATACAATAAAAAAACATATTTTCTTTAGTGATGATGCATAAGATTTTGTAAATTATTAATGATGATGCATAAGTTTTTGTTGTGAGTATTAGAGAGAGAAACATAAATGAAGGAGTGAGAAGCAGAAAATTGTAAAGTGGTGATAAATGTGGCAAGAGATGTAATTATGTCATACAAGACGAGGGTAATACAGTAATTTTAACATAATATTGGTAGAGTCGGAACAAATTTGAAAGTATAATGGTAAAATCACGAGATTAATTGCTAAGTGTTTAAAGTCGGCACAAATAAATAAATAAGATGGTATTTTATAACTTTTACCCTCATATTAATATTTAAATTGTTGCATATAAGGAAGTAACGTACCTAGAGGTGCCAAAACAGGCAGGCGGGCGGGCACGAGCGGCTGGTTAAACAAACGACGGGCTAAACGGTGAGCGGAATAGGCGCAAGCTAAAACAGACAAAAAATATATAAAAACATAGAAATAAAAAATAAAAATACTTGTTTGAAAGCCGGAGATAAAAAATTAAATATATAATATTCACCGAATAGCTTAATTAGTATTTTACATGTGCGCCCATTAAGACTATTTAGTTTCTTACATGTGCGCCCGTTTAGCCTATTAATAAAAAAATGTGCAAAAATGTCCCATCTTTTTTTTGAAAAATATCAAAAAAATGCCTATATTTATAACAAATGGACAAGATTTATCCTTCTAAATGTACCTCACGAATGTTACAAATTTGAAATAGAATAATTGTTTCACAAAATCTAAAGATAGTTCGCTTGTCTTTGGTCCCACGTGTACATCGCATTACCCAAATTATTTCGAAAATACAACTCTTTTATGCAAAACTTAAAAAGACGCATAAGAAACCAAACTAAGAAGAAATCCTTATTCATTACAAGGTTTCAAGAAGCCTAAGTAAAGCACCTGCTTAACGATGAACGAAAACTCAGTACAAAATGGCTTAACTTTAATGAAAAAACTTGAACATTGATAAAAAAATTTGGATCAAGCTCTGCAACAAAACACAGACAACAGCGGGTTCTACATGCAAGTAATTATCATTGATGTTCTCACAAGATGCAAGTAATTATCATTGATATTCTCCACCAGTTCAAGTATCTTACTCGGAGTTAATCACAGTTATCCACGGGCTCCGAGTCAGATATTGACAAGAAAAGTCGCTCCTCTTGAGATTGTAGGGATTTCTTTCTTTCAAAATGCTTACCATTATACAATCTCAAAACATCATATAATTCATATCCATTAACGACATTTGAATTTATTGAGATCATGCAAATACCATATTGATGCTTTCGCATACCCACTATTGCTTAAATGTAAACAAAAGAAATAGTTCTATGGTTTTCAAAGAAAGTTCATCTAACTAATAAATTCAGATGGTCAAATATAAGGATTGATATTTATGACTGTATGATAAAAAGTAATGAGGATCAAAACCTACTTTTTAAGCAACCCATACAATCATCTTATATATATGTATTTAAAGTTGTATATTAATAACTTGTTTTTAGGATTATATCAGCATGTGAATCATCTATAGTTGATATAAAATAGGCAAAGGGGTCAGTGGGTCAATCATACCCATTTTTACATGTGAAATACCTTTGTTTGATACGAATAACTTTTACTCCTAACGTTCTAACTTCCTCTTTTTCTCCATCTCTATTTCTTGTTTGACATGAGTAGGTTTTTTTGCAGCAAGTACTCTCATCATATTCTTTAACATCAGTAGAAATTCCTATGAAATACAACAGTTAATCAATTGACGGCTAGAAAGAAAAATGTTGCGAAAGACTTACAGATTAGTCGACATAATTTTGATTTTCAAGTTTGTCCCCATTTCCCTCTTTTTCCGTCTGGTCATAAATCTCTTCCATCTTATTAGTACGGTCACTTGAGTGTTGTGAGAAGTGTTACAAAATGGTACAACTACAATACCTTCTATTCTCCTGTGGAAAGTGGTACATATCAAGTCATATTACACAAAAATGAATGTAATCATATATGCAAAATTAATAACATAATAACTAAGAGATAAAGACATGAAATTAAGATTGTATTAAGGTATAGATTGTCAAATCAAAGAATAATAATGATGGTTCTTTATAAATCTACTATTGACTTGTTTAAAAGAGAAGATGAACTTACCCTTTGCATATAGATGTAGCATTGTGGGTGATAAGATTCAAATAGAAACCAATGTTAATTAGGTACCACATTTAAAGTCAAAGTCAACGCTCAGTTACTGTAAATGCTAATCGTTATAGGCTGATTTTCAAATACATTGTAGGAATGAGAGAGTGAGGTAATTATGTTATTGAGTCTTTGAATTCTTGTAACCTGATGTGTAGTAGAGTAAAACAAAAAGTAACCCAATCACCTCCATATTTAATTGTAGGCTAATGTGCAGATCAAGTACACAGAAAATTTCACACATACCATGGTTATAGAAAAGAATGTTAAGTTTAATAATTAGGTACTTTTGGTAATGTATTCTAAGATCAGGAATGGAATAGAATTTTACCTCGTAACAGATATTGGTAAATAACACGCATGGCAACGAAAACATTCTAGATTGCAAAACTCTCCCATGCAATTCGGAAATCTCCCATGTCCTATTTTCTCTTTGCAACTAACTCATACACTGTATTTGTGTGATGGTTATGTCATATGTGGATTGAAGTACAGGTTCTCACACATATATTGTAATACTTTTTTTATTTTCAAGTAGTCGTAACCATCACCATATGAGTATAACAGAGGTGACAATACATTTACGTGATTTCCTAATACTTTTGAGAATGTTTAATTTTGAATACGAAAAAATTGATAGGGACGAGGAGTAAAAAAAGTAACTTGTGACTGAGATGTCATGAGTTCATGTCTCTGCTAAAGATGGATTTATTTGTTATAGGAACAGCTATATAGTGTGTTTCTTGGCATACTCAATAGCATATTGGTAGGGGTGCAAACGAGCCGAGCGGAGCCCGAGCTTAACAGGGCTCGGGATCGGCTCGAAACATAAAATAATGGGCTCGAGCTCGGCTCGATAGCTCGTCGAGCTTTTACCTTGAAAGCTTGAGCTCGGCTCGATTAGGATTCGAGCAAAGCTCGAGCTTAGCTTGAAAAGCTCGAAATTATATATACGAAACAAATATATCATTATCGTTTACACACCACCACAAATTCTATGTGTGTACTAAACTATGATAACGACTATCAATAAATTATTTAAGTTTTTATATAGTTACTCTTGATAATAAGGTTAATCCTTAAATGAACGTTTTCGTACTTATATAAAAATATATTTATACTAAGGATCGAGAAAGCTCGATAAGGGCTCGAGCCAAGCTATCAAAAGCTCGAGCTCGGCTCATTATATGTTTCGAGCCATACTATTAGGCTTGGGCTCGGGCTTGGGCTCGATAAAAGCTCGGCTCGATCGAGTCGAGCTTGAGCTCGAGCTCAAATAGCTCGATAAAAGCTCGGCTCGTTTGCACCCCTACATATTGGCGTATCTTTATATCCCATTCCCTCCAAGGAGCAACGCCTTGTCTGATCATGTCCTTTTCTTACATCCATGGGAAACAACATGTGCTCCAACTTATTTAGGTACATCAACAACATGTGCTCCAACTTCTTTAGCTACATCAACCAGCTTCTCGCTTTGTTGGCTTAACGGTCATGTTTGGTGAATGTCTGTGAGAGAAAAAACAGGAATAAAAGAACTTTATGTGTAGACCGTGTTGGTGCAGTTTCTATATCCTAAGGTGTACCGGAAATACCACAATAAATTAAGGGTAAAGGCAAATGTAAGTATCACATTCAGAAGTGTTACCTTATTAGCACAGTCCACCATTAATATAATCGATGAGCGGTGTTGGGTCCATTTAAATTCTTGCAACCTTTGGATACTGGGGCCACAAGATTAAAGCTAAAATGATAATAGCATAACAAAACCATAAGTCGCCATAGAGAATGAATAATATAAATATGAAATACCTTGTAATTTCTGCAAGTTAGGCACCTACAAAGAGATTATCAGGATATCAGACTCGATCATGCATGGAAGAATCATATCGTACAACATGAGTAGTCAGACACACAATAAGCTACGTTTTACGTAATATTAATGTAGCCAAAATTAGATAATAAAAATAGTATATACCATAAATAGATAATAAAAATAGTATATACCACAATTCTTATTTCAAAGCTCAGGCTATGAGACCATAGCGAGGTTACTTTTTCACAATGAAGTTATAAGCAGAATGAAAATATGAATGAGCAAAGGTATGTAGTGGCTCAGATTGTGTTAGATAAAAAATCATCTTATATAAAACTGACAAGATCATTTTATATTAAAAAAAGCTCAGGAGTTGAGAACTACTATGTGCTTCTCAATTTTTCATTTTTGTTTTAACCTTAGCTGCTTATTTTTTACTCTAAACGGATAGTAATCCAATACTCAAAGAGTGACCACGTAAATGAAACAAAACAATCTATTTGTTCGAGTTGAAATAGAGAAACTGAACCATCATGTCATGGATGCTATAATATTCACATTGTGCAAAATAACAGAACTGATTAACAATATCAATTCAAACATATTAACGCCAACCTACAAATTAGACATACCTTGTGACGAAACATACAAACTTTATATAAAAAATTTCAGCAAATAAAGTAAGTGCAAGAATTAATTTAAGAGTTGTTTGGACAAATCTCAGTTTAAGCGGCTGTTTGGACATATTTGATTCAAGGAGCTGTTAGGACACATACAGTTTTAAGGAGTTTTTGAAACAAACAGGATTAAGGGGCTGTTGCCTGTTGGGACACATACAGTTTTAAGGAGTTGTTTCGAAACAAACAGGATTAAGGGGCTGTTGGGATACATATAGTTTTAAGGAGCTGATTGGATGGAAACAGTTTTATGGGCTGTTTGGATCTAAATAGTTTTCAAAATGGGTCAGTTTTATCAAAATGGGTCAGTTTTATCATAATAGGTCCTTAAAAAAACTAATAAAACCAAATTCATTATTTATAATATTGTCCCACAAAGTGCATAACCACGCCAGGTTATTTGCATTATGTCAATATGACCAGGTGGATGTGAATGGTGTTGAGGAAAAGTTTTATTACCAGGAAATGCATTATGTCAAGGAATCAAAAGAGTTTTGTGCTGAATACATCTTGTGAAAACTAAATGAGTTCTCTATTTCTATGTGATGCATAAGCTGTTTTAATAGATCAAAAGAGTAATAAAATTTCAGTGACTTACATTTGTATTCATGAAATTCATAAAGCGCCTATAATTTTACATGTTTTGCATATAAAAATTCAAAACTAAATGAGTTATCTACTGAATACTTGTTGTGAAAAATGAATGAGTTCTCTATTTCGACTCATTCCTCGCATTTTTTAACTTTACATTCCTAAGTACAAATCAAATCGAGTTCATGCGTTATCAAACTTTGTACCTTTTAAAGTTCGACTATTCTGCGCGACATGATATAGACACACTTTTTCATGTTGTTTATATTATGTACGTACACCTTGGAAATAAATAAACTAACCTTTGCATCGCTTCTGGTGTATCCTTCACTATTTGGAGGGCAATAATTCAGGAAATCTCCATCTGACTGCTTCTAAAGCTTAATTTTACCATCTATTTTTTAACCACTTCAAATACGACTACATGTTACTTGTTCATATTGATTATCTGTTTGCAATGAAATAAATTGGTTTAGTACACGAAACTCGTTCATGACATCCAATATATCGAATGGTTAGAAGCAGAAAGCTTTCACTTACCCCATCTTTGTGTTGTTGGAATCAGAATCTGATTGAAAGCAAATCCACATAGCAGGGATGCCTTAGTTATCAACATGACCATTTTTGCAGGGAGGAGATCAATAATCAATCTACATAGTTAATATTAATGCAAGAGCATAATAATTAGGTTTTTTTAAGTAATACTAATAATAAGTTTTTAATTCTTTTTGATGTATATAGATACATATAGAATCGGGATAAGTACAACTCAAAAATACCTAACCACAACGAATCACCCTTTCTTACATATCCACATCTATACATCAAGTCACAATTCGGAACAACTAAAACTACTAAGACTACCAACTAAGGCAACTCATATCAACCAAGTCCAAAATAAAATGCATACATAAGCACATGTCATGGCCATATCCTAAGTAACACTATAAGTTTCATAATAAATCAGAACATGTGTTGGTACCTTAGTAGATCATGAGGAGTGTTTTTTATTAATCACCAGATCATCAAAATCGAGTCTTTGGTAGGCGTGCAGAATTTTGATGAGGAAACAATCGTTTTCTCAAAAATTCATAAAAATCAGTTTATAGATCGGGGATTGATTGATTTGGGCATTTAAGAATAGGTTCTTTTGATCTGGAATGATAATAGGTAAAGATTCAGTTATGTTTCTTGGATCTGATTGTGATTATGGATATAGATTAGGATACGTTTTTTGGATCTTATAAATGTGAATTAGGGCGTCTTTTTCCTTTGAAAAAGTCAATAGATAATTCTGGTAGGTATAGTGTTAGCGGGAAAATGAGCCTATTATGGTAGTTAGTTGATAAGAAATCACATACACTTCAAGCCGCTGAATTGTTGTTAAAACACAATAAACAAATAAACAGTAATTCAGGTTCCGGAACGACGTACTTGTGGCTATATAAGTTATTAAAGTTCCTATAATTGTTTCCCAATATACAAAAACTCATGGACGG
The DNA here is from genome assembly GCA_025667525.1 of Glebionis coronaria. Classification (NCBI taxonomy): domain Eukaryota; kingdom Viridiplantae; phylum Streptophyta; class Magnoliopsida; order Asterales; family Asteraceae; genus Glebionis; species Glebionis coronaria. Next base: position 208,024,419 of record CM046877.1, on the reverse strand, counting down.
AGATGTGGCTTTCAAGTTGCTTGATTTATCTCGCTACATAAACACTACCTGTCAAGGTAGACTTAAGAATAGTTTTAGAGCACGAGAATTTATAAGGGCATGATGAATCAGGTCAGAACCCGTATAGTACAGTTTAAAGTGTTAAACCATGGCCACATAATCAGAAAACATATGGTGTTCTCAGAAAACCATTTTTAGGGACTGTTTGGGATTTCTTATTGTAGTAACAGATATTACACTGAATTTTCCATTAAAGAATTGTACATTTTGGTTTAAGAGCTGTAAAACTGCCTCGTCCTTGAAGATGTTGGTTTCCTCAATTTGGGACTTGCTTCAAGATGCTTTGCAGCCATTTTTAAAGGGGTGTTTGGATGTTGGATGTAAGTGGGTCACTTAACCTTATTGTTGTCAAAAAGAAGATAGCTGAAGTTAATACCTACACCTCCGGCGATCATGTATTAACAAAAGTAGGGTCATCCAGTTCCTATAATTATCAAAAAGTCCATTATTTCATACACAAGTGAATGCACAAAATTATGCAATAACATGCCTTTTAACACTCATTCTAACCCATAAAACCAGCAGAACCACTCCTATGGTATCCGACAAATACTTGTTTTCATAAAACAAACCATGCGAATTTTTGCAAGAGTTACAGGTTTTATGGTTGACTAACATCACTAATTATGAGTCACAAAATTTATCTTGATCAATCATCAACATAAGCAATATTTTTTCATAACAAAATGTATTAATCACTTTCATTTTTTAGAGGATTTAATTTTTTAACCAAAAAAAACCTGAAACTAATTTATGAACAACTAAATCAAACACATAATTGATTTTATGACAATTTAAACTGAGATCGGCGTTAGAAATATATCCTGACACAAATAAAATATTAAAAATTAACAATTAACATAAAAACAAATCACAAAGGAACTTACACCATAGGATCATGGATGTGTTTATAAGGGTTTGAATCCTTTGTCAACAAATCGTTATTTTATCGGCATCTTGTTGATTGTCTTTACATCAGCGTGTATATGAGATCCGGTTTTTTATTTATCTTATTAGGCTTTATTGTTTAGCATTTCAGGAGAGAAATACAGGAAGGGTTTCAAGGCTTTATTGTGTTTGTTTTGTTGATTCATTTATTGAAGCTTCTCAGATTAGGGGTTTTGAGTTTGATTCAATTATTTGTTTTCGAATCTGAGGATGAATGATTTTGGTGGATAGTGATGTTGGCATACGGTTTGGGAAACTATAACAATTATGGTAATACTGTATTGATTTATACGTGTCATTTTATTATAATTTTGCATTTAAGGTATTGTTTTACCATCCTTTCTATATAAGGGTTTCTGATTCTGATATATATATATATATATATATATATATATATATATATATATATATATATATATATATATATATATATATATATATATATATATATATATATATATATATATATATATATATATATATATATATATATATATATATATATATATATATATATATATATATATTATACCCCCCTTATTCATTCATCAAAACTGAAAAATGGATGTGAGACAAGATAAATATGGACCGTTCAAAATCATCCCAGATACATTCCTAACCGTTCAAATTATCATGCCCCATACCTTCTCCTGTTATTGCCTTTGAAAAATCAACCCACGCTTTGAAAAATTGGCCATATCCTTTTTGTCTCCTCCCCTCTCTCAAATAATAGATGTCTCTCAAATCTACCTGCACACAAAATCAGTCTCTATAATCTGCTTTCTTCATTCAACTTTATCAAATTCATCCGATCTGTGATCCGATGTGGTACTGGTAACATCTCTAATCGCATATTTAAATTAGATTTATTTCTTTGTTGTATAATCAAAATATAGATAAAATTTATATTTCGATTGATTTACAGGTTCAAATTCATGTATAAGTTGAGAGGTTTCCTACGAATCCAAAGAATGTAATAAGCCCGAAACAAGAAAAAAGCATGAGCCGTCGAGATATATAACCCGTTTGTGTTTATGTTGGTAAGTTCAGTTTCGTCAGAAGATGCATTTTTTATTAGTTTATGTTTAATTTAGTAAATGTTGGTTTTTTTTATCTGGATTATAATTATTGTGTGATTAACAGTCAATTGAATGTTGTACAGATGGTGACTGAAACTTTATACCAGTTAAGAGATGTTATGATGATGAGGACATAGCTCTATCAAAATATAAGTTGTCACCAAGTTAACAAAACAAACATCCACAGGTACAACAAACAAATGAAGATTGTTAGATTCGTTTTTGTTAATAAAATATATATGGATACGTTGTTCATTTATGAATATTGAGTTCCGTATTCATTTTGGTTTGTTTGCAGAGATCAGCCGGCTCAGATCAAGTGCAACCATGACATACACTGACGAATTAAGGACTCATTGTTATTCGATGTTTTGAGCTTTTCCCCAATATTAAAAGTACAGGTGATGCACTTAATTGCAGTTATTTTCTCTTTTCTTCATTAAATCTTATGTGTGCATAGTTTTTACAACGTACCTCTTTTAAAGAGGTGCACCGGCCTTTTCAATAAATGTGATGGTTATGATTGGATGGTCCCTAATGGGTTACAAATGAACTTATGATGAGTTATGAACTTCAGCTTATGTGCTGCAATAAGCTATAAGCTTAGATGTAAAAAAAATGAGCTTATGAGCTTCTAAAAAAATGACCTTATTAGCTTCTAAAAATATTAAAAAATAGCTTATGAGCTTATGTGTACATTTCAGTAGTTTACTAACCATGTCTGCACTTCATCTACTGATGTACATAAAAAATTTTAGACTATTATTAGTTTAGTGCATTAGTGCAATATATGCGAGGGATCGTACTTAACATGCCTTTTTAACTAATGAACTTAACTATGCAGGGTAAAAAACCAAATAAACCTGACACACCCGAGTTCGTCTCAGCAGTCGCAGCAGGAGAGAGCCATCAGGTTTTGCCGAGTCTCCGGTCTCAACGGTATGCAATCACAACTAAACAAACACTTCTACATACCAAACTAGAATAGTAACATAAATATCCCCGACTACAAATCAATAAAAGGCTTTGAGTTATTTAGTAATCACAGTTTTCTTTAATCAGGTGGGAGTGCTCATAAAACTTGCTTAATTTAACCAAATAATTATCTAGAGCCTATGAGCTTTCTGAAGGAAGAGAGTTACCAAAATCGAATTTGGACACCATCGACGTATATGCTGATAAATCGATGTTTTACCTCTTGATCAGTCACCAATTAAATAGCTTTTTATATGGAAGGAAATCACGATGGATTATTTGAAGTTTTCGAGATTCTATCTGACAAAGAGTATTTTATTGATATCCAGAGATATATACTATAATGGTTTCGTTCGTTTGCGAGGCACGGAAAGGGAAAGAGGCTTATGAGGTACTCCAAGAGATGAAGATGTTACCTTTATCAGTTTTATGGAGTGTTTGGAAACTGATAATATATGAAAAAATGCGTTGAAACTGATTTTGTGTCTGTTCGTCTTGGTTTTGTAGGGAAACTGCAATTCCTAGAGCCAAAAATGGTACGAGATTTCAGATGAAATTAGTTTTTGAACAAATTAGCAAGGTTACCGAGCAACCAGTTGGTTTAATGCTTTTCTCGATTAGGTGTGTTAAAATGCATATAATCATACTCTTAGGTATGAAGCCATAATTAAAGTCGATGTAACGTAATACCAAACGAGGGGATCTACCCGCGCGTTGCAGCGGGGCCACTTTTTTTCTGCTACGTAATACACTTCCAGTTTCCTGTAGATTAAAATTCTTTGTAAATTGAGATGCTGATATAGGGTTATGCTCATTCCTATCCGGCGCTAATTTTATATACAGGTAATATTTATAGATATCAGATACAATCGTGTACAGGAGATTCATTTGTTACAACACGTTCTACAACAGGAAACCGCTGTTCACAGCCTAACAAAGAAGCTGGTTTATCTTCCGTAGCAGTATTTACACAGTCGATGTCCCTATAGAAGCTGCGCCCAGGTTTTCAACTTTTCATTATAAAATATCTAAATGCAATAGCAATACATCATTAGCTGGTACAGAGTTGCTGTTTGGTGTACCAAATAAGCTGTTATAATCCGTGCCTATAGAAGCTGGTTTGTCGATGTCCCTATATAATCCGTGCCTATAGAAGAGGGGATCTACCAGAGCTGTTATAATCACTTTAGACTCTGCAATCATATGCATTTTTGGTTTGTCGATTTGCTATACTTGCTTGACTAGATTAACTAATCCAAACAATTATATTGGAGAAACACATGTCCTCCCTTTTCTGCTTCAGTTGACTACAACTTCTTTCATGTGCAGAATTTACAGGCGGCGGGCGAAACTTATGAGGAATAATATAGGAACACGGAAGTGCATTATGTAAGCTTTTGGAATAAACCAACTTAGGTAAGCATTTAATACAATTATTCGTTTAAGATTCTCATTGTTAGTGTTTCTGCATGATGATAGTTCACTGGTAACTCTCGAGATATGTTTCTTGAAGAAGAGACTAAATATAGTGGTCTTGCGTGTGCCACATGACGATACTGGATTGAAAGAAAAATCCTCTATGAATAACTTGGAATATATCAAATACTCATGTTTAGGATGCCTAAATCAACTAATTCAGTGTGCAATTTTCACGCTATAATAAACGATGGATGAACTACATGTATTTCAGTGGGTCTTCTGTTAAAATTATTATTATGGTTCGAGGACATCAGCTTAAATCAATAATAATGTTGATACATGGATCTTGCAAAGTTAGGAATGGGCATGAATGACGGTGGGCTTTATATAAGTTGCTTCTAATGAACATACTATAGTTCTAATGACCTATTTCACTGTGATATTGTGTAGAACTATTGTATTAGCAGAATTTTTTTATAAAAGTGTGCTAAAAGTGTTTTTATAATTACTTCTTGATATGTAGTGACAGAAAACATCTCACGTTATGCTTATACATTGTCTCGAGAACTTCAGAGGTTGTTAAAAATGTTCAAAAAAATTATGTTGTATGTTTTCTAATGCAAGAGTGTTGGAAAACAGAGAGCAATCTTTGGATGGCCAGAAACTTGACCAATCCTAACTTTGCAAGTGCTCCTGTTAAGACCCGTGTACATCAATGATGGCGACCAAATACAGAGCTCTACAACGAGATTTTTTGGTAGCATATTAGAGGTTAGTATCATTTTTCCATTCATCATTATTCCTTAGCTTCCTTAGACGTGTGATAGATCACACATATGTAATAACAATGCAACACCCTCTGATAATCTTGCTTTCAAATAGTAGAACATATAATTATTCTGTACCACATATTGAGGTTTAGAATGCAAGGCAAACTCTATGTATGGTAGCTCAGTTTGACGTATAGGTGCATGCTAATAGTAGCACTTATTTGCATAAAGTTTGGGAGAAAATAAAATACTTTCTTAGTTGACTTAACTGGGTTTAGCTTTCGGGGAATGGTATATTTACGACGGGTTTTTTAACTGTTTACTAGACTAAGCGTGAGAACGTAACTGTTTTTATAACGATCATATATTGATGCTCAGAGTACTCATTTGCTACATGATGTGATTTGCGGTATTTTCCAAGATTTGTTAACTTGGAGGGTGTTTGGATGTGCGCCTTTTGCGGTATACTTTCTGCTTAGCTCTTGCCTTTTTTGCTGCAAGAAATTTGCTAATGCAAAAGGCTACAAGAGTAAAAACAACGACGACATGAATATGTAGCGGCAAAATATATGACCATCGGGTTGCCGTCTTACAGGTAAACTACGTCAACCAAAATGTCATGAAACGCTGATATTGCTTGCTGTCTTTTATCTATAGACAAAACATAACCATCACTCTACAATTATTTGGCCAAACGCAACTTACAATATTCTTTTTAATATAGATATATATCTACGTGTTTTAAATTCGATGTTTGGTTGCTTTATTTTCATAGTTGGATGGTTGGTTGCGGCATGCCAGGTATGAAGGCGTCGATGAACTGAAGCATCGCATGGACCGATCATAGAAGCGCATCGACCTTAATGTGCCCGCTACCTACCGCCCCAATGCAAAATGGTTTGGTTACTATGTTGAAGAGCATCTATGGAGGCGCGCGCGTGTATAAAGCCTATAGTGAAGCTTTAAGGTAAGGACCTTTTTAACTTAGGCCTAGACAAAATATTCCATTTTACACAAGACCATGTCAAAGAGCTTTTTATATGCATTTAACTAACTCATACAAGCTGTTATAATAACATGAGATATTGACAACAACAGAAGTTAGTTTTGTTCATGTTTGATATTGTTTTATTGTTGTAATAATCTGCATCTCAAGGTCTTGGTTAAATTTGTATACTAAGATATTGCATTTTGTGAATTTTAATTGAGTATTTTTTTGTGTTGGCTCGGGCTTCTTCATGATTATATCATAAAAGAAGTGTCTTAACAAGACGGGAGAATGGCGTCAATAACAACATGCACGTGGCTAAGGTAAACAAATTCGAATTTTGTCGAACTTTCAGTTCATAGTTTTTATTTTACTATTCACCGTTTTGCTAACGGGGATTTATGATATAAAGTTTGCTGATGTAGGTGTAAGTTGATGCGCGAGTTGTTGGTGCGGATGCGGGTTCGCTGGCGTGGAGTTGTTGATTTCGGGTTACCGGTGCGAGCTCGCTTTTGTGGGTTGCTGATGTTACGAAGATCGCACCACAGATTAGAGATGCTAAATAGGAATTATTAATACTTTTGTAAACAACTTCTTTTGTAAACGAGCACTTTGAATAAACACAAAATATGTTCATTTGACCCATTGTCATTGTTTGGAAATAGTTGGGGAAAATACTATGTCGCTGAATATATGTTGCAATTGTTGGATATAAATATAGATGGTATTAGTGAACGACTTAGGAAATTTGTTCCATTAGATTTTATAAGTTTGTGTTTCCTTAGATCTTTAAAGCATGTAGGATAAGATGACTGATTTAAAAGTTTGTATTAGCCTATTAGATTTTAGGCTAATTTAGGCTCATGACCATATTTAGCAGTATAATACTTTTCGACTCAGGTAATGCTTTTATAATACTTTTCGTGGTTCTTTTTTCGTGGTTCACACCGCACTATAAATCCTGCCAGTTTTATAATACTTTTCGTGGTTCTTTTATCGACTCAGGTAATGCTTTTCTTTCCTACGCTTCATGACACACTTTTTCCGGATAAATGTTCATTTCGTTTATCAGAACTTCAGTTTATACAAATCGGGAGTGTAGCTCATATGGTAGAGCGCTCGCTTTGCATGCGAGAGGCACGGGGTTCAATTCCCCGCACTTCCATGTTTTAAATCTTTTACGTACTGATAAATCAGCCATTTAGAATGTTCAACATAGCACCTAGACAAACTGCTTACGACCCATATTATGCGTACACTATATCAACATCTTCTATATCAAACCCGCGGCAACGCGCGGGCATCAATCCTAGTATATATTTCACCGCTAGTCCTCTAGTATGGCCTAGGCATGTTCATACAATTAAGACGAATTATATATCCTTATTTTTCAGAATATGCAGCCCTGGGAGGCCCAAGAACTCATCTTCTTCATCCAAGCAGGATTCTAAATCATCAAAGGATAAATGCCATGTAATGTGAGAATCTCATTCATCATGCACATTAATTGGTTGGTTTTCTACTTAGTTTCCTAAAATGTTTGGGAATTTTTCTTTTTGTTGTTGTAAAGGAAATAATATTCATTGTACTTGGATTTTACCTAAATTGACATATATTTTTACTTTTAATCACAAGTAGTGATTCATGTGAATAGCTGAATAGAACTCGTAGTTTATATCATAAAGTTTCATTTAAGATCGTTATTGTGAAAACTCGGGTTTTTGACGAGTTAGTTGTCACCCGTTGATTTCTAGTTATGTGTTAAATTATGTGTTATATGTGATTTATGTGTTTATAGGCGTGATTTTGGGAATGAGAATGGATGGAATGAGTTACATGATGTGTAAATCATGGTACAAGTTGGAAATGAACTGAAATGAGTTCAGAAATGAAATGCGGAAAAGTTTGGGTATCATTTTTATAAGGTTTCGTTTACGTATCGTATGTTGTATGTATGTATTAAGTATATATTATATGGCTAGGATAAGTTTTAGAGTTACTTTATATATTTAGAAAGTTTTGGAAATGAAGGTTAGTTCGGAAATCACGTAAAAAGTAAAAAAAAATAACGTAAGGCTTTCAGGTTTTGGCCCGGAAGTAACCCGAGGGTGCCACTAAGTTCTAGCCGAATTTCATCCATGGCGGATTTAGAGTTTCCTAAAAAATATTGGCTCCATGGATTTCTAAGGTAAAACCATCAAAACCTTTGTTTATTTTTGTAACACCCCATTTGTTAAGATAGGACGCTACAGTAAATTATGGCGTGTCATCAAATCATGAAAGGTAAATGTCTAAACATTCATGACCATAAATAGAAATATCGGAATCAAACATCGGTAGTCTAGTAGCTCACACACAAGTAATATAAGTACTATAAATGGAAAGGACTAAACAATGTCCTAAATGAAGTAAAGTATGATAGAGTAGGAAGGAAATGCATAAAGTAATGAAGGCTGAAATAGCTTCCATCTGAATGCACATACTATGAAGTTCCTACTTGCGACCTTGGGTAGCTGCCGTTTGGGAAAATGGAAAAGTAGACGGCTGAGCATAACGCTCAGTGCACGGATATACAATAAAACATGAAAGACATAGGATATGAAAGCATATAAGAGTATAAGCATGAATAGCAGCGGAAATGAATAAGTCTTGGGAAAAACCTAGGCATATAACATGTTTTACTAGTTTTAGTTCTAAAACCATAGCTTATGTTTACTTGTAAAATCTGTATTAGCCAATATAGGTCATGAGATCAACAACGTGCATGAATACATAGAGGGGTGACCTCGTCATGCAATTAGAGGGGCTGCCTCTAATTATACTGGTAGGTGGGTAGGAGGGATCAACTCCTTGTGAAGGATGCAAGGCACACACCACATTCACCTTGAAATCCTGACTGAAACATGTAACTAGGATGCACCCATACGCCCCACATGATAACATAATAATTATAATGGCCAAAAGCTGAAAGGGACGCCACTAGCTATTACTCCGTCGTGGTGAAGTCATAACACTAGTGCCGCTAGTGTTATGGTTATGGCACCTACATAACTAGGTGAAACTGATCATGCATGTATATGGCTAAAGTAACTAATTAACATAAGCATTTAATCTGTAAACTACTGGGAAAACAGTTGGCTGCATACGGGAAATCCTAATGAAGGAAGAGATTGTCCTTACTGAAGGACGGGAAATCCGTACCTTATGTCCAGTAGAAGCTAACGAAAATGATGAAGACTAATCCGCCTCGACGGATAACACTACATAATAAATACTGACGTACATGAGTTGTCTGAATTACATGTGTTTTACTGGTTCCGTGTATTATTATTAGCGTGTTATACGTATTTTGTCATGTTTTACTATTTACTGTATTAACTGTAGTATTTATGATGTTCTGTTATGTATTATTCATGTAATAGTGTATTATAATACTTGTATTGTAATACTTAAGTAACTTTCTAAAAATACTAGGTTTCTATAAATAGTAAGTTTCTAAAAATAGAAAGTTTCCAAAAATAGTAAGTTTCCATAATTAGAAATAAGATGGATTATAAATAAAGTAATTAATTTTTAACTAGTACAATACAAGTCTTGGTTATAGCTTATTAATTAAATAACTGGTTAACTAATTAAATTATACTTTATACGATTTTAATTAAAATACATGTTTTAATTAAATGACTAAGTAAAATACCTTAGGTTATACATGAATTAATTTAATAAATTAATTAACCTAAAGTTTAATATAACATGACTTATAAAAATAGTTTTTATAAAAACCCGAATCCCGAGCCCGTGTTTAATATAAGCCGAACCAATAAGCTATATTAAAAGTCCCACCGAGTCCTTGGAGGGGTCTTGGTTGACACTAAATAAATCAACCAAACATGTACACATACCCCGACTTAAAGTCAGGGTCCCTTTTGGTCTCGGGTCCGAACAACAAAACCAACCGAGCCCCTTTGGGGGTCTCGGTGGTGCCTCGGTGCACACAAACCGAACAAACAACACACCCCGACCCTTGGTCGGGGGTTCCTTGTTGCGTCCGAGCCAAACCACACCAAGCCGAGCCCCTTGGGGTCTCGGGTGTCTCGGTCGAACCACAAACCACACAAACCAAACCCGAACCATGATTTAATTAATCTAATACATGTTTTATTCTTGTTCTTGATGATTAATTAAATAAACATGAAATTAATTAAGAATTAAATGAAAAAGAAAAGGGTTTGATTATACCAACGCGTGTAGAATGAAAAGATGATCACGAACAATTTAACAAGTAACCAAAAATCGTCCGATTTTCCCTTTCTCTTGATGTAGGCCGACGCCTAGAAGGAAAAAGGAGGAAAGAGGAGTGTTTATTTTTCTTGAAACCTAAATTATAAGAAAAACAATTCCCTGTATTTTGTTTATTAAGTGTAATGGGCCAAAAGCCCATCTTTCTTCCTTTCTCTTGCCTTGGCCGCGGCATGTGGGGCCCACCAAGGGTAACCCGAAGTTTTTTACGTGTTAAATAACTAGTCGTGTATGCTTGTGATTTAATATTCGTGATTTTGGTATTCGTGATCATGTCACATTTATAATATTCATGATTGTTCGTTATTATTGTCGTGACACGTGTATTAATATTATAAATGGAAAGTTTAAATTTTATTGTGTTTTCATAAGTTACTGTTCACGTGTACTATTCATAGGATTTTAATACGGGTTTTACAATTTTTAAGCTTTAATCATTATGTAATTAATTATAATCAATTGATGATGGATTTAGGGTTAGAGTTAATCATGAATCTATAATTCATCTAATTAAACATGTTAAGATTAATTTGGGGTTAATACTACACATGGAATGGGTGATTAATTAGACTAAATATGGGAAAACCATTTTTGAAATTAGGGTAGATTTTTATGTCACTTGTTTTGATCATAACTTGACTTTGGAAAATACATAGAAGTCGAACTTGGTGTCCAGAGAAAGATAATTGAATAAGATTTTGAATGAAAGAAACGAGAACTCAATTGGAGGTCGGGAAGTGGGGAAAAAGGGGGTGACAACAGTCGTGGTCAAAATTGATTTTGGATCAGCCTATTTACAAATAATGTTTTGAGATAGTTAAGGTACTTAGGGATGGATTAAGGCTCTAATATGGATTTGAGGTCTTGTTTATATGTTAAATAGAAATCCCAGTAAGAGGTAAGTCATTGGAGTAGTCTAAGACCATCTGGTGTTAGCAAACTTCTGTCATGTAAAAACCGAGAAATTTTGGATAGGCAAAAGTATATATATATATATATATATATATATATATATATATATATATATATATATATATATATATATATATATATATATATATATATATATATATATATATATATATATATATATATATATATATATATATGTATATATATATATATACATACATACATACATATATATATATATATATATATATATATATATATATATATATATATATATATATATATATAGATACTTTAACAGAAGCTTTACGGCTGGTTAAAGTTCTGAGATGAAGATAACGCATGTAAGGTCATAGGGTTTACTTTACAGAAGAAATGGGTTTGCTTAAGGGGTAGTTCGACCTATTTTTTTGAACATGAACAACGGGACTGTTTTGAGTAAAATGAGAACGGGCTAGGATATGAACATAACTAACTTGTGGAGCTCATAGAGGGGTTAAATGGGATACTTATAGTCTTAGAATGGGATAGAATACATGAGAGGGCTAGACATCCATCATAGATTGATGATCCGCGATGGGATACTATTGGTTCATGTTTTAATTATATGCGTTGTTGTGTATAGATCTTTGCTAGTGTACGGGAATTTTGTGAAGCTCTTTCAGGTGAGTTTCATAGTCCCATATTCTTGAGTTTTATAAATAATTTTCTTTACTTGGATGGGATGGAAGAGACACTGTAATGATTTTGCAATGTATAGATGTGATTGTTTTTAATGGTTTATGTTGGATAATGTGTGTTTACTTATGTGTTACTTGCTATGTGAATCTTGATTATGTTATGGTTTGGTTTGGTACATAGATGTATGGGCATCTATGGGACCAGTTGTGATATGATAAGGCGGGTAGCCTTGGTTTGGTACATAGATGTATGGGCGTCTATGTGACCAATGGTGATTGGTAAGGCAGGTATCCTTGGTTGGTTTGGATTGTGTGATCTTGATCACTGGTTTGATAATGCATATTGTAACACCTTTTCCATATGTGTTGGAAATACGTTTTTACGTATTTAGAAATGATCGGTCACTCCAATGATATTGGGCTCGTGATCCAATATAGTCCATATAGCCCACATGTAGGGTGGACTATATAAACCCCCTCCTAGCATGTTAGGAGGGGTTGGTCATTCATGTTAACACACACATTCATCTTAATCAACCATTTCTCTCATTCTCTCCTTTCTCTCTCTTCTTTCTCTCTCTAAGTTCTTCCTTCTTCCTTTTATTCAATAGATAATTCATAACATGCTTAATCCTTAGAAACCGTATACCTACAACTGGTATCAAGAGCCATGGTTAAAATCTAGGATTGAAGCGTTTTTATCTATTGATTTGATGGTAAAAATCTTTTCTTTCTAAAAATTTTTCTAGTCTTTTTGGTTTTACGATTTTTTATCATTTTTTTTAAATCATCAGTTTTTTTTAAAATCATCAGTTTTTTAAATCTATTTTTATTGGTCAAATTTTTATTTCTCTGTCTATTTGTCTCAAAAAACTCACATCCGTATCATTTTTTATCCATTTTGTCACATCCGTATCATTTTTTATCCATTTTTTTCTATCATCATTTTCTCAAGTTTCAAACTTTGTAATATTTTCTCCCATCAACTTCATCAACTTTCAGTACCATCTTTTCCGGATAAGCAGATTATCAGTTTTTACTATGGTTTCCAGATAAGCCTTTGAAACATGTTTTCCGGATAAGCTTTGAAATATGATTTCCGGATAAGACTTACAAAATACGTTTTCCGGATAAGCAAACGGAAATTATTCCGGATAAGAGTTAGGAAAATTTTCCGGATAAGCAAAAGGAAATTATTCCGGATAAGAGTTAAGAGATTTTTCCAGATAAGCCTTAGGAAGCTCATTCCGGATATGACTCAGGAAACTTATTCCGGATAAGCAAAAGGAAACTATTCCGGATAAGAGTTAGGAGATTATTCCGGATAAGCCTTAGGAAACTCATTCCGGATATGACTTAGGAAACTTATTCTGGATAAGCAAAAGGAAATTTTTCCGGATAAGCTTTAGAACACCCATATTCCGGATAAGCTTATTCCGGATAAGCTTAGAAATCAGCCTAAGACTCGACACATCAAAACTGATTCAAACACAACGGCAACCACATAACTCAAAACCATTTAGACTTTCGACTCGACCCACAAATCAGAACACTTCACTGAACCAAAAACAAACTCTCGACTCAAACTCTAACATTCTCACCCTCGACTCTCAAAACCAAACTCTCGACCACCTTTAGACTCGCACCCAACACCAAAGACCCTCACACCACCCTCACCCTCGTCTCCTCACCCACACACTCAGCATCTAAACAGACTACAAACAAACTCACTCTTCACAAGACTCAACACATAAAACTCTCGACAAGACTCAACACCTAACCTTCACAGAACTCGAACCTATCTCGACCCAACACAACTCTCAACGACACGTCAATCTCACCAATCGACTCAAACCCACACGAGTTCAAACCAAGATCTCCGTCACAACATAACGGTCATCGATCAAAGATTCATAACAAAAATCGAACACATAAAACATATAAAACACACCTACCCGAGACCCATATAGGATCTTGAAGCCCTTCATTGGTTAATCAAATTGACTTGCAAGCAATCATTCTTTCTTGTTCTTCGTGGGTATTCCTTTTCTGATTCGTGTGTTTCTTGAGATTCAAGATATGTCTATCTGTGTTTCTTGATTTGTATGTGTGGGATTCAAAGCATTTGGTAGCACAGACAACAAAGAAAGACGAAAGAAATCAGTGGATTTTTCTTTTTCATCTGAATAGGACGGATATTCATTTGGGAGATTTGTGTTTTAGGTTGACAAGGATTGAGATTGGAGGATGGGAGAAGACTAATTCTTTAGATGTGAATGATATGATCTAGAAAGAAAGAAAGAGTAACCAAGAAGGAGAAAAGACAGGGCGGAAGAAACAAGGTGATCTGATATATGATTTGGTGGCTGAGTTTTAAGAGTATTAATAAGGGGAGAAGTTCTTTTGATTTTTGAGAGGTTTTGTGATTTATATAAAGAAGAAAGAGGCGGAGTAACATATATAGAGGAGAGAGAGATATAAGGGAAAAGAAAAACAGATGAGGGTTAATTTGGGAGAAGTCAACAACACATATGTAGGCGGTGTTAACAAAGACGTGTACTTCCCAACTTTCAAGGGATAAGTATTCATCACCACGTGTTGCCATTATTTTTCAAAAGAAATAGAGTCTAAAGCTAGGGTCTTAATTAGTCGGGTGCTACTATTTTTAGTTATTACTTTCTTTAAGGTAATTTACGGGTATTTTACTAGGGTATTAAAATAATTTACGGGTATTGTTATCGGAAGAACTCGGGTCTATTTTTATTTTTCAAACGAAAGTGCTTAAACGACAACGCAATATTTCGGTTTTTACAAAGAGTTGAACTTCAGACAAACTTAGAGGATTTCACGCCTCGTTTTATATCACCAATCAAGGTTTTCTCCAAGAACTTTTACGATTTCTTCGTTGGTTTCTAAAATCCCGTGAATTTAATTTTTCGGTTTGCTCACGACTCATAAAATCCCGAATACAACCACAATCACAACTATCCTTCATCGACTTTCAATGTAATTTTTGAACTCGACATCGAACGAGGGAGAATCGCATAATTTGCAAGACAGAGTTAGAGAAAGTGGCATCACGTCATTTCGAATGCTTCAGTCTCATCTTGTCACTCTTTCATGGATTCAACGAGGGAGCGAATTTGTGAAAATCTTTGGTCAAGATCGTCATATATTCATCGACTCAATATTCACCACTTTGACCCAACTCGCCGAGCAACTCAACAATGAAAACTTTAATCACTCTGCATCGGCACTTGCATATAAGACTCTTGCGACACAACTCACGTCTTTCCTCCAATTCAATATCATCAAGTCTGAAAGTTCAGTGATTTGCCAATCATTTCTTCGAGATACACATACCGAGCTTCGAGATTTCCGTGGTACAATATTGAAACTCATGACATCGGTCTCGTCTTCGATTTATGAAAGATCTCGACTTCAGCAAGCGTATGATAATGGAGTGCAAGAATCTATTATGCAGATATAAGAGGAGAATGGTCATACGGTTGACAACTTGGAGCCTAACGATGGCAAGAGCACGGAATCAAGAGGACAACATGATACCAGTGGCACGCCAGGGAATGTTCACGAGCTCTCTTTTGATGACACCTTACTCATTTATGACGAAGAGCCTGCAAACATGGTACAATGTAATGTTGTTTATGATGTATATGCTGATGACATGCCGCATATTGAGCATTCTGAACCTAATTATGACAAACATGGGATGGAAAAGAGTGATAGAAATACCACTTCTGATTCATCCGATGTGAGTCATAATGGGGGAGAAAGTGTTCAAAATGCTAAACATCATGCTAATTGCCTTATAACTGCTTCATTGACTGCTTCTGATTCCAAGATTAGAGAGCTCGAAACGATTGTAGCTCAACAATCAAAAGATCTTGAGGATGCCAAACTTGAATTTTCTAAGAAAACGGACAAATTTGAAACATACTTTGAAAAACTTGAAAAGTCAAACGTTGTTCTTGAAAGAAAATTGGATCAAAAAGTTTTAGATTCTAAAGCTGAAAAGGATAATCTTTTGAAACAAATTAAGTTGCTTGAATCTAAGTTAGCATCCCAAGATGAATTGCTCAAAGAAAATGAGACCTTAAAAGCTCAAGTTCAGGAAAAGGTTTTTGCTATAGCTGCATTGAAAAACGAGTTAAGGAAAACTAGAGGACCTAGTATGGACACTAAGCTTGAAAAACCATCAATCTTGGGGAAACCGCCTACAAATCAGTTCGTCAGACAACCGACTGTCAGACAACCTACTGCATTTAGATCCGAGCGACCACAATCCTCAAGACCGCGGTTTGCCTCCCAAGTTGATTTGGTTCATTTTCCTAGACCAGTCACTCCATCTACTAGGCCCAATGTGACCAAAACAGCTTTAGCAAGACCTAATCATATGATTGCCTCTAGTTTCTCTAAGAATAGTTCAAAGAACACGTCTAGAACTAGTTCAAATGATGTGCGCTATGATTTTGGTCAAAGGGAAGCTATTCAAAAGACACATGTAAGAGATAGCAATATCCAACCTAGTCAGATGCCTTCTAGATTACCCAACACTGCTAACCGTAGCATGTCATCTCCTAGGAGCATTGATCAATCATCTAGGAATTACTCGGACATTAAATATGCTACTTGTAAAACATGTAGAAAATGTGTCTTTACGGTAAATCATGATTCTTGTGTCAAGAAATTACTTGATGAGGTGAACTCCCGTGCTAGACTTAAAACCCAGTGGATAGCTAAAATCAACCCCATGGGTAAAGTTTGGCGCCCCACTGGTAGAACTTTCACTCTTGTAGGAAACGAGTGCCCTTTAACTAGGATAGTCTCCGATTCTACTAAGTCTACTAGGGAGGAAACTGATAAAGATGATACTTCACTTAAGCCTAAACTTAAGGTTTTCTATAAAAGGAAACGTTTGCCAGGTAAGACAAGTGAATCATCTACTCAGGTCGCCTCTGACACAAGTCAAGCCAACTGTGAACCCCCACATGCTTCTAAAATTGATATCGCTAACCCATGTCAGAGCATGCAAATTCCTAATGAGAATGCAGGTTCCAAAGTTGATGTTCCAAAAGAACGAAGCGGTCCAATCATTGTATAACGTTCAACTAAGGACACTCTTAGAGTTTGGTTGCTGAAGAAGCAGATATCGAAGAAATAAGTGTCTCAGGGGATTCATGGTTAAGCTTACCACAAAAGGCTTACAGTCGGATCACAGATTGTAACCCGTTCTTCAAATAAAGGAAAGTTTATCGCCGATGATAAACTTATCCTAACAACGAGAAACTCATTTTTCTCGGGCATGAGCTTATATAAAAAACATTCCACGTTTTTTAAGCTCATGCACAATGACTTACAGTTAAATGTCAGACTGTAACTCGAACTTCAAATAAAGGAAAGACTATCTTTTATGATAACTTATCCTCATAACGAGAAACTAGCCTTTCTCGGTCATGAGCTCGTATTAAAACATTCGAAGTTTTAAGCTCAGAAAGGAAAGTGTATCTTTTAAATAAGAGAACTTTTCCTCATAACGAGAAATTAACCTTTCTCGGTCATGAGCTTTCCGTTAAAACAGTCAAAGTTTTCAAGCTCATGAAAACGAATTCTAAGTAAATGTCAGCTTAGGACTCGTCCTTCAGATAAAAGGAAAGTTTATCGCCGATGGTAACTTATCCTTAACAACAGGAAGTTTACAACTTCTCGGACTTGAGCTCGTTTTGTAAGATATTCAACATCTTAAGCTCAAGTAATTGGTTTTAAAAACTTTGAACACAATTTTTCGAGAATTTTTCAAAAGGTTTTTTCTAAATCTTTCTAAATTGTGTGTTCAAAAATGTTTTGATAAAAAGAGCATGTGTTCTGGAATCGATAATATTTACGATACTAGAAATTTCATTCAATAATGACACGGGGTTGTAAATAAAGTTCGAGCAGAAGTTCAATTTTTTTTAAAACATGCTCCAAATGGCTTGCTATTATTTCAGATAGTAACCCGCTTTTCATATTAAAGTCAAGCATTTCACCGGAAAGCTTTGACTCAACAATGGGAATTAATTTTCTCGGGCATGGTTTATTTTATAACCATGTAAGGGATTGTGTCTACGTAATAACAAAATCTAACAAGAATATATGTACGTGTCAGTGCATTTATTTGTTAAAACAAGAGAAATCTTGTTTTTATGAAGTTATCATCTCCACCAACCGTAGCAATTTACATTTGATATCTACATACTCGACGATGCGACTACTCAAACGGTGACTGAAATTAAGATTTTTCTAGTTGAAAAAGTTCGTTTTCTCACCTGTCTTAACGAATTGATTTCCGGTTCAAAGTGCGACTCAGTTGTTCTTGGTGGAAAAGAAATAGAATTGTTGTCGTTGTCTACACTAATTAAAAATAAAGACTTGAAACAATAAAAATAAAGACGGTAAAAAGAAATAATAAGAGATAAAAACTTGACGGGAAATTAATGACGAGAAATTAAAAGGCAAACTTAAAATTAAATAAGGCAAACTTAAACTAAAGGCAAGTAAATTAAAAGTGCGACTAAGTAAAAAGGCGGGAAAAAATAAAGTTTAAAACTTAAAAACATGAACTTAAAGTAAACTAAAACTGAAATTACAAAACTAAGAAAAACTGCTCATTCGGAAAAAGTCTTTCATCCGGAATAAATTGATTCATCCGGAATAACAGCTCATTCGGAATAAATGTTTATCCGGAATATTCTCTTCATCCGGAATAATTGCTCATCCGGAATAAAGGTTCATCCGGAATAAACATTCATCCGGAATATGTTGCTCATCCGGAATAAACACTCACTCGGAATAAAACAGTTCATGCGGAATGTATGGCTTCATCCGGAATGTTGGTTCATCCGGAATAAAATGGTGATTCGGAATATTGTAGTTCATCCGGAATGTTGCTTCATTCGGAATCTAAGTTCATCCGGAATAATTAAACTGAGAATGCTTGGTTCGGAATAAAACAACTCATCCGGAATATTTCTTTCATCCGGAATAACATGCTCATCCGGAATAAAAGCTTCATTCGGAATAAATATAAGACAAAGTGTTCGTTCGGAATCTGGGGAACAGAAAGTAAAACGAAGAACAGGGAAGAAGATAAAGCCACGAATTTAATCAAATCCAACCAAAATAAACCAAAAGAATAAACCAAAATAGCCACTAATTATTAACAAACAATAACTAATCAAACCAAAGCAATAAAACTAACACTAATGATCAAATCAATCAAAACCCACTTGATTAAAATTAAGAAAAACTCAAGAACACAACCATAATCAAAAGCAAAGATTAGACAAGAAAGGTAGAGGAAGATTAATTAAAAGCTTGGTTAAAATGTAAAGATTCAATAACAAGAACAACTTAAAGATTAAAGATCACAAATTAATCTAGAGAGAGAAAGCATAAAACTTAGAGAGAGAAAACTTAAACCTATCCTACTCCTGATCTAATCCTAAAACTAACCAACCCTCTCCTAACAAATGAGGGTGGTATATATAGGAGAGGGGAATGGTTGGTGGCTTCTACTTTCTTTCTTTTCTTCCGTCTCGTCTTTAAAGTCTCGACTTTTGGCTCGGGATTTCTTTAAACTCGTCTTGAAATTTCTTCATAAATAAGACTTGAGTTCTTCGGCTTTATTAAACTTCCGTCTTTGGACTTTTTCTTTGATAAATCTTCAGAATAGGCCTTAGACTTCCGTTTTTTTTGCACTCTTGATTTCTTGACTTCGTCTTTTGTCTTTTTCTTTGATAAAAGCCGGTGAAAGCCCGTGTTTTCCTTCCTTTTCACATTTTGGTCCTAAAACACAACAAAAACACAAACCACGCATAATTCTGACATTTACGACATAAAATACACGTTATGGTCTCGTTTTCATTATAATTAAGTGGTAAAAGGATGGGTGTTTTCACACCTATCAAATCCCCTACACATGACCATTGCAATGTCCTCATGCAATGCATTAATCACAAAGCAAGATTACACTTTTCATCACAATCAATCCACATTGGCCTTTATTAAAGAGATAGAAAATAACAAAACAAGTAAAGAAATCAAAGACTTACCTTAGGGTTTTGGAATGTCATGAATAATTATCATCCTCAAGTTTCACGTTCCCCATACCAAGCTTAAAAACGAGATCATTGTTATTATAAGTTAGCATACTAACATGAACTCATGTGGGCCAATTATTTACTTAGACTCCCTTATTCCTAGGTGTATCTCTTATATTTTATTATTGTCTTGAATGATCACGAGGATGCATTGTTGACTTATTTCGATAGTTATTTAAGCCGAAAACAAAGTGGGACGATTTAATCAATAGTTAGCTAAAGGACAAAATCTTTTAAAACTGCTTCTCGGGACCTCATAAAGTTCATATCTTGGCATAACTCGCTTCACGATTTGAGACCTTTCTCGGACCGATATTTGGCAGCGGCTTCATACTTCAAATCTTTGAGAGACGTTCTTGAAATTATGGTCTTCTCTTCATAATGGGAATTCTTCACTTGTAGTTTTGAGAGATTCTTCATATCTGGACCACGACTTCTTCATTTTTCTCTAATCTTTATTTTGGACTTTGATATACAACGATCCGCCTCCTTTTAGGAGTTGGATCTATTCATCCTCATACCTTGCTAGGGTCTTTTCAGATAGACTTCTCCATGATCTTTTGGGGAGTACTTGCTTTTCGTCATGTGTCTCGATCCTTCATATTGATCTCTGATAAATGATTCTTCACATCACTTGTGGGTCTTTAGCAACAAAATATAGCCCTCATGCCTTGTTAGGGCCTTTTCGGACTCGCCAATCTTCGCATCCTGCTTCAATAAGTTATGCCTTGGCTATGAACTCTAATCAATACCGAGCAAATTTTAAACGAACTTGGGCTAGAAGCTAAGTAAATTTTCAAATCGTACAACCTTATTTATTGCAGATAAATTTATTAGCAAGCGATGGGAGAATAGGCTCATAATTAACTCACATAAATTCACGAAAGAATACCAAACATATAATTGACTCTATCATCTCTCGTTCTCCACAGTTTAAAATCTCATGGAATGAGACTCGTGGATGCTTAGCCAATTAAATCAAGGTTTTGGGTTTTCGAGTCATCTATAGGATCTTGCATCTTCTTAGACTCTTCCAAGTTTAGAATTTGCATTTTAAAGTTCCCTTGATAAACGACTCTCTAGGATCAATTATAGGAACTTGCGAAAAGTTCTTGTTCTTAACCCGTGAGAGTTAAGACCTTCGCGTTTTAAAGTTCCCTATATAAAAGCCTAGCAAAACTTGACTTAAACACGTTAAGGATACTAGCTAGAGTAAACTTAGATAAGTAAACTCGGGTTGAGTCAAAATATTCACGACTTTGAAAATTAAAACCACTTTACTAAACTTTATTTTAGCAAGGAAAGAAAATAACCATAACGAAGGAAAATACAACTATACAACTAGGCCAAAATAGATTAAAAATTTTGAAAAATGTCGAAAAATTGGTTTTCCGGTTAAAATGAGGACAAATACAAGGAAAAGGTCACTTAACTTCGATAGAAGTCTCCCCTACACTTGATATAAACATTGTCCTCAATGTTTAAGCATGTGGGAGTAAACTCCCCTACACTTAGGACATTGTGCACGTTGTTTAAATTTTGCTAAGGAAAGGACAACTAAAGTGATTCTTATGTTAATATTGAAAAATATAAAATAATGAATCAAGAGAGTTTAGGATAGAACCGGGAAGACGGAAACACGGAATCACGGGTCGTCAAAAATCAGACGTGACGAGGCGACCAACATTCGTGAACAAGAACCATGTGATTCTATCATATGATGTTCTCCATCATTCAGGTCCAACCTCGTAAATCGCTATTCTTGTGAATACATTATCATATATGATCTTTTCACGTGATAAATACCTTACACTTGTGTTTAAAAGGTATTTAATTTACGTTTCAAGTACACCCTCATTAATTTGAGGGGGAGCTTGTGTAATTCATGAAGATAATTAGATTTGCATTTTTCTTCCCAAATTTTCTTAAAATGCTATTAAATCAATTGATATTAAAAGCATCGATTGGGTTAATATTTTTAATATGGGGGAGAAAATGTGATTTAATATGGGAAATGATTAATCACAAATGGTTTGACTTAACGTGCTAGCTCATCCCGACATGTGCGAAATGTTTTCGGATATCGTGGCATATGTTAAGGGGGAGCAAAATGGATTTGCACTTCAAAATGGATTTCATGGTGACATACACTTACCCAAAACATCTCTATTCACGAAGATGAAGATTGTGGTGACATAAGGATGGTAGGATAGGTTAAAGTCCAATGATTCCTCTAGAACCGAAGAAATCTTCCCAAGGACATTCCATAGCTAGAAATAGTAGTCCTTAGGAAAGATGGAGAAAGATTATAAACGTAGCTGAATGCCGACCAAGTACTTAAGTTAGCACTGGAACAATCACAACAAGGTGCTAGTGATGACGTATTGGTAAGCATTGAAGGGGTTGAAGAATGAAAAATAATTGTAAAGATAAAGGGTGTAAAGAAAGAAGCCCTCCTTACAACTTAGGCAGAAACCGGGTCAATACATATGCTATTAAGATCATTGTTTAATGATTCTTGATATTGAAGACAGACATCATGGACCCAGTGATGCAAGGCACAACCCATCCCAGCTAACTCAGATATCTCTTAAAAGATATTTGTTTTAATCACACAGAGACAACACATTATCTATTGATTTATTCACTCCGAATAAATTGGTATTGAAATGGTGGCACTCCTCTCCAGCCTCCGATCACTAAAAATCCGAAATGCACGATTGAGTCTAGAGCCATTTAAGATCATCAAATATCTCATTAGGACACACTTTCATATTTCCTTGCTTCCTCACACACTGTGAAAAGTAAGAAAGATCTTAAGAGTCCTACGCAAAATCTTCATGATCTTGCCTGAACATCCGAGTAATACGAAAGTATTTACAATGAAGATGGAAATTCTTCTTGAGCGAATATCAAAAAGCTCATGGTAGGTGACTTGTGCGATTCTTTATGAATCAAACTTGTGATAACTGGAAAGCAACAGTGGTTTAATTCTTAAATGAATTTAAACACGTTCCAGGCCTCTACGCAATATCGTAGTGATCTTGCCCGAACACTCAGAGTGATACCTTAGTGTTCACAGTGATGAGTGGAAATCCTTCTAGTGTTAACCTCAAACAGCATTTGGTAGGTAACTTGCAAGATTCTATACGAATCAAGCTCGTGACAACTGGAAAGCAACGATGGTGCGGTTCTTAATTGAATTTCACTTGTTCTAGGAACATGAATTGACGGCTTCAAATCATGCGGATATTATTATCCAAATGATTCACTCTTTATGTTCGCAGTCATCTTTGGACGGACGAATAAAGAGAACGGGTGTACCCGCGAAATCTTGTCAAGGAGGTTATTAATTGAAACTACCTGTCACAAGTACGATATTTTATATCGTCCAACGGTCTTCACCGACCGGAGGTAAAATGCTACCGAATTAGAATGAAATGTTCAAGGCCATTTCATCCGTGTATATGTTTTGTTACTAACTGTTTTATGCAGCGTAACAAGAAGGTGACATTGCGGTGTTAAATCCAGAAGAAGTCGTCAACACATGCTTATGATTTCTGCACTTAATACTTCAACAAATTCAAGAAAGTCTAAAGTCAAGTCTTCCGCTGTATCAAACTCTGAAGCTTTCAAGAATTTATAAAAGTATAAGTATGTGGATCATGAAGTCACGAAGAGGCAAATATCACAAGTGATGAATGCACAAGGTCAAGGCAAGAGAACATGCTCAAGGCTAAAGTCAAAGATCTCATTAGCATATTCACAAGAACAAGATCGAAGACTCAAGCATAGTATGCTAGGTTTAAGATTTTGTAAAATGGTGTAACCTCCCTTTGGGGGAGATTGTTGGAAATACGTTTTTCCAAGGAAAGTCTCGGTCACATCATTATTAGCATAGATCACGAGCTATAGACTATTTAGGACATTGTAACTTGGAGTGACCTCCCTTTGGGGGATATTGTTGGAAATACGTTTTTACGTATTTAGAAAGGATCGGTCACTCCAATGATATTGGGCTCGTGATCCAATATAGTCCATATAGCCCACATGTAGGATGGGCTATATAAACCCCCTCCTAGCATGTTAGGAGGGGTTGGTCATTCATGTTAACACACACATTCATCTTAATCAACCATTTCTCTCATTCTCTCCTTTATCTCTTTTCTTTCTCTCTCTAAGTTCTTCCTTCTTCCTTCCATTCAATAGATAATTCATAACATGCTTAATCCTTAGAACCCGTAGACCTACAATATATGTATTGTTTAATGTTTATGATTCACAGCTGAAAACTTTATGTTTGTGTTGGTTTCTTAGAGTCTAAACCTATGACTCTCACCAACTTTATGTTGACGTGTTTTAGTGTCTCTTTTAGGTGAAAATGTGGTGAAGTTAGAGAATAGAAGTGTCTAGGATTGGAGATGCCTAGGACTGCATATGGAGGAGCCTCGTTCCTCTTAGATTCCTTTTTGTTTGGATTGAATAAGTGCATTGTATGACATCTATATGTTTGTTTGGTTGTTTGTTTGTTTGTCTTGGGTAAGAGGTAGAACTTGTTATCTACTTACTTAGACCCCTGCATTGTTTGAGATATTGTCATGACTTTGTGTTGCCTTGAATGACATTATTTTTGCATTTAGTTTTCTCTATAGAGACACCGTTTGTTGTGATGATATCCATAGTTCGCGCCCCGTGTTTCTGCCATGACGGGGTGTGACATTTGAAAATTTTCATTGTGGCTTTGTTTGGGTGTTCATATATATGGATTGTGTATGGTACTCGTGTGGCGTGGACCCATTAAAACCTCCTATCACGGGTTGGAATGCACAACAACAAAAACATACCCAATCTCATCGAAACAAGGTATAGGGGAAGTGAAATGTAGACGGATCCTAACCTTACCCCTAGGATAAACCTAGGGATAAAGAGACTGCTTCTAGTGGGACCTCCGGCCAGTGTAAGTGAGCGAAAAGTCAATACAAAATGTAGATCCAATAATGAGCACCATGTAAAGCAAGCATACAAGCAATACAATCTAACAAGACAAGTGAATACCAATCTACATACAAAGATAAAACATAGAGAAAATTAAAACCCATTAAACAAACAGACCATATACAACGATAATGAAACTAAAACAGGATACAAAAGCTAGACATACAGCAAGTAACGAGCCAAACAAAGGGAAAACGACCAACAAGCAAAAAGAACAAAAATGGATTAGGGATAAAGATATAAACTAAGACATCATGCAAGAGCATAAAACCTAAAAACCCAAAGAAGCACAACAGAAACAAGGGCAAAATCAAACAAGAAAAGCCTAAACGCAAAACCAACCTAAGTACGAGCAAGGGCCACTAGAAAAAAAAGCAACACATGGGCCTAACGTGAGGCAAAGCAAGAGGAGAAACGAGGAATTTTCCTAACGAAAAAAGTAACCTAAAAGGCCTAAACAAATAACAACCGCAAACCATATAACCATTAAACACAACGGGGCCACAACATAACGCACGAAAATGGGAACGTGGTTGTCCGCCAACGCCTAAACCCAAAACAACCACTAAGACACCTAAAGGTCTAGACTCGGGCTACCCACAAATACTAATCCTATCTCCCCATGTATTCCTATATAAGGTCATGTCCTTGGACAAGAGTAGCTCCTTCATGTCCAACTTGATTCTATCCTCCCACCTGAGTTTCGGTCTACCCCTTCTCCTCAAACCGTCGACAACTAGTGCTTCGACTCTCCTAACTGGCGCTTGTAATGGCCTTATCCTAACATGTCCAAACCACATCAACCTTCCTTCCCTCATCTTAGAGATAATAGTTTCCACTTCAAGTGTTGATCTAGAAACTCCATTCGGGATCATATCAAGCATTGTTTTTCCACAAGTCCACCTTAGCATTCATAATTACGCCACCTCCACCCTGTTTGCACGCGCCTACGTAACTGGCTAGCACTCTGACCCGTACAAGAAAAATGGTCTAATATTCATCCTATAGAATATCCCTTTAAGCTTAAGAGGGGCCTTCTTATCACAAAGAACACCTGACGCGACCCTCCATCTCATCCAACCAACTCTAATACGATAGGTTACATCATCGTCTATCCTCCCTAATTTGTGTATCACCGACCCTAGATGCCAAAATGACTATTAAGGCTCGTGGGTCTGGTTGCTGTTACGGATGTATCCTTCTTCGATGTGGGAGGAAAAATCCCTACCTAAATTGAACCTCAAGTAATTTGTCTTCTCTCTGCTTACCCGAAGACCGTTGTCTTCTAGTGCCTCCCTCCAATTCTCAAGTCTGTTGTTTAACCCATCCGTCGATTTTGTGACGAACACAATATCGTTTGTAAATATCATGCACCAAGGGATGATCTCTTGAATCCTTCGTGATATCTCATCCAGGATCAGGGTGAAGAGGTACGGGCTAATAGTTGAACCTTAGTGAAAACCTACTCCCACAAGGAAAAATTCTTTGTCCTTAGAGTAGTCCGTGCGCAAGTCTTCGCCCCCTCGTACATATCCTTAATGACTCTCAAGTAACTCTGTGGAGTCCTTGTATCAATAAGTGTTCTCCAAATCAACTCACATGGAACACTATCATATAGCTTCTCTAGATCTATGAATTCCATACGCAAGTCTCTTTGCCTTTATATATACTTCTCCATAAGACCTCTAAGAAGATGGCATGCCTCGATTTTTGACCTCCCCAACATAAAACCAAACTGGTTATCGATAATATATATTTAAACTAAATATAACACACTTTTTTCAAGCACCAACTTTTTTACATAAATAACTTTCATTCTCATGCTCACACTTTTTGCAAAGCACCTAAAATAATAACATTCATTCTCATGTTCACACTTATTATTACCTCACTTCCAAAATTATTTCCCCTGACAAAAAAAAATAATTTAAGAAAATTATATTTATTATATCTTTCTTTTTCTTACTTTTTGACATGATGACAGTTTTATATTTAACTAATTAATTAATTCTTCTTTAGATCTTGTAATAATAATTTCCATCAAAGGTAATATAATAAACTTGATTAAATTACTTATCTATTTTTAGCTGTGGACAACTAATTTGAGTCATACTAAAAAAGAAAGGTGAACAATAAAAATAAAACATGTAAAACTACTCAATACTAATTGCATCATCTTCAGTCAAGCCAGGTCCATCTTCAGGTTGCTTTCTGTAATTCTTGAGCTTAATCCTTTCTGATATTCTCATATGCACTGGTTGGTCTTCATCATCCAATGCTTCTTGGGATGGTATTGGCTGAGAGCTAGCCAGTGGGATTATAACTTGAGACTGAGCATATACCTAACATCTTTTGGTGTAATTCCTTCTGGCTATTCTAGTCTAGGAATACCCATGGTATCCTACAAGTAAAATAGATTACATCAGTATTAATTCAATATAATTTGTGTATGCAAAAAAATGAAAGTTAATATACTTACTCCAAGCAGTGGTTGTCCATCTTTTGGGTCCCAAGATACACCATGTCCTATAGGATTCACTCTAGAGCTACTTCCCCTCCTTCTAACCTCTTTCCCATTCACTATCCTCTTTACTAAACTTCCACCTTCTCTACCTCTAGTCATACTCCTAGTTGTACGGCTGTTAGGACTACCCCTAAGCCTGAAACCATCCCTAATCCTGACCCTACTACTAGTTAGTCTCACACTCATAGCATTCATTTCAAACCCAACTGGTGGTATTGATGGTGTAGAACCACCTATACCAGATGAACCTCCTCTACCTCTACCAGCTGTTGAACCTCCTCTACCTCTAGAACTAGCTGATCCACCTCCACCAGTTGTTAAACCACCATTTGAAGAAGCTGATCCACCTCTACCAACTGTTGAACCACATCTACCTCTAGAACTAACTGATCCACCTCTAACCATAGTTAAACCACCACTTAAAGTAATACCACCCATTCTAGTTGAAGAACCGCCCTTTGCATTTGCAGATGTCTTAGAACTTCTTGCAAATGTCTTAGAATCTCTTGTATAGGTCTTAGGTATTGTTTACTTTTTCAATGCCTAGTGGATACTATGTCTATTTTATATAAGGGTATGATGGCAAAAGGGTTATATGAGCAAATGTTGTTTCTTTTTTTCACTGAATGAACATTCTTGATTTTAGTAGATGACCATTTTACCCTCGTATATGAATTGTCTTTTTAAATAGAGATTTTGATTCTTGAATACAACTGCAAATACATAACATCATCAATAGTTAAACTGCATACACAACTAATGAACTACAATAATAATTAAAGATGAACAACGTTCAATCTTGGCAAAAACTAGTACTACGGTACTACTTAAATGCAAAGTTTAACTAAAACATATCATAGTCGATTAGCAATTTCATCACGCATACCAGCCATGTATTGTGTGCCTTGAGCACCCCGTTCTGTTCCATCAAGTGCATCTTCACCATCGTCTTCGACTTCCTCTTCATTGTTGAATATAGCATCTTCATCAAGCTCAAGAAATAATTGATCGTGGATATTGCATTTTCTTATGAAGTTATGTATCGTAAAACAAGAAATCACCACATCTCTTTGTACTTTAAATTTGTTGTAAGCCATTTATTTTAGGATTGGAAATCTTGCTTTCAATACACCATATGCATGTTCAATCACATTTCTAAGTTGAGCATGT
Source organism: Glebionis coronaria (assembly GCA_025667525.1). Lineage (NCBI taxonomy): Eukaryota > Viridiplantae > Streptophyta > Magnoliopsida > Asterales > Asteraceae > Glebionis > Glebionis coronaria. Next base: position 207,995,441 of record CM046877.1, on the reverse strand, counting down.
GCGTGATTGAACTTTTCTTCTTTAGTTAAAGCACGTCGATGTTGAAAATCAGCCAACCAATACCTTGTGTTATGATATGGAGCCAAAAAACCACGAGTCTTTGCATATGCAACATCACATAGATAGTATTTATCTACAAATAAATTTACCATAATGTATTTACATGAACATATAAAATAGGCTCAAGGATTATAGAAAAGAATATGCATACTTGGTGGAGGAAACGAAAAGCCTGAAGTTAGGTTGTAGACAACTTCTGTTAATACTATCGAATAATGGTCTATACCTTCCCAGCCGGCCCAAACAAAAGTGAATATCATATCAAAATCAAATATTCCTAAAACATTTTGATAGCATCGACCTCCTCCCCTTCCTCTATAAGCAATTTGCTCGTTGACATGTACAACCGCATGTACAAGAGTCCCGTCCAACACACTTATGGCTCCTTTAAACGAAAAGAACACCATTATGGAAAAATATTGAAAAATTCACGGAAACTATATAAATGAGACATACTGGAAATATTTCTCTCGAAGCTCTATGTCGATCCGACATATTCGAGAGGTCCTCATTTGAGGTTGGCCGTACAACTTCTTTTGAAAATTCCATCATTCCAATGAGAACTTCATGAAAACATATATGAATAGTTTTTAAGGAGTGTTGAAATCTTCTCTTGACTACTCTAAATTGTTCATTATGTCCAATGGTTGTTAAAAATATTGCCATCTTCTCTTCAACAATTATATGCCTACTATCATGTAACCAATTCTTTTCTTTAAAATGGTTGCATAGTAACACGCATCAATTCTTGACATTGCGCATTGCTTCCATTTAATAACTCTTGCTTGTAGGCATGTCCACTTAACTCTGAATTGTTATCTCTAATTCTTGGTATTCTACGAACGTTTATTCTTCGCCTCACATGCCATAATAGAACCAGTAAATACAATATTTCTTTTACAAATTCGATAACCTTGAAAAAACAAAAGAACTACCATGTCAACACTCACACAAAAGAATAAAGAGAACCGAATAGCTAATTCATTTGACTAATTAAGTCCATATGTTTAACTATTGTATATATGTTCTTACGTTTGTGTTATGTATGTCATACATTCATTTGAACATAAACAACAACCTATATACACTCAATTTGAAGATCCCCTAAAACTGAGAATTAAAAAAATATAAACTTTAAACCTAAAAACTGATAAATAGACAAATAAAGCATATGCTATAAACACAATCGGTGTAAATAGACTTTCTATTTACTTCATAATTAGTAATTTTAAGAAAATTAAAACATAAAATTATTAAAAGTTGAAGAACCTGCAAGTTGGAGTGAAGTGTTCGATCGCCACAATAAATAAGTACGATGGAAGAATGTGAAAGAAAGACAAAGACCTATTAATCAAAGGAGGGTTAAATTGTGATGGAGTGATAGAAAGAGTGAAGCTATGGAGGTAGGTGATGATAAGATTTGGTAAAGTGAAAACATAAATAAAAGGGTAAAGTTGTCCAAGATGGTTCTCTTAGCTAAGGAGTGTGGTATTTTAGCTCATGTGGAATCAGAAATTTCCTCTCCATATGAAAAAAAGAAACATGTTTTTTATCCATGTGTGTTAAGAATCTTTTGCTAAGGGCCCAATAAGTTGCAAGTAAACAGCCCCTTAGAACCTCTTGCAGAGGTATTAGAACCTTTTGCATAGGTATTAGCACTCCTATCAGCTGCTGATCCACCTTATTCTTGGTCTCCTTTACATGCCCTCTTATGATGACCACTATTACCACAATTAGTACAATGGTTTACTTGACCTTTCCTACTTACCTTGACCTGTTCCCATCATTCTTAAAAGCATCCCTCGTTCTCCTGTGTTGTGGTATACCATGCCTTCTTTTACTAAGGGCGGGAAATGGCTATTGTAAGGATGTGGAAGGCCATTTATCCATTCCATTAAGGCCTTCAGTGTAATGGTTGTAAGCAGAAACAAACCTATCCTTCCTATACCAATATGATACCTAGTCATATGGTTTTTTATGCAAATAAAACAACACTAAAAAACCATGCTCACATGGAATACCAGCTAATTGTCAAGCCCTACAATTACATGTTCTCAACTTTTCATCAACTTTAAAACCCTCATACCAATTCCTAACTTCAAATCTAGTCTCACCACTAGGCACCACTTTCCAATTCCTACATTAAATAAAGTTTGTAAGACAAACTGATAAACATGTAAATAAAGTTTGTAAGACATAATACAATAGCTGTGATGATTAATGAGTTTTTCAATCTTCTTTTTAATGTTTAGACAGATAACATCACCCTATTTATCATGTTTTTCCCTCATCTTATGCATCCTTTCCATTAATCCAATTCTAATGTCCTCCAACATATTTATAATAGGTTTTCTTCTTGCTTCAACTATAAGTGAGTTAAAGCACTCACTTATACCATTCTCAATTGCATCACACACTATGTCTATTATGATATATGCTCTACTCCAACTTTCTGGATTTCACATAAGATTTTTGTGTGTATCTTTGTTGAGTGCTTGGATTTCCTTCATTACTTTCTCAAACTTGACAGGATAGGTACTTTTGCTGCTTGCCAAAACAAACTCCTAAATTTTAACCCAATGAACTTCTTCTTGAAGTTAGAATATATGTGCCTAGCAAATTGCCTATACTCTGCAAAAGGCATGACCTCCTTGGCAGCTTCAATTATTCCCTGAGAATACAAATATTATTAAACACATTTAATGGATAAAACACAACACATTTATGAAAAGGGTAATACCTTATGTTGGTCAAATATGATTGTTAGACCTTCACCACCAACAATCTCCAAATCATCAATAAGGTATTTCACGAACTAACTCCAATTCTCCTTATTCTCAACATTAACCACTGCCCATGCTATTGGATAAATCTGGTTATTACCATCTCTGCCAATAGCTGATAAAATTTATCCCTTACAAATGGTTTTCAGAAAACACCCATCAAGCCTAATTACCCTCCTACACCATTCTATCCAACCTTGCCTAAGAGCCTTAAAGCATACATATAAACAACTAAAGTATGGATTATCGTCGGCCCCATGTTCAATCCCAAGTCTGCATGTAGATCCCTCACTGGAATTTAGAATTTCAGCAACATAGGACCATAGCATACCATAGTGATCCTCTAGACAAGTTTCATATTGCTTTAAAGCCTTAATCTTACCCTTTGTAGCTTGACTGATAGTCACTTTGCACTTGTATTTCTTTAGGTTCAGAGCAATTAGTTCCCTATATTTTATGGTAGGATTGATCATAATCTTTTTAGCATAATTCCTAGCAATCAAATTACTAGTTATTAAAGTACCATACTTATAATACCTAGAACATATATGCTCATATACCAAAGTCTTTATTTGAAAGATTTCTCACTTTTCATCCAACTTGCCCACAACCTAAATGTACTTTTGTTTTCAATATTGTCTTTTAAGCACTTAGCAACTAATCTCCTAAGGTTGTTTACTTCAAAATACAGCTTGTAACCATGTGCCAAAGCATAGAAAGTCAAATCAGTTTTTAGTTGCTCACGACCTTCAAACCTTTCCCCTAACCTTGGTCTCATAAGCTTCCATTTGTTATTAGGATCATGACCTAGATAGTAATCACCTAATATATCTTGTTCATCTACCTTATTATCAGTACTATCATCAAAGTCATCCTTTGGCAGACCATTGAAAACAGCAGTAAGAAAGTTTTAATCAAACATCTTACTTATTTTTTTCTTAGGAGTTGGTTGTGCTTTCTTAGTTCTAACATCTAATACTTCCTCCTCACCATCAGAAAAATGATCTATGGAAGCAATGTCACTATCTTCCTCACTAAAATATTCATAAACATTTTACTCATCATCTAAGTAACTTCCACTATCCTCAACCGATCCTACATTTGGTTCTTCATTAGCTCCTACATTTGCTCCTATGTTTTGGTCAATGGCTGGAGTTAATTCAAAGACAGTGTTGGAAACATAAACATCTATTACATGTTCATTATCACCGCATTGGATAAAAGCTTGAGTCATTATCAGTTTTCAATGGTTTAAATACTATCTCAAACTTTAAGCCAGGAACCAAATAATAACACACTTCAAACCAATACTGAATTGAGTTTTCAAAAGATTAAGGAAACCAACTAAATCTAATGAACCAATATCTATGTTTGGGAGCTCAGATAGAATCTCATAATCATAGGAAAGAGGATATCTTACAAAAACACCACCCCGATGAACCTTCAACAAGATAATGGATTGTTGAGAATCCGCTGGCATTTGTAATCAAATTAATTAACAAAGATTGTTAATTTAATAAAAAGATTATTAAATTAATTAAATTGCACCCTTAATTGGATTATTGATTGAAGAAAGACTAGAAATATTAAACAAAAAAAACCTAAATGGATTAATAATTAAAGAAAGAATGGAAATATTAAGAAACCAGAAAAACCCTAATTGGATTGTTGATTAAAGAAATATTAGAAAGATTAAATAAACATTGTTAATTTAATCAAAAGATTCTAACCTTTTATCGGGGAAGATGTAAACCCTGGACAATCTGGATTAGTTTAATTTGATTTTGATGTTTTCGAGAGAGCTGTGTGTGAATTGGGGGGAATAAAATGAGATATAAAGTTTGTGAATTGGGGGAAATAGAAGATGGGTAACACAAACATTGACTGCTATATAAAAAAAAATTAGTAAAAAAATTGCCACGTAAGGGGTTAACCTGTAGCAATGGGTGAAAACGTTAGTGGTAACCTAAACATCCGGTTAACGATACTTGGATAACCTATCTGTTAGATTTTAAACTATAGTAACCAAGTCGAACTTTTTACAAAATTTTAGTAACTTTTGTGTATATTAACCCCGCACGGTTATCTCTCTAAAATCATATCAAGCTATTTCATAAGGATTTTATTTCACATAGTGTCATAGGTTTTTGAGCACTAGTCATATAATAAAACTTAATCACACGAAGTCTTTTACAAATTATACATGATCATCACTTCATACCAATCAATAACACACGTGATACTCTCCAAAATCAACAACGCATATGAATACTAAACACAACAAACTAAACATTATTCTATAAACTATTCATAGTCATTCATTCACATTGATAATCACCACCTAAATGGCCTAGTAGTTATGAGCCCGATGACCTAGGCAAACATCTAGGGTTGGTTAGGAAAAGGTTCAAAGCGGTCAGGGGATATAACAAAATTCATTAAAAAACCGCATATAACACATAAAAGAGAAATTACCTTTATAAGCATGTATATGTAAACACCCAAATTCATATAACCAAATTGGTAACTCAAACAATTAGATGGACTCGACTGGCTAATTTGAATTTGATGATAATGATTCCAACTGAGAAAAACACCACGAAAGGTTCAAATGATTTCAATTTGAACCCAAAAACACATGTTTAATTTGAATGTTATAAATGATTTGTTGTCAATTGTAGTTCTAGGTTGTGTTTAGATTCAATGACAAATTTATTGAGTTATGTGATTTAGACCATAACATTGGATTCTTTTTACAAAAATCCGTCCAAAAACTTTAAAAAACTGAATCCATTTCTTAAAAAAAAACGAATTATAATAATATTGAGTTCAAATTATTATTAGTAAATTTGTTAAATTAAGAAATATTAGTCTTTTTTTAATTATGCGAATTTAAAAATATTAATAGTATGAAAGTTTTAAAAACACTACTAAATAAAAAAAACTCTAAAAAGTTTATGTCAAAAAATTTGCTTTATTATAAAAAGGATTACTAAATAAGACAAAAGTTTCTTAAGGAACATGCATCCAAAAAAGAAAAAAGGAAACAATCTTTACCATCCATTTAAATCACATCTAATTATGTATATTAATCTTTTTAAATTTAATTAAAAAACACACTTTTATCCTATTTCTTAAAAATTAAATATCTCTCAAACTGTTAATTGTTATGAAAAAATAATTCGTCACAACGGGAATTAAATTATCTTTCTATAGATATGCACTTCTAAATACTTTCGGCAGAGTTTTTTTAAAAATTTTCGTAAAAAAAATCACATGTGATTCTCGGAAAATACATGTGATTCTCGAAAATTAATGTTTGATTTAATATATTAAAAATCACATTTGAATTTGTAACGTCACATGCAATTTGTGAAAATCACGTGTATTTTTTTTTGTGAGAATTTCAACATTGTAAAATCGTTAAAAGTATATGAAAATAACCGTCTATTAAATGACAAAAATATTTTCGTTATTACTTTAAAATCACATGTGATTTATGTGAATTACATTAAAATGTTTGAATCACATGTAATTCTGTAATATATTAAAATGTTTGTTGCCATTAGTATAAAATATGTTCATTTTACCGGGGTGGAGTCCCCTTTACCTAAAAAAAATTATATGTAAAACAAATTGGCTTCTGAATTACATGTGATTCGGTGATAATTAACAAACCCACATTAGATGAATCACATGTGATTTTTTTAATCACGTATTATATGTTTTCATTTATGTAAAATATATAAAACAAATTGGCTTCTAAATTACATGTGATTTTGTTTGAATCACATGTAATTCTGCTTGAATTGCATGTGATTATGTGATAATTACATATGATTTTGTCTGCATTACATGTGATTCGAGCATTTTGAAACCTTAACTTCTTCTAACAAACCCACTTTAGAAGAATTACATGTGATTTTTTTAATTACATGTAATCTTGTTAATATATTAAATTGTCTGCTTGAATTACATGTAATTCGATGATAATTACATGTGATTTTGCTTGCATTGAATCACATGTAATTCGATGATAATTACATGTGATTTTGCTTGCATTACATGTGATTCAAACATTTCGAAACCTTAACTTCTTCTAACAAACCCAATTTAGATGAATCGCATGTGATTTTGTTTGAATCACATGTAATTCTGTCAATATATAAAAATGTTCTGTTGTCATTCATATAAAATATAGAAAGTAAATTGGCTTCTGAATTACATGTGATTTTGTTTTGATCACATGTAATTTTACTTGAATTACATGTGATTCTCTATGTGTTTTTACATGTGATTCATGTAAAATATATAAAGCAAATTTGCTTTTGAATTAGTTATGGGTTTATTTTAATCACATGTAATTCTGCTTAAATTACATGTGATTTAATGATAATTACATGTGATTGATCTGAATAACAAGTTACTTATACTAAATCCAAAATCATAATTTTCGCCAAACCGTAAGTAATTTTTTCAAACACTTGTGATTTGTGTCAAATGACATGATTTTTACCATATCACATGTGATTTGTGATAAATTTATTTTTTAATGATACGTACTTCTATATACTTTCGACGATTTTTTTAATTTCCGCACTCACGGATCACATGTGATTTATTACTTTATAAAGCACACGTGAATTTGTAAAATCATTTACAATTTAAGGATTTCTGAAATCACACATGATTTGTTACTTTAATATCACATGTAAATTTATGAAATCACGTGCGATATATGGAATCACACATGCATTTTAGAAATACAAATCACAATTGATTTTACAAATTACTAGTGATTTTACAAATTATGTGTAATTTTTTTTGACGAAAATTTCAACAAAAATCATCGAAACTATATGAAAAAGCTAGTGACGTAACTTGTTACGTGTTTACATTCGACTATGTAAATAATTACACTAATAAATAATAATAAAAGTTATTTATTTATTTTGTAAAAAAATCCAATTTTTTTATAAAGAAATCACAAGTAATTTTTCTGAATCACATGTGATTTTTATAGTCGAAAATCGCAATGATAAAATTCGTTAAAAATATATCAAAGTGCCTATCTACTGAAAGATAAGAATTTTTTCGTCGCAATGGTGTATTTTTTGTATTATGACGATTTATCGTTTGAAAGATATAATGTTTTTAAGAAAATGATGAAAGATGAATTTTTATTTTTTAATTAAAAAATAAATTGTTAAAATTGATTTTTTTTTTATTGGTTCATGTTCTATAGAACTCACCTCTACTAAATAAATGTTCACTAAATCAAACAATTTTATATCTAAATTTAGGGGGTTAGTCGGTTATCTTGTTGATCGGTTTATTTGGTTTGGTTACTTTAGTTAATTTTGTTTTTGGTAAAACTGAAAACCGAACTAAATGAACCGGATTACATTTAATTTAATTATTTATTCATTTATTAATTTAGATTTTCGGCAAAAAAGTTTAAGCTTAAAAAATATATTAATACTAGGCTAGTGTTTTAATATTTCTTTTAATATAAACATATGCAAATTATATAGTTATATGAATCTGGTTTTCGTTTTGATTTTCAATTTAGATTACCAAAATTATAAGGAACTGATTATTTAATTTGGTTTGATTTAGTTTCGGCTGATTCGATTTGATTACAAGTTACTTTAATTCGATTTCAATTTTCGATTTTCGATTTTCTAGTTATTACACAAAACAATGATCAACCCTACTATCCACAAAACTAAACAACACAACCCAAACCAAATCACCAAAAAGCAAAAACAATTGTCAACCCCAAAACAAAAAAATAACTGCCCAAACCTATCATGTTTCAAATTTTCTTTTAATTTTTGAGCTTTAGGCTACCCACAGTTCGATGTCGGTCATCTGTATTACAACGATCGATTATCATTCGGTCGAACCCTCAACCTCGATCCCACCCTCAGACTCATTCATTTCTTTCTTTTTCTTTCATTTCTGTTTCTTTTTTACTTTTAGATTAGATTTGTTAAGTTTTAATTATGGTAAAATCTATACAATAACATTGTACTTATCAAAAAGTATGGACTTTAAATACTTATAATTTAATTGTTAGACAATACCAATGAACTTTCAAATTCATTATAGACTTTACCAAAATGTCTCTGAAATGACTGTATTATCTTTGTATTTTTTAACATTTATATAATAAAAAAAATGTTTTTTTTTAAAAAAGGTTGGAACTATGATACTGCATTATGATAATACCTGTTTGTGATAAGAATTTCCAGCTTTTATGAGGATCCAGCTGTATCGGGTTGCAAGATAATCTTGCAAAACGAACTGTAGTCATAATGCTAGTATATAAACTTGGATGCTTGGTGAAATAGGTGAACAAAAATGATTCATACAACACAAATGTGAAAGCATAACTAGATCATTTCCTTTCGTTAGAATAAAATATAAGAACGACATAAAACAAAAGACGATACAAAACACCCCAAGCCAACAAAATCCCGACGTCGTATCACACGTTTTCTCAGTGTATATCCATCGATTATTGTGAAGACGTGCTCAAATCGATGGATATACACTGGAAAAACGTGTGGTACGACGTCGGGATTTTGTGCATGTCACTAATTTTGTGCATGTCACGAATTTTTACTTCTTCAAATGGTCGGGTGATAGTTGGGAGAAGTTTCCTGTGTAACAATGACTACCTTTAAACCGGTTCACTAACAACGTCTCAAAAGGATACTTGATCACAGATACGTAATGAACCCAGTAGGGTGGAATATGTGACGCTTTCAAGAAAAAAGCCACAAGTTAAGAAAAATAGCGTTGATGTAGCTACGACCAATGCACAGCCACTGATATAACTTAGGACTCACGCGCTCACGAGCATCACATAAGAATTTGTGGAAATGAGAGATGAGTAAAGTATGATCTAAAATTTATGTGATCTTAATGATTATGGTGTGAGAAAGGGTGAATGTGGTAATATATGTAATTATGTTAAAAAAAGACAAGGATAATACAGTCATTTCAGTGTCTGGTAAAGTTTACAATAAATTTGAAAGTTCATTGGTAATGTCTAGCGATTAAATCGTAAATGTTTAAGGTCGATACATTTTGATAAGTACGATGGTATTGTATAACTTTTACCCTTTTAATTATGTTTTAATCAAATAATTTTTGTAATAAAATTTCAGTTTTGTTTAATTTCTCACTACATATATTAATTTGACTATTTTTAAAGTTAGTTTTAATTAATGCATTTTACCCTTTTTATCTCTAAGTAAGCATTTTTAATCATTTTTTAACACTATGTTAGTATAATTGTTATTGTAATGTTTTTATTTAAAAATGTAATTAAAAAAAATTGAACTTGTTTACGTTATTGTGAAAACAAATTGCATGTAAATCGTTGAAGAGAGAAAGCTGATGTGACAGAAAAAATGTATTTCTTTTACGTCAATGTGAACTATTCGGTTTGACTTTGAGAGTCAAATAAAAGTTTTCCAAATTTAAATTGATACGAAGATGCACTCTGGCTCTTAAGTGTATAACTTCGTATTATTTTCATTCTAATACTTGAAAAAAACATGTACCATTTATAAAGGACGACTGAAGATCTTGTTCTCCATTTAAGGTTACATTTTTGTTTATGTGTAGGTAGAAGAATTGCTGAGGAACTACGATAATACATGCACATTGCGTGTTAGAATGCCTATTTCTTCTGATTTAACAAACCCCGAAACTTTATAACCAAAATTACCCGTTTTGACAAAGTGGTTGACATCCCAAACTCCATGACTGTTCTCGATGAGCTTCTCCCAATCTCCATAGAAATAGCAAGAGGAGCCTCGCTGGTATTTACAAGTTCGCAAACCCTGGTTGCATTAGCCACAACCAGATTTTAGAAATGTGCTGTACCGTGATTATGACCCAAATTTTACATTGAAGAACTTCTGACCCCATATTGCACGTGTACTCATCTTCATATTGACTTAACCAAAATAATGACTACAAAACATCGTTTATAATCTTAACACATCTCTTAATAAAGTTGATAATTAATGAGATTAAGTAGTTTTAAATAACACCGACAAAGGAAAGCAAATACAATTATCGTACTATCTTCCCTGACAGTATCATCCCTAAACCAAACCAGACAATGTTGATGACTCTACTTGCTACATTTTCTGCCCTTCCATCTTCTTTCATTGACCATTAGCCAGCTCAGAGGTCTTCTTTGCATAGAATCTACGGTACTTGGAGTCAACTTCAGTGAGATAATAGGTTCCGGGAGCTAGAAGAGTAGTGTCTTTGCTGGTCACAAAGTCCTTGCCTCCGTATCTGTGTTCCATCACCTTCATGATTTCGACAAATTTTTCTGGCGAAAGCTGCACCCACGAATGTATATAGTTTTACTAATCATGAAGCATGGTTGATTTTGGACCGTATGGTGACCTGCTTTGGTGGATTATTAACAAACAGTATTAAAGCATACCTCAGTCCTCCTCTTCAGCTTTTCGTCCACATTCATCACCTTTGCGATATTTGACAAACTAAAAGGCGCCTTACCCTCACTTAGACGCAACGAAAACATTGTGGCAGATAGCCCACTTCCATATGAGAACATAACCACACGATTACCATCCTGAAAGTAATATCACCGTACTTGAGTTTATTGATGCTAAGGAAAGCACTATTTCTGTTGAAAGTGTAAAGCAAAAGGGATGTTTACCAGAGAGCTATTCTTATTATGAATAAGGGAAGCGAATGCAGCGTATATAGAAGCGGTGTACATGTTACCAACTTGTTTACAGATCAAAGTTCCAGGTTGAACCTTCACATCATAATGCGGTTTAGCGACTTGCTGGGATGCCTGTCAATTAGATTCATCAAGAATTTTAATTAGAGGTCATAGATAAGGGAATTACAAGAACATCAAAGAATAAGAAATGCGGGCCATAGAATAAACCTTTTCAAGATCTCGGTTGTTGTAGCTCTCGTCACCAGTTAAAGACGTGAACTGTCCTAGTTTCTCTATTGCAGACTCATCAACAGAACTGAAAACAGTAACGAATTATTTGCAAATTTAATTGAAAGGTAATAAGGTAATTAAAATGGAGAAAATAATAAGAATTACTAAATTTCCTAATTACCTTGCACTTCTAGCAACATCACTAAACACTAATCGAGCAAAGCTCTTCTGCACAAGCTGCACACATTCACAAGAATATCATATAACTACTGCTGTAAACTCTAGAATGAGCAAAGACTATGTTTGTTAGCAAGATTACCTTGTTATAAGGAGAATGAAATACGAAATAGTCCGCATCAGCAATTGAAAACTGTTTTCCCTGCAATTTCTCATACCTACAGTGCAAAAGATTATCAATATCAAGGCAAACGACAGAATAAACTGTAGTCGAAATCAACATTAAACTAATACTTAGCAATTTACTTTTGACAATAGCCCTTGTAGCAAGACTCGAGTGCCATAAGATAACATGTTTGAGAAAGCTTTCCATCAACAACCTGGAAGATACAATATACTAATAATTGGGTAATGAACTGGATCGTACTAGTTTATACAATGCAAAATATGGGGATTAAGGAATACCGGATATTCACTTGCAAGGTCAGGCTTGTAAAAGTCATACACATGAGACATATGACTTGCCCTGAACTTGCTTTCAAATGCAATAGGGGCGTCTGGACCTATCAGCATTGCAATAGCAGCTGCACCTCCAGTAGGTCGAGCGGGTCCCTCTGCATAGACCTAAAAGAATATATTTTTAGTAGGAAATATGACAGTTATCAGCTTAAAATAGATTAGGACTTTAGGGAACAATGTATTTACCGCACTGTCTGTGCATACAACCAATCCATAGCGTCCGTCCCATGAGTTACTTTCGACCCAATTCACGCAATTTAATAATGCTGCAGTTCCACCATAGCAAGCGTTGGTTGAATCGACACCTTCAATGTCAGTATTTCCACAATCCTGCACATTATTTATGGATATATATTATTATAATTTAGAAAGAAAATCCCACAAAAAAAAAATGTAAAGGTATTAGTACCTCAAAGATGGTCATAAGAAATGTCTTGATGGATTTGCTCTTGTCTATAACAGTTTCACTACCTACTTCCAGCCTACCAATTTGTTTTGGATCAACCCCGTATTTCTCAAGTAGTGAAGTGACAGCTGTCAATCTGAAATTTGGAAGTGAAAATTAGGATTGTAATATAGGACAGATGACTAGAATGCTCTTCTTTATCATGTCAGAAACACTTAGAATTTGACTTTTGGGATTATCAATGATTTAATCAACTAGTGATGGTCTTTACAAATTGTAATTCTTCAACCAATCAATTATTCAACATCATAACAAAATACTGACCCCATAGAGATGACGTCTTCCACTTCTGAACAAAAAGCCATGCAGTCTTGTCCAAGTCCAATGGTGTATTTTCCTTTACTGACTCCATCAAAATCCTCGAGGGTATCCTATAAAACATTACCAAAGAAAAGTTAGACAAAAGATCCTGCTCACAAATAAACCTCAGCACAAGACAGCACATATGCAACGCACATGCAAAACATATAAAAGAATAGAATAATCAGTCAATTAAATAGGGTGTTAAGCAATTAAAATATTGACCAGTCCAATTCACAACTCAACTTCGTTTACTTTTTAAATATTCTGATGATGTTGATTTTGATCTAAAAGATTCCAACTATCTTGTTAGTATTAAACTTCATTAAACTAAGAGCAAGGGTAAAGTCAAGCGTTCTAGATCTACTTTTGAGTACAAAACTGAGCATGACTTTCACAAGTTAATCTTGGTTACTAGTATGAACTCTGTATCTCGGCTTATGCAATACATACTTGATAGTAACATCTTTTCCTCGGAAAACATAGTCTAAACACCATAAGAAAATTGCACCACAGCACCAGACATAAGTTTTTAATCTCAGAAAAGACCTTAATATTTATTCTCAAAACATAAAACAGATTCAGCACTCTTGATGATCATCAAGAGCGTGTTTGGCCTTGCATTTTGAAATAAATTATGTGATAAGAATAGCCAGATTCAAATATCTAGTAGCAACAAAACGGTTTAGATGTGCTTCTGCATTATCGGATTATAGCATTTACGAGTCACATGTAACAAGTTTCTGATCGTTAGTAGAGTATGGTTAATTTCACTCATCTGTTCATCAGTTTAGGAATACCCACCACATTCTATTTTGCCACACACTCAAACACCCTCAAGTATGAACAATTACTAAACGTTAACAACAAAAAATCCATAGTCTCTCTCGCAAGTTTATAATTATCAGACACATGTTGCATGCCAACATCAGAATAAGAAACTGCATAACTACAAGCATTTGCAGATAAGAGGGTGTCTTGGATTGATTATAAAAGTGCTTCAACCCATTTTTTAAGCAGAGAATCAGTTTTGAGTGTTTGGATAAACCCCCTTTTTTCCTTGTTCTAGCCTAAATAAGCACTGAAAAATAATCAGGTCATTGCCTACTCCATTTTTTAAACAGATAGGCACAGATTTGAATTAAGAGGGTGTAGTGGAAGGCTTGTTTTTCTACTTGCATCTGCTTAGGGAGTATTTGTTTAAGCTTATATATCGCTTATGAGCTTATTTGTTTTTCGGCTTAAATTTCATAACCCAAATTTTCGGCTTATTTTGAAACTTCTGGACTTGTATAAGTTCATTTATATATGATAAACTTATACAAGCCCATAAGTCTCAAAATAAGCCAGAAAAATGGGGCTTATGAAATATAAGCGGAAATCAAATAAGCTCATAAGCCCGCATATAAGCTTAAAGAAACACCGGTCACCCCCTTAATAAAGAGTATATAACCAACTTGAAAATAAGCAGTTCGTTAAACAGTGTTTGGATATGGTTATACTAGTAAAAAATACAATTAGGTGGCATTTGTTTAAGCTTACGAAAAACATATGCCCATTTTGGCTTATATTTCATAAGCCTCAAATTTATGGCTTATTTAAAAACTTATGAGTTTATATAAGTCTATTATGTTATGATGATAAACTTATATAAGCCTATACGTCTCAAAGTAAGCCATAAATTCGAGGCTTATGTAATATAAGCCGAAATTTGGCTTATTTTCGGCTTATATTTCATAAGCTCCAAATTTGTGGCTTATTTTGAGACTTATGGCTTAAATAAGTTTATTAACCATAATATACTTATATAACCCCATAAGTCTTCAAATAAGCTACAAATTTGACGGCCGAAATAAGCCTATGTTTTGATAATCCTAAACAAACACCCCCTTAAAATAGGTGAAAATGGTTAATAAATCTGAATCTAATCCACTTTGAAAAGGGGTTTGAGGCCACACATGAAGGCGAAAACTAACTTTGAGATACTAGTTATAAAACAATCTACTACCAACATGCATATCAAAACTGGTAATTTAACCTAAACATGTGTAACCAACCAACCACTTAAAAAAAAGAGTCAAATACGCAATCCAACACACCGATTTAAGCAAAATCCCAAACATTTCCTACGTTACATATAACAAATTCCAACTAAAGAACAAAAGTAAAACACATAAAAATATCAAGACCAAATACTTGTACAGTACAACAAGTTTAATGCATAAAATTACCTGTTGAATACAAGTAGGAGGAAAGTAGATTTCCATAGCAACAATTCCAACATTTTGGGGACCCATTTTCTTACTACTAGTTGTAAATAAAACCAGATCAAATGATGAACAAAAGATCTGGGATTCAGAATCTGAAGATGCTTTTGTTTGTGTGTTTTTTTGACAGGTAGGAAGGAACAAGTGTGGGAGGAGAGGAGAGGGTCACATGTTAAAGATACATATTTATACCAAAACACTCTCTGGACATGGGTCATGGGTGTGTTGTTCTCGGGTTCTAAATATCCTTTTTTATTAAACGGGTTATTTGACTTCTTTATTTCTAACTTAAACACAAACTTACTCAACACCATTTTTACTCTTTTCCAAACACACATTTTTTCTTTTACTTTTTAACAAAATGACTGACAGCGTGCTCGCGTGTTGCCGTTGCCGTTGCGGCTGCTGCTGCCTTGAAACTAAAATTCAGCAAACGCGATGTTTATAGTTATATTTATTAAAACTGACGATAGCTTTAAGTTAGGATAACTTTGAGTAATAAAAAACTATTGCATATAGAAATAGTATTACGAAATTCTGATGATTGATAGTGAAAAGTATTTGTAAATCTGTGTAACATTCGTTGTA
The DNA here is from genome assembly GCA_025667525.1 of Glebionis coronaria. Lineage (NCBI taxonomy): Eukaryota > Viridiplantae > Streptophyta > Magnoliopsida > Asterales > Asteraceae > Glebionis > Glebionis coronaria. Next base: position 207,979,325 of record CM046877.1, on the reverse strand, counting down.
ATATTATATAACATATAAATATAGAAAATCATTTTAATTTATATGTTTACACGTTTTCATACATCATAATGATTTTAAAAATTTTCTATTTTAATGTGTACGATTTAATCGAATTCATTAGCAAAATGATCACATAAAATTTTGATATTAAACTTACATTAGTGAACAATTTAAATATTGGCTCTAAAAAGTTATAATTTATAGCAATAATCATTTGTACAAGTTGCATATTAATTTGTATTAATCTGGTCATTTAATGTTTATTACCCACCAATTAACATAGAAATAAAATTATGAAATTTTTGTGTTGTAAAGGTTTGTACCAAAACCTTGTAACGTTTTACTACTTAAAATTTTGGAGAGAGATAGTACAATTAAAAGAAGTCCAGATTTATGCGGTGTTCAAAAAATGTAGTACAAATTAATTTAATGGTGCCGTTTTTATCAGTTTCGGTGGGTCTTTTCGGTTCTTCTTCTGACGGGTTTTTTTTGCTAGTTGAACCGACTGTGACTCCGGTTTCTAGTTGAACCTCATCATTTTAGGTAGACAATTTGTATGATTTTGTAGATATATATGCTTTAATTATTGTACAATATGAGTATATAATAGTATTTCTAAATAAATGGGGTGTATTAATTATTTTTTAAAGTGTGTATTAATTAATATGTATTAATTAGTTTTAATATTATGTATTGATTAATCTTAATAATGAGTATTAAATTATATTTATTATTTTTATTGTTAATTTTGAAGCAATGTTGATTTGTACATGAAACATTACAAAGAGTAAGTTGATGTTGTAAATTTCTATAGAAGGAGTTTTTTTTATATATAATAGAGATAAGTTTATCGTTAACTAATTAGTTCAAGTCTTTGAGTAGTGTTATTTTGGATACTATATTAATTTTGGATATAAAGGGACTCATACCCACCATCCATCTTCATCTCATCTAATAGTTAAGATTAAAAGTATTTTATTATTTTATTTATTTTATAATTTAAATATCTCCTAAATCGTGTTAAACCAAAAAAAATATATCACCGCGACGAGCATTTAATTACCTTTCTACAGATATGCACTATGATATACTTTTGAAGAAAAAAAAATTTCTTTTTTTTTATTTATAAAATTTACGTAAAATATCATATATGATAATAGTATTTCATCATATATGATATCAGTGATAAATTACAAATTATTACTGAATCATATATGATATTGGTTTATATCATATATGATAAGTAATATCATATAGGATATTAGTGTTACTATCATATATGATATTAATATCATATATGATAGTTTTTTACAACAAAAAAACGTGAAAAAAATAAAAGAAATTTTTTTTGTCGAAAGTATATCATATAGCATATCTGTAGAAAGATATATAAATGTTGATCGCGATGGTATATTTTTTCGCATAACGATTAACGGCTTAAGAGATATTAATGTTTGAAAAAAATAGGGGGAAGTGAGTTTTTGGTTAAATTTTATTCATTAGATTAAAATTAATATGCAGGGTGGAGGTTAGTCCCTTAATATCTCAAAAAAAGTTTGGTATCCAAATAAACTTAAATCAAAATCTTTTTTAAATTTTGTAATATTAATTTTAAACAAAAATAATATATTATGATAAACTTGATAAAACTTATCTATTTTTAATAAGGATAATTAAATTGACACATTTATTAAAGTATGAACAATAATAGTGAGACGAAGAGAGTATTTAATTGCCTATCACACTTTTGATGTCACCTGATCGATCGTACCTCTTCACACACTACTCCAGGTTATGGAAAAGAATGATGTAGATCAATGTTTCACATGTGTATGTTGTAATTTTACGTGTAAAGAACAAGAGAATGTACCTTTTTGCGAGCTAAACCAAGACTTGCCAGGTGTCGAGCAACTATCACAAGACACATATTAGGTGGTACCAAATCCTAGCAACATAACCATAAAGGTTACTATGCAGGTAGAAGTAAAGTTACAAACATAAGTGTTAAGTTAATTGTTTACAAACACCATTGTTTTAGAAATGAAGCATCGTCCATATGTACCCATTCAAACTACCGTCTCACTTGCCTTTCCTCTTGTCCATCTTGCTAAGAAATCTCCCAAGGCACTTGAACATCCCTTTAGTTTGCTTGAATTTCGTTGAGGTGTTTGGGATTTCGGGTAGACGACTAAGGTATTCGAGTGGTGGTATCCTAGAATCCAAAAGCCCATCTTCTTCACTAGCCGATGAGGATGAACTAGTTGGAGGATGATGTTGGAAATAAAATGACCAAGTCCCTAGCCGCTGACAAGTAAAGTTCTATCCGCTAACAAAACAAGTTATATACGCTGTCAGGCACGGTGTAGCCGCTGACATGAAACCACTGAATAGAAGACTCCCACCCACTGTGGGATTGCATGGGTTGCATTGATCAACGCTTTTATTTATTTAGGAAGATATGTTTGAATAAGTTTAGTTTCTATGTTTATCTTCTATAACTTCCTGATTTAGTTGATCCTTAGCTTATTGTTCAAGGATCCTTATCTTATATTGTTCACTTTGTTAATATTAATCGACTGAAAGTTTGGTATACATACTTGTTTCTCTTTGTGCTAAGTGTTAGATTCCGCATAACACGTAGCTTGCTATATCATACAAAGTTTCTCTACGTATTATACTTGATTTATCTCGATAATACAAAGCTAATCGTTCTATGTTCGGGATCAACAAGTGGCATCAGAGCTTGTTGAGGAACTTTGATCAAAAGAACAAAACCCTAAATCACACAAAACCCTAATCGCAAAACCACAACCCTTAACCATGTCGAACCTAGCAGACAATTCATCAAACCCTACTCATCCCACTAGCAACATCAAATTCCCAATACTTAACCCTGACAACTTTAAATTATGGGAATTCAGAATTAAGCAATATCTCCAAGTTGATCACTACATCCTCTGGAAGATCATTAAATTTGGAAAGTCCTACGATCCTGATCAAAAGGTCAAAGATGCTCAAGCACAGAGACTTAAGAATAAACTTGATGGTCAACCAAAGGCTAAAAGTTCCAATGCACAAGATAGAAAAGCTACTTCTGCTGATGAAATAGCTGCAAGGAGGAATGACATGAAGGCACTTAGTTGTCTTCAATTGGCTCTTGGCCAAAAGGAGCAATTTAAGTTCAGAAAGTATGAGACTGCTAAAGAGCTACGGAAATCAATCAAGAACACCTTTGGTGGAAATGAAGATACTACTAAGGGAAGGAGAAAGAAATTGGTAAAGGAGTTTACTACTTTCAAAGCTCTTCCCAATAAGAATCTCAGTGAAGTCAGAAGTCGGTTACAGGATCTTACTAGTAAGTTGGATTTCATGGGAATAGAGATTGATGATAAATACACTAACTCTGCGTTTCTAAGTAGTCTTGGTGAAGCTTGGTATGTACAAGCTAATGCATTATTATGCACAAAAAGTCACAAGAACACAACTCTTGATGACATTTACAATCAGCTAAATACTATTGAATCTGAAGTCTTGAAAAGGAATGGAAGTTCATCTGTTTCAAACTCTAGAAACATGGCGTTTGTTTCCAACAATGGATATAAATTCTCTGACAGTGGGTCTATATCCCATGACAGTGGATTAAACTTTGTATCCACTAACACGTCTTTCATGTCATCTTCAAGTGTCAAACCTTTTGGAATTGATTTGGATACTGTGTGTGCTTATATTGCTTTTTTACCTCATGGTTCTCAAGTCATGTATGAGGACCTTGATCAAATTAGTGATACTGACCTTGAAGAGATTGACATCAAGTGGAATATGGCACTTAGTAGCATAAGAGCCAATGGATTCTACAAGAAATTTGGCAAGAAGCTTACATTCAATGGAGGAGAGGCTGCTGGTTTTGAAAAGACCAAAGTTGAATGCTTCAACTGTCATAGAATGGGTCACTTCAAAAGGGAATGCAGATCACCACTCAAGAATGATGAAGGAAAAGATTCAAGACTGACAGTCAAGATAGAGGAAGTTGGTTCAAAGGCTATGGTAGCTATGCAGAATATTGATGGAGTTAGATGGGATTGGAGCTTCATGGGAGAAGAGACAGAGCAGAATCAAGCATTGGTGCTAAGGAAGAGGAGCATATTCAGTTTGATCTTATGGCAAAATTTTCCTCATCTTATTCATCTGATAATGAGGTATATAATGATGCTTTTTGTAGTAAGGTTTGTGAGAAAAACACTAAAAGTATTAAAGCTAATGTTTCAACCTTAATTGAGAAACTGTCAAATGTGGAGGCTAATTTAAGAAATTACAAAAAGAGGCATCGCAAAATCTGATGGTATTGTTGTTGAGTATAGGAAAATGGAATTGGACCTTAAGGATAAAATTAAAATCCTAGAAAGAGACCTAAGACGCAGTAATAAGTCTAAAGCAAGTTTAATTGAGTCTAAAGCTGAATTACAAGCTAACTAGATGAGGCCATTAAGTCTAAGGAAAACATAGGTTTTAAAATTGAAAATTTTAAAAAGGCCAGTGGAATATTGGACAAGTGTGTGAGTGAGCAATGCAATCCCAAAGACATGTCTGGGATTGGTATGCATGAAAAGGAGTATGTTGTTGTTCCACCTCCTCCTGGTGACTTTTATGGGGTTTCTAATAGAAAAGACCTGTCTGGAACTGGTATACCAGAAATTCAAAGGAAATACTTTTACTCCTGAACCAATTGTGGTTGACCCCTATTAAGGAATATGAGAAGAAGAAAACTGATTTAGAACAGTGGAAGGCAGCAAATCCCTTTCTCTTTATCAAAGGAGAATTACTGAGTGATGAATCTAGTGACTTTAAGCCCATTGTTGTTACCAATCTTGTTGATGGTAAGCCAGTTGACCTAGGTTCCCCCACCAAGAGTAAATCTAGTGTTAGATATGCAGAGATGTATAGAAAACCTAGATCACCTATTGGAAGCCAAGGAAGTGTGAATGGGATGGGTAGTAATCATTTTAGACCTAGGTTTGTGTCTAAAAATACCTGTTACAAATGTGGGAGCTTTAGTCATTTGGCCTATAACTGTCACAGCGGATACAACCTATCTACTGACAAGATTGCACCCTCTGTTGACCAAAGACCTTTTGTCCAAACAAGTCCACAAGCTGTTAGACCTGCACCCTACTTTACCAGAGCAGCTAATACTTATGAACAGAGACTATTTCAAAAGACCAACACATGGTCTAACAGACAGTGGTTCTTGTTGCACAACCTAGTCTATCCTCTGACAAGGCATTTATATCGGTTGACAAGACAAACCCACACGCTGACAACCCTAGATTTGTAGTACTATGCCAAAGCTAGCCGTTATCAGATCTTATGTCAGACCATCTGCCAACAGATACTTTGGTAATAAGGGACAAGGGTTTAAGGCATCATCTCATTTAGCTTGGAAACCTAAAAAAGAACAAAACTCTACTTTTGATGGTATTTCCATGACCTGCAACATATTTAAATATATTGAGAAGGTCACCACTAAACCCATTGGAGTAAATTGGGTGTTTAAGGCACAAAAGGATGAACAAGGATTTATGAAGAGGTATAAGGCCAATCTAGTTGAGCAACTAGATGGATCCAAGTCTGACAAGTCTTGGATCTCCAAAGAAAACTAATTTGTTTTCTATATGTACAGTGTGTCCAAATGCAAGTCAATGATTCGGCATATTGGGACAGTGGATGCTCAAGGCACATGACTGAAAATGAGGAATACTTATCAGACTTCACTCCCATTAGCAATGGTGACATTGTGTACTTTGGAGGAAGAAAAGGAATCATTACTGGTAAAGGGACCATTGTCACAAAAAATTTGAAGTTTAAGGAAGTTTTTTTGGTAAAGGAACTTAAATATAATCTGTTTAGTGTGTCACAAGTATCTGACAACAAAAATAAGGTTCTTTTTACACATATAGAATGTTAGTGTTAAGCAAAGATTTTGTGATGCCCTCTTAAAAGTATATTGACTTTAAAACGCCTAGACAAAAGGACATGTATGTTGTCAATCTTAATGGCATTAAAACACAAAATAATGAAACATGTTTTTATGCTTAGGCTTCAGTGGATGAGAGTAATTTGTGGAATAAAAGGCTAGGGCACTTAAATTTTAAGAACATGAATAGGTTTGTTAGGCATGATCTTGTTAGAGGATTACCCTCTAAGGAATTTGAAAATGATCAGACCTATGTTGCATGCTTGAAAGGCAAGCAACATAAGGCATCCTTTAAGTCTAAACCTGTTCCATCCAGTTCTAAACCTCTTAATTTGCTTCATTAATAACTAAGATTTTACTCAGTTAAAAAGTTCTTTGTCGTATGTCTAATCGAATTGATTACTGGTTTAAGTGCGACTCAGTCGTCTTCTGGTGGAAACAAATATTTTTGGTCGTTGTAAAGTAAAATGTGCAAGACTTTAAAGTAATTTACGGGTAAATAAATCTAAGACTAATTTAAACTTAAATGGTGCAATATTAAAACTTTTAAAAGAAATTAATTAAATGACTTAGAATTAAAGCGTGACGAAAAATTAAATTGACAATGTGATAAAAATGTGAACTTAAAATTTAAAATAAAGAAAAGCATTTAAAATGACTTAAAGAAAAATGGTGAGAAAATTAAATGCTTAAAAGTAAAAAGAAAGTAAACCTGAGTTGGACCCGAAATACTGTCACTATCCGGAATACCAAACTTATAATGCTTATCCGGAATATGGATGAGATCTCTATTCGGAATAAATCTGTCACTTTTATCCGGAATATCAAACTTAAATCCTTTATCCGGAATAATACTCCCAGACAGCCTATCCGGAATAACTTCCGGCTGCTTATCCGGAATAAACAAACAACCACTTATCCGGAATAATTTGTTATCCGGAATCCCTTGGATCGTTATCCGGGATAATCTTCGAGCCCTTATCCGGAATAATCTGTCACCTTATCCGGAATAATACCGAAGCCTTATCCGGAGTCTCCTTCAAACACTTATCCTGAATAATTTTGTCCTGCAGCTTATCCCGAATCCTCGTCAAGTGGCTTATCCGGAATAAACTTCACTGAAGCTTATCCAGAATACTCCTTAGTATTATCCGGAATACACGAAAGTGCTCTTATCCGGAATTCGACTTGAACTCCTTATCCGGAATAAAATACTCGAACCTTAACCGAAATATCCAACTTCGTCTTATCCGGAATAAAGGGTTTTGAACCTTTATCCGGAATAATTCCCTGGTGGCTAATCGGAATAAAATTCTGACTTATATCCGGAATGTTGGATCTGAGTGATGTTCGGAATAAGAGGGTTTACCAAACCCGGATAACTACTAAAATCAAATAAGATATAAACTAAAATTAGGCTAGAAACAAATAAGCACCTAACTAAAACTTTTAACAAATCAAACTAAAGAAAAAGCAAATAAGCCAAAATTTAAAAACTTTTAAAAACACTAAATAATAAAAATATTAAAAATCAACTTTTTATAAAAATTAACTAATAAACACTTAATTAAATTTAAGAAAAACACAATAAGCTATAAATCAATAAGCAAACACAATCAATGACATAAAAGCAATACCAATAATCAAACAAGCATAACCATAAGCAAATAAGCAACAAGATTAAATCAAGACAAGAAAGGTAGAATGAGAGATTAAAATAAAACTTGATTAAGATTGAGATTCAACGATTAAAATAAAGACAAGATTAAAAGCTTACAAATTTAAGGTGCAAGACAAGAAATTAAAAGTGCAATTAAGAAAAGTGCTAGTAATTAAAATGGAAGACTAGTTTGTCAAAATAGCCAACACCTCCTAATGTGAGATTAGGAGGGTATTTATAGTGATTAGGGAGGATTAGCACGTGTTACTTCATTCTTCTTCTTCTCGTCTTTTCGTCTTCTATATTCTTCGACTTTTTCGACTTTGTCTCGGGATTATTTGAACCCGTCTTGTAATTTTATGAAAGTCCCTAATCAATGCAAGAACCTTTTCACCTTCAAGTGACTTAAAGGCATTAAACTGAAGTCTGAGTGCCTGAATCTTTGTCTCTCTTGTTTCAGAGGGTCCTTCATGGCCAAGAATGAGGTCTGTCCACATTTGTTTAGCTATGGGACACTGAATGACAGACTTCATGATATGCTTGGGAAGACAGGAAATTATGATGCTTTTGAGACGTTTATCTTGGTTTGCTAATTTCCTATCAGCTGCGGTCCATTGTTTGACAGGTTTGGGAAGAGGGTTTTCTTCAGTAGATGTAAGCGCCATGGGAATATATGGACCATTTTCTAAAATTTCTAAGAGAAAAGGTTCAAGTCCATCAAGGTATACAAGAAATTGACTCTTCCAACTGGCAAAGTCTTCTTCATCAAAGACTGGTACACTGGTTACGTGTGATCCACCTCTTGAGTCAAGAAGTTGGGGTAGATCATCGTTATTTGCTGGAGGGTTAAGTCTTGGTGAAGATGGGTTTGTGGAAGGTGATTGTGGGCTAGAAGTTTCCGGCATGGTGGATCTTGATTATAAAACTGAGAACGATGTTTCTTGAAGGTTTTAATATCAAACACCGCTCTGATACCAATTGAAAGTCCCTAATCAATGCAAGAAACCCTAATCTTAACTTAATCAACACAAGGTATTACTTTTCAAACGTAATCTTATTATTGTATAATAAAGAATTACAAGTGTTATGGATAACACCGTTTGATGACAATGTGTTGTGCACACTTTAGACAACAATAAACCCTAACTTATGAATACAGTCGTAGCTGTTTGATTCACTAAGTTATACGCACTAATGTTCTTAATATCTCAAAGTGTTTTAAACATTAATGCATGGATACACATCCTATTTATAGTGTTACGAGTTTGACTTAAACAGTACTTGATGTCGACTACACAAGCTTTTACAAGTTCCCACATCAGTCACATGATGTCCTTCTATTCTTGGTAGTCTTCCATTATGCTTTAAGGAACAGTTGTCAAAAACAGTTTCCTTATTCTTCATATTCTCGAACACACAAATGGCATGTCCAAAGTGTGCTGAGAGTTATCAGGGTATTGCCACCCCTGTTAACTCTCAACCCCTCAGAGTCCCTAATACATCTTGGCTGTTATCCATCACAGCCAAGGAGTATGTCTTCAGGTAATCTTCGACTTCCCTGCCAATGTCTCTGACATGGACTCCTCTGAGGTTGCTCACAGAGACTTGGATCTCTGTGAGTCTTGCGAAACTTGCCTGCCTCCTAGGCACAGGCAAGGGACTATCTATCAGCCTAATTATGTTTAAATCAATGATCAGGGAATCTAATAAGTTTAGATTCCCAACATTTTATTCATTAATTTAGACTTGAGTTCTTCGGCTTTTATTAAATTTCCGTCTTTAGACTTTTCTTCGATAAATCTTCAGAATAGGCCTTGGACTTCCGTTCTTTTTGCACTCTTGATCTTCAGACTTCGTCTTTTGTCTTTTTCTTCGATAAAAGCCCGTGAAAGCCCGTGTTTTCTTCCCTTTTCACATTTTGATCCTAAATCACAACAAAAACACAAACCACGCATAATTCTGACATTTACGACATATAATACACGTTTTGGCTTGGTTATTATTGTAATTAAGTGGTAAAAGGATAAGTGTTTTCACACTTATTAAATCCCCTACACTTGACCATTGCAATGTCCTCATGCAATGCATTAGTTACAAAGCAAGTTTTATATTTTCCATCATAATCAATCCACATTGGCCTTTATTAAAGAGACAAAATATTTAAAAGAAGGAAACAAGTAAAAAGATCAAAAACTTACCTTAGGGTTTTAGAATGTCGTGAATGATCATCATCCTCAAGTTTCACGTTCCCCAAACCAAACTTAAAAACGAGATCATTGTTATTATAAGTTAGCAAACTAACACGAACTCATGTGGGCCAATTATTTACTTAGACTTCCTTATTCCTAGGTGTATCTCTTATAGTTTATTGTTGTCTTGAATGATCACGATGATGCATTGTTGACTTATTTCGATAGTTATTAGGCTGAAAATAAAGTGAGACGATTTAATCAATAGTTAGCTAAAGGACAAAATCTTTTAAAACTGCTTCTCGGGACCTCATAAAGTTCATATCTTGGCATAACTTGCTTCACGATTTGAGACCTTTCTCGGACCGATATTTGGCAGCGACTTCATACTTCAAATCTTGAGAGACGTTCATGAAATAATGGTCTTCTCTTCATGATAGGAATTTCTTCACTTGAACTTTTTGAGAGATTCTTCATATTTAGACCACGACTTCTTCATTTTTCTCCAATCTTTATTTGGGATTTTGATATACAACGATCCGCCTCCTTTTAGGACTTGGATCTGTTTATCCTCATACCTTGTTAGGGCCTTTTTGGATAGAAGTCTCCATGATCTTTAGGGGAGTATTTGCTTTTCGTCGTGTGTCTCGATCCTTCATATTGATTTTTGATAAATGATTCTTCACATCACTTTGGATCTTTAGCAACAAAATGTAGCCCTCATGCCTTGTTAGGGCCTTTTCGGACTTGCCAATCTTCGCATCCCGCTTCAATAAGTTATGCCTTGGCTATGAACTCTAATTAATACCTAGCAACTTTTAAACGATCTTGGGCTAGAAGCTAAGTAACTTTTCAAATCGTACAACCTTATTTATTGCAGATAAATTTATTAACAAGCGATGGGAGAATAGGCTTATAATCAACTCACATAAATTCATGAAAGAATACCAAACTTATAATTGACTCTATCATCTCTCGTTCTCCATAATTTAAAATCTCAAGGAATGAGACTCGTGGATGCTTAGCCTATTAAATCAAAGTTTTGGGTTTTCGAGTCGTCTATAGGATCTTGCAACTTCTTAGACTTTTTCAAGTTTAGAAATCGCATTTTAAAGTTCCCTTGATAAACGACTCTCTAGGATCAATTATAGGAACTTGCGAAAAGTTCTTGTTCTTAACTCGTGAGAGTTAAGACTTTCGCGTTTTAAAGTTCCCTATATAAAAGCCTAGCAAAACTTGACTTAAATACGTTAAGGATACTAGCTAGAGTAAACTTAGATAAGTAAACTCGGGTTGAGTCAAAAGATTCACAACGTTTAAAAATTAAAACCACTTTATTAAAATTTATTCTAGCAAAGAAAGAAAATAACTATAACAAGGGAAAAACTAATAGGCCAAAATAGATCAAAAATTTTGAAAAATTGATTTTCCGATTAAAATGAGGACAAAACAAGGAAAAGACCACTTAACTTCGATAGAAGTCCCCCCTACACTTAATATAAACATTGTCCTCAATGTTTAAGCATGTGGAAGTAAACTCCCCTACACTTAGGACATTGTGCACTTTGTTTAAATCTTGTTAAGGAAGAGACAATTAAAGTGATTCCTAGTTTAATATTAGAAAATATAAAATAAAGAATCAAAAGAGTTTAGGATAAAACCCGGAAGACTGGAACAAGGAATCACGGGTCGTCAAAAGGCATCAAGAATGGATCTTGGAAAGCTCGAATCCCTGCACATGATAAGAAAGAGAACAACAAACACATATTAGGGTCTCCCTTACACTTATTATGAAAACAGAGAAAAAGGATAGATACTGCGGGTTGCCTCCCGAGAAGCATTTGTTTTTGTTAACCGAGTCGTGAGCCTGACTCGACCTTGATTAGCATAGGAAGAAGCTTGAAACACATCCACCGGGATCAAATACATGGTTTTCGTCCATCAAGTAGCACAAGCTTAAGGCGAACAAGACAAGCCAAAGAAGAATAGGCAAGGTTCCCTTAAGCAAAGATGGAGTACGGTGGTAGTAAGGGTGCTGAGGTGCAAGCATATCTCCATTGTTTCCAAAAATCTTTCCTTTTATTTCATCAGATGGATACTGAGATAGCTTAAAAAGTGCAATACCGGGATCGAACACCTTTTCCTTTAGGGGAAAATAACACTCAGGCTCAACAGGTCTTGAAGAAGATCCGATCATAAATCTCGCAATCTCATCCTCAGAAGGTGGATATAGAGGCGTCAAGACATAAGTGTTGCGGATATCGGTGTCGACCGGCTTTTTCTCCTTTGAAGCGGGTTTCTTCATATCCAAAGTAGGATAAAGACCATAATCATCAAAGTCCAAAGGAGGAGCATCACTCTCATTTGGGAAGTATGTGTTGAGAAAAGTAGCAAAATCTTCCTCAAATGAGTAGTCATCCAAAGTAGGATCATGTGTTGTTGGCGGAGGATCTTCATCATGTGAAGAATCACTCGAGAGAGTATCAGCCTCATCAAAATCATCATATGTGGGCATGTTTGGATACTCAGAAGTAAAATCATCATAATCATCTCCATTGGAACTAGAATCGTCATCATAAGCATCAAAGATCGGTGGAGAATCATAAATTGGTGGAGGATCGGAATTGGATAGAGAATCATCCACATCATCTTGGAATAGTGGATTATCATAGCAAGAATCGAAAAAAGGATTGTTGTAGACGACAAAATCATCAAGCACATTAATCATATTCGTTGATTCTCTTCCATTATATTTGGTTGTGATCTTCCCCATTTTGAACACTTGTGCATCATTCCCGACCCTTAAGATTAACTCACCTTCGGCAACATCGATTAAGGATTTTCCGGTTCTTAAAAATGGCCGACCAAGTATTAAAGGAATACGAGGGTCCACTTCATAATCAACAACAACAAAGTTGACCGGAAACGTGAAGGTGCCAACTTTAATAAACACGTCTTCAGCAATACCAACGGGGTAAGCGAGAGTACGATTTGCTAGCTCAAGAGTCATCTTTGTTGGTGTAAGATCGGGTAATGATAGTGCTGTCCAAACACTTAAAGGCATCAAATTAATACTTGCCCTGAGATCAGCTAGGGCAGTAAATTCTTCAGTTTTGTTAAAAATGCAAGGCAACACAAAACGACCGGGATCTCCAAGTTTCTCCGGAAGTTCTTTAAGAATAACTGCAGAACAGTTTTCATTTAAGCGCGTGTTGACAAGCTCAACCAGCTTTTCCTTCTTGTTAAGCAATTCCTTGAATGCTTTGACGAATTTCGGCATGTGGACAAGTGCTTCAACAAGGCTAATGTTGAAATTCATTTGAGAGATCATCTTCAAATAGTTCGACACTTGAATGTCATCCTTGGTTTACAATTTAGCCTTGTCTAAGCGAGAAGGATAGGGAATATTGGGTTTATAGGTGGAAGGTGGGGTTGGTGAAGGGTTCTTATTCTTGGGTACTTTAGTAAGAGGTGGAGACGGTAATGGAGAACTAATACTAGGCATGGGAGTAGGAGGGATAAATGGTGGTCGAGGAGGTATAGATGGAGTAACTGGAGAAGGGATAGATGGTCCTACTAAGGTTGCTCCACTGCGTGTAGTAATAGCACTCACATTCGCTCTCAGGTTGGTGACGGTGTTTGAAGGTAGAGAGCCCGAAGTAGAGGGTTGAGTGGTTGGTAAGAAACTAGCCAGCATATTCTTCAAATCATTAGTTTGAGTGCCAAAGGAGTTTGTATATCATGTCGAAGCTCGGATCTAATGTCATTACCTTACTTAGTGACATCCCCTTTCAAGTTGATAATTTGGCTTTGCAGATTCTTAATTTGCTCTCCTTGGGTTCTCATTAAGGTTTCAACATCTTGATGAATGGGTGGGGCTTGTTGAGCGGGTGGGTGATAAGGATTTGAAGCTCGAGGTGGGATTTGGTTGCTTCAATTGTAGTTGTTGGGGTTGTGGTTTTGAGGAGGAAAACCGGGTGAAAGATAGTTGTTATAACGGTAACTTAGCAAGTTACGATCACCTTGAGGTCGAGCTTGATGGCTTTCCGTTGAGTAGTTACCATAAGCCGCATACACGTTTTCCGGATTGTCTTGAGTAGAAGGACAATCAGTGTATGAGTGAGGACCCCCGCAAGTCTCACAAGAAATTGCTACAGATTTAACTTGTTGTTGATGATTTGTAGCCAAGAGTTGCATGTTCTTGCTCATTTCGACCATTGCGCGGGTCAATCCGGTGATATCAGGGTTTGAAGAAGTAGAAGAAACATTGACTCTCGGGCTTGATCGTGAAGATGCGGATGAATCCTAATTTTTGTGGTGAGTAGTCATGTTCTCTATAAGCTCTCTACACTCCTAGGGTCTTCTTTTCATAAATGTGCCACCGGCGGCTGCATTTATCGTATCACGATCACGAAAAGTCAAACCGTTGTAGAAAGTATCAATTAAGGTGACGGGGAGCATGTTGTGGTTTGGAAATCGATCAATCAAAACATTATAGCGTTCCCAAGCATCAAAAAGTGATTCATCGGGTTCTTGAGTAAATCCACTAATTTGATTTCGAAGGCTCGTGACCATGGATGGTGGAAAGTAGCACGACAAAAAGCGTTGAGTCATATCATCCCAAGTATGAATTGAATTCTTTGGAAGACGATCAAACCATTTTTCGGCATGGTGGGATAAGGTGTGTGGAAATAGGTGAAGGCGAAGAAAGTCCATAGTAACACCAGGCAACTTCATGCTTTGAGTAACGGTAATGAATTTGTCGAGGTGTTTGTTGGCATCATCATCATGTAATCCTCGAAATGGACAAGTGTTCTGCACTTGTTGGATCATGTGATGCTTCAACGAAAACTCTGGAGCCGTGATTTGCATCGGCGCAATCGGTCCTCCTCGTCCATTCATTGTAGGTTGACAAAGCTCCTCCATTGTCCGAAGATCGGGCTGTGGAAGAACATTGTTGTTGTTATTGTTGAGGTGCGGTGGGTTATTGTTGTTGTTCACACCTGCCATAGCTAAATCTTCACGAGTCTCGGGCTCTGGATAAGTTGAAGATCTAGTACGCATACACCTGCGTAAGCAAAAGAAACAGATACCAAAGCAATAGACAATATATATACACTATAAGAATAAAAATAAAATCTTTTTGGATTGTTTTTTGAAATTTTTTAATTTTTATGGATTTTTAACAATTTGTAAACAAGAAAAATAACGTTCACGAGTGAACGGATCCCAAAATTCAACGCGTCTCTCACAGAAAACCGTTAATCTTTACGAAAAGAGCCGGCAGCGGCGCCATTTAATAACTGGATTTTAGTTATAAAAATTGTTCTTTGTCGTATGTCTATCGAATTGATTACTGGTTTAAGTGCGACTCAGTCGTCTTCTGGTGGAAACAAATATTTTTGGTCGTTTTAAAGTAAAATGTGCAAGACTTTAAAGTAATTTACGGGTAAATAAATCTAAAACTAATTTAAACTTAAATGGTGCAATATTAAAACTTTTAAAAGAAATTAATTAAATGACTTAGAATTAAAGCATGACGAAAAATAAATTGACAATGTGATAAAAATGTGAACTTAAAATTTAAAATAAAGAAAAGCATTTAAAATGACTTAAAGAAAAATGGTGAGAAAATTAAATGCTTAAAAATAAAAAGAAAGTAAACCTGAGTTGGACCCGAAATACTGTCACTATCCGGAATACCAAACTTATAATGCTTATCCGGAATATGGATGAGATCTCTATTCGGAATAAATCTGTCACTTTTATCCGGAATATCAAACTTAAATCCTTTATCCGGAATAATGCTCCCAGACAGCCTATCCGGAATAACTTCCGGCTGCTTATCTGGAATAAACAAACAGCCACTTATCCGGAATAATTTGTTATCCGGAATCCCTTGGATCGTTATCCGGGATAATCTTTGAGCCCTTATCCGGAATAATCTGTCACCTTATCCGGAATAATATCAAAGCCTTATCCGGAGTCTCCTTCAAACACTTATCCTGAATAATTTTGTCCTGCAGCTTATCCCGAATCCTCGTCAAGTGGCTTATCCGGAATAAACTTCACTAAAGCTTATCCGGAATACTCCTTAGTATTATCCGGAATACACGAAAGTGCTCTTATCCGGAATTCGACTTGAACTCCTTATCCGGAAAAAAATACTCGAACCTTAACCGAAATATCCAACTTCGTCTTATCCGGAATAAAGGGTTTTGAACCTTTATCCGGAATAATTCCCTGGTGGCTAATCGGAACAAAATTCTGACTTATATCCGGAATGTTGGATCTGAGTGATGTTCGGAATAAGAGGGTTTACCAAACCTGGATAACTACTAAAATCAAATAAGCTATAAACTAAAATTAGGCTAGAAACAAATAAGCACTTAACTAAAACTTTTAACAAATCAAACTAAAGAAAAAGCAAATAAGCCAAAATTTAAATTTTTTTAAAAACACTAAATAATAAAAATATTAAAAATCAACTTTTTATAAAAATTAACTAATAAACACTTAATTAAATTTAAGAAAAACACAATAAGCTATAAATCAATAAGCAAACACAATCAATGACATAAAAGCAATACCAATAATCAAACAAGCATAACCATAAGCAAATAAGCAACAAGATTAAATCAAGACAAGAAAGGTAGAATGAGAGATTAAAATAAAACTTGATTAATATTGAGATTCAACAATTAAAATAAAGACAAGATTAAAAGCTTACAAATTTAAGGTGCAAGATAAGAAATTAAAGGTGCAATTAAGAAAAGTGCTAGTAATTAAAATGGAAGACTAGTTTATCAAAATAGCCAACACCTCCTAATGTGAGATTAGGAGGGTATTTATAGTGATTAGAGAGGATTAGCATGTGTTGCTTCATTCTTCTTCTTCTCGTCTTTTCGTCTTCTACATTCTTCGACTTTTTAGACTTTGTCTCGGGATTATTTGAACTCGTCTTATAATTTTCTTCATTAATTTAGACTTGAGTTCTTCGGCTTTTATTAAACTTCCGTCTTTAGACTCTTCTTCGATAAATCTTCAGAATAGGCCTTGGACTTCCGTTCTTTTTGCACTCTTGATCTTCAGACTTCATCTTTTGTCTTTTTCTTCGATAAAAGCCCGTGAAAGCCCGTGTTTTCTTCCCTTTTCACATTTTGATCCTAAATCACAACAAAAACACAAACCACGCATAATTCTGACATTTACGACATATAATACACGTTTTGGCTTGGTTATTATTGTAATTAAGTGGTAAAAGGATAAGTGTTTTCACACTTATTATTCATATAGACTTATTTAGACCTACATGAGTGGCCACTATTTATCATAAGTGGTATTGTTTTGTAATTACTGATGATCACTCTAGGTTTACATGGACTTTCTTTTTAGGTGAGAAGAATGAAACAACTAAGACATTAGTTAACTTTATCACCCATATAGAAAAGAAAACATGTAATAAAGTAAAAAATCATTGGGAATGATAATAGTGGTGAGTTTAGGAACAAAGAGTTAGATGCCTTCTGTGTCATGAAAGGAATTGCTAAAGAGTTTAACATAGCTAGAACTCCACAGCAAAATGGTGTAGCTGAGAGAAGAAATAGAACACTGATTGATGCAACTAGAAACATGTTAGTAGATGCTTAGTTACACATTGCTTTTTGGGTTGAGGCTGTCAGTACAACCTGCTATGTTTAAAATAGGGCTTTAATCAACAAGTCCCACAACAAAACCCCTTATGAGCTATTTTGGAACATGAAGCCTATGATAGACTTCTTTAGGCCATTTGGATGTCATGTCTTGATCATGAATACAAGTGATAACCTAGGAAAGTTTAATGCAAAAGCTGATGAGGGATATTTTGTGGGATACTCTTGAATAGCAAAGGGCATAGGGTATATAACAAGAAGACAAACCTTATTACAGAAAATATTCATGTTGACTTCTTGGAGAATAAACCTAGTGATCCTGAATCTGGTCCAAATTGGTTATTTCATTTAGAACCATTGACTAGATTTATGAATTATATGCTTGTGACTAACCATGCAGATTTAGAAGATACAAATACTAATCATGCATGTATTCAAGCTAAAAAAGGTATAGGATTACAAGAAATTGTTTGCTTGTATGGATTCAAGAGTGTTTGTTTGCCTGTTTTCTATCATAAGTTGAACATAAGAAGATATTTGATGCTCTTAAAGATAAAAGCTAGGTTGAGGCAATGCATGATGAGCTTCACCAGTTTGCGTTTCAATATGTTTGGGAGCTTGTGGACTGTCCCAACCATGTTAGGCCAATTGGAGCACGTTGGGTTCTCTAAATAAGAAAGATGAAAGAGGTATTGTGATTAGAAACAAGGCAAGAGTGGTTGCTCAAGGTTACATACAAGAATAAGGGATTGATTATGAAGAGGTTTTTGCACCTGTTGCCAGAATAGAAGCAATAAGGATTTTCCTTGCCTATGCTTTTTACATAGGATTCATAATGTATCAAATGGATGTGAAGAGTGCCTTCTTGTATGGGATCGTTAAAGAGGAAGTGTATGTTATGCAACCTCCTAGATTTGAAGATTTAGAGCATCCAGATAAAGTGTACATAGTGAAAAAGGCAATGTATGGCCTTCATCAAGCCCCCAGAGCATGGTATGATACTTTGTCCACATATCTAGTAGACAATGGATTCAAAAGGGGGATCATAGATCAGACATTATTTACCAAGCAGAAAGGAAATGATTTTCTACCTTTTCAGGTCTATGTTGATGATATCATCTTTAGATCTTCATATCCAGAGATGAGTAATGAGTTTTCTAAGATAATGACAAATAAACTTCAAATGAGTGCAATGGGCGAGATGAACTTCTTCCTTGTTCTTTAAGTACAACAAAGAAAGTATGGAATTTTCATCTCCCAAGATAAATATGTGGCTAAAATTTTGAAGAAATTTGGGTTTTCAACTAATGGAAAATGGGCTAGCACACCCATGGACACAAGGGAAAGAAGTGGATGTTAGGCATTATAGATCAATGATTCTATGCCTGACATTATGTTTGTTGTATGTGCGTGTGCACGACATCAAGTGACTCCAAAGGAGTGTCACTTTCATGTAGTGAAGAGGATTTTTAGGTACCTTAGGTGCTATCCTACTTTGGGATTATGGTACCCTAAATATTGTCCCTTGGAATTGGTTGGATATTTAGACAGTGACTATGGAGGTAACAATGGTGACAGAAAGTCCACCACAGGTGGATGTCAATTCTTAGGGAGCAGATTGATATCTTGGCACTGCAAGAAGAAAACTATTATGGCCAATTCTACAACTGAGGCTGAGCATGTGGCTGCTGCTGCAGGTTATGGTCAAGTGTTATGGATTTAGAATCAGTTGCTGGACTATGTGTATAATTTTATACATACCAAGATATTTGTAGATAATAATAGTGCTTTGTGTATTATTAAAAATCATGTACATCATTATTAAACTAAACATATAGAAATAAGACACCATTTTATTAGGGATTGTTTTGAAAAAGGTTTGGTTCAACCAGAGAAAATTGATACAGAAGATAATGTGTCAGATCTTTTAAAAACACCTTTTGATGTTGGGAGGTTCCAGTACTTGGTTTTAAGTATTAGAATGATTAATCCTTGAAAAATGATTGTCTAAATGTTGTAAAAGTATGTATAAGGACATGTACTGTTATTATTCTTTGTGTAGAAACAAGAAGGGGGGTTGAATAGTTTCTAGTTCATTTTCAATACATTTCGGCTTAATCCATTGTGCATGGTTCTTTATTGTACCCGCGGTTCTTTATCAGTAGAGAACCGTCGGTCCATTTAGGGAACCGCCGACAGTGGACGAAACCATTTATTGAATGTTAAACTTAAACGATCCTTGGTATCAAATTCTCGATGAAGCTTGACTAGATATGAGATGTGTTTGATTGAAAGATAAATACTACAAGTAAGAAAACACATAAACACATCAAATCAAGAGTACATCAAGCAATAGTTTAAACACTAAGCACACACGTACTAAGCATAAGATTTTCCGCAACTAAGATGCTTAGACTAAGTGATGTACACTTGACCATAATCTAAACATGAAGTACACACGTACTAAGCCTTAACTTTTTCGCAACTTAGATGTTTAGATTAAGAGAGGCACACAACACACAACAACATATAAATGCATCAATAAGAGTAAATACATAAATGTAAAGGAAAGTACCGACACAATGATTTATAGTGGTTCGGTCACGAAGTTCCTCTTCGCCCTACTCCACTCCTCGAGTACACCTTACTCGAGAGTTACTTCACTAGTCAACAAACTCCTTAAGGTGAGAAACCATACACAACGTCGCTTATCCAATTTCCAACTCTAAGCTAAAAGCCGAGTCCTAATCTTAGGTAGGACCAATCTACACACGTCGCCTACTTCACTATTTTCCGACACAAGGCTAGATGTCGAGTCCTAATCTTAGCTAGGACCAATCTACACCCATCTACACTAATCTTCACACAAGTTATGTTTTATGGGCCAACATAACAAACCTTGTGTTTTATGGCCTAAACACATAAACCATATAGATCTAAGCACACAACACTTAGATATATGACTCTAACACTATATCCAAGTATTAACAAACGTGGATCTACACAGCTAACACCTAATCCAGGGATACCCATTACTTGGATCTTCTACCCTTAGAAACACATCCAAGTGAACCCAACACTTGTATCTTCTACATATACATAGTAAGAAAATAATGACTTGATCTAGAAGGAGAGATCTTCATCATGTCACTAGTACACAAATGGGTTTCGATCACACATACCGAATTTCGTGTAGTCACAAATAATTTTTGTGTGTGACTGAATTTGCCAGTCATAAATAAACGGTCACACTTGAAGTCAGTTTGCATGACCATTTCGTATTTTGTTTGTCACGCATATGAATATTTATGTGAATAAGGCTAACAAATGCTTTTTGGATGAGTCGTTAGTCACTTAATAATTTGAGAGTGTTACCGAATCAAAGTCTGGTTCAAGTAGTAGTCACATTATACGTATAGTTACATGTGTGAAAAATATTTGTCATACACACATTGAATGTGACCAAAAATCATATATGGTCACATAGACTTATTTTACAAGTGACAAATTGATAAACAAGGTTGTCACATACATTATTTTAATGTGACTAGTATATTTTGTTAAATGTTAACCACACATGAATTTTGTGTGTGTGGAAAATTGAAAGTAGGTATTGAAACATTTGCGACTATATTTATTTAAATGTGACAAATATTTTACAATTACTTAAAGACTATGATCAAATATAATACATGATCATATTAAATCGTAAACAATTATGTGACTATATTATTACCAATAGTCATAACATTTGAGAAATGTGTATCTAAATTATACTTATGGTCACATTATAATGGGATTAACTATGAACAACACGTTGAAAACGTCACACAGTAAAATATTCATGTGACAAATGTTTATAACCAAATTTAATCTCTATTTTCACTAATGTTAATATTAGTCACATATTTAGAACCAAATATGTTCATGTGGCAAACTGGTTAAGTGTGTTAGTGTTTGAATGGAAGGTCTAGGGTTCGAGTCCTAAACCTTGTTTTTGTTATTTTTTTTAAAACACAATAAACCCTAAAAACACATAAAGCACACACTTTCTACACGCCTAATGAGAATGCTAATTCTTACAACTTCACAAAAATTAATTACATGCATGAATATGCATTAGATGTTGGCATGTAGGCTGCTCACCCTTTGTATTCCATCCTTGGTTATATAAACAAGGTTTAAGTAATGAAATTAATCATAACAAAAACACAACAAACACTTAATTATCAGCATTTTAAGAATCAAAAAATGGCTTCTTCATCAAAAAGAACATTTTCTACTGCTTTTGAAGATACCAGTGCAGTTCCTAACAAGTTTGTATCATTATTTATTTTATTAACGTTGTATCTTTGTTATCATTTAGTACTAATAATCTTTTATGTTCTTTTCAGGAAACCTTGTGTGGTGCCCAAAGTAAAAGCTAATGCAGATGGAGAGTTCCATGTTGATTGTCCTTACGATGATAAATATGATGAGTACGATTGCTATGTTGAGGAATCTTACAAACAGCGACAATGGAAGCTGGAAGACGAAGAGAATGCCCGACTTGAACAACAATGCTGGAGGGAGAAAGCTGCTTCCTTAAGAAGGAGGCAACATGAGCAAGAACAACGCGAGAGGGAGAAAGCTGCTTCCTTTAGAAGGAGGCAAGAGGAACAACGACATGGGAAGGAAGTGTCATACCCCACCATGGCGGAATATGGGGCGCGACGTATGGATATCATCACAACAATAGCGTGTCTATAGAGATAACTAAATGATATAAGAAATGTCATAAATGGCGACACAAATGTCATGACAATATCTCAACATGCAGGAGTCTAGGTAAGTAGGTAACAGTCCTACCACATACCCAAGACAAACAATAAACATAAACCAAACAAACATATAGGTGCCAACATGAATCGCTTATAAAAAACATAAAAGTAAGCTAAGAAGGAACGGGGATATCCTTCTATATGCAATCCTAAGGCATCCAAGTCTATCCACTTCTATCCTCAAGCTTAAACACATTCACACCTGAAAGAGACACTAAAACACGTCAACATAAAGTTGGTGAGAGTCATAGGTTTAGACTCCAACGCTAAATCAGTTACAAGCTGTGAATAACAACCATTCAACACAATAACATATGGACAATGCGCTACAATTATGTATTAACAACTAGCATTCAAGTTCAATCAATCATCACAATTCCAAGGCATCACGCCTTACCAACAACCACAATTTCTAAGGCATCACGCCTTA
Source organism: Glebionis coronaria (assembly GCA_025667525.1). Lineage (NCBI taxonomy): Eukaryota > Viridiplantae > Streptophyta > Magnoliopsida > Asterales > Asteraceae > Glebionis > Glebionis coronaria. The sequence goes on along the minus strand of CM046877.1, from coordinate 207,956,603 downwards.
CCAAACACCATAATTTCCAAGACATCACGCCTTACCAAACACCATAATTTACAAGGCATCACGCCTTACCAAACACCAGGATACCATAGGCGCCCATACACCTATGTACCTTTCCGATCCAAATCATACACAAACAAGAATCACATAGCAGTTAATCACATAATGTACACACAAGTCCATCGCAAACCTTAAAAACATTCACAGCATCAATTTATAAATAACTCAACACAGTGTCTCTTCCATCCCATATGGAAGTCAAAAACAATAATAAACATGGGACTATGAAAGGCACCTGATTGCTTCTTCACAAGTCCTCGCACTAGCAACAAGCTAACAAACCAAAAACACGAAATCAATACATGAACCAATCACTAAGATGGCTCATCAACCTATGATGGACATCTAGCCTATTCCCATAAAAATACCTCATTGATAAGCTCTAATCACCCCATTACCCTTCTTTAACAAGTCCTTAACTTGGTTGAGTTTAATAACTATCCCGTTCATATTTTACACAAAACAGTCCCAGTTTTTAGGTCTCAAAACTTTAAGTCAAACGTCCACTTAAACATACCCATGGTTTCTGTAAAAGGAATATTCATACTTTTATATATGTTAGCTAAAACCTCCCACTTTCCCTAACCTTAAAGCTACTGTTAAGGCCCCGATATATGTATATATATTGCTACCTATCCAGAATTCACTGATTTTAAACGTATGAAAAGTTTGTTACCATTAGAGGGTCTTACACTAAACCACAATCTTATCCCAAGTGCAGATACTTATTAAAATATATAAACCATCTCTCATGTTCATTAGAAGATCCCAATGCAACCCTAAGTACCCCAAACAACCCAAAACTTAAAAAGAAAACAGGCTGATTACAAAACTGTTTTGACCTCCGACTGTTGTAACCTGTTTTTGACCCACTTACCGACCTCCAATTTAGTTCTCGTTTCTTGCATTGGAAATCCACTTCAATTACCTTTTCAGGGATACTTGGATCGCATCTTGAATGTTCCTAGAACTCCCTAAATGATCAAAACAATTGACTTAAAATTCTGCCCAGTTTTTAAAAACGGGTTTAATCAAATTAACCTCATTAATTAACCCTAATCCCACTAATTACAAGCCCTAATTTATGTAATCATTATGAACTCATTAAAATACAGATTTTTATTAAAACCCTAACCTAAATCCATCATAAGATGATTATGTAAATATTAAAAACAATTAAATTAAAAAGATTTAAGAAGGTTTTACCTTTAATTCAATAGAAGATGTAAAAATCCAAATTTTTGAAGAACCCTAATTCTTCTCCTCTTTTTGGTCGACTAAAAAACTCCAGGGAACAATAAAAATTCGTTTGGTATAATGTGTGGGGGTTCCTTATATAGAAAAATCCTTGTCCAACCCAATTACCACTTTCCTTTTTCTCTTTATCCCTTTTTTTTCTTTCTTTCTTGCGTTCAAACCGACCCAACACCCCTTAAAATTCGATTTTTTTTCTTTTTATTATTAATAACTGTATTAATAATATTACCTTAATTTCCCTTAATTTATTTCAGCTCCTAAAGCCTCCAAAACCTCAAAACCGTAAAACTAGTCAAATTTACGCGGTTTACCGTAAAAGTCGTAAAATATACACTTTTATAAAAAATCTCAAATTTTGAAATAAACTTTATAACTAAGTCCTAAATGACTTAAAACCATCCCTAAAAATATCCATATGACTAAACACCTCTTCCGAGACCTCTAAATGCTAAACCGTAAATCGTAAAAATACGATTTTCTATAATACATATACGTATACGTAAAACCACTAAATAACACCATCTCACTTCATAGTCACTACCATGTGAACTCATGAACATGAAATAATCACACATCGTTTCACTCACAAGGTACCCCGTACCGAAAACGATATCCAAACCACAATCTATACACACCAATAAGCACATAAACACGTAAAGACACGTAACTAGCACAAAACAAAACTAAGTGACGAACCTCAAAACCAGGGTTGTCACAGGAAGCGTATAAGAGGGAACTGGAGGAAGAAGGTCAAATCATTGATGATGATGTTTATTTTCAGAGCATGAAATTGAAGAAGACGAAGACGAGTTCAAATAGGCTTTAGATTACGGTGAACTTCATTTGGCTTTTGATCCTAAAAAATCTCCAAAGATTGATTAGTTAGAGAAACAAAATGTTTGTTTTATTTAAAACCTGTAATCCTTTAGTATTATTTAATTGAATTTATGTTTGATCATTTTTCACCTTGTCTTATTTTTATTTTACTTCAGTCATTTCAAACTTTTCATTTTCAGTTTGATTAATAATTAAGCACATTGTTTGAACAAATTATTTGTTTATGGGAAATTAGACACGAATTGGAATAAACACTTAGGAGGACTAGTGAAAATAGATTAGAAAAGTTAAAAAAATCTTAACTTGTGCTTGACTAGATAATTATTAAAAACAAAATAAGCTGAAACAAGCAGCTTTTCAAGGAAATACTCAATATTAGCTTAGTTCTGAGTGAAGAATAGCCTAGCAGTATTGTTACAAACATATGCTCAGAAGAATAAGGCAAGAGCCTAACAACTTTCTATCCAATTGGAAAATAATTGCAAATGTAATAGCAAAAACTTAAAAGCACCTTAGAGTTAAGCTAAGTCGAAAACATAAACTGCTAAAAGCTTAATTAGTTTTGGCGGGAGAAATAGGGAACAAAAATTGGGTTATAAGATCCACCGAAGTGGAAAGCCTTAACCGGATGTGTAACAGGTAACTTTGACACAAAAATCTTGGTTATATGTGTTATGCATATAGGATTATACAACTCACAACATGAATAAATAAAATACAAGATGAACCATGTTTACATCCATGAAATACAAGTCTAATTTCATAATATTGATGATAATATTACAGGTTCATACAAAATGTGAATGCCAACATATTTGCATTCCAAAAAATAATGGTTACACCTATCCATGTAGATTAGTGTTTAAAATTGTTTACATAAACTATACCTACACTTAACCGAAATAGTCTAAAGAAGATTCATCAGAAACATCCATAAAACAGAGATAACAAGTTCTTCCATAGCCTACCCATATAGGTTCCTCCATAGCCTACCCCCTCTTCCTTTTTCCTAGCTTTGTTTCAAATTCTTTCAATTTTTTTGGACAAGGCAAGAAACCTACTACATTTTTGATAGGTGGGGGCCTTTTTGTTGTCGAAAATGGAGACCGAGAAGATGACTCTGCTTTTGGTGTACATCCCTTGCTAACCCTTGGACTGAGTATCTGTTTGGATGATCCACTCGCCTTTCCTGCAGTCTGACTGGATGAGCCAATAGCTTTGCCTTTCTTCTTGGACGGTGAATTAGTCTCTCCCCAAGTATCGTCCGAACTACAATCATCTGTAGAGGTGCTGGAATACTTGGAAGGTTCATCCTGGTCATCATGAAATGGGTGTTGGAAGTCTTTAGTGTTTAAATGTTTAAATCTTTCATCTAATGACAACAAATCTTCCTCAGAGCTTTCAAAGCTTTCATCTGATGATAGCGTATCTTCTCTAGAGCTTTCAAAGGAATCAATGATGATAACATCTGTAAATTACAAGAAATTTTTTAATAAATTCAGATACCAACAGCCACCCAGATACTCAAAATAATAAAACATTCATATACAAACTTATTATAGGTTAAAAGTTAATATACTAACCTCCCTGCAACAGTCTCTGTTTGAAATGTTGGAATTTCCTTACAAGCTTTTCCACCCTATTATGTAGGTTAGAAAGAGCAGATGTGGTATCAGTTTCCATTGAACCGTTTCCTTTTTCTTTGTTTTTCAAGTCACCTCATGTATCTACATACCATAATACCGCATAAGTTAACTACAAATACATAATCACATGTCTGCTATAGAGTTTAACAACTGCACATAAACGACATCTTAAGCCCGTTTGCTCTTCGAGGTAGATATCTCCACGATTCCTCTATCTCGTGACCATGTTCATTTTCATGCCCAATATATGAATCCAATATGGACCTACTTCTTTTTCGTTTATCCTTTTTCTATGTAAGTAGCTAAAAATTTAACATTCGCATTCGGTCTTTAATTGATATCAATAACATCAATACCCATGAAAAAGCGAATATGAGTGCTAAATTAAGAGGTCCTTTACTAAAAAGGCTAAACAAAAAGATGTTAATGCATATTGAATTCACACACTGGACATGGAGATGATGATTTTCACGAGAAAGAGGAATCATGGCGATATTTACCTCGAAGAGGAAACGGGCTTGAGATGTCGTCTACGTGGAGCTGTAATACTCTATAGCATACATGTGATATCGAAGCTAGTGAGTAACTATATTTCTCTAAAGGTTAAAATTTAGTTTACTCACCTCCCTGCAACTGTGTTTGTTTAAGAAGTTTGGATTCCCTTTCAAGCTTTTCCACTCTATTATCTAGATTAAAAGGATCAAATGCTTTATCAGCTTCTGTTGATCCCTTGCCTTTTCGTTTTTCTTTAAGTTAGCTCTTGTATCTGCATCAGCATATAACCAACATATAAACAACATATTAAATGAACCAATGCAGCTGTGAAAACGTATAGACTTCCTGGCCAACATTTTTGAATCTAAGATGGCATCGACAGAACAACCTACATATTTTCGTTTACCCTTTTTTATGTAAGCCCCTCTTACTATGGCCGTCGCATTATCTTTTTCATGGGCATCACTATCATCAACTAAGGTCTTTACTGAGCGACCCTTTTCCTTTTTGTTGATTGGCCGAAGGATTTCCTTCCCATTTGTAAATTTTGGCGCTTATTTCGGCATCAAATTATCTGAGTCGTCACTCTAAACACGCTCACTCTCACTTTGAGTTTCAGTATCAAAATATAATCCACACATGGATCAATCCAAATACTAAATGCATGATATAAACCACACAAGTCTGTATCTAGATACTCAACTGGAAAGAGTATTCGGATACTAAAACTAAAACTGAAAAGTGAGAGCATTCATAGTGGTGACTCGGATAACTTGCTACCCCATGAAGCCCCAAAAGTGGGAACTGGGAATGAAAACATTCGACCAATCAACATAAAAGAAAAGGGTCTGTAGGATATGTAATACTTGCTTATGTTTTAGAGAGAGAAAGAGATAGAGAGATGGTAGATTTCTCACAATTCTAGAGAGAGAAAACAAAGATAACTATGTGTAAAAATGAAGAACCACACCCTCTCCAACTAAAGAGAGGGTTTATATACCCAAGCCTTGTAATGGGCTTGGGCTTACATGTTTGGGCCGGCCATACAATCATGGACTGGGCCTTTCCTTGTTTGATATGTTAAAAGGTATCTAGACTACGAGCTACTACTTAATATATTGTCGGAGTGACCGAATCTTACTAAATACGTAAAAACGTATTTCCAACAATCTCCCCTAAGGGAGGTCACTCCAAACAAGGGCGTTACCCAAGTTACAATAATAAAATAAACCTAGCATACTATGCTTGTCTTGAGCTCGTAGTCTTCGTCTTTCTTTTCTTTTTCTTTTCTGGTGAACATGCTGATGTGATCATTGATAACAATCTTGAGCATTAATCTCTTGCCTTGATCTTGTGCATCCATCATTTGTGATCTTCGCCTCCTCGTGACACACTGTCCCACATACTTATACCTTTGTAATTCTTGAAAGCTTCAGAGTTCGATATAGCGGAATACTTAACTTTTAGGCTTTCTTGAATTAGATGAGGTATTAAGTGCATAAAGTATAAGCATGCGGGGACGAATTCTTCTCGGATTCCGCAATGCCACCATCTTCAAATGTCGCAACATAAGTAGACACCAACAAAATGGCTTTGAACATTTTATTCTAATTCGGTAGCATTTTACCTCCGGTCGGTGAAGACCGTTGGACGATATAAAATATCGTACTTGTGGCAGGTAGACTTAAAAAATCTCCTTGACAAGATTTCGCGGGTAACCCCGTTCTCTTTACTCGACCGTCCAAAGCTGACTGCGAACGTAAAGAGTGAATCATTTGGATAAAATTATTCGCATGATTGAAGCCATCAATTCTGATTCCTGGAACAAGTTTGATTCATTAAAGAATTGCACCATCGTTGCTTTCCAGTTATCACGAGCTTGATTCATATTGAATCTTGCAAGTTACCTACCAAGTGTTGTTTGAGGTTAACACTAGAAGGATTTCCACTCATCACTGTGAACACTAAGGTATCACTGTGAGTGTTCTTGCAAGATCACAAAGATATTGCGTAGAGGCCTGGAACGTGTTTAAATTCAGTTAAGAATTAAACCACTGTTGCTTTCCAGTTATCACAAGCTTGATTCATAAAGAATCGCACAAGTCACCTACCATGAGCTTTTTGATATTCACTCAAGAAGTATTTCCATCTTCATTGTAAATACTCTCGTATTACTCGGATGTTCAGGCAAGATCATGAAGATTTTGCGTAGGACTCTTAAAATCTTTCTTACTTTTCACAGTGTGTGAAGAAGCAAGGAAATATGGAAGTGTGTCCTAATGAGATATTTGATGATCTCAAATGGCTCTAGACTCGATCGTGCACTTTGGATTTTAGTGATCGGAGGCTGGAGAGGAGTGCCACCATTTCAATACCAGTTTATTCGGAGTGAATAAATCAATAGATAATGTGTTGTCTCCGTGTGATTAAAACAAATATCTTTTAAGAGATGTCTGAGTTAGCTGGGATGGGTTGTGCATTGCATCACTGGGTCCATGATGTCTATCTTTAATATCGAGCATCATTAAAATGATCTCAATAGCATATGTGTTGACCTGGTTTCTACCTAAAGTTGAAAGGAGGGCTTCATTCTTTACACCCTTCATCTTTACAATTCTTTTTCATTCTTCAACCCCTTCAATGCTTACCAATACGTCATAACTAGCACCTTGTTGTGATTGTTCCAGTGCTACCTTAAGTACTTGGTCGGCATTCAGCTACATTCACAATCTTTTCTCCAACTTTCCTAAGGACTACTATTTCTAGCTATGGAATATCCTTGGGAAGATTCCTCCGGTTCTGGAAGAATCATAGGACTTAACCTATCCTACCATCCTTATGTCACCATAATCTTCATCGTCGTGAAATAAATGGGTTTTGGGTAAGTATATGTCATCATGAAAATCCATTTTGATATGCAAATCCGTTTTGCTCCCCCTTAACATATGCCACGATATTCGAAAATATTTCGCATATGTCGGGATGAGCCAGCACATTAAGTCAAACCATTTGTGATAATTTCTCATATTAAATCACATTTTCTCCCCCATATTAAAAATATTAACCCAATCGATGTTTTTAATATCAATTGATCTAATGAAGTTTTAATAAAGGTTTTGGGAAGAAAAAATGCAAGTCCGTTTTATCTTCATGATACTAAATGTATGAGATATGATACCGATTTGTAACATGATCACATATTCACCATATTAGAAAAATTTGACAAGGTTGGACCTGATTGATGAGAACATCATATGATAAGATCAAATGGTTCTTGTCGGCATATGTTGGTCGCCTTGTCACTGCTGAAGTCATCTCTTGACACCACGTGTACGATTGGTATGGTTGTCTTGACACCAATTAGTGAGCTTGGCACTTTCGGCATCGAAGATTCTGAATGCTTGACAATTGCTCCCCCGCAATTGTTGACCCGTGTTCTATTGAAAGAGCTGTATTCGTCGGTTGAGTAGTCGCATCGTCGAGTATGTAGATACCAATTGTAGATTGCTATGGTTGTAGAGATGATAGCTTCATAAAAAACAAGACTTCTCTTGTTTTAACAAATAAATGCACTAAAACGTACATAGATTTGTGTTAGACCAAGTTATAGAGTAAACTTGATCCCTTACAAGGTTTTAAAGTAAACCTTGCCCGAGAAAATTAATTCCCGTTGAGAGCCAAAGCTTTCATAAGAAATACTTGACTTTAATATGAAAAACGGGTTGCGGTCTGAAATAACTACAAGCCATAAAGGCATGTTTTATGAAATATTTACAACTTTTGTACGATCTCTATTTATGGCGCCGTGTCAATATTAATCAACATTTCTAAGGCCGTAAATATTATCGTACCAAAAGACATGCCTTTGAAAAATAAAGTAAATATATTTTTGGATTTTTCTAGATTTTTCAATTTTTATGGTTTTTATATGGTTTTATATTTTTTTATTTTGCTTTTGTGGATAAAAATATAAACAATATATACAGATGATCACCAAGTATACGGAGAATAGTTTACCACCACTATTCTTTCGCTTCATCTACCAGTTCCTTTAGAGTCTAAGGCGAGAAAGTTCTCATTCCTAGCTTGTCGGCCAAAAATTCCATTCGAGCGCGATCTAAAGCCTTCGTGAAAATATCCGCCAATTGATACTCAGATCGTACAAAGTAAAGCTCGATTACTCCATTTTCCACTTGCTCCTTGATGAATTGGTAGCGAATGTCAATATGCTTCGACCGGGAGAATTGAACATTGTTGCAGCATAAGGCAATTGCACTTTTGTTGTCGCAGTACATCGGAATTTTGTTGAAACCTAGACCATAGTCGGTTAATTGCGATCTCATCCAAAGAATTTGAGCACAACAACCGGACATAGCTATGTATTCTGCTTCCGTACTTGAAATTGCAGCACTTTTCTGCCTTTTCGATGCCCAACTGATTAGTCGATCTCCTAGTAGTTGCAAAGTTCCACTCGTGCTACGCCTTGTATCTTGACAACCCGCGTGATCCGCATCTGCATATGCCATAAGTGCAATCGAAGAGTCCTTCGAATACCAAAGTCCCCGATTAATGGTTCCTTTAAGATATCGAAAGATCCGTTTCACAGTGGCCAAGTGTAACTCAGTAGGTCGAGTTTGATACCGAGCACACATACATACTGCAAACTGAAGATCAGGTCGACTAGCTGTGATATACAGAAGAGTACCGATCATTTCACGGTAAAGTGTCGGATCAACGACAACTCCATGTGGATCTGCATCAAGCTTAGTTCGTTCCACCATTGGAGTATCCACAGGGTCGCAAGATTCCATCTTATACTTCTTTAGCGATTCAAGGGCATACTTGGATTGATTGATAAAGATGCCTCTGGGACTCTGAGATATCTGAAGACCTAAGAAGAATGATACCTTGCCCATCATTGACATCTTAAACTTGGAAGACATGAGTTTCCCAAACTCGTCGGATAAGGTTTGGGTCGAGGCTACACATATAATATCATCAACTTATATTTGTACCATAATCATATCTTTACCTCATTTCTGAATGAACAGCGTGGGATCCACCTTGCCTTTAGCGAAGCCTTGCATAATGAGGAATTGTGACAATAGATCATACCATGCGCGTGGAGCTTGCTTCAACCCATAGAGAGCCTTCTTAAGCTTGTACACATGATTAGGATAATTAGATTCACAAAACCATCAGGCTGTTGAACATAGACCTCTTCCTTGATTTCACCATTAAGAAATGTCGTCTTCACATCCATCTGATAGACGATCATATTCATGTGTGCTGCATATGCGAGGAATAGTCTAATAGCTTCCAAACGGGCAACAGGTGCAAAGGATTCCATAAAGTCGATGCCCAATAATTGCTTGTATCCACGAGCTACTAGTCGAGCTTTGTTCTTCAATATTCCGCCTAACTCATCGAGTTTCACCTTGTAAACCCATTTCAAAGTGAGTAACTGCACTTGATCCGGGCATGGGACAAGTTCCCATACTTCAAGACGTATAAATTCATTAAGTTCTTCTTGTATAGCTTCTATCCAGCAGGATTGAGTAAAAGCTTCTTGCCATGTCTTAGGTTCAACTTCAGTGAGAAAAACATCAAAAATGACAAAACATTGCATTTTCTTGTAACTGACTTCGTGTGGATACCGGACGATTAGGGTCACCAATAATAGAATCTATAGGATGATCCTTTGTCCACTTGCTGTCATGTTCACGAATCCGTGGATTGGAGTAAATCGTCGTAGGAGCTTCCTCTGAGGTGGACGACCCGACTTGATTAGGGTCGGGAATTGGTACACCAAAGAATAGAAGTTCACGCATTTGAGCGAATTCCAAATCATGATCATCATCATCCTCTTCATCATCAATAGGCATGACATGAGTAGTTGAAACATGTGTTGGTTGAGAATTACTCGTTGAAGGTATATTTTGACCAATTGTAGGTGCAGACGTATCAGATTGTGCTTCGATTGCTGGAGCGACAACTTCGGTTACCGGAGCTATTACCTCAGGTTCTGGAGCAACAATACTTGTAGGAGTAAAGAATTCATCAAAGAACGATTGAAACAACGTATCCCATTCATTCCTAGTAGGTGGTATAAATGATGATAAAGTGGGGTTGTTTGGGACAAGACCAGAACTAATGTTACTGGGTCCCATTTCATGAAGTGCGGGTTCAGAGCTGCTTTGCTCAGAAGCCATTGCTGTCAGCTCATCAAAATCAACATTCATAGTTTCGAGGATCTTACGAGACTTACGATTGTAGATTCGGTATGCCTTATTTGCGGGTGCGTAACCAATGAAAATACCAATATCAGCCTTTGGTTGAAGTTTACCCAAATTGTCACCATCATTATTTAGATAGCAAAGAGAACCAATACATGAAGATATGATAAATCTGGTACTTTACCATGGAGAAGCTCATAAGGTGTTTTACCATGGCGTTTACGAATTAGTGACCGGTTTTGGGTGTACACTGCTGTAGATACTGCTTCTGCCCATAAAAACAATGGAGCCTTTGTGTAAATTAACATCGTTCGAGCAGCTTCCATAAGTGTGCGATTTCGCCTTTCAACGACACCGTTTAGTTGTGGAGTGCGTGCAACGGATGTTTCATGAGATATGCCAACTTCTTCATAATAATCACGCAATATTTGATTCACAAATTCGGTTCCATTATATGTACGAATGCGTCGGACAGTAGTGTTGAGACGCACTTGAATCATCTTGAGAAATCCGATGATAAATTTAGGTGCCTCATTTTTTGTTGTCAGAAATTTCACCCATGTAAAACGAGAGTAATCATCGACAACTACGAGGATGTACTTTTTGCCACTAAGACTTTCAACACGCATTGGCCCACAAAGATCCATATGCAACAAATAAAGTTTCTCTTGGTTGGTGTCTTTAGTCTTGGATTTGTATGATTTCTTAGTGCTTTTCCCCATTGTACACGCAGAACACAAATGATCCTTGTGAAATGAAAGTTTAGGAAGACCACGAACAAGTTCGTTTTTCGCCAAATGATTAATAGCGTCAAAGTTAAGATGAGATAACCGTCGATGCCATAACCATGACTTAGTCTTCGATGCTTTGGAGAGAAGACATACGGGAGAAGCGGCCATCATGTCTTGTAGAGACAAAGTATACAAATTATTCCCTCGAGTACCTTTCAATAAATCAACCCCTTCCAAATTACGAATGAAGCAGGTATGCTCACGAAAAGCAACTTCTAGGTTTGCATCACAAAATTGTCCCACAGAAAATAAGTTGTGACCGAGACCTTCCACATAATACACTCTTGAAATTATAAAATTCCCAATATGATATTCACCATAACCCATTATCTTTGCAATATGATCTTTTCCAAATCGAACCGTACCAAGAAACTTGTTGACGAAATTTCCGAGCTGAGAGCGATCTCCGGTCATATGCTTGGAGCAACCAGAGTCCAGAATACCAGAGAACAATTTGGACCACCTGTTTTCAATAACAACAGTAGACAATGCATTGGAAACTATTGGTTCATGAGTGTTAGTAGAAACAAATATAAGATTATCAGAAGTGCTAACATTTGTGTGACCCTTAGATTTCCTATGTTTTCTAATGTGAGTTTTAGAACAAACAGGTTTTACTGTTCCAACTTTCTTAGGTTTTGGATTATTAGCGGGCACTACAGTGGGAGTAGTCCTATTTAAAGGGCACTTCGTTCCTTCAATGGTGTCGGTGTTCCTAGTTAAAGGACACGGTTGTGTTTTGGTAGCCATGGTACTCCTAGTTAAAGGGCACGCTTTCTTCGCTGTAGTAGGAGTGATCCTAGTCAAAGGGCACTGATAGGTGTGTAAACACCCATCCTTTTTACCACTTAATTAAAATAATAACCGGGCCAAAACGTGTATTTTATGTCATTTATGTCGGAATTATGCGTGGTTTGTGTTTTTGTTGTTATTTAGGACGAAAAGGTGAAAAGTGGAGAAAACACGGGCATTCACGGGCTTTTATCGAAGAAAAAGACGAAAGAAGAAGTCAAGAAGTCAAGAGTGTAAAAAGAACGGAAGTCCAAGACCAATTCTGAAGATTTATCGAAGAAAAAGTCAAAAGACGGAAGTTTACTTAAAACCGAAGAACTCAAGTCTTATTTATTAAAGAATTCAAGACGAGTTTAAAGAAATCCCAAGACAAAGTCCAAGTATTAAGAAGATTTAAGAAGATTAAAGAAGCTTAAGGACTTGATCATGCAATTAAGAAGAAATGAAGGATGGGAGGAAGCTTCCTAAGCACTCCTTATTCCTCCCCTATAAATAGTCATTAGGATTAATCATTTCATTTTGTTGGATAGTTTGACACAATATTTCTTCCATTTTTATTTACCTTGCACATTTAAATACATGTCCATTTAATTTCTTGTCCAATTTAAATACCTTGTCTTGCACCTTAAATTCATTTAATTTCAAGTAAGTGTTCTTTTAATTCTTGTCAATCTTTATTTTTATTGCTTATCTCTCATTCTACCTTTCTTTAATCTTTGATCTTTAAGTTTATTGTTCATGTTCATGCTCTTGAGTTTTTGTTAAATTTATTAAGTGGGTTTTGATTATTGTGGTTAGTTTTGTTAGTTTGATTGTTTTGGATTGATTGTTTATGATTAATAGATGTTTATTTATTAGTTTGATTTAATCTTGTGGTTGATTTTGTTTAGATTTGTTTAGATTCGTGTGTTTCTTTTTATCCTTGTTCTTCGCTGTTTTTGTTACTGTATCTTTCCCAGGAAACATTCCGGATCAAGCCAAGTGAAGGGTTTGTGTTGATTATTCCGAGTAAAAGGTGTTCATCCGGAATATTGAACATTCCGGATCAGAAGAGTTCATTCGGAATATTTTATTATTCCGGATCAAATGATTCATCCGAAATATTAGACATTCCGGATAAGCCATTTATTCCGGATTGAAAGGCATCAAAAACCCACCATGGTTAGGGTGGTCGGGGATGATCAAAGAACATATATGCCATTGTTGTTCTTAGTGAGAGAAAGTTAGAGAGAGGTGAAAGGAATGTGTGTTTTATTCCAAGTGAAAATAAAACAAATGAAAAACTTGACAAACTTCCACACCCCCATGGAGAGTCATGGGGGGTATTTATAGACCTATCCTACGTAGACTTTCCATCCTTTACATAATAAGTCCCTGCGTATAGCAAAGGATATAAATCTAGTCCAACTCACGTGAAAGGCGCCAGCTTACCAGAAAGTAAGTCTAACAATCTTCCTCCAAGATGGTGACTCACGTGAGTTGGTTACAATGATTCCTACAAGCAAAAATAAAGAAAAATGATAAGCTTGAATTCCAGCATTCCTTGAGACAGTCTTCAGCGACCTTCATCTTCTTGAATACTCCAGCTCTATTTCTTCAGCTTTGTAGAATCTAGTTGAGTTTTACTCCCTCCCAACTAGAAGGCCTTTCATAAAACAAGCAGTAAAGACTGTTCCCTCCCAAACAGATCATACAGAGGAAATCTGTGGGAGGTGATAACGTCATCAACATTTTCTCACAAATTGAAGCAATCCCAGTCTTGATTCTATGATAGATTACCAGAAGTACACACTCTATCCCGAACATGAAGTCAACCTGTAGCACCAAAGTCAATTAAGTCCCGGAAATGCACATTTCTCCTGCTAGAACAGTGATGATAAAAAGTTGCCACATCAAAGTCAATTAAGTCCCGAATGTAGTCAACTTATCCCTCTATGTAGAAACGGTAACACCAAAGTCAAGTGACCCCGCATGTACACATTTCTCCCTCCAGGATGATACCTAATAAGGGAATCATCCTTCATGTGTGTACGTGGTATGCCAACTGGAACCGCTTACTTAGTAACTATTACTATGTGAGAAGATGTCAACAATATCTCTCTAAACAAAATTCTCTCAAGATCACCCTGAACTGAATCCCCTTATCAATTCTGTTGGCTATTGATAGTGACCACTGATGAAGATAACCCGATAATCCAAACTTGAAACTGAAGTAGAATTCCCCAAACTTGATCTTAAGCTTGCACTATAGTAGAATGAAGAGCGATGCAGAGAAGTCTTAAACGTACCTCATACCAAAGGGCGGTATTAAAAAGGTACAACCTCTCTAAAGTACCCTATACCAAAACAGGCGGTATATGAAAAGATACTACATCTCTTGAAGAAGTCCACAACTGCAATTGCGTGTGACACTGAGGACCGCAACGTAGCTCCCAAAAATGATAGTTATCCATGTCGTCGTCCATCCTCCCCTTGACAATGGAAACTAGATACTTCAAGTCTTATTCATAACCGTATATGCTCGAGCAAGTTATCTTATAAAGTTGTAAGTACTCCTTTAAAGATAAAATAAGAACGCCTCTGAAAAATCTCACTTCAACCTCAAATAAGTAGCATCGAATCATCTTCGTAATCACATAAACCGTAATAGCCGTTAGGAATTTAGGTGAATTTTTGATAAGGATCGTTTTAGTGTAATGTATCGTGTTTGTTGTGTTTGTTGTTCGTGAAACGGATATCCGGCCAGAATGTCACTGTTTAAACGGCCTGCCAAAATAATAAAATCTTGTCCCATAAGCCTTTAACTCGACAACAATTTTATCACTTGGTTCTTTCGAAAATACCTTGCTCAATCCAATTAATCCAACCTGATTAATTTTGCACAATTCGGATATTTAGTCAATCGTCCCGAATTACAAAAATAATCGACCCACTAAATGCCTTCGGTAGAGTAGTGAACGGTCCGGCAACCAATAACCAAATCTTTGTAAGCCAATGTAACATATGTTTGGCCCACAAAAACACTCGGTCCAATAAAACTTGCCCAAGAAAAACACTCGGTCCACCACTGATTGACCAAGTAAATAAGATTGTATGATGTAGACCCATTTTTTTTTCTTATACCCGGTCCATCCAAACAAATACAAGTGGGATATATATCTGTGAACCCTAATAACCCTCACATTAGCTAAACCTAATTCACATTACATAGAAAAATCCACCCCCCATTCACCTTGGTTACACCGCCATTTTTTCCATCAAAAACATCATCTACCTGACACAAATCACGAAACCCAAATCATACTTTCTTAGCTCGTTACATCCGCCCCCAAAATCAAACTGAAAACCTCCTTGCTAATCAAAAACATACAAATCCCAATCAAATAACCATTACACCCATATCAATTCAACCGTCTATGTTATATTTTGATTGTCATCTGAAGCTGAATCCCATACATGCAGAGAATGACTCGGCTTCAAGATCTTGACACAAGGTCTCGGGTAAGAGGATATTTGATGATTGCATGGCGTAATTGATTTTTTTCTAATGATTTTAAAATGAATTAAGCAAAGATCTATGATGATTTATTGATAAAACGCAAAAAATCTTTTAAAAGATTGATAAAAACGTTTTAGAAAATCTGAGACCTTTTATTTAACAGAAATGGATTCGAGTCTAGATATTAGGGTATAGGTGACGATGGGATTAGGATAGGGTATAGATTAGTGTTGATTTGTGGAGTGAAAAGGTTGGAATGTTTAAAGGTATTGAAAAAAGATTGATATGAGTCGGTTTTTTGTGATTGAAAAATGGTTTGGGTTATCAGTAGATACAAGATGTTGTAATAGGAATTAACAGATGGGTATTTTTGATAAACAAGAGTCTAAATCTAATATTTTAAATTAATTGATTTAAACTCTCATCGCAATGATTAGATGAGACCATCGTAATCTTTTAATTTTCAGTCCATCGCAATGTCAAACTTCATCCATCGCAATATTTCACTATCTGTCCATCGCAATGAGACTTCATCCATCGCAATATCATTGGAAAAATTTGGGCAGCATGACGACTTAAACTTCCATTTCGATGAATCAGGCCATCCATCGCAATGAGGACAGCCCAACCCATCGGAATGTAAAAAAAACCCCATCGGAATAAATCCGAAAAAGAAGCCGTCGCAATGTGAAAGCATCGTAATATCCCATCTGGACAATAGCCATCGCAATATGGTTTTGACTCATAAATTGGTGTCCCCGAAAAAATGTTATGGACCATGTGCTTTTGTCTTTTACCCAAAAGGCAAAACAGATCAAGTGAATGATAAGAAAAACAAAAACTATGATACAACGAGAATACCCAAAATATTGGACAAAGAGATTTACACACGAGACTTGAACAGATTAGGACAAGAAATTTGTAGCCTTAACGGAATCAAAAATTATGATAATAACAGGACATGTTAAAATCTGATAAAGAAATGAATCCAAAAAGCACAAACCGCTAATCTGAAAACCCCACACGAATCTGAATACGCAACACAAACACACGGAAACACGAATACAAAACACCCCCGGTTAGCTCTGATACCAATTGAAAGGCATCAAAAACCCACCATGATTAGGGTGGTCGGGGATGATCAAAGAACATATATGCCATTGTTGTTCTTAGTGAGAGAAAGTTAGAGAGAGGTGAAAGGAATGTGTGTTTTATTCAAAGTGAAAATAAAACAAATGAAAAACTTGACAAACTTCCACACCCCCATGGAGAGTCATGGGGGGTATTTATAGACCTATCCTACCTAGACTTTCCATCCTTTACATAATAAGTCCCTGCGTATAGCAAAGGATATAAATCTAGTCCAACTCACGTGAAAGGCGCCAGCTTACCAAAAAGTAAGTCTAACAATCAACAGAATATTCCGGATCAAGGGAATATTCCGGATCAATCTCTCATTCCAAATAAAATAATATTCCGGATCAAGCAAGTTCATTCGGAATAATTTATTATTCCTGATCAAGGAGTTTATTCGGAATATTAAGACATTCTGGATCAAGGGTTCTATTCGGACTATTATTCCGGATCAAGAAATATTCCGGATCAAGGGCAACATTCCGGATCAAGACCAACATTCCGAATAAAGAAGATTATTCCGGATATGTGACATATTCCGAGTAAGCAATTTATTCCGGATCAAGGGCTTTGGCTAATATTCCGAGTGAAGAAAAACATTCCGAACGAAGGTGACATTCCGGATGAATGTTTATTCCGAATGAGGGTATTATTCCGGATGAGTTGTTTTCAGGTTCTTTCTAGTTTATGTTTTTAATTTTCTGTTTTTAGTTTTCAAGCTTTACTTTTCCCGCCTTTTTACTTAGTCGCACTTTAAGATTCCTTGCCTTAGATTTAATTTAGCTTTGCTTTAGTTTTAAGTTTTAGTTGCGTTTTAAGTTTGCCTTAGATAGATTTAAGTTTGCGTTATTTACTTTTAGTGCCTTATAATTTTCGTCACGCTTTTAAATACTTGCCATTACATTAAATTAGACTTAGATTTACTTTAACGTCATTTTACTTTTATGTTTTGCACTTTTATTTTAAAAACAATCAAAAATATTTGTTCACCAAAAACAATAGAGTCATACTTTGAACTGGAAATCAATTCGTTAAGATATCGAGAACACAAACTTTAATTTTTGTACAAGCAAAAGCTTTGTATCAAATGGCGCCGCTGCCGGCTCTTTTCGTAAAGATTAACGGTTTTCTGTGAGAGACGCGTTGCTTTTTGGAATCCGTTTATTCTTGAGCGTTATTTTCTTGCGTAAAAAAAATTCAAAAAACCATAAAAATTAAAAATTGTTAAAAATCCTTAAAAATTAAAAATTTTAAAAATTTAAAAAGATTTTATCTTTATTGTGTATATATATTCTCTTTGTGTTTGGTATTGTTTTCTTATGTCTTTGTAGGTGTATGCGTACTAGATCTTCTAATTATCAAGAGCCCGAGACTCGAGAAGATTTAAGTATGGCAGGTGTTAACAACAACAATGATCCACCGCACCTCAATAATAACAACAACAATGTTCTTCCACAGCCCGATCTTCGAACAATGGAGGAGCTTTATCAACCTACCATGTTTGGACGAGGAGGACCGATTGCGCCGATGCAAACCACGGCTCCGGAGTTTTCGTTGAAGCACCACATGATTCAGCAAGTGCAAACTAATCCATTCGCCGGAATGCCTGATGATGAGGCCAACAAACACCTCGACAAGTTCATTACAATCACCCAAAGCATGAAGTTGCCTGGGGCCACAATGGATGTTCTTCGCCTACAACTCTTTCCACATACTTTATCACATCATGCCAAGAAATGGTTTGATCGTCTCCCAAAGAATTCTATTCATACTTGGGATGACATGACTCAACGCTTTTTGTCGCGCTACTTTCCACCATCCATGGTCACGAGCCTTCGCAATCAAATCAGCGGTTTCATGCAAGATCCTGATGAATCTCTTTTTGATGCTTGGGAAAGATATAATGTCTTGATTGATCGTTGTCCAAACCACAACATGCTCCCTGTGACATTAACTGATACTTTCTACAACGGATTAACTTTTCGTGATCGTGATACGATTAATGCAGCCGCCGGTGGCACATTTATGACAAGGAGACCCGAGGAGTGTAGAGAGCTAATTGAGAACATGACTACTCACCACAAAAACTGGGATTCCTCCACTTCTTCAAGGAACAAACCGAGAGTCAATGTTTCTTCTACTTCAGCAAGCCCCGACATGACCGAATTCACCCACATGATGACTGAAATGAACAAAAGTATCTTGCTTCTCGCTTCAAACCAACAACAACAAGTTAAAGCGGTTGCACCTTCTTGTGAAACATGCGGCGGTCCACACTCATACACCGATTGTCCTTCTACTCAAGGAAATCCGGAAAATGTGTATGCATCTTATGGTAATTATTCACCGGAAAATTACCAAGCTCGACCTCAAGGGGATAGAAATTTGCTGAGTTACCGGTCCAACAATTACCTTTCACCCGGTTTTTCTCCTCAAAACCAAAACCCCGCCAACAACTACAATAGAAGCAACCAAATCCCACCAGGAGCTTCTAATCCTTATCACCCACCCGCCCAACAAGCCCCACCCATTAACCCCGATGTTGAAGCCTTAATGAGAACCCAAGGTGAGCAAATAAAGAATCTGCAGAGCCAAATTATCAATCTGAAAGGAGATATCACCAAGCAAGGGAATGACATTAGATCCGAGCTTAGAGATAATATCCAATCCTCCTTCAGCAATCAAACGAATGATTTGAAGAATATGCTTGCTAGTTTCTTGCCCGCCGCTCAACCCTCTTCTTCGAGTTCTCTACCTTCAAACACCGTCACCAATCCGTGAGCAAATGTGAGTGCTATTACTACCCGTAGTGGAGTTACCATCGTAGGACCACCTATCCCACCCCCATCATCTACACCTCCTTCACCACCATTTATCCCTACTCCTCCTACACCTAGTATTAATGCACCATTACCGTCTCCGCCTCGTCATGACACTGTATCTAGGAAGGACCCTTCAACATCTCAACCTTTACCTACTACACCTGCACCTTCACCACCTAAACCCAATATCCCTTATCCTTCACGGCTAGGCAAGACCACAATGCTCACCAAGGATGACTGTCAAATGTCAAATTTTTTGAAGATGATCTCTCAATTAAATTTCAACATTATCCTTGTCGAAGCACTTGTCCACATGCCGAAATTTATGAAAGCATTCAAGGAATTGCTTAACAAGAAGGAGAAGTTGATTGAGCTCACCAACACACGCTTAAATGAAAACTGTTCTGCAGTTATTCTTAAAGAACTTCCGGAAAAACTTGGAGATCCCGGTCGTTTTGTGTTGCCTTGCATTTTCAACAAAACTGAAGAATTTACTGCCCTAGCTGATCTCGGGGCCAGTATTAATCTTATGCCTTTGAGTGTTTGGAAAACACTATCATTACCCGACCTTACTCCAACAAGGATGACTCTCGAGCTTGAAAATCGCACTCTCGCTTACCCCGTTGGTATTGCCGAAGACGTGTTCATTAAAGTTGGCACATTTACTTTCCCGGTCGACTTTGTCGTTGTTGATTATGAAATGGACCCTCGTATTCCTTTAATACTTGGTCGGGCATTCTTGAGAACCGGACGAGCTTTAGTTGATGTTGCCGGAGGTGAGTTAATCTTAAGAGTCGGGGATGATGCCCAAGTTTTTAAAATAGGGAAGCTTACAAGAAAATCCTATGGACGAGAATCTGCGAATATGATTAATGTGCTCGATGATTTTGTCATCTACAACAATCCTCTATTCGAGTCTTGCATTGATAATCCACTTTTTGAAGATGATGTGGATGATTCTCTCTCCAATTTGGAACCTTCTCCCATTTATGATTCTCCACCGATCTTTGATGCTTATGATGATAATTCTAGCTCAGATTCGGATGATTATGATGACCTTACTTCTGAGTATCCCGACCTGACCATTTATGATGATTTTGATGAGGCCGATACTCTTTCGAGTGATTCTTCACATGATGAAGATCCCCCGCCATCACTTGATCCTACTTTGGATGATTACTCATTTGAGGAAGACTTTTCTACTTTTCTCAATACTTACTTCCCTCATGAGAGTGATGCACCTCCTTTGGACTTTGAAGATTATCGTCTTGATCTTACTTTGGATTTGAAGAAAATTCTTTCAAAGGAGAAGAAACCGGTCGACACCAACATCCGCAGCACGTATGAGTTAACACCTCTTTGTCCACCTTCTGAGGACGAGGTTGTGCTTCTTCTTCGCGGATCTTCTTCCCATTCTGCTGAGCCTGAGTGCTATTTTCCCCTAAAGGAAAAGGTGTTCGACCCCGGTATTGATATTCTTCAGCCATCTCAGTATCCACCTGATGAAATAAAAGGAAAGATTTTTGGACCTATTGAAGATATGCTTGCACCTCACCATCCTTGCTCCCACCGTGCTCCATCTTCGCTTAAGGGAACCTTGCCTATTCTTCTTTGGCTTGCCTTTTTCACCTTAAGCTTGTGCTATTTGATGGACGAACACTATGTCTTTGATCCTGGTGGATATGTTTCATGCTTCTTCCTATGATGATCAAGATCGAGTCAGGCTCACGACTCGGTTAACAAAAATCAAGCGCTTCTTGGGAGGCAACCCATGTATCTATCTTTTAGCTTTCTTTATCCTAAGTGTAGGGGACCCGTTGTGTTTGCTATTTCCTCTCTTCTACTAATCAGGGATTCGAGCGCTCAATGATCCACTCTTGATGATTCTTGACGACCCGTGATTCCGTGTTCCATTTTTCCCGGTTCTATCCTAAACTCTTTTCGATTCACTATTTTATATTTTCCAATATTAAAATAGGAATCTCTTTAGTTGTCCTTTCCTTAGCGAGATTTAAACAAAGTGCACAATGTCCTAAGTGTAGGGGAGTTTACTCCCACATGCTTAAACATTGAGGACAATGTTTATATTAAGTGTAGGGGGGACTTCTATCGAAGTTAAGTGGCCTTTTCCTTGTATTTGTCCTCATTTTAACCGGAAAATCAATTTTTCGACATTTTTCAAAATTTTGGATCTATTTTGGCCTATTAGATTTTACCTTTGTATAGTTATTTTCCTTCTTTGCTAGAATTAATTTTAATAAAGTGGTTTTAATTTTCAAACGTTGTGAATCTTTTGACTCAACCCGAGTTTACTTATCTAAGTTTACTCTAGCTAGTATCCTTAACGTGTTTAAGTCAAGTTTTGCTAGGCTTTTATAGAGGAAGCTATAAAGCGCGAAAGTCTTAACTCTCACGGGTTAAGAACAAGAACTTTTCGAAAGTTCCTATAATTGATCCTAGAGAGTCGTTTATCAAGGGAACTTTAAAATGCGATTTCTAAACTTGAAAGAGTCTAAGAATTTGCAAGATCCTATAGGCGACTCGAAAACCTAAAACTTTGATTTAATAGGCTAAGCATCCACGAGTCTCATTCCTTGAGATTTTAAACTGTCGAGAACGAGAGATGATAGAGTCAATTATAAGTTTGGTATTCTTTCGTGAATTTATGTGAGTTAATTATAAGCCTATTCTCCCATCGCTTGCTAATAAATTTATCTGCAATAAATAAGGTTGTACGATTTGAAAAGTTACTTAGCTTCTAGCCCAAGATCGTTTAAAAGTTGCTCGGTATGGATTAGAGTTCATAGCCAAGGCATAACTTATTGAAGCGGGATGCGAAGATTCGCGAGTCCGAAAAGGCCCTAACAAGGCATGAGGGCTACATTTTGTTGCTAAAGATCCCAAGTGATGTGAAGAATCATTTATAAAAAATCAATATGAAGGATCGAGACACACGACGAAAAGCAAAAACTCCCCAAAGTCATGGAAAAGTCTATCCAAAAAGGCCCTAACAAGGTATGAGGATAAATAAAGCCAAGTCCAAAAAGGAGGCGGATCGTTGTATATCAAAGTCCAAAATAAAGATTGGAGAAAAATAAAGAAGTCGTGGTCAAGTATGAATCTCTCAAAACTTCAAGTGAAGAAATTCCTATATGAAGAGAAGACCATTATTTCATGAACGTCTCTCAAGGTTTGAAGTATGAAGTCGCTGCCAAATATCGGTCCGATAAAGGTCTCAAATCGCGAAGCGAGTTATGACAAGATATGAACTTTTTGAGGTCCCGAGAAGCAGTTTTAAAAGATTTTGTCCTTTAGCTAACTATTGATTAAATCGTTCACTTTATTTTCAGCCTAAATAACTATCGAAATAAGTAAAACAATGCATCCTCATGATCATTTAAGACAACAATAAAATATAAGAGATACACCTAGGAATAAGGGAGTCTAAGTGAATAATTGGCCCACATGAGTTCGTGTTGGTTTACTAACTTATAATAACAATGATCTCGTTTTTAAGCTTGGTTTGGAGAAAGTGAAAACTTGAGAATGATGATTATTCATAACATTTCCAAAACCCAAGGTATGTTTTTGATTTCTTTACTTTGAATGTTTATAGTTTTCTATCTCTTTAATAAAGGCCAAGGTGGGTTGATTTTGATGAAAAATGTAAACGTGCTTTGTAACTAATGCATTGCATGAGGACATTGCAATGTTCAAGTGTAGGAGATTTGATAGGTGTGTAAACACCCATCCTTTTTACCACTTAATTAAAATAATAATCGGGCCAAAACGTGTATTTTATGTCATTTATGTCGGAATTATGCTTGGTTTGTGTTTTTGTTGTTATTTAGGACGAAAAGGTGAAAAGTGGAGAAAACACGGGCATTCACGGGCTTTTATCGAAGAAAAAGATGAAAGATGAAGTCAAGAAGTCAAGAGTGCAAAAAGAACGGAAGTCCAAGACCAATTCTGAAGATTTATCGAAGAAAAAGTCAAAAGACGGAAGTTTACTTAAAACCGAAGAACTCAAGTCTTATTTATTGAAGAATTCAAGACGAGTTTACAGAAATCCCAAGACAAAGTCCAAGTATTAAGAAGATTTAAGAAGATTAAAGAAGCTTAAGGACTTGATCATGCAATTAAGAAGAAATGAAGGAGGGGAGGAAGCTTCCTAAGCACTCCTTAATCCTCCCCTATAAATAGTCATTAGGATTAATCATTTCATTTTGTTGGATAGTTTGACACACTATTTCTTCCATTTTTATTTACCTTGCACATTTAAATACATGTCCATTTAATTTCTTGTCCAATTTAAATACCTTGTCTTGCACCTTAAATTCATTTAATTTCAAGTAAGTGTTCTTTTAATTCTTGTCAATCTTTATTTTTATTACTTATCTCTCATTCTACCTTTCTTTAATCTTTGATCTTTAAGTTTATTGTTCATATTCATGCTCTTGAGTTTTTGTTAAATTTATTAAGTGGGTTTTGATTATTGTGGTTAGTTTTGTTAGTTTGATTGTTTTGGATTGATTGTTTATGATTAATAGATGTTTATTTATTAGTTTGATTTAATCTTGTGGTTGATTTTGTTTAGATTTGTTTAGATTCGTGTGTTTCTTGTTATCCTTGTTCTTCGCTGTGTTTGTTACTGTATCTTTCCCAGGAAACATTCCGGATCAAGCCAAGTGAAGGGTTTGTGTTGATTATTCCGAGTAAAAGGTGTTCATCCGGAATATTGAACATTCCGGATCAGAAGAGTTCATTCGGAATATTTTATTATTCCGGATCAAATGATTCATCCGGAATATTAGACATTCCGGATAAGCCATTTATTCCGGATCAAGCTCACATTCCGGATCAACAGAATATTCCGGATCAAGGGAATATTCCGGATCAACCTCTCATTCCAAATCAAATAATATTCCGGATCAAGCAAGTTCATCCGGAATAATTTATTATTCCGGATCAAGGAGTTTATTCGGAATATTAAGACATTCCGGATCAAGGGTTCTATTCAGACTATTATTCCGGATCAAGAAATATTCCGGATCAAGGGCAACATTCCGGATCAAGACCAACATTCCGAATAAAGAAGATTATTCCGGATAGGTGACACGAGTAAGCAATTTATTCCGGATCAAGGGCTTTGGCTAATATTCCGAGTGAAGAAAAACATTCTGAACGAAGGTGACATTCCGGATGAATGTTTATTCCGAATGAGGGTATTATTCCGGATGAGCTGTTTTCAGGTTCTTTCTAGTTTCTGTTTTTAATTTTCTGTTTTTAATTTTCAAGCTTTACTTTTCCCGCCTTTTTACTTAGTCGCACTTTAAGATTCCTTGCCTTAGATTTAATTTAGCTTTGCTTTAGTTTTAAGTTTTAGTTGCGTTTTAAGTTTACCTTAGATAGATTTAAGTTTGCGTTATTTACTTTTAGTGCCTTATAATTTTCGTCACGCTTTTAAATACTTGCCATTACATTAAATTAGACTTAGATTTACTTTAACGTCATTTTACTTTTATGTTTTGCACTTTTATCATTAAAAACAATCAAAAATATTTGTTTCACCAAAAACAATAGAGTCATACTTTGAACTGGAAATCAGTTCGTTAAGATACCGAGAACACGAACTTTAATTTTTATACAAGCAAAAGATTTGTATCATGCACGTATTTCCTACTATAGTGAAAGTTCTACCAGTGGGGCGTCACATCCAACCAACTTGGGTTAACACTTTCCCAGTCGGTTTCCATTCTAATCCATTTTTCCGGGCATACATCTCATTCACATGGTCAATAAGGCAAGAATCATGACGACTAGAAAACATACATTCATTGCAATTCCAACATTTCAAATTAGAATTCACACTAGGCTTAGAACGCTGCACAACCGCAGAGCCTTTAGGTTTAGCTACATGATTATTTTTATTCAAAACAGAAATAACATTCCTAGGATGGGCTTCTACTTTCTTCTTCACTTGACTACTAGATGGAGGCAAGATCCTATCATTCTTCTTGTTTCTTTTAAGCTTAGATCTTTGAGCCTTAGTAGTGGTGCTTACTCCTGTAGAAGGCAACACGGGAATATTAGAAGCTGGTTTTGATTCCGCCTTATCTTTAGTGACCAAAGTTTGAGATGGTTTAGTCCTAGGGCCCTTGTTAAGTGGTGTGGCGGCTATAAGGTTCCCTTTGATTGCACTAAAGGACGATGCTGAGACAGTGGCTGTGTTATCCACAACATTCTTACCTTTTAGAGTACGAAGTGTTTCCTTTAACTCAGCCAAGACCAGATTTTTATCACAAATTTGTTCCCTCAAATCAGATATTTCCACCGACTTTTGATTCAATTGTTCAATCAAGGATTGATTCTATGCAGTGGTATTAGCACATGCGGGCTTTACTGAATCGAAGAGTCGTGTATCTTTCTGTTTTAAGTTATCAACTTTGGACAAAATCTTGGAAATTCGATTATCTAAATCAAGTTTAAAATTCTCAGCGGCCTCAAGTACGTTCACACAGTTAAGCTCCTTAGATTTCTCTATTTCTATCGGCAAAGATTTAGCAACTTTGTCACTTGGCTGACGCTGTTTTGATTGTAAATTCAATCAAAAATTATTTTCAAAGTTTGCATCATCGATATTAACACCTTCGAATGACGTTTCAAATATTTCTTGAATAAATTGTTGCTTGCATTCAAGCGAAATACAATGTGTTTGAATCTCATCAAAACGTTTTGAAAGCGAAGAGTATGAATCTTGAAGCTTTAAAAATTCAGCGTCAGATTCGTGACAAGTACTATCTACCACATTATCCACAAATTCAATATTATGCACAATAGAATCATTATCAATACTTTTATTCACACAGACGGAAACTATATCATGCGACATCACTTGTTTCAGAAGCTGATCATTTTGGCGTGAAACCCTTTCTATTTCAAGTAAACTGTTTTCATAAGCATCATCCATTTCATTGAAAACACGTTTAACTTCTTCTATTTCCAAATGCAAATCTTGATCAAGATTACTAAGACAAGCTTTAACATTCTTTACAAACGGAACAATTTCTTCTCGGAACGCAGCTCTAGTGTGCTCAAAGTTCCATTCACCTTCCGTTATGGCCGTGGCCGTCGTATGTTCCAAAATGACCTTGTCAAATCGGCTAAGTGTTGGTGAACCGCATTTAAGTTAACGGACGCCTTACTTACCGGTGGAAGTAACTTCGTTAAATCCGTTTTGACGAGTGTAGGAGACGTACTAGGAGGGTTTTCATTTGACAAACTTGGGGGCACAAGAACTGTTAGTTCAGCTAATTCCTTTTGTAAGCGAATTCGTGTCTTTTTGGAAAGTTGATCTTTATTATGCTTATCATAATCAATCGTATGGAATTTTGAAAGCATTTTAGAATGAGTTTCTTCCGCAAGTGATTGTGTCTCCTCAGTACTACGAACAAAAGGTGCTTCTTTCGATTTGCCAATTATGGTCATATCATAAAGACCGGGAATATATTCCTGAGCTTGTTTTGCATAACCGAGATTAGGTGGTAAATCTTGAAGACGCTTAAGTTCGATTTTTTAAATGATTTAGTTAAAAGATGAACCTTGATAGGTGTGTAAACACCCATCCTTTTACCACTTAATTCGGGCTAAAACGAGACCAAAACACGTATTTAATATCATTTGTTTGGAATTATGCGTGGTTTTTGTGTTTATTGTGTTTTCAGAGCCAACCGGATGAATATTGAAGAAAACATGGGATTGCACGGGTTTTACTGAAGAAAAAGACTCAAGATAAAGTCTATTGTCCAAGAGATGCAAAAGATTTGAAGTCACTGGGCCTATTCGAAGATTTATCGAAGAAAAGGACCAAAGATGGAAGATTTATATAAGTCGAAGAAACTCAAGTCTATTAAACGAAGAAATTAAAAGACGAGTTGAATTTAATCGACGACAAATCCCGAATCAGAATCGAAAACGGAAACTTTTCTGAAAAGACGAAAAGACAAGAAGAACGGGAGAAAGCCCACTAACCAACCAAAGGACAAGGCTATAAATAGCCTTCCCCTCACACATTTTAGACTAGCTTTTCATTTTTCTTTTTCCCCACTCTTTCTTCTCCCTGTTTCGTAGAACACCATCACCACTAGGGTGATTGGTGATTTTTATCTTTGTCTTTCCAATCTTGTAATTTTAATCTTTGGTTTATCTTGTCAAAACATTAATCATTCAATACAAAGCTTTTGTTTAATCTTTCCATTTAATCTTGTTCATCTTCATCTTTACCTTCAAGTTCTTAAGTTTTTATTTTTCTTGATTTGATCTTCAAAAGTTGTTTGGATTTGTGTTTTTATTAGTGGGATTCGTTGCTTATGGTGTCTAAATGATTTGTGTTTAAATTGGTAAAACCTTTTTAAGTATTTGGGTTGATTTTGATTAAAATCATTGCTTCCGTGTTCTTCGTGACTGCTACTGTATCTGGGTTTCATAACTTCCGAATCAGCTAAAAGTTCCGAATGAAGCTTTCATTCGGAAAGTTCCGAATCGAGCCTTAAGTTCCGCATAAGTCTTTAAGTTCCGCATCAAGACACCTTCATTCGGAAGTCTCAAACTTCCGAATCAAGAAGAAGTTCCGAATCATCCATTAACTTCCGAATCAAGTAAAATCTTCCGAATCAAGCTGAAGGTTCCGAATCAGTGACTTCCGATCCAGCAAGTTCCGAATGAACAACATTCATTCGGAAAGTTCCGAATCATCCAGTGAGTTCCGGATCAAGTAAATTCTTCCGAATCAAACCTTCATTCAGAAGGTTCCGAACCAAGCCAAAAAGTTCCGGATGAGTAAGTTCCGGATGTCTTTGAAAAGTTCCGAATCAATTTTTTAGGTACTGTTTGTTTTAGGTTACTGTTTCTTTATGCTTGTTGAACTTTAATTTCAATTTTAGTTTTAATCTTAATTTTAATCTTAAGTTTAAATTCAAGTTTTTAGTAATCGTCATTAAATTAATTGTCTTTGATTTAAATTTTCATTTCCACTTTTTATTAGATTAGAAAACCAAACCCCTTTTCTTTAGTAACCAAGAACAATCATTCCACTTAAGACTTAGATCAATTGGAGAGGATATCGAGAGTAAAATTGAACCTAGCAAAATCCTTGTATCAAATGGCGCCGCTGCCGGCTCTTCTCGTTAAGATCAAAAGTTTTTTGTGAGAACTTGGATTTTGGGATCCGTTCCCCGTGAACGTTCTTTTTCATAAAAAAATTTCAAAAACAACTAAAAAATATAAAATTTTCAAAAATCCTAAAAATTAAAAAACAATAAAAACCAAAAATATTTTTGCTTTGTTTTTCTTTGTTCGTTCTTTTGCAGGTGTATGCGCACTCGATCCACGTCTTATCAAGAGCCCGAGCCTCTCGATAACTTAGACATGGCTGGTGTACAAAACAACAATAACATACCACCTCCGAACAACAATAATAACAACAACAACTCGCCTTTTAACAACATGAATAACAACAACAATGAGCACCTTCCGGATAATCGCCCAATGATTGAATTGCTGCAAGCTCATGTCGATGGCAATACGGATCAAATTGTTAAGTTTTAAGTGGACTTTTCCATGAAAATGCCTTCAAATAACCGGAAAATCCTATTTTTCAACATTTTTCAAATTTTTTTATTAACTTTGGCCATTTAGTTGTAATTTTTAAATTTTTATCGTTGCTTTCATATGTATATATTCCACAATAAAGTCAAAAATATTAATAAAGTGGTGTAGCTAGTTTAGAAGTCTTTGACATATTAGGCCCGTTGCGTTTATTTTGACTCAACCCGAATAGACTTATCCAAGTTTATTCTAGCTAGTATCCTTAACCATGTAGACCTTAATTGGTTTATTAGGCTAAGTATCCACGAGTCTCATTACTTGAGATTTTAAATTGTGGAGGACGAGAAATGATAGAGTCAATTATAAGTCGGTATTCTTGCGCAAGCTCACTTGGTGTAATTATTTGCCTATTCTCCCATCACTTGCTAATAATTTATCTGCAATAAGTAAGGTCGTACGATTTGAAAAGTTACTTAGCTTCTAGCCCAAGATCGTTTAAAAGTTGCTCGGTAATGATAAGAGTTCATAGCCAAGGCATAACTTATGAAGCGGGGCGCGAAGATTGGCGAGTCCGAAAAGGCCCTAACAAGGCATGAGGATTCGATTTTATTGCTGAAGATCCAAAGTGATGTGAAAAGCATTATTCCTAAAGTCAATATGAAGGATCAAGACTAACGACGAAAAGCAATCAACTCCCACAAAGATCATGGAGAAGTCTATCCGAAAAGACCCTAACAAGGTATGAGGATAAATAGATCCAAGTCCGAAAAGGAGGCGGATCGTTGTATCTCAAAATCCCAATTAGAGATTGAAGAAATAATCATGAAGTCGTGGTCAACAAAGTTGGAGTACCCCTCAAAAGTCTCCAAGTGAAGAAACTCTATTATGATGAGAAGACCATTATCTCAAGAACGTCTCTCGAAGATATGAAGTATGAAGTACATGCCAAATATCGGCCCGAGAAAGGTCTCAAATCGTGAACCAAGTTATGCCAAGATATGAACTTTTTGATATCCCGAGAAGCAGTTTTAAGAGATTTTGTCCTTTAGCTAACTATTGATCAACTCGTCCTACTTTGCTTTCAGCCCTAATAAACTATCGAAATAAGTCCAAAAATGCATCTTCATGATCATTCTAAGACAAAAATAAAATATAAGAGATACACCTAGGAATAAGGGAGTTTAAGCATTTAATTAAGCCATGTGTGTAAGTGTTTGAATTGCTAACTTATAATGACAATGATCTCGTTTTAAGCTTAGTTTGGGGAACGTGAAACTTGAGGGTGATAAATCTTCGCAGCACCAAAGCCCTAATGAAAGTCATCGATTTCTTTGCAAGTTATTTCCATGTAGCTATTTTCAAGAGAAAATGGTTTTCTATCCCTTTGTTATCTTTGAAGTTTTATTTCTTTAATTTTTGTTTAGTAGATTTTAAATAAGGCCAAGGTTGATTAATTATGAGAAAAGTGTAAGCTTGCTTTATCACTAAGCATTGCATGAGGGCATGGCAATGGTTAAGTGTAGGGGATTTGATAGGTGTGTAAACACCCATCCTTTTACCACTTAATTCGGGCTAAAACGAGACCAAAACACGTATTTAATATCATTTGTTTGGAATTATGCGTGGTTTTTGTGTTTATTGTGTTTTCAGAGCCAACCGGATGAATATTGAAGAAAACATGGGATTGCACGGGTTTTACTGAAGAAAAAGACTCAAGATAAAGTCTATTGTCCAAGAGATACAAAAGATTTGAAGTCACTGGGCCTATTCGAAGATTTATCGAAGAAAAGGACCAAAGATGGAAGATTTATATAAGTCGAAGAAACTCAAGTCTATTAAACGAAGAAATTAAAAGACGAGTTGAATTTAATCGACGACAAATCCCGAATCAGAATCGAAAACGGAAACTTTTCTGAAAAGACGAAAAGACAAGAAGAACGGGAGAAAGCCCACTAACCAACCAAAGGACAAGGCTATAAATAGCCTTCCCCTCACACATTTTAGACTAGCTTTTCATTTTTCTTTTTCCCCACTCTTTCTTCTCCCTGTTTCGTAGAACACCATCACCACTAGGGTGATTGGTGATTTTTATCTTTGTCTTTCCAATCTTGTAATTTTAATCTTTGGTTTATCTTGTCAAAACATTAATCATTCAATACAAAGCTTTTGTTTAATCTTTCTATTTAATCTTGTTCATCTTCATCTTTACCTTCAAGTTCTTAAGTTTTTATTTTTCTTGATTTGATCTTCAAAAGTTGTTTGGATTTGTGTTTTTATTAGTGGGATTCGTTGCTTATGGTGTCTAAATGATTTGTGTTTAAATTGGTAAAACCTTTTTAAGTATTTGGTTTGATTTTGATTAAAATCATTGCTTCCGTGTTCTTCGTGACTGCTACTGTATCTGGGTTTCATAACTTCCGAATCAGCTAAAAGTTCCGAATGAAGCTTTCATTCGGAAAGTTCCGAATCGAGCCTTAAGTTCCGCATAAGTCTTTAAGTTCCGCATCAAGACACCTTCATTCGGAAGTCTCAAACTTCCGAATCAAGAAGAAGTTCCGAATCATCCATTAACTTCCGAATCAAGTAAAATCTTCCGAATCAAGCTGAAGGTTCCGAATCAGTGACTTCCGATCCAGCAAGTTCCGAATGAACAACATTCATTCGGAAAGTTCCGAATCATCCAGTGAGTTCCGGATCAAGTAAATTCTTCCGAATCAAACCTTCATTCGGAAGGTTCCGAACCAAGCCAAAAAGTTCCGGATGAGTAAGTTCCGGATGTCTTTGAAAAGTTCCGAATCAAATTTTTAGGTACTGTTTGTTTTAGGTTACTGTTTCTTTATGCTTGTTGAACTTTAATTTCAATTTTAGTTTTAATCTTAATTTTAATCTTAAGTTTAAATTCAAGTTTTTAGTAATCGTCATTAAATTAATTGTCTTTGATTTAAATTTTCATTTCCACTTTTTATTAGATTAGAAAACCAAACCCCTTTTCTTTAGTAACCAAGAACAATCATTCCACTTAAGACTTAGATCAATTCGAGAGGATATCGAGAGTAAAATTGAACCTAGCAAAATCCTTGTATCAAACCTTTTCTTTGGAAGCGTATTGTTTTAAAAGCTGTTGTTCTTTGAATTTAAGAAGTTTGGTAGCATTAATTTCCGATTCAAACTTTTTAGACTCAAGAGTTTCGAAATCCATTTTAAATTTCTGAAAATCATTGACAACCGACTCTTTTGCTTTTAATTCATTGGAAAGATTAGCTTTTAATGATTCTATTTCTTTCAAGTGTTCAATCTTTTCAAAACAAAATTGGTCAAATTCAGAACATGTTATTTTCTCTACTTGAGGGACCATTTCAAAAGTTTTGACCTTTTCTTTATGCAACGCAAGCTCAGCAGTTAGGGTGGAATTCGTATCTACGGATTGTCTGAGGGACATATGCATTTGATCAATAATATGTTTAGGCACCATGACCAAATCATGTTGAGCATAAGATTCCATACCCGTCGTAGCATTTGGTTGAGGTTCACTCAAATGTGTAGGATTGGGTACCACATCATTTGAGTTACTAGTTCCCGAATGCTGTTTGAGGTTGTCATTTTCATGCCCAACTTGATGTGGGTTATCATCATTACCAAGATTGGTTGTGGTGGATACCTCACTGATGCCATTAGAACCGTAGTGAGAGAGATTAGCAACGAGAGCAGCTTGGGCAGAGTGAATGTCATCACAATCCGAATCATATGCGTCAAGATCATCTGCTTGATAAGCTGCATTAGAAGTGGAAACGACTGCAATGCCTTCAGTATCTGCTGCCCCTGGTTCTGCAAGAAATGCTAACTCCTCTGAATCCAAAATCTTTCCCTTAGACGGAGCATCGACCAAATACATTTTCTCACGAAACCACGCTTCATCCCTTCTCCTTTTCGGCTGAGTGCATTGCCTAGCCATATGACCTTGTCCTCGGCAATTGTAGCAAGTCACAACCTTTTGAGGACCAATGGGACTTCCATTTCCATTAGCTTGTGAATTCACAGCTTGAGCATTCACCGTCCTTGTAGGAGGTCCATATGTATTTTGCCTTCCCTGAATAGGTTGCACTGTTACTTGACCATCTTGAACAGTAGCTTGTTGTCGAGGATTTGAAGAGGTGCGGAGCTGATTGTTTGTTGGTGGAAATCCTCTAGTTGCAACAAGTTTTGACAAGTAGGCAATGAGATGGTTTAGAACATCAGCTGGCGTATCATTTGATGTAAAGACTGGTGCTTGGATTGGTGGAAGTTCATTAGAGTAGAAAGCTTGTGCTGGTTGTGCTTCTATTGGAAAATATCCTTGCTGAGGAGTATAGCCCATTGGAGAAGTGTTGGCTTGTGATGGTGATGTCTGACATGGTGGTTGCTGTGGAAAAGATTGTTGATGAACACTTTGTTGAAATGCTTGCTGTGGCATCATTGGTGGTGGATAAGATGGTTGCTGTGGTTGCTGATAGGTGTGTGGTGGTGGTTGCTGCAAGTATGATGGTTGTTGATATGTATAAGCCATGTTTTGTTGAGAAGCATACATGGCAAGTGGATCATGAACTTGAGGTTTAGACAACTGAGCCTCGATCACATGGCATTCGTGTTGTTGAACAAAAGCTTGAAGTTGATCTACATTGGTGTTATGCAAGGCCTTAGCCAATTTAACATCCGTCACGTACTTTTTCCATTCTGAAGGAAGAGTGTTCAAATACTTGGTGTTCAATTGAAACGTAGGAATTGCCATGCCATAGATATTGAGCTCATTCAACAATAGGGTAAATCTCAGATAGTAGTCATTGAGAGTCTCCCCTGGCACATAGGCAAACTTATCAAAAGTATCATAAAGCTTACACTCTCGTTCTTGTTTAGTTAACGAGGTGCCTTGCATTAGAACACGAATTCTATCCCAGAACTCTTTGGCAACTTTATGTTTGCTGACGAGTTTGTAGACATCTGGAGGAAGGGCTTGGAGAATGATGTTTGTAGCATACTTATCACATTTGTCTTGAATCTTCATATCTCCAGTCAATTCACCCATTGTGCGAGGACGAGTAGTTGTACCTTCCGTCACTGTACCATAATCTAATGGTCCATTGAGCACCGATGCCCAAATGAGAATGTCCATTCTCTTTGTTCAACATGTAAAGTTCCATTCGGGAAGTCCAATCCTCGTACATAGATTTTTCCAACATTGGTGGACGTTTATCTGTACCCGAGAGGATGGACTTCTCCGTAAGAGATGTGTACTCCATTTCGATAAGTTAAGATTTACAAATTTGATCAGTCAATGAAAGAAAGTAAATGTATTTGTTGTTGTGTGTTAAAGCCGAGAAATAATGTTGAAATCCCCTAAATTATGTTCTCGAGAAACCAAAAAATCCAAGTCAAAATTACACACGGGTAAAAAATTTCAAAAGTACGTTTTTGAAAAAAATGTTGGATCGCAGTGGGGATCGTACTCACTATAATCGTACTCAGATCGTACTCCTTGATCACACCCAACGATCGTACTCCTTGATTGCAGTGGTGATCGTACTCCCTTATCGCAATAAGTGATCGCAGTGGTGATCGCACTCCCTTATTGCAACAAGTGATCGTAGTGATGATCGTACTCCCTTATCGCAACAAGTGATCGCAGTGGTGATCGCACTCCCTTATCGCAACAAGTGATCGCAGTGGTGATCACATCGAGTGATCGTACTCCCTTATCACAGTGAGTGATCATACTCGGGATCGCAACGAGTGATCGTACTCGTGATCACAACGAGTGATCGTACTCGCGATCGTGACTAGTGATCGTGACCTTGGATCGCAAGTAGAAACCCCCAGGGTTTATGCAATCGCAACAATCAGATCGTACTATGGATACCAACTTACCACTTTTCTCGGACAGTACAATAACACAACCAATTCGAGATTCTAAGCCTAAAAATGAATCAAACACCCAAAAATTTTGTGTTTTTAACCCAAATAACAATACCAAATCACTATAACAAGCAACTAGATGAAGTATATCAAGATTAGCTCATAAAAACACAAAAAAAATTGGTTCGTGTGATTTTGGATCAAAAAGGACGAGAGAATCAAGAACACAAACATAAAAAAACCAAACAATCATCCCATGGCTCTTGATACCATTTGTAGGATATGTAAATCTTGCTTACGTTTTAGAGAGAGAAAGAGATAGAGAGATGGTGGATTTCATACAATTCTAGAGAGAGAAAATGAAGATAACTATGTGTAAAAATGAAGAACCACACCCTCTCCAACTAAGGAGAGGGTTTATATACCCAAGCCTTGTAATGGGCTTGGGCTTACATGTTTGGGCCGGCCATACAATCATGGACCGGGCCTTTCCTTGTTTGATATGTTAAAAGGTATCTAGACTACGAGCTACTACTTAATATATTATCGGAGTGATCGAATCTTCCTAAATACGTAAAAATGTATTTCCAACAGGGTCGTTTATTAAAGACCGTAGTTGATGTTAACAAGGACCATGAAAAAGGGAAATGACACGACCATAGTAAGAGGTACTTACATAAAAAAAGGGTAAACGAAAAGATGTAGGTTGTTCTATCGATGCCATCTTAGATTCAAAAAAGTTGGCTAGGAAGTGTATACGTTTTCACATCAAGATAATCAAACCTAATCTCAACTCAAATGTTTAAGGTTTCTAGTATGACCAACCCCTTTTTTAAAAAAATTATGGTGTGTTTTTTAGCTTATATAATGGGCTTATATAAGCCATTTTTTGCTTATATAAGCCTATGTTTAATAAACTTATAAGCCCATGGCTTATATAAACTTAAGTTAACATGCGGGTAAAATGGTAAATATGTTATATAAGCCCAAACCTTCCTAAATAAGCCACATTTTTATGGCTTATTATAACACCCATATATAAGTTTATAAGCCCACTAATATAAGCTTAGCCAAACACTTGGTTTAAGCTTATAAGCTTATATAAGCTAATAAGCTTATAAGCCCATTATATAAGCTAAACCAAACACCCTCATTATCTCCTGTATCTACATCATCATATAACCAATAGAATACTTGAACCATTTATCATTTTCACTACTCCTAAAATTTTACATAGTAAACACTAACTAATGATCCATGTAACGCCTTTCTGACAAACATATAAACATAAAATGTCATAAAATTGACCTTTAATATGTGCCTTCATAGCTTCATCAACCTTCATAGCTTCGTCAACCTTCATAGCTTCATCAACCTTCGTAGCCTCATCTGCCTTGTCATCTATATAACAAATATTAAAACAAAATCAATTATTGGTATTTTCATAACATGCAACATCATCAAAACAAAGACAAATCATCAGAACTTCAATAATACTGTTGCGAAGTAAAAACCCTAACCTTGTTTTGATTTTCCTTTAGTCCGTTTTTTTAAATCGAACTACATCAAGTCTTCAATAATAGTGTCAGCAAGAGGATCATCATATCTCCAGTCGGTTTCATACTTATCCATCACATAATCAATCATCTCAACAGTGATCTTAAAATCAATATCCATCTGGTCACTTAGGTTTGATTTATCAGGGTTTGAAGATTTGTTACTGTTTGTCTCTGGGTGGGTGGGTGGTTGATTCATTATTTGACCTCCAGATATTGAATGTATGTGTGTGTGTGTGAGTGAGTTATTAGTGGACGGGGTACCGGTGCAATATATCAAGTTGCATGAAAATTAAACGATTCACTTTTTAGACACGTTAGTATAAGTCGAGTTTAGTAGTATAATCTTATTAATTTTTCATGATTTTATTAATTGAACTTTACCTTACATGGTTATTGGATAATTAAATTAAAGCATGTTATTAATTTAATTAAACCTTGATAAAAAATTAATATAACATAATTAAGCTATGTTTATTAATTAATTAAATATAACATGAATAATTATATTAATAATTATTTTAACCTAATGCTTATTTAAATAAAATGGCCATGTTTAATTATCATGATAATTATAATAATAATTATAACATAAATCTTGTTTATTAATTATATAATATAAGTCGGGTGATTAAACGGTTTTATGACTTATTTCAACAAGCTCACGTATGAATGTAACATAAACGATGATTAATTTGTTATCTAATAGATTTTAAAACCTTCAAGTTTTTAAAAAATATGAAATGTCAAACCCATCTATATCGAATGATGCTAACCCTAAATCATAAACCTTAACCAATTAAACCATAAACACAAATTAAACCATAAACTAATAATAAAACCTAAATCCTAAACCTTAAACCATTTAACTGTAAACCATAAACCATTAAACCATAAACCTTAATTAAACCATAAATCATAATCATGCATACCATAAACCATAAACCATAAACCCTAAACCATAAACCATAAACCCTAAACCTTGAACCTTAAACCAATGAACACTAAACACTAAATCATAAATCTTAAACCATTTAACCTTATACTATAAACATTAAATCATTAATTAATAATTAAACCACAAACCCTAGCTAATTAAACCATTAATCCTAAACCTTAAAACCGAACCCTAAACCGCAAACCCTAAGCCCTAAACCTTAACCCCAAAAAACCCTAAACACTAAATCATAAACCTTAAACCATTTAACCTTAAATTATAAACATTAAACCATTAATTAACCCTTAAACCACAAACCAAAAACCTTAAACCCTAAACCCTAATCCCTGAAACTTAAACCAATGAACCCTAAACACTAGATAATAAATCTTAAACCATTTAACCTTATACTATAAACATTAAACCATTATTTAACCATTAATAAACCACAAATCCTAGCTAATTAAACCATTAATCCTAAACCTTAAAACCAAACCCTAAACCGCAAACCCTAAGCCCTAAACCTTAACCCCAAAAAACCCTAAACACTAAATCATAAACCTTAAACCATTTAACCTTAAATTATAAACATTAAACCATTAATTAACCCTTAAACCAAAAACCATAAACCTAAACCCTAAACCCTAAACCCTGAACCTTAAACCAATGAACCCTAAACACTAGATCATAAATCTTAAACCATTTAACCTTATACTATAAACATTAAACAGTTAATTAACAATTATTAAACCACAAACCCTAGCTAATTAAACCATTAATCCTAAACCTTAAACCCTAACCCTAAACCGCAAACCCTAAGCCCTAAACCTTAACCCCAAAAAACCCTAAATACTAAATAAATCATAAACCTTAAACCATTTAACCTTAAATTATAAACATTAAACCATTAATTAACCCTTAAACCACAAACCATAAACCTTAAACCCTAAACCCTGAACCTTAAACCAATGAACCCTAAACACTAGATCATAAATCTTAAACCATTTAACCTTATACTATAAACATTAAACCATTAATTAACCATTAATAAACCACAAACCCTAGCTAAGTAAACCATTAATCCTAAACCATAAACCCTAAATCCTAAATCGCAAACCCTAAGCCCTAAACCTTAACCCCGAAAAACACTAAATACTAAATCATAAACCTTAAACCATTTAACATTAAACTATAAACATTAAACCATTAATTAACCCTTAAACCACAAACCATAAACCTTAAACCCGAAACCCTAAACCCTAACCTTATTAAACCGTCCATTAAAAATCGACCTTATTCATAATAAATTGCTTGAGATGATTATTCAAGGTGATTGATATAAAGCTCAACTAAATCCCATATACTGTTAAAAAACCAAAAGATATTTATCTCGCGGTTGTCAAGAATTATTATAACCTAATATATTTAAGTTATTTAACTATAATTTTATGTTTAAAATTAAAGTAATATTTTAATTTTTTGTTTTTCATAAAAATAAAACGTATATGCTTTTTTATGTACTTATTAACTTTTAAAAATTAAATTTATTATTAACTTTTAAATATATTGAAGTTATTTAATTATTAATATATTTAAGTTATTTATTTATTTATTTATTATTAACTTTTAAAAATTAAATGTTAATTATACTTTTATTATTAAGTAAATTTAATATTTACATTTTCATTAAACACACATAATATCCGGTAACCATCTTGTAACCACCACCATCTTCACCACCATTTTCACAATGACACAGGAAGAACGAACCCTAAATTAACCACCCAATAACCGATCAAAAAAATCAAACCTCATAAACAATAGTCGCCAATCTACAAAATCATTAACAACATGAAACATCAGGAAAGAGGTAATGCAAAATCAGTATTATTTAATTTAATATTAGGGTTCATACGAATAGTGTAAGTTTGTTACTGATATTAGAGTTTACACTTACTTTTAATGCATGTATGTGGACCTATGTCATAATTAATTAACGTGATTCAATTTATAGGATTAACCCTTCTTAATGTGTTTATATGGTCTATGTTTCAATCTAAGATATGGGTTTTGTTAATGTGTCTGGATATGGTCCCATGGTATGTTATAGTTTAAGGATATGGTCCCCTATACAAACATATGTATAACCAAATCCAAGTGTTATTAGGGCATCCACAACCATGATACACATTCTGCCAAACACTCCCTTCATTGACATATAACTAACATTAATATGTATATGTTTGCAGAAGTAATTCATATAGAATCCGACACTTCATCATCTACTTCTGAAAGTGCTAAATTTCGCCCACCCCTAGAAATACAAGTCCTATTCGTAGTTTGCCAAGAAGTTCTTCAAGCACTCCCTCTTTTCGTCCTCCACTGTTTCAAATTCCTATTGTAGGCATACATAATGTCACAAGTTCTTCATCTGTTCGTCCTTCTTTGTTTCAAACTCCTAATGCCACAAGTTCGTCCGCTCGAGTTCGTCCTCCCTCTGTTCGTCCTACCTTACTTCAAACTCAAATTTTAGGTGTACCTAATGCCACAACATATTCCAAAAAAGTTTGTCCTCCCTCTATTCGTTGCCCTGTTTAGAAACTCCTATTCTATTCAAACCTACTGTAGAGGATGAATCAGATTCATTTGATGAGGATGAAGACACTAATGATGCCGAGGTAGATTTTAGTGATGAGGAGGAAGATACAAGTGATGAGGAGAAAGACACGAGTGATGAGGATTATGAGTTAGAACTCAAGAAGAATAGCAATTCTAAAGGTAAATCTGTTTAAACTAAAAGTTTATGGTTTAATGTACAGCATTGTAAAGTTTTAAT
Source organism: Glebionis coronaria (assembly GCA_025667525.1). Classification (NCBI taxonomy): domain Eukaryota; kingdom Viridiplantae; phylum Streptophyta; class Magnoliopsida; order Asterales; family Asteraceae; genus Glebionis; species Glebionis coronaria. The sequence continues at coordinate 207,916,216 of CM046877.1, read as the reverse complement.
ATATTCAACTTAATGCTATTTCAGGTTCAAAGTCAAATCCGACTGCTTACTCGAAAGGATATAAGAAAATTTCAAACAAGGTATAGTTAAGTTGTTATGTGTTTATGCATAAAGCTGTATATGTTTATACCATCGATTAATTGTTTTAAACACATGATGTGGTCAAATATCAGGACGAATGGGAAAACATAGATTGGATTAGAAAAAGCCCTTTCTTTGACTCTAGTGATGAAGAATTAGTTGCTCAAGCTGATGCTCCAAGACGAAAGCACACTCCCAGATCAAAGCACACTCACAAAGCTCAATCTTCTCAAGCTAAAGCTCCAAGACCAAATGTCGTTGTTGGCCTAGCCAATAAAAAACTTGGAAAGAAATTGCTGAGAAGGATCAGCCAAGGAATGATGCAGAGGGGAGCAACAACAAAGGCAAAAGGAAGGTTGGATGATGTCAGTTCTCCCTCTTTAATATGTATAATTTTTTTTTAGTTTTGTTGGCCTGTTATTGCTAGGCACCTGTTGTATTACCAAACTACAGGTTGCAACAATTTATAGATTGTATGCATTACTAGCATTATGAAACAATTATCAATTATCTGTAATCAATAATATGGTTTGTTAACTAGTTAATATAAGTATTTTAAGTTCATGTATAATTCAATATCTGTACTCAAGCAATTATCAGTTCTATCAAAGGTTTTTGGTTGAATGTTAAAATGTGTAAAATAGTATAAAATTTATTTCAAAATTTATTTTTACCAGGAAAATCAAAGGAAAAGTTTACATAGTTTGAATGTTTAATTTGGAGGCAAATTGGAGTTCAAAATATTTGGTTATTTAATTTTTGTATTTGGAGCAAAAATTTTCACGAAAATTTTGAATGTCCATGCTAAGTTAATGCATATGCAGTTACCATAATATTCTAATTACATCTCCATCTCAAATCCTGATTTTCTCCAAAATCACAAAATATACCATAATTTTCTAACTCCATCTCCATCTCAATTACTTTTTCACTGGTTTCATACCTGATAACTAAAATTTTGCTAGGTTAAAAGTTCTTCGATCTCGGCGTCTAATCGAATTGATCAAGGTTGAATGTGCGACTCAGTCGTCTTTGGTGGATAAAATAATAGGTTGTCGTTGAGTAAAGTAAAGATGCAAACTTTAAAGTAAAAGGCAAAGTAAATTAAGCGATAAATGATTAAGAAGTAAATGACGAAAAATTAAAACGTAAAGATAAATGACGAGAGGTTAAAACTTGACAAAAAGTAAATTTGATAAATTTAAAATTAAACTAAGACAAAACTAGTTTAAAAATAACACTAAGTAAAAATGCGGGAAAAGTTAAATTTGAAATTAAAAATAAAAACAGGAAATAAAAACTGAAAAATGCAATCCGATCGCACTCCCGATCGCACTCCCAGATCGCACTCCCGATCGTACTCCCTGATAGCACTCAGTGATCGCACTCAGTGATCTTACTCAGTGATCTTACTCAGTGATCTTACTCAGTGATCTTACTCAGTGATCTTACTCAGTGATCTTAATGAGTGATCATACTCAGTGATCTTAATGAGTGATCGTATTTTGGATCGCAAGTAGAAACCCCCGGGGTTGATGCGATCACGAAACTAGATCAGAACAAGTAAACCCTTAAGAAAATTACGATGGTATACAAAAGGCAAATAAGCAAAACCAAATAAGCACTTTAATAATAAGCAATTACCAAAAACTTAATTAAAACAATAAAAAGAAAAGCTAAATAAGCTCAAATTTAAAAACTTTCAAAACACTAAATAAACAAAATTTATAAAATAAACTTTAAAAAGATTAAACTTTTGAAAACACTTAAAAGAAAATAAGCTAAACAAGAAATAAGCTAAAAAAACAATAAGGAAAGAACATCAATTGCATGACAATGATAAGAACAATGGAAAAATAAGAACTTTTATCAAATAAACATCAAGATTAATAAATCTTCAAGATTAATCAAACAAAACAAGATATTTAAAAACAAGAAAGGAAGAATGAGATAATTATGAAAAGCTTGATTAAGGATTAAGATTCAACAACACAAATTAAAGTCTCACTTGAAATAACTTGAAATTAAAGACAAGTATGTAAATGACAATATGAAAAGTGCATGAAAAATAAAGTGGAAAGACTAATTTGTCAAATTAGCTAACACCTCCTAATGTGTCATCAGGAGGGTATTTATAGGAGTGGAGTGTATGGTTGGTTGGAAGATTCCTTCTTTCTTTCTATCTTTCTCGTCTTTCGTCTTTGACAATAAACTCGTCATTCTCGACTTTGTCTCGGGATTTGTCGATAAATAAAATGAACTCGTCTTCTAATTTCTTCATTAATTAGATTTGGTTCTTCGATTTCGTTAAGCTTCCGTCTTTAGACTTTTTCTTCGATAAATCTTGAGAATAGGCCTTGGACTTCCGTTCTTTTTGCACTCTTGATCTTTTGACTTCGTCTTTTGTCTTTTTCTTCGATAAAATCCCGTGAAAGCCCGTGTTTTCTTCTTTTTTCATCTTTTGGCCCTAAAACACAATAAAAACACAAACCACACATAATTGTGACTTTTACGACATAAAATACACGTTTTGGTCTTGTTTTTATTATAATTAAGTGGTAAAAGGATAAGTGTTTTCACACTTATTAAATTCCCTACACTTGACCATTGCAATGTCCTTATGCAATGCATTAGTTACAAAGCAAGATTTACATTTTCCATAGTTATCCTACATTGGCCTTTATTTGAACACAAGACATTAAGGTAACGTAAAAAGATAGAAGATAACAAAATATTTGAATGAAGAAAACAAGTAAAGAGATCGAAGACTTACATTAGGGCTTTGGATTGTCATGAATGTTTATCACCCTCAAGTTTCACGTTCCCCAAACCAAGCTTAAAAACGAGATCATTGTTATTATAAGTTAGCAAACTAACACAAACTCATGTGGCCTAATTATTCACTTTGACTCCCTTATTCCTAGGTGTATCTCTTATATTTTATTATTGTCTTGAATGATCACGAGGATGCATTCTTGACTTATTTCGATAATTTATTAGGGCTGAAAATAAAGTAGGACGATTTAATCAATAGTTAGCTAAAGGACAAAATCTTTTAAAACTGCTTCTCGGGACCTCATAAAGTTCATATCTTGGCATAACTCGCTTCACGATTTGAGACCTTTCTCGGACCGATATTTGGCAGTGACTTCATACTTCGAATCTTGAGAGACGTTCTTGAAATAATGGTCTTCTCTTCATAATAGGAATTTCTTCACTTGAAGTTTTTGAGAGATTCTTCATATTTGGACCACGACTTCTTCATTTTTCTCCAATCTTTATTTGGGATTTTGATATACAACGATCCGCCTCCTTTTAGGACTTGGATCTATTTATCCTCATACCATGCTAGGGTCTTTTCGGATAGACTTATCCATGATATTTAGGGGAGTATTTTCTTTTCGTCGTGTGTCTTGATCCTTCATATTGATTTTTGATAAATGATTCTTCACATCACTTTGGATCTTTAGCAACAAAATATAGCCCTCGTGCATTGTTAGGGCCTTTTCGGACTCGCCAATCTTCACATCCCGCTTCAATAAGTTATGCCTTGGCTATGAACTCTAATTAATAACGAGCAACTTTTAAACGATCTTGTGCTAGAAGCTAAGTAACTTTTCAAATCATACGACCTTATTTATTGCAATTATATTTATTAACAAGCGATGGGAGAAAAAGCTCATAATTAACTCACATAATTTCATGAAAGAATACCAAACTTATAATTGACTCTATCATCTCTCGTTCTCCACAATTTAAAATCTCAAGGAAGGAGACTCGTGGATGCTTAGCCTATTAAATCAAAGTTTCGGGTTTTCAAGTCATCTATATGATTTTGCAATTTGTTAGACTTTTTCAAGTTTTAGAATTCGCATTTTAAAGTTCCCTTGATAAACGACTTTATAGGATCAATTATAGGAACTTGCGAAAAGTTCTCGTTCTTAACCCGTAAGAGTTAAGACTTTCGCGTTTTAAAGTTCCCTATATAAAAGCCTAACAAAACTTAATTTAAACATGTTAAGGATACTAGCTAGAGTAAAATTGGATAAGTAAACTCGGGTTGAGTCAAAAGATTCATGACCTTGAAAAATACATCCAAGAAATCTAAACTTATTAAAACCATTTTATTAAAAAATATATTCTAGCAATGAAAAATAACGATAACAAAGGAAAAACTATTAGGCCAAAATAAAAAAATTTGAAAAATGTCGAAAAATCAATTTTTTGGTTAAAATGAGGACAAATACAAGGAAAAGCGCACTTAACTTCGATAGAAGTCCCCCTACACTTGATATAAATATTGTCCTCAATGTTTAAGCATGTGGGAGTAAACTCCCCTACACTTAGGACATTGTGCACGTTGTTTAAATCTTGCTAAGGAAGAGACAACTAAAGTGATTCCTATTTTAGTATTGAAGAATATAAAATAGTGAATCAAAAGAGTTTAGGATAGAACCGGGAAGACGGGTACACGGAATCACGGGTCATCAAAAGTCATCAAGAATGGATCTTTGAAAGCTCGAATCCCTGCACATGATAAGAAAGAAAACAACCAACACATAGTAGGGTCTCCCCCTACACTTATTATAAAAACGGATAAAAAGGATAGATACTCGGGTTGCCTCCCTAGAAGCGCTTGTTTTTGTAAACCGAGTCACGAGCCTGACTCGACCCTGAATTAAATGGTCCATGGGGAAGCCTCAAATGTAATACCGGGATCAAATACCTTGTCCTCGGTCCCGGAGGAACATAATAAATGAGAGGCAGGAGGATAAGTCTTGAAGGGTAGAAAAGTCCTCTCAACATAAGAAAAGTAAGTGAAGTCTTGATCCACGGGCGGTGGGGTGGGTAAAGGAGACAAATTGTCATCCCCCAAAGACAATGGATGGTCATTATTCGGCAAGCCGTAAAGGTATCAATCATAGAATGGTCAATGTCACCTCCCGGGTCAAAGCACTCATCCCCAGTAATGGTTTCTAAGGGATGGGATGAAAGGTGCTCGGGTGGAGGACTTTGGGTAATATCTTCATGCATCAAAGTATCAAAAAGAATATCCTCCTGCGTGTCATCATCATCAATACCAGGAGGTATTGAGAGAATGTCGATTTCTTCCATAAATGTGTCATTATTCTCAACGGAGGTAATAGACGCGGGTAAAGACTCAGAAATAGGAGTAGAATTCAACGCTTCAATTTCAGCAATAAGAAGATGAACTTTCAATAATTTATTGCGAAGAATAACGTATTCCACCTTATCTACAAGACCAAGTTCAGTAGTGAACTTCTCGTATGTCGGAGAGAATAAATCAACATCGCCTTCATCTCCCGGAGGAGATTGATAAATTTCAAATGTGAAATTCTCATAGCATGGAGAAAAATCATTATCATTAAGAGCGACCTCGTCCGTAATCTCAGCATAAGTCGGTACATCACAAACCTCCTCAAATAAGTTGTCAAGACCAAATTCACTAATCTCGCTCGATGATCACAATCCTTGGACGCATTTGGGATATCGATAGAAGGAGGTGCAATTGCACTAGGACATTGAGCAACAAGATCATTCCAAGAAATAGTATTCTCATCGTCACAATCATCATCATCATAATAGTATGGATGCATAGAGGGGGAGTATAAGCCTCGATATTCGATATTTTCTCTTGTCGGATTGCCCTCTCCAAGATAGCTGGGAGGTGATCTAGAATTCCAGCCAAATTAGCGAGTATTTCCGTGCTTATTCCAAAAGTAGGTTGATGAACGACGGAGTATTGTGGGGGCTCAAAATTTTGAAAACCGAAATTATAGCACGGATGTGGCTCATAATTTATCAGATGAGAAGAATTAGAACATGGATGTGGTTCATAATAATTCATCGGTTGACAATAAGATGTGTTGTGAGGGCCCCCACAATGATTGCAACACAGGTATTGAGAAAAACCCGGTGCGTCTTATGGATAGATATTACCATTGTCATAATTGTAACCCGGTTCTTGCCCGTCATGAGACGGGTATCGAATCGGACACGAAAAATGCCAATGAGAATCGCTTCCACAATATATGCAAGAGGGGGGAGTAAGTGCATGAGAAGCAAAGGATGAGTTAATCGAATTGCACGAGGGACAAAATCCAAATTTTGTATTGTCGATATCATTTCCGCATCGCTCACATATACACCATTGACATGTTTGAAAACCATACAATGGTCTCCCACACCCTACGCAATAAACATACGAATCCATGAAGAATTAAAAATTAGTGGGGTTGAGAAAAAGAATTAAACAAAATAGAGGATTAAGATATTTTTGGTGCAAAACTCTTGGAAAAAGAAATGCTTTTTATGATTTTTTAAAATATTTTTGGATTTTTTAATTTTTTAATTTTTATGGATTTTTGAAAAATTTTGAGCAAGAAAAATAACGTTCAAAAGTGAACGGATCCCAAACGCCAACGTGTCTCTCACAAAAACCGTTAATCTTCACGAAAAGATCCGGCAGCGGCGCCATTTGAAACTAAGATTTTTCTAGGTTAAAAGTTCGTTGATCTCGGCGTCTAATCGAATTGATCACGGTTGAATGTGTGACTTTGGTGGATAAAATAATAGGTTGTCGTTGAGTAAAGTAAATATGCAAACTTTAAACTAAAAGGCAAAGTAAATTAGACGATAAATGATTAAGAAGTAAATGACAAAAAATTAAAGCGTAAAGATAAATGACGAGAGGTTAAAACTTGACAAAAAGTAAATTTGATAACTTTAAAATTAAACTAAGACAAAACTAGTTTAAAAATAACACTAAGTAAAAATGCGGGATAAGTTAAATTTGAAATTAAAAATAAAAACAGGAAATAAAAACTGAAAAATGCAATCCGATCGCACTCCCGTTCGCACTCCCGGATCGCACTACCGATCGCACTCCCGATGGCACTCCCGAATCGCACTCCCGATCGCACTCCCGGATCGCACTCCCGATCGTACTCCCGGATCGCACTCCCGATCTCACTCCCTGATCGCACTCAGTGATCGCACTCAGTGATCACACTCAGTGATCGCACTCAGTGATCGCACTCAGTGATCGCACTCGGTGATCTTACTTAGTGATCTTACTCAGTGATCTTACTCAATGATCTTACTCAGTGATCTTACTTAGTGATCTTAATGAGTGATCATACTCAGTGATCTTAATGAGTGATCGTAGTTTGGATCGCAAGTAGAAACCCCCCGGGTTGATGCGATCACGAAACTAGATCGGAACAAGTAAACCCTTAAGAAAATTACGATGGTATACAAAAGGCAAATAAGCAAAACCAAATAAGCACTTTAATAATAAGCAATTACCAAAAACTTAATTAAAACAATAAAAAGAAAAGCTAAATAAGCTCAAATTTAAAAACTTTCAAAACACTAAATAAAATTTTTTTATAAAATAAACTTTAAAAAGATTAAACTTTTGAAAACACTTAAAAGAAAGTAAGCTAAACAAGAAATAAGCTAAAAAAACAATAAGGAAAGAACATCAATTGCATGACAAAGATAAGAACAATGGAAAAATAAGAACTTTTATTAAATAAACATCAAGATTAACTAATATTCAAGATTAATCAAACAAAACAAGATATTTAAAAACAAGAAAGGAAGAATGAGATGATTATGAAAAGCTTGATTAAGGATTAAGATTCAACAACACAAATTAAAGACTTACTTGAAATAACTTGAAATTAAAGACAAGTATGTATATGACAATATGAAAAGTGCATGAAAAATAAAGTGGAAAGACTAATTTGTCAAATTAGCTAACACCTCCTAATGTGTCATTAGGAGGGTATTTATAGGAGTGGAGTGTATGGTTGGTTGGAAGCTTCCTTCTTTCTTTCTTTCTTTCTCGTCTTTCGTCTTTGACAATAAACTCGTCATTCTCGACTTTGTCTTGGGATTTGTCGATAAATAAAATGAACTCGTCTTCTAATTTCTTCATTATTTAGATTTGGTTCTTCGATTTCGTTAAACTTCCGTCTTTAGAATTTTTCTTCGATAAATTCTTAGAATAGGCCTTGGACTTCCGTTCTTTTTGCACTCTTGATATTTTGACTTCGTCTTTTGTCTTTTTCTCCGATAAAATCCCGTGAAAGCCCGTGTTTTCTTCCTTTTTCATCTTTTGGCCCTAAAACACAATAAAAACACAAACCACGCATAATTCCGACTTTTACCATAAAATCCACGTTTTGGTCTTATTTTTATTATAATTAACTGGTAAAAGGATAAGTGTTTTCACACTTATTAATACCATTTCCACTTATTGTTCTTGTACACATCGATTTATGGTCAATAATCATGAACACTGAAAACAACGATCAAGATTATATTGTTAATGATGATGATTATTTGGTTAATAATGATGATGTAAATCACGATAATCAAGGAGATTATGAATCAGAGGATTATGGTGATCAATCAAATGAGGATGAAGACATCAATAAACAGAAGGTTGTTAATAAGAGGGGCATAACTACGTTATCCAAGTTTCGGATAAAATATGGAAAACCAGATGTCATGAAGATAAATGTAAACTTTGATTCACTGAATAGAATATCAAGGCCAAACAGATCATTGTTTATCAGTTTTTTAGGAGACACGGTTCGGGAGCAGATAGGATTGAAGATTCTATCGTGGGAAAGATGTGAAGGAGGAAGCAAGAGAAAAACTCTGGACTGAAACCACGGTACAAATACAAATTTTTTTACCCAACTATTAGTCGTATTCTTACATTTACTTTAACATTATGTTAATATGTACAACAATACTTTAAATTTGATGTTTCCTACAAAAAGTTGGTTATGAATAAGCTAGGTGAACTGCTAAGAAATTTCAGAAGTAAATTGGCAGCAAAGCACATAGTTCCCAACCTAGATAATCCTGAAAAACTAAATGTAGCTCCAAAGAATTACAGAGCAATCATCAATGCCGAACACTGGGTTGCTTTTGTAAACCATACGGCGACAGAATAATTTAAGGTTGTTAATTTCTATTTCGTTTTACATTTATAAACACCGTATGTATGCATTGTTTTTGTTAGGTGAAATCAGCTGCTAATAAATTGGCGCGTTGGTCTCTTTATCAGCATACAATGGGACGTGGTGGTTATGTATATATAAAAGAGCAAATGGTAAGGTTATATTGGTGTAATATCCTAACACTGTTGTCCATGTTGGTTTAACTTTTCATCTGTATGTATTTGATGTTTGGAAGATCATAAAAAAAAATTACACCAGATCAAGAACCCCCCCCCCCCCCCCCCCCCCATGGTGTATTGTGGTTTAATGGAAGGGTTAGAAAAGAAGGAAAAGAGACAGATGATGAAACAATCAAAGTTGGCACTAAGATTGTAAGTGTTATTACAAATTTTTTATATAATGTTTATATTTGTATAATAAATTATTTACCATTTTTTGTGTGCACCTGAAAGCAGAGGAACAGATCAAAGATGGAACATTGACAGTTGATAGTGGCTCAGATTCATTATCACATGTATTAGGGAAGGAAAAGGGGGGGTATGCACGAGGAGTGGGAGGCAGAGTTACGTGCAGGAAGTTCTTTGATCTACCTAGAAGGAAACAAGGAACTGATGTAAGGATTGCGTTGCTTGAAATTGAACTTGAGAAGGAGAGACATGCGCGTAAAGATAAAGAGAATATAGTCGCTCAATTAAACACCAAGATGTCACAAACACAGGAAACTATTGAAAAAATGTTGAAAGTTATGTCTACACAAGGGGTTAATATATCCGAGTTAATGCCAAGTCAATCAAATGTAAGACTAGTTTTCTAATTTTGATTTGATGATTTTCAGTCTATAATACCAATAACAATTAACATACTTATATATTACAGGTATTACAACTAGAAAATAATACATTAAATACAAAACCTAGTGAAGAACAAAGGACGTCGATCAGTGGTGGTGGTGGTCTTTAGAAGGGTGTGTTAATTCCAATGTCTAAGTCAATTGCAACTTTGAACAATGATTTGGACACTGTAACTGCAACTGCGAACAAGGTAAGTTATAAAAAAACATGTTTAGTTTCTAAATTGTACTATACATGACTTATTTACTGTCTTATGTATATATGCAGGGACCTGGTAGAACTAGGGGAGCAAAAAAAAGACTAGATCGTTAGAAAAGAAGTCTCCACTTCAAAATTCCCAATCTCAAGAAGATATTTTTCCAGCTTCCGGTTCACAACAAAATTTGTCTCCCCCGACACAACAAGACGTACCTATTTCATCATTATGAAAGAAGCATACACCTTCTAAATCGAAAGTAAATCAGTCTCCACTATCACTACCAGATGTAAGTATTTCATCGTTTTTCATATAATTACTTGTTTAATTTAATTCTCATTAACGCATGTAAAAATATTTTCTTCAGACATTTAAGTGCAAACTGTGGAACATATCTAGGACAAATATCATTGGTAACGGTACGGTATACAAGTCTAAGGATGGAGACAATGTAATGATTCATAACCAACCACTACCAAAAAATTGCTACAAAGTTTCAGTTGATGAATCCTTAGTGGATGCAACATTCATACCTGATTACGGAAATAATGGTTTACAAACTGTTAAGGATGTAAAAGGTACTTTTGTGGCATAGCCAAAGGAAAATGTTATTTTTTTACAAGAGGTACATACACTTGATTTATCATCCTACATATACATAGTTTTTCATATTTAGTTCAATGTTTAATACACGGTTTTTTTTCCTACAGGAAACAACACCACCAAATACCATAAAAGCTGTTGTTGGAAGTGCACCAAAGATAGGATCTAAGCGCTCGATGAACGTTCCATCAGGCAGTACATTTACGGCTATTCCTCACATGCAGAAACAAGCTAGGAATAACAAGGCTCAAAAGACTTTACAATACGGTGATTCAAAGTCTTTACAAATGTGATTCTATGTGAAAAGTATGTTACTTGAGAATAATACAACATTACATTTGTTGATTTTCATATGTACATTCAACTTTATATATTAATGCAATTGAAATTTGTTTTCCAGAATTTTTTTTTTTTATTGAATTCTAAAAGGTTACTAGAATATGAAACATAGTTACACTTATTCACATTCCAATGTGTGACTACATTTCATAAAAAGTCACACAAACATACAATTATATGTGACTATTGGATGCATATAGTCACAAAAAATACAATTTGCTTGACTTGACAAAGCATACAGTCACACTTATTACTACTATTGGTAACTATTTGGTTAATTGTATGTGACAAACTTAGTGCCATTAGCATGATTTGTGTGACTACATGTCATCAAAGGTCACACAAACATACAATTCATGTGACTATTGGGTGCATATAGTCACACAAAATACAATTTGCTTGACTTGACAAAGCATACAGTCACACTTATTACTACTATTGGTAACTCTATGGTTAATTGTATATGACAAACTTAGTGCCATTAGAATGATTTGTGTGACTACATGTCATAAAAGGTCACACAAACATACAATTCATGTGACTATTGGATGCATATAGTCACACAAAATACAGTTTGCTTGACTTGATAAAGCATACAGTCACACTTATTTCCACTATTGGTAAATCTTTGGTTAATTGTATGTGACAAAATCAGTACCATTAGCATGATTTGTGTGACTACATGTCATAAAAGGTAACACAAACATACAATTCATGTGACTATTGGATGCATATAGTCACACAAAATACAATTGGGTTGACTTGACAAAGCATACAGTCACACTTATTACTACTATTGGTAACTCTTTGGTTAATTGTATGTGACAAACTCAGAGCCATTATCATAATTTGTGTGACTACATGTCATAAAAGGTCACACAAACATACCCTTCATGTGACTATTTGATGCATATAGTCACACAAAATACAATTTGCTTGACTTGACAAAGCATACAGATACACTTATTTCTACTATTGGTAACTCTTTGGTTAATTGTATGTGACAAACTCAGTACTATTAGCATGATTTGTGTGACTACATGTCATAAAAGGTAACACAAACATACAATTCATGTGACTGATAGATGCATATAGTCGCACAAAATACAATTGGCTTGACTTGACAAAGCATACAGTCACACTTATTACTACTATTGGTAACTCTTTGGTTAATTGTATGTGACAAACTAAGTACCATTAGCATGATTTGTGTGACTACATGTCATAAAAGGTAACACAAACATACAATTCATGTGACTATTGGATGCATATAGTCACACAAAATACAATTAGCTTGACTTGACAAAGCATACAGTCATACTTATTATTACTATTGGTAACTCTTTGGTTAATTGTATGTGACAAACTCAAAGCCATTAGCATAATTTGTGTGACTACATGTCATAGAAGGTCACATAAACATACCCTTCATGTGACTATTTGTTGCATATAGTCACACAAAATACACTAATCACATAGTAAATGTCACACATATTGTATATTCATGTGACAAATTTATAAACAATAGTCACTCTTAAACAAAACTCGTGTAACTGTAGATAGTTTACCGTCACACATATTCACTAAAACACCAAATATTATACCTAGTTCGTCACACATTTTCGAGTATTGGTCACATTTTTTTGCTGGTTATCGTCACAAAGATCAGATCATGACCGTAGTGTACCTACGGTCGCGGGACCCTTGGTCACAAAGACAAAAAAACCGTGTGTGACTGTATGCCTACGGTCACTCCTTTTGAGTGTGACGGATACCATTTTTTGTACTAGTGTGTTATGAACCCAACACTTCATGATAATGAAAGTGTTCTTCTCTTTACACTTGAGAGGATGAGAGGATGGAGGATAGAATCACATCTTAAATAAGATTAATCAAAACTAACTAATCAAGGAGCTTAAAGATGTTTTTGAAGAAACTGTGCAAAAAAGGTTGAAAGAAAAGCTGGAAATGATCCACTATTTATAGGACAAGAGTACAACAGATCTATATACCCGGGGTTCCTTATCAATAAGGAACCTCGGGTGGCGGTTCCTTATCAGTAAGGAACCTCCGCCTAGGAGCCCGTGCATTTTTGTCCTTTAGTAGGGAAATACCATTTATACCCTCAAAGGATATTCTTTTGGCATATGGAATATGACAAATTCAAATTTTCATTTTCTTTTTAATAAAACATTTGCTAAAAAATAAAGTTTATTAAAATCTTTTGTCACATTTGATTAAATGTGAGTTTTAAGAAAATATTAATCCTTGATAACTTAGTTAGGTTAATGACATGTTTATTAATACCTTGAGTGATTCATGCCGAATGTGATCTTGGAGGTGTCGAGAGAAGTATACAAATGTATTCTTGAGTGATTACGAGAACCTTAACATTTTACATAATGTATTACAAGTTATACGTTTGTCATCAACAAAACACAAAGAGATTATATCGATAAAACATCGTAATGTTTGCACTAACACTTTGCAAAGTTAGTCTTTTCCACTTTTCTTTTCTATCTACTGACAAGCTATTTCTACCCACTGACAAGGGATGTGTAGCCTCTGTTGGTGCTTTTTTGTAGTTTTTGTCTAACTATGCAAAATTTAGAGCTATGTGGATTGGTTGTTGATCATTGCTTGCTATGTAAGTATCAGTATGATGGTTAGAATGTTTATATTCCTATCTTGAAATAAAATTTGTTGCTTATACATGTGAAAGTTTGTAAGTATATTTTAAGGGAAGGTATTAGGATACCTTTTGGTTTTGTGGGTTCTCTTAGAGTGCTCTTATCACATTTTTAGATTGCGTCCACTGGTGAGTAGGGGCTAGGAGTAACGAAATCATTCCTTTGGGATTGTTGGAATTTCTAGACCTTGAGGCACTATAGCATGCACATCTTTTTAATGGCACAAAGATTCAAACCTGCTGATCTTAAACTTACCTTCAAGCCTCAACATAATATGATTGCAATTTTGGAGAAAGATGACAGGAATCTATAGTATGATGAAATGATAGACTTATTGTTTGCTTCCAACATAAGGTATGCTTTACTCCATAAACCTATCATTCCTACTTCATATATTAAACAGTTTTGGAACACTGCTAGTTTCAGAACAATTAATGATGTGATTACAATTGAAGGCTCTATTTATGGAAAAAATAAGATTGTTATAGAAGCTCTTATTCATTAAGCTTTACAGCTTAACGGTTTGGGTGGAGTTGATCTTGTTCCCATTGAGGATCTTCATGAAGGGTTAATAGGCTTGGGGTAAAGTTTTCCAAAAGTAGGTCGTATTTCCAAATTTGATAAAAACCAGTTTCCCCCAGCCAGGAAATATTTTAATACATGTTCTTATTTAATGTCTGAGTCCAAAATCCTATGCTTTTAATGAGATAAACCATTCCATAGGTAGTGCTCTTATTTTCATGGTTTTTAGGCAAAAATATAATTTTTCTAAAATGATTTTTGAAGGCATGTTGAATAATAAGGGTAGCAAAATATCTTATCTACCCTAGGTTTTTACAAATGGTTTTGGAACTTAAATAGAGATGTACTCTTACTCATACACATTTTTATTAAAGCTTTTTACAACCTTGAACACCCATGATCGATATTTACCTTTGACCCAACCTATCCTTGATCTTATTCAAGTTGTTGCTATGGCTCCGGATCAACAAAACCAACCACCCTCACCTGATCATGGAATAGCCATGAAAGTTGATGACCCTGTACCACATTCTCTACCCACCGACACTCACACCCTACCCTTTGACAGTCACAATATAGCCCCTGATGAACCCATTATAGACCCAAACACCCCTGCATCTTCTTCACCATCACAATTTAGGATTTCTAAGCGCCAAAAAGTCTTTGGGGTGTCTTCCCCTGGTGGCTTTAGCCTTGTAGCAAAGGAGACCACCACCACAAGGGTGGATAGTTCTATGGAAATGGCTGGGACTATTGACTCTGGCTTAGTAGCAGGTCAAGACAGCCCTATTGTAAGTAAGTCCATTCCCATGCCCCATGAATCTACATTGAGGATTAATTTCCCGAATGTGAATGAAGGCAGTACAAAACCTTTGACACCATTGGAATTAATGAAATTTTGTATTACCTTTCAAAAGCAAAATACAGAACTAGTACAAACTATCAAAGATCAAGGTCTTGAATTCACATAGTTGAGGGAGAGAAATTTTGTTTTGGAAGTTGTTGGTAAGCCAAGGAGGACATTCATGGTTCAGTCCTCTGATATTGATCTTGGAGAGGAGTCTTACAAAGGGGGAGCATCTGAATTTGAGTGACAAAAGTTCTAAGGAAGGCTCCAAAGACTCTACAGGTATGATGGAAGTAGCAGATATTCTTACAGGTTTGAAGGAACAAAAGGAGTTTGATTCCCATGATGAAACCAATGAAGCTCTACTTTGTTCAAATTATGGAGCAAGTGAGTACCAGGAAGTTTGCAGCCACTAATAGTTCTGGTGTAGTTACTGTCATGCCTAGTCTAGCCTCTGACAGCCTGTTTGCAGCCACTAAAAGCACTCTATTTGCTTTTGGTGTATCTCAAACATCATTGACAATTAGAGAAGTATTAACACATGTACCCATTACATTACCTTCCATTGATCCATCAGATAAAGGTAATGGTATTATGGTAAAAGAACAGGTTTCTTCTAAGCAAGATGCACAAACAATATTTGATGAGCAATTGGCACATCATTTACTTGAGGAACAACTGAAGGAGCAACAAAAGGGTTTGATTGAAGCTTAAATTATTAGTTCTAAGCCTGGTAGCATAGAGTTTGGTGATAGAGATGCTAGTTTAGATAGTTCTAATCCATATGTGGATCACGAAGAAGAACCAGAATAGTTGGAGTATGGTGAGTATGAAGCAGCCAAGAAGCTTAGAAGTTTGAGTTTGTTTATTGACTATGATATGACACAGATAGCAGGCTTATATCACAGGTATGAAGAATCTGCTATAGAGGAGAATATTCCTACTTCTTTGAGTATCTGAGGTTTGGAGAATTTATTGAGAGTTTAGAGGGACTTAAAGATGATAGAAGCAAATAAAGCCTCAAATGTTTTAATGAAGCATAAGTCATACATGAGAGAGCTATATAAAATGTTGTTTAGAAGCAATCAAGCTGGATGGACTTAGAGGAAGTTTCAAGGAATGTCTTTTGAAGAGTTAGAATACAAGGCATATCCTATCTGGGTTGGAATATGTGAGCATAACACTCATCTCAAGCTCTTTGTTGAGAGGCAAGAAGTAGAAGAGGAAATGAAGTTGAAGAAAGCAGCACAGGTACCTAGGGCCAAGAAGAAAGGTGTTACATTTAATTTTCCTGAATTTGATTTGTTAGATTCAAATTTACCTAGTGAAAGCATTTTGAAGGCAAATTTGGAACTTTCTTATCTGGGCATCTCTGTTATTGAGCCTATGGAACTTAGAAATCCTGTAATTAAGTATGAAAAGGATCAAGATATAGGTTTCTGGAAGTTCACCAGGTATGGTGGTAAGTTATAGATTTTTACTTCTCTTATCTAATTGTTTGGAAGTATGGATAAAGAAGATTTGGAGACCATTTGGGGCCTATTGAAGGCAGAGTATGATGACTTGGTTCCAATAAGTGTTGGAGAAATAAGGATATGGTCAACCTTTAGAAGGTTGTTTGACCATGACAAGGATGATCCAGTATGACTAGATTTAGAAGATTCAAGTGGTTTGGAATGGAGACTATTTTCTGCAGCTGGTGTATTTCATATGTGTACTTTAAAGTTTTCAGAGTATTTACTGGTGGATAAGATCTATCCACTAACACAAGACATATTGCAAAAGATGATCAAGACTAAGTTGAAGGTTGACTACACTAGTGATTTGAGTGTTGACTTTTTGAGATTTACTCATACTCAAATTCAGGGATAAGTATATGTGTAAGAATTCTCTCTGTATATTTTGTTTTATTCAGAAACTTGATAGTTAGAATAAGTATCAAGTTTAGGGGAGGATTGTTGGTAATAAAATGACCAAGTCTCTAGCCGTTGACAAGTGAAGTTCTATCGGCTGACAAGACAAATTCTATATGCTGCCAGGCATGGTGTAGCCGTTGACGAAACCATTAAATAGAAGACTCCCACCCACTGTGGGATTGCATGGGTTGCATGGATCAACGCGTTTTGTTTATTTAAGAAGATATGTTTGAATAAGTTTATTTTCTATGTTTATCTTGTATAACTTCCTGATTTAGTTGATCCTTGGCTTATTTTTCAAGGCTCCTTATCTTATAAAAGGAGACCTTAGGGTGTAATGTTTAGTACGCTTTCATATATTGTTCACTTTGATAATATTAATCGATGAGTTTGGTATACATACTTGTTGCTTAGTTCTTTGTGCTAAGTGTTAGATTCCGCATAACACATAGCTTGCTAGATCCTACAAAGTTTCTCTATGTATTATACTTGATTTATCTCGATAATACAAAGCTAATCGTTCTAAGTTTGGGATCAACAAATGATTTATCTTTACTTTCCCCTAGTTTGTTGCCCTAAAGGCCTTTGCACCCTAAGATTGCTAATGGGAGTCATGACACGGTTAACAAGATTGTATGTGCCTACTATACCACTAGGACTTGTTGGTACTAGGGATATGTGTTTGAGGAGACAGGTTAGCAACATACCATAAATGAGCATGGTTGTAGCAAGGCTTCAGATATGGGACATCCTATTGGCTATGTAGTAGGCAAGGTTGAAAGGTATACTATTGTCTAAACTATAAAGCATGTAGCTAAGACACGCCTTGATGTGGTCCTTGTTGCCTACCAAGAACATAGCATTGCATCGCAAGATTCTTTCCTACTTCACATACTCTTCCTTGATTTCTTTAGCTTCCATTCCATATGGGTCTTTGTTAATGACCTTGTCTCTAGTGGAGATCCTAGTTGATTGATTTCTAGGGTTGTAAAGAGTTGTCCTAATGACATCCTTGTTATCAAGTCTAGAATTGTAACTATCTTGGGCATCCCTGGGAATGTTTGTTTTGTCAAGGGCTGTGAGAGCGTGGAGATCCGAGTAAAAGTAAGTTCCATTGTTTTGAATCCTAAGGATTTGAGAAAAGCCGTCTACACAGAAGGTGAAGTCATGACCATTTGCTTGGAAGTTTAGGAGAAGGAGGCGATTTTCATCAAAGTTGACATTTACGAACTTGTAAATTCAAGAACAAATTTGGGGAAAATTTTCTCATCTATGTCTAAGAGGCAATCAAAATTGATCCTAGAAAAGTCTTGACGAATGTTGGTGTCACTAGTGAAGGATGGGTTAACAACACGAACTTCGTGGAAGGTACGTTTTTCAAGTTCCTTGCACAAGGTTTGTTGTGCGGAGGTTAGGTGTTTTGATTTGTGAAAGGCGGGTATGTAACTAGCGGTATCTTTGTGATCATAAGTCCACGCGAAAGGCATGTTTGGTCCTAAGGTAATTTTTCAACTTAGAAAATTTTGAGAAATAATTAGAGGTATGCCTAGTGTGTGCAAACAATGTGGAGGTGCAGTTATCTCGATCTAAAAATATTTTGAAAGAGAAATGTTTAATGCATGTTATTTAGATAACCCAAACGCTCCTTAAATACAATGTAGCTTCAAATGAACATACCCAAAAATGCATATTGATTATGCAATTCCTTTAGCGTTCATGAGTACGTATGCCATGATTAAAACATTGCTTTTAGATATTTGGTATTTACAATGGTAAAATGCAATTTTTTGGCACGACCTAAGTAGTGAGAAAGGTTTTGAAATTTTTTTGGCCAATTAAGGATTCTTAGTAATGCCTATTGATTTGGTTTGAGAGAATTATGTTTACCAAGTGGTTTTAACATCATAATCAACTAATGCATACATTGAATTAACTAATCTTGACCCATAATTTTAATTTTGTGCAAATTAAATAGAAACCTAGACTCCGATTAAGAGAAACGAAGAAATGAAAAAGTGAATTAAGTAGCGGATACTTACAATGGATGATTAGACACGGATTGGATGGTTGGTTATTGCCTAATTGGGTCAGAGAGATGATAAAATGGTGGTTTTGGTCGTTTATGCCGGAAATGAGAGTGTGGATATGCTATTTGGGGTGTTTGGCCATTGGTTTTGTCTTGGAGAACTACTCCAATATTCCATGGACCCTTACACAGACCCCTTTGAGAGAAAAGGGTCCGCCCTTGTAAAACAAGGGTCCGTGTGTGTAGAGTTTAGTAGGGGTTGGTTTAAGACGAAATATCCATTAGTCCTAATCCCAACCTTAATAAGTTGAATGGTTCACACTTAAGTGGTTTGGTTAAGATGTCGTCTATGTTATCTTCCGAGTATACCTTTTCTATAGAGATATTACCTTTTTGAACGTTGTCCTTTAGAAAGTGATGGCAATTTTTGATGTGTTTGGTTCGTAAGTGTAGGGTGGGATTCTTGCTGAGATCAATGGCCCCTTTATTATCACAAAGGATAGTCACGTTATCCAGTTTGATATCATGATAAAAAAGGGCTTGCGTCATCCATAATGTTTGTTGACATGTTATTCTCGCTGATACGTACTCGGCCTCAGTTGTGGAAATTACAAGTGTCGTTTTCTTTTTCGAGAACCATGAGGTAGGGTGTTTACGGGTCAGTTTGGTTCGGTTAGTTGGAAGATTTTAACTATCCGTCACGGGGCGAGTAATCAATTTTACTACCTGAAACTGAACCGCACTAGGCGGGTAACCGGACATGCGGGTACCCGTAGTGAGCGGTTACCCCCGGTTCAGTTCACGGTTAACCATTTTTTTTATGTTTAATTGAATTTAACCGTATAAAGAATAACGTGATCTATAACATAATATAATCAAATGACATAGAGTAATTAAAAGCTATATAAGAGTAATATAATCGAATTTAATCGTATAAAAATTATTTTGTTTATATATTACGATTACATTAATTAATTTTTACACCCAAATTATTACATAAGCTTATATTAGGAGCTAAAAAGTTTTTATAGAATAAAAGTGGTGCAATAAAATGGTTAATACTTGAACGATTATTTGAATATTTAGCTAAAAAGCATGTATAATATGCACAGTTCGTTGGGTTAACCGCGTATTTCTAAAAGTAAAAACCGAAACCGACCCGTGATGAGCGGGTTTTTCGGTTTCGATTTTTTTCGGTTTTGGTTTCTTCAGTTTTGGGTTTTTTCAATTTCGGATTGAGTGGTTCGGCTCGGTTTGTCGGTTTCTCGGTTTTTTTTAACACCCATAGGTTAGACAACACCGGATAAATGTACATATACTGTAGAAACGGTAGGGGGAATACGTTTCTCTTTAATATTTAAAAACTTTTCCATTTAATCCACTGACCGCGGTTCAATAAACATGATCGCGGTTCTTTATCAATAAAGATCCATGGGTTCAATTAAAGAACCGCCAACAATGGATGAAAAACATTGTTACCTTTTAAACCTTAACAATCTTTTGTATCAAATTCCTAATCAAGCTTGACTTAATATGAGATGTGTTTGTTATAGATAATAGCTATAAACAACAAGGAAATAAACACACAAATACATCAAATCAAGAGTACATCAAACAATAGTCTAAACGCTAAGCACACACGTACTGAGTCATAGCTTTTCTTCAACTAAGATGTTAGACTATGGGATGCACACTTGATCATAATCTAAACATGAAGCACACACGTACTAAGCCTTAACTTTTCCGCAACTTAGATGCTTAGATTATGAGATGCATACAACAACATACAACAAGTATATTACGCAACTATGAAAGCAAAAACATAAACTTAAAGACATAAATGTAAAGGAGAATACCAACACGATGATTTATAGTGGTTCGGTCACGAAGCTCCTCTTCTCCCTACTTCACTCCTCGAGTACCCAACTTGAGAGTTACTTCACTAGTTAAAAAGCTCTTTTCAAGGCGCATAAAACCATACACGTCGCTTACATAGTTTCTGACACTAAGCTATATTTTGATTCCTAATCTTAGGTAGGACCAATAAACACACGTGGCCTACTTCCGACTTCCCGAACAAGGCTAGATGTCGAGTTCTAATCTTTGGTTTAACCAATCTACACCAATGGTTATGATTTATGGCCCAACATAATAAACCTTGTGTTTTATGGCCTAAACACATAAATTATCTAGATCTAAGTACACACCACCTAGATCTAAGACTCTAACAATATATCCAAGTATATGCATAATTTGGATCTACACTCCTAACACCTAATCCAAGGATACCCATCACTTGGATTTACAAACACATCCAAGTGTACCCACCACTTGGATCAACTACATATACTTCAAGTCCAAGTATACACATAGCTTGGATATTTATGATTTACATTATAGTAAAATTATAATCATGACTAGATCTATAGAAGAAGAGATCTCATTATATTATGACCCTAACACTTCATAGTGACAAAAGTGTTCTTATCTTTGCACTTGAGAGGATGAGAGGATTTGAGAAGATAGTCGCATCTTAAAACAAGATTAATCTACCAACTAATCAAGGATCTAAGGTGTGTGAAAAACTAAGAGAGAATGTGTAATACAATAGATTTTGTATGGTTGAAAGTTCGTTTCTCGGTATCTTCTCGAATTGATTACTAGTTGAATGTGCGACTCAGTTGTTCTTGGTGGAAAAGAAATAGAGTGGTTGTCGTTGTCTACACTAATTAAAAAGGGTTAAGTCTATAAAATAGAAACGAACTTTCCATTTTTTACAATTATAGTAAACGAACTTTATATATTACCAATATAACCATTGTAACTTTTCTTTTGGGTTAAATACACTAATGTTACCGGTTGTACCAGTTTTATAATTTTTTCAAAAAAAATTTAAAGTTAAAAAAAGTTAAAGTTAAAAAGAAAATGTTTAAAATAAAGGAAATAAATAAACTTTTTAAAAAAATAAATTCACCACCAAAAAAATAAAAAATTTGAAAATATTTGGTATTTTCGAAAATAAATAAACTTTTTAAAAAAATAAACTGAAATCATTTTTTTAAATTTAAATTGAAATAAACTTTTTTTAAAAAATAAATTGAAATAATCTTTTTTAAAAAACTAAATAAATTTTTTTAAAACATATTTGGATATTTTTAAAACTTTTTCGAAGAATCTTTGTAAATAATTTTCTAAAAAACTTTTCGAAATTTTTTTTTTAAAAAAACTTTTCGAAAAAACTTTTATTTTTATTTTATTAAAAGTTTTTGAAAAAAAGTATGTTTTTTAAAAACATTTAAGAATTACAATTTTTTTTAAAGTTGAATTTTTTTTAATAAAGTTTGTTATAAAGTTCAAAATTTGAAAGTTATAATGGTTATATTGGTAATAAATAAAGTTTCAAGTCAGCAAAAAAAATTATTTTTTTAATAAAGATGACGTGTCGGTTTATGTGACCTGTTGTAGCAGGTTGCTAGCAAAAAGTTTACTATAAAGTTCGAAATTTAAAAGTTATAATAGTTATATTGGTAATATATAAAGTTTGTTTACTATAATTGTAAAAAATGAAAAGTTCGTTTCTATTTTATAAACTTAACCCAATTAAAAATAAAGACTTGAAACAATAAAATAAAGACGGTAAAAAGAAATACTTGAAAGATAAAAACTTGACGGGAAATTAATGACGAGAAATTAAAAACGCGACGAGAAATAAAAAGACAAACTTAAAAGTAAATAAGGTAAACTAAAATTAAATGCAAGTAAATTGAAAGTGCGACTAAGTAAAAAGGCGGGAAAAATAAAGTTTAAAACTTAAAAACATAAAATCACAAAAAACTGAAAACACTCATTCGGAATAAATCCTTCATCCGGAATAAAATCATTCATTCGGAATAAATTCCTTCACCCGGAATAAAGTCCTTCATTCGGAATAAATCCCTTCATCCGGAATAAAGTCCTTGATTCGGAATAAAATCATTCATTCGGAACAAATTCCTTTATCCTGAATAAAGTGGTTCATCCGGAATAAAATGGCTCATCCGGAATTATTAAAACAACCCTTCATTCGGAATAATAAGCTCATTCAGAATAACTAAAATGAAAGCTTGATTCGGAACATTGCCTTCATCCGGAATATTGATTATTCCGAATGAATTCACTGATTCGGAATAAAATAGATAAAAAGGTATTGGTTCGGAATAACTTAAAACAAAAGTTCATTCGAAATAATTCTCTTCATGCGGAATAAATAAATCAAAACCTTTCATTCGGAATAATTAAACTACAAATGCTGATTCGGAATATACCCTTGACTCGGAATATTAACTGATCCGGAATAAACTTCACTGATCCGGAATAATAAACTGATTCGGAATAAATGAGGGAAAAAGCTTGGTTCGGATTCTGGGCACATAAACAGTAGCGAAGAACAAGGGGAATAAAAGCCACGAATTTAAACAAAATCAATCAAAATCAACCAAAAGATTAAACCAAAACAACCAAATAACAACTACTAATCATAAACAAACAATCCAAACCAATAAAACTAACAATCAAACACTAACAAAATCAAAACCCACTTGATTAAATCAATAAAAAAATCAAGAACATAAACATAAACATAAGATTAAATCAATCACAAGAAAGGAAGATGATAGATTAACAATAAAGATAAAGATTCAATAAACATAAAAGTAACTTACTTGGAATTAAAGGAATTAAAGGTGCAAGACAATGTATTTAAATTGACATGAAAAGTAAATGTGCAAGAAATGAAGATGGAAGAACTAGTGTCACTCTAGCCAACCAAATGAAATGAAATGAACTAAGGCCCATTTATAGGAGGATTAGGGAGGTGCTTAGAAGAAGCTTCCTCCCCTCTTTCTTCTTTATTTAATTGTCATTAAGTCCTTAATCTTCTTAATTCTTTGACTTTAACGACTTTGTCTCGGGATTTCTACTCTTGTCTTGTAATTTCTTCAATAAATTAGACTTGAGTTCTTCGGCTTTTAGTAAACTTCCGTCTTTTGACTTTTTCTACGATAAATCTTCAGAATTGGTCTTGTACTTCCGTTCTTTTTGGACTCTAGATTTCTTGACTTCGTCTTTTGTCTTTTTCTTTGATAAAATCCCGTGAAAGCCGGTGTTTTCTCCCCTTTTCAGATTTTCGTCCTAAATCACAACAAAAACACAAAGCACGCATAATTCCGACATTTACGACATAAAATACACGTTTTGGCCTGGTTATTATTGTAATTAAGTGGTAAAAGGATGGGCGTTTACACACCTATCAATGTGCAAAAAGGAGGTTAATTAAAAAGTTGGAAATGGTCTACTGTTTATAGGACAAAGGAGCAATGGCTATATTTTCTCGCGGATCATTAAATACCCCCGTGGTTCCTTATCAATAAGGATCCGCGGGCAACTTTAAGGATCCTCGAGCTTTTGGCTCCGCTCCCTTTTGTCCTTTAGTGGGGAAAATCCATCTGGCGAAGAATTTTCCCTAAGAGAATATCATTTATACATTTAGAATATCGTAAATTCAAAATTACATTTTCTTTTTAATAAAACATTTTCTTAAAATAAAGTTATTTCAAAAATACTTTGTCACTTTAAATAAATGTGAGTTTTAAGAAAATATTTAATTCTTGATCACTTAGTAAGGTTAATGACTTGTTTATTCATACCTTGAGTGATTCATGAATAATGCGAGCTTGGAGGTGTCGTGAGAAGTATACATATGGATGTATAAGTGTTTACGAGTACCTTACACATTTTACATAAAGTATTGCGACTGATACTTTTGTCATAACCAAAACACAAAGAGATTATATCAATTAAACATTGTAATGTTTGCACTAACATATACCACTTGTACTTTTTCTATCGACATAGTCACCAACTGGTCCGAGTCCGCATAGACAATGGTTTCTATTCCTGTGCCCTTGGGACACCAAAGCCCAAGATGAGTGGTTCCTTTTATGTATCTAAAGATTCTCTCGACGACTTCAAGATGTGATATATTTGGGTTGTCTTGAAAACGAGCACACATACAAGCACTAAAAATTATATTCGACCGAATTGCCGTGAGGTAAAGTAAACTACCAATCATACCTCTATATTTAGTACCTCAACATAATCGTTAGTTCCATCTTTGGTTACTTTAGTTTCCGTTGACATTGGTATGTGTGTTGCTTTAGACTCTTATAGTCAATATTTCTTGAGCATTTCTTTGATGTATTTAGATTGATTAAAGAAGATGTCTTCTTCCATTGGTTTAATTTGTAAACCCAAGACAATTTTTTGTCCACCTATTATGCTCATTTCAAATTCATCATGCATAATTCTAGAGAAATCATCATAAAGTTCTTGACATATAGACCCAAAATTAATTTCGTCAACATAGATTTGGACAATTATTATATGTGACTCCTTTTCTTAGTGAACAACGTGTTGTCCACTTGACCCATTGAGTAGTTATGTTCAATTAGAAAAGACTTAAGTCGGGCATACGATGCCTTGAGTGCTTGCTTGAGACCATAGAGAGACTTTTTGAGTTTGTAAATATGATTAGGTTTTTCAAAGTCTTCAAAACCGATAGGTTTTGCAACATACACTTCCTCATTTATAAAACCATTTAGAAAGGCACTTTTGACGTCCATTTGAAAGAGTTTGAAGTCATGAGCACACGCATAAGCAAGTAAAATTCTTATGGACTCAAGTCGAGCAACTGAGGCATTCATCATAATCTATACCTTCTTATTGATTATACCCTTGAGTAACAAGCCTAGCTTTGTTTCTCGACACGACACCATTTTCATCTAATTTATTTCGAAAGACCCATTTTGTTCCAATTACCGTTTGATTTTTAGGCCTTAGTACCAAACATCACTTATCACAAATTGATTTAAATCTTCTTGTATAGCTAGTACCAAACTTTCATACATGATGGCCTCATCAATACTTTTAGGTTCAATTTGAGATACAAATTAAAAGAAGTTACTTTCGTTTTAAGCTTGTGACCTTAAGGTCTTTCATTTAGTTTACCTATGACGTTGTTTAGAGGATGACCTTTTGATTCTTTGATGTTTAAAGGTTCAAGGTTTAATGGTTCATTTCCCTAGTCTTTTTCAAGATTAACTTGTTGATTATGAGCTTGACTTTCAACTAGATCATCATCTACCAAAGGTGATGTTCTAGAGGGAGGTGGACTTTTGTCAAAAGTTATGTTCAACGATTTCTTGACACATGGTTTATTTATTTAAGACTATGTAAGCTTTGCTATTTTGAGAATATCCAAGGAAGACTCCTTCGTATAACTTTAGGTCGAACTTGTTGAGATAATCCTTAGTGTTAAAAATAAAACATTTACTATCAAACACTCTAAAATATCCAATAGTCAGTTTTCTTCCTTTTAATAGTTCATAAGGTGTTTTATCAATAAGTGGTATTATTAAAACACGATTAAGAGTATATGTAGAGGTATATACCACATGACACTAAAAAATTTGTGCCATAGCTGACTCTTTAGCATTGTTCTACTCATTTCTTGGAGTGTTCGGTTTTTACGTTCCACTACCCCGTTTAATTGAGGCGTTCTAGGAGCCGAGAAATTATGTGTGATACCTTTGGTGTCACAAAATGCTCCAAATTGTGCCTCATTGTCAAACTCCCTACCGTGATCTGTACGAATTGATACAATGAGACTACCTAGTTGGTTTTCAAGTTCTTACTTAAAATCTCAAAATGTTCAAAAGCTTCATTTTTGTTTTCAAATTTTTTATTCATGTATATCTTGAGTAATCATCCATGATGACCAAAGTATAGAGATTACCTCTGTAACTTTGCACCACGGATGGACCAAACAAGTCCATATGCAAGAGTTCTAAACACTTAGATGTACATACAACATTTTTAGCCTTATGGATTGAGTGTGTTTGTTTTCCCATTTTACATGCATCACAAAAGTGTTGTTCATATTTTACTTTTGGTAGGTTTCTAACAAGATCCTTTCAAGCAAAAGATTGTAAAAGACCCATGTTGATATGACCAAGACGCCTATGCCAAAGAATGGAGGTGTCATCTATTGTGGTCAAACAAATGGCATCTTTTGATGAGTCAAACTTCATCACATATATGTTATTTTCCCTAATTCCTTTTGCTATGGTTATGCCATCTTTTAGTATTTTACTTTCGTTTTCTTCGAAGAAAACTTAGCATTTGTTGCTACAAAGTTGACTTATGCTAAGTAGGTTAAATCCTAAGTTTTCGACATGAGCAACATTATCTATGGTGATGTGGTCATTAGAAATCATACCTTTGCCAATGATTTTGATTTTGAGTTTCCACCAAAAATAACATTACCTCCGTCCGTAGATTTGTAAGTGTTGAATAGATTCAAATTTCCCGCCATGTGTTTTGAACAACTGTTGTCCTTGGTCCAATCATCCGGTTCAAGTCCGGCTTTCAAGCATACCTACACATTTAGAACTCAAGCGTTTGGTCCCCATCGTCTCATGGGTCCGTTTGGGTTAAACATGCTTCTCATGGCAATTTTGATTGGAGTATAGCCAAATACATCCCATGGTACCAAATTTCCCATTGATAGCTGATTTTGATACTCATAGTTGAATGGTACTTGACTATACCTTCCTAGTACTCCGTGGTCACTTCTTGGAAAGGGGCGTTTAGGATAAGATGGTCTTGGTCGAGTTTGTACATTTCTAGCTCCAATGTTCATTTCCAGGTTTCTAATATTTGTGTTATATTTTTCTAGATTTTTTTTGTTTGCAGGGCACAACCACAAATTCGGCAGGATTTTGTACTTGTTGTTTTGTCAGACCCACGGACCCTTTTGAGAGTGGCGGACTTTTTTGCAGAGGGGTCCGACGGGGTCCGTGTCTGTCTGTGACAGTTTTGGCAGGGACGTTCATCATGTCGTTTTGTGATGGTGTTTTCGAGCTAGAAGGTATATCTTGTCTCCCAAACCCTAGTCCTGTTTTATCTTTACTATCTCTTTGAAAACTTAACATATCATCGATGCAATGTGCATTTTTGTTAAACTTTATAAATTTTGATTTTTGTTTAATTAACGCGTCTTGGTTGGTCTTAAGTTTTTCATTTTAGAGAGCAAGTTCTTGACATGTATCGTATTTCTCATTAGATGATTTACCTCGTTCTAATCTTTGTAGCTTTGCTTTTATTTCACAAACCTCATTTTCTAGACTTTCCATTTTAGTTTTCAAAAGCTTGTTCTTGCTTATGAATTTGAGACTTAATTCACAAAGTTTGTTATATTCAATTTGCAAGGTGTCATCATCTAATGAGGAGGAGAAGTAAGATGAGTCTGAATGTACCTCGTTGGTTTCATGCGCCATGAGTGCTAGCTCTTCCTTCTTGGGGTAATCACTTTCGTTATCACTTGCGCTCCAAGCCCCACTTACGAATGCTCTTTGTGTCTTTGTCTTGGACTTTGGACAATTACCAATGAAGTGATTCGGATCACCACATTGGAAGCATCTTCTTTCGTCTATGCCTTTCTTGATGTCAAAAGGCTTTTGAGGTGACCTTTTGTTGTCAATGGATTTCTTCATGAATCTTCCTCTCCTTTTAAAAAATTTCTTGAAGTCACGGACGGCCATGGCATATTCTTCGTCATCGCTATCGGACTCTTGATCATCATCACTAGATTTAACTCTAGCTTTCAACATGATTGATCTTTGTTTCTCTTTATTTTCTTGAATGATCTCGTAGTCTTTTTCCATCACCATATCATATACCTTAAGATTTCTGATAAGCTCGTCCAGTGATAAGTTTGAGAGATATTTAGATTCTTCGATAGCCGTGACTTTTCCTCTCCATTTTGGATGAAGTGCTCTAAGAACTTTCCTGAAAAAATCTTAGTAGAGAAAGTTTGGTCAAGTGCTTTGAGTGAAGTAATGATAGTGTTAAACCGAGCAAATCTCACATCAATTGACTCTTCTTCAAGAATAAAAAATTGTTCAGATTGTTGAACAAGTAGATCAATTTTGTTATCCTTGACTTGTGAATTTACTTGATGTGTGACTATTAACGAGTGCCAAATTTCTTTGGCGGTTTGACACATGAAGATTCTTTCATAATCCTTTTTAGTTAGAGCATTATAAAACATCATTTTGGCTTCATTATTTTTTGCCAACATTTTCTTCTGATCATCGGTTTGCTTCTCACGTGGAACCGATTCAAATTAGTTAGTGGTGACATTTTTTACTGTTGGTGCATAATCACCTTTGGATGATTATGTACCAAAGATCTATATTCTTAGATTTCACATAAGTTTCAAAATGATTTTTCCAATATACAAAACCATCGGTTTCAAAGTGTGGTGGTCTTTGCATAGATTGCCCTTATTTGTAATTTTTAGAATCCGTGGATCGATTCATGTTTTAAAGTACAATATACTTTAAAGATCTTGAGTACGTAGGTCTGATACCAATTATAGAAAACTAGAAGGGGGAGGGTTGAATAGTTTTACCGATTAGTTTTAGTATCTTTGAAATTTTTTATGTGATTAGTATGGATATAGATGAAGTATGATAGACTAAGTAATATAGATAGAGAAAGAATAAATTAAACCACAATGCACAATGATTTATAGTGGTTCGGCCTAGCAAGATCTTACTTATATTGCCCCTACTTCCACTCCTCGAGTATCCACTCAAGAGTTCTACTTTCACTAGTAAAAAATCTCCTTTACACCGATAGAGAAACATTTACACTTAGCTTACAATCTTTACCGACACCTGAGCTATGATATTGTGTTCTTTTACAAGGATACAAAAACCCCCTTTACACTATATATTTTATGGACTACAACACCAACCACACTATTACACAAGTAGTAGATGAATGGGTACAACAATGGTGATTGTATAGATAACACTTAACACAATCACACAATGTAAACTTTCAAGAATCAAAGCTTGGAGAAAGAATTCTTGTAATGATCCTCAACTAAGAAAAGATCTAACTCACAAGAGACAAGAAGTAAGAGAAGAGTAGAAGTTAAGAGGTTAGAGATAATCAGATATTTAGAGAGATTGATTAGAAGATGGGTGAGTGTGATGCTTGAAGATAGCTTGGTATTTATAGGCAACATTAATAGCAGGTCTAGGATCACGCGGACCCTTTTACCAAAGGGGTCCACCCCCTTTGTCGAGGGATCCGTAACATCTAACTTTTGTTTCCTCATAAATACTTGTAAAATATCACACTCAAACAATGTATCTATATAAGTTGACTTTTTGCATCAGGTATATGAAGAGAGAGAGAGAGAGAGAGAGAGAGAGAGAGAGAGAGAGAGAGAGAGAGAGAGAGAGAGAGAGAGAGAGAGAGAGAGAGAGAGAGAGAGGTGTTTTACACGTTTTAAGTTTACAAAAAAAAGATTAA
Organism: Glebionis coronaria; assembly: GCA_025667525.1. Taxonomy (NCBI): domain Eukaryota; kingdom Viridiplantae; phylum Streptophyta; class Magnoliopsida; order Asterales; family Asteraceae; genus Glebionis; species Glebionis coronaria. The sequence goes on along the minus strand of CM046877.1, from coordinate 207,885,719 downwards.
GAGAATTGAAAATTTTATAAAAGTTTAGAGACATAAGATCATGGATCAAAAAGCTTTAATGTTGATTGTAACATAAAAATAAAAATATGTTTGATGTTTTATCATTAACATAACCTTAAGAGTGATTAAAATATAAATATCATTTTAATACAATATTTGTATTCATAAGGTTGTTGATCATCTACATTCCCAAAAAAATATTCAAGTTCGAATGGATAATCTTGTGTTATTATTGATGTTTTGAATTGATGACCGTAATTTTGTTTTAATTAGTTTCATTTCCAAATCCTTGGTGACTGATGATAATTGGTTAAAAGGTCTGCCATTTGAAAATATAAATTTGTTATCTACATCCTTAAGATTAGATTGTCACATACGTGAAGTATAATGTAAATCTTTCTGTGGATGTATTATCTTTCATATGTATGTTTTGAATTAATACTAAGCATTAAAGTCGATTTTCAATATTTACATGATGCCCCTTGCATTTGCTTTAACATGGAAAGGGCTTAAATTGTTGTACTTTGATATAATGCAGCCATTTGGTCAAGTTGTAGTATATATACGGGCATGATGATCTCTCGCTATATGAGCATGTTGATCTCTCGTTATCTAACAATTACTAACTTTGAAACCTAATCATCGGGTGAATTGGATTGGTTTTGCAATTTTTCATCGTTTAAACTCAAAGTTAGTTGCTCTCTTTTGTCTTGACTTAAGTTAATGTATTAAAATGTACCCTTGGTTCAAAATGATTATGTAAGGTCTTTGCAACGAAGTGTACTATCATAATGGCACATTCTCTTACAAAGAACATCAGCCATGCTCTGAAATGATTCAGCATTGTTAGTTGCCATACCATAATTTTTTCTATATAGATTGGTTTTGTAGGATAGTTTGGATCGAAAGCCATAAGTGTTTGCTTGATGTGAATGGAATAAGTGGAAATGGAGCATTGGTGTTGAGAACATATGAGTGAAAATGTAGGATGCTAAGTAAATGGTTTATGCTCTTAGTTCAATGGGTCACTGTTAAATTAATGTGGGTTTTGACTTAAACGTTAAGCCTAATATTGTCATAGGTGAGTGATTCAAGCAGAATTTACCCAATGTAAACTTTTTTCAAGTAAATATTGCGTCAAATAGGATTAGAAAAAAACAATTTTATCACAATAATATTAATTTTGATAAAAACAACAATTCTTTCAAGGAAAAGAAAGCCTTTTAAGAAAAATGTGAAAAAACTTACTCCTTTCTTAGTACATTGTAGGCTTTAGTTTTTGAAACTGAAGAGCAACGAAGACCAACTAAATACTGACAAACAGGTAAAATGATGATAGCATAAGTACTTTGATCCGTTCAGTTATTACCATGGTATTTGTATCTACTTTTGTTTTCTGGAAAATTTGATTCGATTATATATTTGCAGGATTTGATCCATTCATGTATGGTGAAGATACACTATATAACAACATACTCAATCCATGCCTAAGTGGGGTAAGGATGAATTGTAATGAGTTAACTTTATTCCAGTAGAAATGGTGACCGTTCAATGAAGTTATAAAGCTTAAACAAAGTGCAAAGATCTTCGATATTTCAATAATAATTGTAAGTCGTATAAGTCTCATATGCAATATAAACTTTAAATGTGACTACTTGTACAAAATAACTCAAAGTGCACAATTAAAAGAGTTTGGATGGTCGAATACATTCAGTTCTATCAACCCTTGGATATTTTAATAGTAACTATAAGTCTTATAAGTCTCATATGCAATATAAACTTTAAATATGACTATTTATACAAAAAATCTCGAAGTACACAATTAAAAGAGCTCAGATGGTCGAATGCATTCAGTTCACTTAAACTGATCAGTCTTCGTACAACATTTTCTTTATAAATATGAACTTATGTTGAAGTATCTTGAAATGATACTTATGTGACACACTTTCTCACTTGTAGGATGACCAACGCGTTAGTATACAAGAAAAGTGAAAGAAAACCCTACATGTTGTTTAAACTATAGCAAACACCACAACCGAGAAAAGTGTTAGGAAACCCTCACTTACTTGAAAGATTTAAAGAGAAGGCAGTAAAAATAAAGATTTCAAACTGGTTGTTCATTTGTTTTGGATTATTGCGGTCAATATTGGCCGATGTGACTTTCAACAAGTGTACATAAGGTTAAACATTTATCTAAAGGTTTTTTTATGTTGTATGCTAAATTATGATATTTTATAGAAGCTTCGATGATCTATTTTATAACATGAATTTATCTACCTTTTAACTCTATTTGTTATCCAAAAAAATATTCTTAAAGCTAGCCCATCCATCGGACGGGCCTTGAGACTACTACATATATAAACAAAACTCGACTCTTATCTTATAAACATCTTAGAGCAATGACAATGCACAAACTAATAAAAAAAACTTTTTACTATTTGAATTAGTGTTTGAAGGGACTTTTTAGCATTGTATAATAAGCTTTTCAAAAACGTTTTCACAAAAACTTGATAATCTTCAAGTCGTTTATGAAAGCTTTAATGAATACACATTGTACATAACTACATATTAGATGCATTAAATGTTTTAAACTTTTAAAAGTTTGATGCATTTTAGATAATCTTTTTTGAAAGACTTGAGTCATTTATTGCATTCAATGCAAATCTCTTTTAACAAATACAACTTTTAACAAAAACTTATTACTAGTTAAGTTTTTGTGAAAAGCTTTTCAAAAAGCTCTTTGTACAATGAAAAAAAACACATTCAAATGTTTTTAACATAATAAAAACATTTTTACTAATTTCTAGTATTACGAGTACTTTTAAGTTTTAACTCATAAAAATTACACCAAATTAGAAATACATTTAAGTGTGATTAAAATAAATGGTCGTATTTTATAAGATATTTTCAAAAAAGGATGTATTTGTATCGTATTTAAGATTTTGGTCATTTTGTGTGCAACTCTTATAATTTGCGCACCAAAACATAAAAAAACTAGATTGGAGCATCACAATTACTTTTTAAACTAATAGAAATTACAACACTCATATTTTGATGCGCAAATGATATATTTTGCGAACCATAATTAATTTTAATATCAAAAAGTGGTTGAGGTTGGTGAGTTGAAAGTACAAACATTTAATGTGGCGCTATATATGTACTTTGCGCATCGAATCTTTCTTTTGAGCACCAAAATAGACTAAATTATTAGAAGGATTTATTTGAGTAGTAAATGATAAATTGAATTTATTTTAAAAAAATATTTGTAATTTTTTTAACATTTAAACAGGGCTTACCTTCCAAAAATTTGTTTAGTTCAAGAACTTTAACTAAAATTTCATCCAAACCCAACCTTAACTACAGTGAAAATTTATACGAGCTTAACTCCTTAACATAATGTTTGGTATGGTGTAATAAAAAAGAGAATGGAAAAAGCTATTACGACGAAATGGAAAAATGTTGTTTGTTTACGTTTATAGAATGTAATGATTCATTACAATGAATAACTCATTATGTCATAATCAATCCTTAGGCTCTTTCTTTTTTTCCATTACATCTTGTAATAGAATTAAAATAAAACTCTATCATTGACTAACGACATTAAATATACTTTATTTCATCACTGAGTTATTTTAGTCTTTTTATTATTAATAACATTACGTTTTATCATATAAACCAAACAAGATTACTAACGGTAATGAATCATTCCATTACATTATTCATTCTATTACGTAATGCATTTAATTCTTTTTACATTTTATTATATCCTACCAAAATTAATTTCTATAACTGCTGTTTTTAACTCCTCCTGTTTACCTCGCTACCAACACTTGTTCTGCAGTCGTTAACTCATATTTTACCCCACTACCAGCACTTATTCTTTTCGCTTAAAGAAACTCTCATTAATCTATAGTTTTAAAATGTTTACCCTTTCAACGCTCTATGAAAAACGTTTGAACATTTTGGAGCTGTTTAAACGTTTAAATGTATTTCTATTTTAGTGTAATTTTTAAGAGTTAAAAAGTACTCATAATACTAGAAATTATTTAAATACTTTACATAATTTTATTAAAGAATTTTATTTAATAGTATCATGTAATAATAATGTGTTAGGTTAATTCAGTGCCTAATGATCCCACTGATAGATTTGAATAACAATCAGCCTAAGTAAACATTACCCTTTAACGTAATAAAGTCACTGAGTGAACAGTCACTCAGCGAGTTACCTTCAAGACCTTAGACTGAGTCTAAAAAAAGACTCGAGCATTCAGAGAAGCGAAGTTCAATGAATGATGTATCTAAGACAAAGAAGAAGGTGATAGGTTCAGTGAGTTGTGGCAATAGACTCACTGAACCCCATACGATCTACCTGTAGAAACAAGCATCCTCCAAGACTGAAGTAAAGGCGGGATAAGTTGAATTATGATAAGATGTAGTACATCACACAATTAGCGTAACTTACCCTTTTGGGATAGATGGGTACTGACATTGTAAAATGACTTATGTCTTAATACTTAGTGTTAGAATGATTAAACCCCATGAATATTATGTATTATTGAGTGACCATTTATAATGGTAATTACATGAAACCCTAATGGACCCTAAACCCACAAACCGGGTCGGGCCATATTTGTCCACTAGTACTCCCTCGCAGTTCGAGCGACGAAATCGCAAAAGCTTGAACTGGAGACTAGAAAAGAAACGAAATAAAACATTAATAAGGCTCTGCACTTTCGATTATCTTCCTAAAACTCCAACCAGATTAACACAAATCCACAAAGCCCTGCACAACCTTTGATTCTTCCTCATAAACGTCAACTGTGGATTGTGACCTTTGCACAAACATCCAACAAAATAGACAACCGTGTGGATTTGTGACCTTTGCACAAATCACCAACACACAAAGATGAAACAAAAGAGTTTAGTTTTTTTAGAATTGAGCGAAATATTGAAAACTTTAAGGTTATTCGAATCGAAAAAGAAGTACAAACACAAACATAAAACAAAAACAAATAACATTTAAAAAAAACAGTAGGTATAAAAAATTAGACCATAGGAGAAACGTTTAAAGCTTTTGTATTCTTAAACCTTTTTCTTCAGACATTATTAGCGACTGGTCAACACAGTGTATCAATTGGCTCTTGAACATGTGTATTGTTGATGAGCATATTGGCACCTGACATAATACCATCTCTTCTTGATTTGAGGTTTGGAGAAAAAGCTTAAGAGTTTTATGTAGGGTTTGATCGGTGATTGAGGAAAAGTTTTTTTTTTCTTTTTTTTGAACACACGGTTGTTTTAGGGATAGGTGTGTATTGATGGGGGTGGAGGCAGCGGGTTATTGGATCTAACATTCTGATACCATGTTAGAATGATTAAATCCCATGAATATTATGTATTATTGAGTGACCATTTATAATGGTAATTACATGAAACCCTAATGGACCCTAAACCCACAAATCGGGCCGGGCCATATTTATCCACTAATACTTAGAACAGGCTAAGATAAGATAGTTCACTGTACCAATAAGACAAGAATTACACATGGCAAATCTTTGTCTCGTATCTACCCTTTACCTCTATAAATAGGATGCTTGTAAAAGAGAGAACTAAGTTTGTGCACTAAATGCTTTAGACATTCACAAAAAAAGTTCTCTCTTCCAAACACGATCAAAAGCACTTGAGTTCTAAACTTCTGTTGACTATTCAATCGTTAGGATTGGTATAGTTTGTTAGTGAGGAGATCACAAACACACACATTGTCTATTCAATCCCTATTGTAGCTTCGCATACAATACGGTATAATTCTTAAATAAATAAGACTTACACGTTGATAACCTTTTGGGTTATTTACTTTATTATTGTCTTGTGTTTTAACATTACTTTACCATGAGTTAGGTCTATACTTAGTATCCTAAAGGTCATTAAAAAATCAATACCCTTGAACACAAGACAATAATAATGTTTTAAGCTTGAGTCTCTTTGACAGTAAGTTTAACTCTACTGGATTAGCTGAACACCGCGATCTCCCACTATACTAAAGGTGTTTACTTTTCTGTTAGTAGAGAGAAAAGTGGCCCAAAATTATTTTTCTCTTTTAATTGAGAGAGCCAATATAACTACATTCTCCCCAACTAAAGGTTAATTAATAAGTTAATAAGAAACCATTTAATTTAGTAAACAATGTCCTTTTTTACAATAAAGGGATATGTCGGCTTATCTAGAGCAACAAATAAACTTTAGTTTAAAAAGACAATACTTTTATTGTTATCAGTCACAATTAACTTATTTAAAACTTATTTATTGTTTGTAATTATAATTTCAAACGAAATTATTTTCAAAAGAATAATCTCAAATTAAAGTAACATAATAAATCAACTAAATTATTTATATTACCGTTTTATACATTAAGGAGAATGGAAAATATGAATAAACAATAATATAACTTTGTGAGGGGAGCAATAACTCCTATTTCTTCTAACCATCTCCACCATCCCCTTATATTCTCTCCCAGCCGTCCACTCACCCGATTAAAATCTTCGCCGTCGATTGTGTAGAAAATGGAGCCACAGGTATGGGTTCTTTCCATAAACCCTCTTTGTAACCGTTGGATCGGTTGTCCCAAAGTCTTTAACTGCCCCCTTTTGTAGCCATAGATTTTTTTGTGGATCCATAGAATAAGATCTTAGCCGTTAGTTGATTGGAAAATGCACAGTGATGCCTAGTATAATTGGATCCCATTATTATTTTGTGAGTGTTATGTGTGAGTATAGAAAGACATACGGTCTTTCTCTCTCAAACAGATACATATCACTCTCTCTCTCTCTCTCTCTCTCAAATAATACAGATCTAGTTTTGATCAGATCGATCTACCACATAAGAACGCCTTTTGTTACCCCGTTCTCTTCATTGCTGCTGTTTGGTGGGTGGTGTTGTTGATCGGCTGGTGATGATGGATGGAGTTTTCTTCATTTGATGAAGTTTTGTTGTTCAAGGGTATTGATTTTTTAATGACCTTTAGAGATATTTATTGTTAATCAGTTCATATTAATGAACATACAAAGAGCGTTATGAGTTCCAGAAAATCAATATAGATCATTGATTCGATATTCAGAGGCTCCTTTGTTCCAGATTTGATACAACTACTTTTTGTGGTAATTTTTGTTCCACATATTTACTTTATTATGTTTTTATTTCATTCAATATTAATAATTATTAAGAACATAGTTTTATAAGAATTGAATTTTGATATTAGGCTGTTGACAAAACTAAGAGGTTTTGCCGATTTACGTTCTTTTTTTAATTTAACGCTTTTTTCATAACTTTTGTGCAATTGCTTTTTAGGATTTTTTCATAAACTTAATGTTTCATGAGGTCGTTTTTTTCTTATATTAAAGTTTTTTGGTTTGTATAAGCTCATTTTGTTATAATAAGCTTATATGATCCAAAAAGTTTTGAAATGAGCCATTAAAAACAAGCCTATAAAAAGCAAGCTAAAAAATAATTAGTCGGCTGCATAACCCCAAACAAACTCCTCTAATCACGTTTGTGGGTGTTTCAGATTAGCAGGGTGAAATTGTATATGTGTTAACCGGAATTCCAAGAACAGTAAAACTGTATATGTTTTGATTTTTGTTTATAAATATACTGAAGCGTTTTTTATTTAAATGCAGACGACGATAGTACAGATCCATGGTTTTTCTTTGTGTTTAAAATTGCAATTTATGGTTAAGGGTTGCATTTACTTTCGGCTTATGCACCTTCGATCTAGAAAACGAATGAAAGAAATATTTTTACGGCTCATCGATGCCACCCACCCTTTCGTTTCCGCTGTTAATTTTGTATGCTGATTCTCATGGGTGTGTGACAATGTTTATGCGAAAAGGGTCTGAGCTCCAAGTTGTAGGCTTTCATGAGATGTTTTGGGTTTAAATTAAGGAATGGCCTTTTTAAATTGTCGCCCTAAGATGCGTATGCAGTATGATTTCATTTTGGTTGGCTGTGATGATCATTTCACTATGTTGTGTTGCTGTGGGAGTGGAAGGATGGCAGAATATGGGAGTGTAAGGATGGCAGAATGCGAGAGTTGCTCGATTCAGCAACCTCCACGACCACGACTCTGAACACGACATCAATTACAAGTGAAATATGCGTGTCTGGATCGTTTTGATCTTTTTTTATTGTTTGTCATATACATAGTAGGCGATGATGAGCTCTGTATGTGTGGATCGTTTGGCAAGCGTAGTTTACCAGAACCCGTATCTTGGCGGGGCGACCATGCAGCCATGGCGGGTTTTGGGTACCGCCTCCATACTTCCATACCTGAGCCTCAAATATAACTGTAAATACCCTCTCACGAATACAATTACAGCGGTTAGATCGGATGTATATTTGGGTGCGAGCAACGGCTGGTGATATCAGTTGGTCGGTTCTGTTAATGCAAGTGATGCCTAAAAACATTATTAGTGTTAACTAATCTTTCTTAGTTTTGATCACAACAAACTATACAACACATTTAGTGTAAAACACAAAACAAATTATTTAACTAACACTATCATCAAGGTAATAATCATATCACTAACCTTTCTTAATCATACTTAGTGATCATCAAAATGATTATCCTTAAAACTCACTTTTGTTAATATGACAAAAGACTTTTTAATAAACTTTCTTTTTTAGAAAATGTTTTATTAAAATGGAAAATGAAAATTTGAAAATAGCATATTCCATATGCTATTAGAATATCCTTTGAAGGCTTCAAATACCTCAGATATTCCCACCCCACTAAAAGACAAAAAACGGAGCGTACTCTAGGGGCGGTACCTTAAGTGGCTAGGCGGTTCCCTAGCGATATGGAACCGCCGGGCTAGATAAGGTACCGCGCCCAGATAGCCGTTATATATCCGTTATACTTTGTCTCCTTTAAATAGTGGGTCAAATCTCATTTCCAACAAGCCTCTTAGACGTTTTTCTCAGCCCCCTTTCTATTTTCTATAGCATAATCGTTAGTAAATGATCACTTAAAGTGTTAAGGATGTTTACATATGATTATCCTCTTGATCCCCTCCTTTACCTTATCCAATGAGAAGATCACTCACTCACTAGTGTTGTGATAAAGATGAATCTATGAGCTAGTCATATTCATCATGATACCCTTTTTGTTTTAGGTTAATCCATTGTATTTATGAATACTTGGACTAGTTTTGTTCATCCAAGTTATTTGTGGATACTTGGATTTGTTGTGTACATCCATTGCATATGTGTTTGCTTGGATTTGTGTTGTGTAAATCCAAGCTACATGTGTGTACTTGGATAAGTCTAGTTGAGTTGTAATAGATTTGATTAGTAGTTTTCACTAAACTATAAAGTGATGTGGTTATGTCTTGTGAGTTCTCACTAAACTTAAAAGTGATTAGTAGTTGTGTTGTGTGAAGTTCTCACTTAGCTTCAAAGTGAAGAGTCGTGAAGATTGGTTCTAGTTTTGAATTAGAACTTGACATCTAGCCTTGTGTCGTAAAATGGTGAAGTAGGCAACGTCGTGAAGATTGGTTCTACCTTAAGATTGGAACTCGACATCTAGCTTTGTGTCGTTAAATTGTGAAGTAGGCAACGTTGTGTAGATTGGTCCTAGCTAATGATTAGGTCTCGACATTTAGCTTAGTGTCGGAAAATAATGTAAGCGACGATGTAAGGTTTTCTCCGCCAAGAAGGGAGCTTGTGGATATAGTGGAAATATCGAGTAGGTGTACTCAAGGAGTGGAGTAGAAACGAGGATAGAGCCTCGTTTTCGAACCACTATAAATCTTGGTGTCTTCCCACTAGGTTGTCTCCTTCCTTACTCTTTACTTATTTCATTATCATTACACTTACCTATTATCCTTGCTAGTGCATTTGAATGGAACCTAATCATTATGCAACTTAGCTTCAATCAAAAGATAGTTTTGATACAAACCAAATTGAAAGTAATTTTAATTTGGTTGCCAATCGAAGAGAAACTATTCGACCCCCCCCCCCTTCTAGTTTCTACAATTGGTATCAGAGCGATGGTCACTCAAGATCTTTGAAGTATATTGTACTTTGAAACTTGGATCGATCCATTGTCTCCTCAAATTAGAAGGTCAAGTTGTACTAAAGTTTCTCTTTGGTCAAAACTATTTTGTTTTTGAAAAATAGGTCCTTTAATTGATAATATTGCATCCCACTTAAGATTAGTAGCCTTTATGCATTTTAGATATACTCTTGAAATGTATCTACTAGTTTGCATCTTGCTTTGTGTAGGTACTCATGAAGATCAATCACTTAATTGGTTGTGGATTGAGTTACTTGCACTTGTAGAAGACTCATCTTCATTGATCTTTAACATCTTTGAATGATGATACCAAGATGATTGGGAATGATACTAGTCCTTGAAGACTTAGTACTCATCATAGTCATTGTTGGGCATAGCATTTATTCCTTCATGGATTGATCTTTGTGGCCAAGGTACGCTTTCGTTCTTCCACACGCCCTTTGATCATTCTTTTGATCATTACTTGACTATATGCTTGTTCTTGCCATCCTTGCCTTGACATTTGTTTGTGGTTTGTGATTATTTTCTTTTATCCTCTCAAACCTTCATTTCTTGGATACCTGACTCACTATGGTGATGTAATTGAGTTAGTAGTAGCTTAAAGTATCAAGCATGATTTCCTTGGTTTGCACCCATACGGTTAGTAGGCCCTTTGTGGGAGAGAAAGTGAAGTAATACCTTGCTCATATTTTGGTTTAGACTAAGACTATTATTGAAAGTGATCTTAGTCTATACATGAATAATTGCTTTGTCTTTATTCATTACCAAATCCGTTTAACGTTTTGCCGGAAAGGCACGTCTTAAACCACTATATATGACACAAGCTCTTCGTTACCACTATTTGAAGATTGTCATTAATCCCTTGAGCATTGGTCCTAGTCTTGATTCACTTCCCTTGACTTCTCTCCACTTTGCCGTTTTGCTACGAGTAGTCGTTTGTCCGTTTCGGTTCCTTTCGATCTTGATTCAACTCGTAATCCTTCATTAAAACATATTGCCTAGTGTTTTTGATGATCTAGTGTTATTCTAAAAGGTTCATGATATATTTTTAAGTATCTTAGAAAAACTTGGTTTTTAAAATTTGGCGTTTTTCAGTGATAAAAACCTGCCTCTGTAGGCGGTTCTTTATCTCGGCGGCTCAAACGCGCGGTTCCTTATCGATAAGGTACCGCGGGCAGTAAAGTTTGTCAGAGCGCCAGTCTGATTATTTTATTCTTTTTCAAACCAAACCATCTCTCTCTCAAAAACTCACAGCCGACGGTTTACCCTTTTTCCACCATTGTTGAAGCTTTCAAAACCTTCAATCACTCAAATTAATTGATTCCAAGTTGTGGGTTTCACTCATCCTTCATCTAAGATCAATTAATTGTAAGTATTCTCTTTTAATTTCATCTATTTTATTCTAGGGTTCATCCTTTCATAATTGGGGATTTTTAAAATTGAAATTGAATTAAAACCTTAATAGGAATGTGGGTTGACATGGTTATTTTACTATGATTCCTTAGGTTCATATTCATTAAGATTTCACTAAAACCCACTTGTAGAACAAATCCGAATTTAGGCTAAATGATTTTGGTTAAAAGATGGATTTGAGATGAACCCATGAACAAATAGGTAATGACATTGTTAATGCTTACCTAAAAACCTTGTTTTGAAAAACCAATGTTCTAGTCTATTGTTGATCCAACATAGTTCATATATTCTTGGTAAATAATGGAATAGCCACATTGTGAGCATGAGAATGATACGGATTCAATCCTTTGTTTGTCAAGAAATTGATATAACACATTCTCATATTTTTGATCTTTGATTTTATTTTTCATATGAGTGATTGGAGAAATATTTTCTTGTGTTTATTTAGGTACTAATCATGCCTTCACAATACCAAAAGGATCATCAACTCACTAAACAGTATATGCCAAACCTATCCGACTTTTGTCACTCAACTCACCTTGCCCATACTTTTTCCTCTCTTCAATCTCGTTGCTTTCATGAGGGTAGAGTTGTCCAAAAGGATATCAAGGATTATGTCTACATCAAGTCCATGTTTGAAAACATTGGATTTGATTGTTTGTTGAACATTAAGGAAGACATCTATCCTCGATTCCTATTGGAGTTCTTTAGCACATACTCCGTCATTGAAAACAACGATGGAATATTTGTTAGGTTCATCTTGAAAGATCAACTCATTCAATACTCTCTCGAAGTTTTTGGTCAAATTCTTGATGTCCCATTTGTAGGCACTTGTCGCTTCACGGATAAATGGAAGCTTAGTGCTCTCCTTGAATCCTACAATTATCCTCCAAATGATCATGAGTAAATTGATCTTGACTTCATTGTCGACATTGTCTCCAAAAAGCGTAATCGACCCGTTAAGAGAAGCCTTCATACTAAGGTACGTTCGGTGAAACGTCATGAGGTTCTCTTAAGCGACCTTAATGATAATATGGTTCAATGGACCAATATCCTTAGGGAAAATGTGTTTTGTCTTGGTGGAAACCGGGATCATGTTCCGGTGTGTAGTGCATATGTTATATTGCATCTTTACCAACACCAATTACAATTTGGCATATTTTATCGCTCAACGGATCAATTATGCTATTCACAAGCCTAAAACAAACCTCCCTTACGCAATGCTTCTCACTCGCCTTTTTAAAAGGGTTGGCCGTGATTTTCCAAATCTTGATCTTTCTCAGTTTCAACCAGTCAAACGGGTCATGCTACCTATTCAAGAGGTATATAAGAGAAAGACAAGATCTGATCGTAAATCCGACCAACAAGAGTTCAATGATGAGGACATGGACATGCCAACAAGTGATGGTGATGGCATTGGCACAAGTGCTCCCATTGACTCTTCGAGTTCTTCTCACCACTCCATAAACTCATTCGTGGATGGTTTAAATGACATTGCTTCCCCTCCTCACCATTCCTCTAGTGAAGTTCCTAATAATCTTAATTTAGAGGAACTTTACCGTTAAAATCTTCGAACCCAGGGTGATATGCATGAACACCGGATTGAGTCAAGAAAGGGAATCAAGTACCTGGGAAAAATGATCAATGGATTAGGCAAGAAACGGAGGTGAAGACTTTGAATTATGTCAAAGTTTACTTGTCTTGTGATGCTTTAAACATTTTCTTATTATTACTTTGGTTTGGTTATGTATTGCCTTATGCTACATGTTTGGATTGTTATTTATTTTGATCCTAAATATTGTTTATGCCATTATGTTTGTGATTTACATAGCTTTGTGCATGCCTTATGATAGTTAGCTTCTTAGATTTTGATCTGTAGTTAACTTTGGCTTGTGAATCCTTTAGTGAAAATCTGGGTTAACCAAAATTTGGGATGGGAAATTTTTTGAAAGACCTCTGGTCGCGGTTCCATATCGACCCGCGGATCCTTATCGATAAGTAACCGCCGGTCCTAGATAAGGAACCGCCGGCCACTGTGTCCGACAACATCTTTTGCTTTACACTATTTTCTTTAATCTATGTAAACTTTGCATGATTCTTTAGAAAAACCTGCATATTTCCTAAACTAGGTTACCTAATTCATTATTCACCTAAAATGATTTTAACCCATTACTAGTTTGGATCATCTCCTTACCCATTTAAACCCACCTTGTTAGTCATGTTCTTCACACATCAAAACATCCTTCCCTAACCCTTAAACCACCCTTGTCAACCATGGTTTCTACAAAAACCTCAAACACCCGAAGGAAAACACTTAAGATTAGGATTAAGGTACCCAAGCCTAACTCCTCACCCTTTCACACACCCAAAAATGAGATGGTTCCAATCCTCATTTCCTCATCATCTTCACCACCCCTTGCACCATGCAAGACAACATCCACCCATGGTACTAACCACTCCATTGGTTCTACCTCCTCTTCATTCAACTCAAGAATGAATGAGCTCTCTTCACCCTTCACTCTAAGTGCACCCTTGGATGTGACCACATAACCCCAACCAATCCAAAGCATTCCTTTTGTGAATGACTTTGATGACACCTTGGTGACTTCACCATTTACCCCTCCTAACTCACCCATTTCACCAACCTTGGAGAACATACCTCCACACTCACCCATTTCCCCTTTAGGGAACATGCCTCCACTCTTACCACATCACCCTTGGAGAACATGCCTCCTCCACCTCCACCCAACTCAAACATTCCAATTTTGGGTGTTCCACTTTCCCTCCTTTTGGGTGATCCTTACTATGGGTTTCAAGAAACACATGGTCCTAGTTGTCCATGTTGTCTTTACAACCACTACATCATCCATAACCTTAGGATGGATATGTTTGGACTACATAGTAGGTTGCAAGAGTTCTTGCTTGCCTTGTTCTCCATGCCTCCTCCTAGGAGATGAATGATGAAGTTTTCTAAATAAATGGTTTTTAACAAAACCAAGCCAAAGAAGACTACTAATCTAGATCTAATGTTAAGCTAGCTTTGCATTAGTTAGTTTTTTTCATTTGTCATTGTATTTGCTTCCTTCATGAGTGTTTCATGAAGTTTTTCTATGGATTTAGCTTTATGTGTTCCTATTCTTATGTGCACATTAATCAACTTTAATTTGAAATTAAAATTGAACCTAAATTTATCACAACCTCTAAAAACTTGACTAAAATTGGTTCAAAATGATATTCAAATATTTTGTCACCTTTTGTCAAGACATTCCTTGTGAATGTGTTGCTCTATGCAACCCTAGCATAATTTGGTGCTAATAGAGGTAAAATTACAAGATTTGCAACTTTTTGAAAAAGTCTTAGTTTTTCCCAAAACCCTGGAAAAACATGGTTTCATGTCCACTGGACGCGGCTCACTAAAAGTCGCGCGGTTCCTTATGTGATAAGGAACCGCCGGTCCATTTAAGGTACTGCAGACAGAAATCAATTTTTGACGATTTTTTGGTCAAAACTTTTAAAACCCTATACCCTGTCAAGATTCCTTATTTACTCAAATTGACTAAACATTCCTTGACACTCCACTTTTTGTATTCAAATTCTTACCTTGATTACATTCTACTTATACCCCAACCTTGAGATTTCATTCTCACACCTTCCCAACCTTGAGAATTCATTCTCACACAACCTTGAGATTTCATTCTCACACCTTCCCAACCTTGAGAATTCATTCTCGCACAACCTTGAGATTTCATTCTCACACTCTCACAATGCCTAACTCCTCAATTCCTAACCTTGACATTTCTTTGTCACAACCCCACTCACCCAAAGCTTCCTCATCCAAGCTTTCAAAGAAACCGAAAATCTCGGTTCGACCTATTTGGGTTAAGAAGAACGAACCATCTTCTTCCAAACCACCCAAAAACCCTACCTTCTCTCCAATCAAGTATTGGAATGAGACTTATACCATTAACCCCATCACCGGAGCAAAAGAAAATGTTCCTCCACCACCTCAATCCTTCAACACCTTTCAACTCAATGACCTTTCAACCTTCCCAAACCTCACAAGGCATTGTGAAAACATTTCCTACCCCATTACCCCTCCACCAACAAACCCTAAGTTTGATGCCCTACCCCCATCAAAAGATTTTGTGTTGCATCATGGATCCTCGTGTGCTTGTTGTCGATTTCAACAAATTGAACTTGCTCATGTATATGAGAAGTTAAATTTACTTGAATTCCTCCTCACTCGACCTCCTATCCAAGTTTTCATCCCGGTGGACAAAACTTCGAATGATGCATCGTCGTCTTATTTTTCCAACTAAAGTCCTTATCACTTCAGTTGTTTTAGAGTCTTTTAATTTTTAAGCAATCTTGGAAAATTATCACTATTAGAATAGCTTATGCTTTGTGGTTTATTTTCCATATCTTTTGCTTTAGATACTCATATTGTGTGTATGACTATCTACTTTGTTGTGTCTTTTGAGTTGATCATGGTTAATTTTTACAATTGCTTATGGGTGATTCCATCAATTCTAAACTTTAACCCATTGACAAGCTTATCATCTTCATTGGATTGAAGTTTGATTTTGTCAATTACCTTTTTGGACAAACTTAGCAAAATACTTGCTTCTAATTTGAGATTTCTTCTCTCTCTCCCTCTCAAGTTACTTAGTAGGTAGTGATCATATATACATTGGTGTTTCTTTCCTTTCTACTAACCTTTGTGTAGCATATCACCTTAGCTCATATACTTGGTGCCCCAAGCAAGGGGAGCAACCACCAAGGGGGAGCTACTATCAAAGTTCGATGTTCTTCAAAGACTTGTGCTAACCTTTTTGCTACGACAAAGGGGGAGAAATGATAGTGATAAACTAGTTAATAATTCGATATTTTGTGTTTCTACGTAAATGAGTTTATCGTTTGTCGTAATAAAAAAGGGGGAGATTGTTAATGCAAGTGATGCCTAAAAACATTATTAGTGTTAACTAATCTTTCTTCGTTTTGATCACAACAAACTATACAACACATTTAGTGTAAAACACAAAACGAATTATTTAACTAACACTATCATCAAGGTAATAATCATATCACTAACCTTTCTTAATCATACTTAGTGATCATCAAAATGATTATCCTTAAAACTCACTTTTGTTAATATGACAAAAGAATTTTTAATAAACTTTCTTTTTTAGAAAATATTTTATTAAAATGGAAAACAAAAATTTGAAAATAGCATATTCCATATGCTATTAGAATATCCTTTGAAGGCTTCAAATACCTCAGATATTCCCACCCCACTAAAAGACAAAAAACGGAGCGTACTCTAGGGGCGGTACCTTAAGTGGCTAGGCGGTTCCCTAGCGATATGGAACCGCCGGGCTAGATAAGGTACCGCACCCAGATAGCCGTTATATATCCGTTATACTTTGTCTCCTTTAAATAGTGGGTCAAATCTCATTTTCCAACAAGCCTCTTGGACATTTTTCTCAGCCCCCTTTCTATTTTCTATAGCATAATCATTAGTAAATGATCACTTAAAGTGTTAAGGATGTTTACATATGATTATCCTCTTGATCCCCTCCTTTACCTTGTCCAATGAGAAGATCACTCACTCACTAGTGTTGTGATAAAGATGAATCTATGAGCTAGTCATATTCATCATGATACCCTTTTTGTTTTAGGTTAATCCATTGTATTTATGAATACTTGGACTAGTTGTGTTCATCCAAGTTATTTGTGGATACTTGGATTTGTTGTGTACATCCATTGCATATGTGTTTGCTTAGATTTGTGTTGTGTAAATCCAAGCTACATGTGTGTATGTGGATAAGTCTATTTGAGTTGTAATAGATTTGATTAGTAGTTCTCACTAAACTATAAAGTGATGTGGTTGTGTCTTGTGAGTTCTCACTAAACTTAAAAGTGATTAGTAGTTGTGTTGTGTGAAGTTCTTACTTAGCTTCAAAGTGAAGAGTCGTGAAGATTGGTTCTAGCTTTGGATTAGAACTCTACATCTAGCCTTGTGTCGTAAAATGGTGAAGTAGGCAACGCCGTGAAGATTGGTTCTACCTTAATATTAGAACTCGACATCTAGCCTTGTGTCGTTAAATTATGAAGTAGGCAACGTTGTGTAGATTGGTCCTAGCTAAAGATTAGGTCTCGACATTTAGCTTAGTGTCGGAAAATAATGTAAGCGACGATGTAAGATTTTCTCCGCCAAGAAGGGAGCTTGTGGATATAGTGGAAATCTCGAGTAGGTGTACTCGAGGAGTGGTGAAGGCCTACTAATTCTAAGGATTTGGTAATGGATGGATTAGATCTATGGATTTGGTGGAAGAGATGGGGAAGAAGGAGATTAGTTGTAGAGAGAGAAAGGAGAGGATGGAAAGTAGAGAGAGAAAGTAAGATTAGATTAATGAATTGTGAATGAATGAACTAACCAACCCCCTCCTAACATGCTAGGAGGGGTATATATATATAGCCCACCCTACATGTGGGCTATATGGACTATACAATTACAAAGTGGATCACGAGCCTATTACATAATTGTCGTTGGAGCGACCCATCCTTCATAAATACGTAAAACGTATTTCCAACAATCTCCCCCTAAGGGAGGTCGCTCCAAGTTACAAAGTTCTAAATATTCTATAGCTCGTGATCTATGCTAATAATGATGTGACCGAGACTTTCTTTGGGAAAACACATTTCCAACAATCTCCCCCTAAGGGAGGTCACACCATTTTACAAAATCTTAAACCTAGCATACTATGCTTGAGTCTTCGATCTTGTTCTTGTGAATATGCTTGATGTGATCTTTGACTTTAGTCTTGAGCATGTTTCCTTGCCTTGACCTTGTGCATTCATCACTTGTGAAATTTGCCTCTTCGTGACTTCATGTTCCACATACTTATACCTTTAAATTCTTGAAAGCTTCAGAGTTTGATACAGCGGAAGACTTGACCTTCAGACTTTCTTGAATTTGTTTAAGTACTAAGTGTATGTAGTATAAGCATGTGGTGACGACTTCTTCTGGATTATACACCGCAATGCCACCTTTTTGTTACGCTGCATAAGACAGTTAGCAACAAACCATATACACGGATGAAATGGCCTTGAACATTTCATTCTAATTCGGTAGCATTTTACCTCCGGTCGGTGAAGACCGTTGGACGATATTAAATATCGTACTTGTGGCAGGTAGTTTCAATAAAGAACCTCCTTGACAAGATTTCGCGGGTAAACCCGTTCTCTTTACTCGACCGTCCAAAGCTGACTGCGAACGTAAAGAGTGAATCATTTGGATAATATTATCCGCATGATTTGAAGCCGTCAATTCATGTTCCTGGAACAAGTGAAGTTCAATTAAGAACCGCACCATCGTTGCTTTCCAGTTGTCACTAGCTTGATTCATAAAGAATCTTGCAAGTTACCTACCAAGTGCTGTTTGATGTTAACACTAGAAGGATTTCCACTCGTCACTGTGATCAATAAAGAGTCACTCTGAATGTTCTGGCAAGATCATATGATAATGCGTAGAGGCCTGGAACGTGTTTAAATTCATTTAAGAATTAAACCACTGTTGCTTTCCAGTTATCACAAGTTTGATTCATAAAGAATCGCACAAGTCACCTACCATGAGCTTTTTGATATTCGCTCAAGAAGGATTTCCATCTTCATTGTAAATACTTTCGTATTACTCGGATGTTCAGGCAAGATCATGAAGATTTTGCGTAGGACTCTTAAGAACTTTCTTACTTTTCACAGTGTGTGAAGAAGCAAGTAAATATGAGAGTGTGTCCTAATGAGATATTTGATGATCTCAAATGGCTCTAGACTCGATCGTGCATTTTGGATTTTAGTGATCGGAGGCTGGAGAGGAGTGCCACCTTTTCAATACCAATTTATTCGGAGTGAATAAATCAATAGATAATGTGTTGTCTCCGTGTGATTAAAACAAATATCTTTTAAGAGATATCTGAGTTAGCTGGGATGGGTTGTGCCTTGCATCACTGGGTCCATGATGTCTATCTTCAATATCAAGAATCATTAAAATGATCTCAATAGCATATGAATTGACCCGGTTTCTGCCTAAGTTGTAAGGAGGGCTTCTTTCTTTACACCCTCTATCTTTACAATTCTTTTTCATTCTTCAACCCCTTCAATGCTTACCAATACGTCATAACTAGCACCTTGTTGTGATTGTTCCAGTGCTAACTTAAGTACTTGGTCGGCATTCAGCTACGTTCACAATCTTTCTCCATCTTTCCTAAGAACTACTATTTCTAGCTATGGAATGTCCTTGGGAAGATTCCTCCGGTTCTAGAGAAATCATTGGACTTTAACCTATCCTACCATCCTTATGTCACCACAATCTTCATCGTCGTGAAATAAATGGGTTGCGGGTAAGTATAAATCACCATGAAATCCATTTTGAAGTGCAAATCCATTTTGCTCCCCCTTAACATATGCCACGATATCCGAAAACATTTCGCACATGTCGGGATGAGCTAGCACGTTAAGTCAAACCATTTGTGATTAATCATTTCCCATATTAAATCACATTTTCTCCCCTATATTAAAAATATTAACCCAATCGATGTTTTTAATATCTATTGATTTAATAGCCTTTTAAGAAAATTTGGGAAGAAAAATGCAAATCCAATTATCTTCGTGATTTTAACAAGCTCCCCCTCAAATTAATGAGGGTGTACTTAAAACGTAAAAGAAATACCTTTTAAACACAAGTGTAAGGTATTTATTACGTGCAAAGATCAGATATAATAATGAATTCACAAGATTAGCAATGTACGAGGTTGGACCTGAATAATGGAGAACAGCATATGAAAGAATCACATGGTTCTTGTTCACGAATGTTGGTCACCTCGTCACGTCCCCGAGAAAATTAATTCCCGTTGTTGAGTGAAAGCTTTCCGGTGAAATGCTTGACTTGATTATGAAAAGCGGGTTGCTATCTGAAATAATAGCAAACCATATGGAGCATGTTTTAAAACTTTTAAACTTCTGCTCGAACTTTATTTACAACCCCGTGTCATTATTGAATGACATTTCTAGGTTCGTAAATATTATCGATTCCAGAAGACATGCTCGTTTTATCAAAACGTTTTTGAACACACAATTTTGAAAGATTTAGAAAAATCTTTTGAGAAATTCTTGAAAAATTGTGTTCAAAGTTTTGAAAAACGATTACTTGAGCTTAAGATGTTGAATATCTTATAAAACGAGCTCAAGTCCGAGAAGTTGTAAACTTCCCGTTGTTAAGGATAAGTTTATCACCGGCGATAAACTTTCCTTTTATCTGAAGAACGAGTCCTAAGCTGACATTTACTTAGAAGTCGTGTACACGAGCTTAAAACCTTTGAATGGTTTTAAATGTAAGCTCGTGTCCGAGAAAATTTAATTTCTCGTTGTAAGGATAAGTTTATCATCGGCGATAAACTTTCCTTTATTTGAAGCACGGGTTACCATCTGATATTTAATGATAAACCATAATGCATGAGCTTAAAAACTTGGAATGTTTTTGATATAAGCTCATGCCCGAGAAAAATGAATTTCTCGTTTTTAGGATAAGTTTATCATCGGCGATAAACTTTCCTTTCTTTGTGAGAGCGAGTTACAGTCTGTGATATGACTATAAGTCCTTGTGCAACTTAACCATGAATCCCCTGAGACATTTGTTTCTCTGATATCTGCTTCTTCAGCAACCAAACTCTAAGAGTGTCCTTAGTTGAACGGTACACAACGATTGGACCGCTTCGTGCTTTTGGAACATCAACTTTGGTACCTGCAATCTCATTAGGAATTTGCATGCTTTGACGTGGGTTAGCGATATCAGTTATAGAAGCACATGGGGGTTCACAGTTGGCTTTACTTGTGTCAGAGGTGGCCTGAGGAGATGATTCACTAGTCTTGGTTGGCAAACGTTTCCTTTTATAGAAAACCTTAAGGTCAGGCTTAAGTGATATATCATCCTTTGCAATTTCCTCCCTAGTAGACTTAGTAGAATCGGAGACTATCCTAGTTAAAGGGCACTCGTTTCCTACAAGAGTGAAATTTCTACCAGTGGGGCGCCAAACTTTACCAAAGGGTTTGATTTTAGCTATCCACTGGGACTTAATTCGAGCACGGGAGTTCACCTCATCAAGTAATTTTTTGACACAAGCATCATGATTTGCCGTAAAGACACATTTTCGACATGTTTTACAAGTAGCATATTTAATGTCTGAATAATTCCTAGATGATTGATCGATGCTCCTAGAAGATGGCATGCTACGGTTAGCAGTGTTGGGTAATCTAGAAGGCATCTGACTAGGTTGGACATTGCTATCTCTTACATGTGTCTTTTGAATAGCTTCCCTTTGACCAGATTTATGGCAAACGTCATTTGAACTAGTTCTAGACGTGGTCTTGGTATTTTTAGGGAAACTAGAGGCAATCATATGATTTGGTCTTGCTAAAGCTGGAGTGATCACATAGGGCCTAGTTGCTGGAGTGACTGGTCGAAAAAGATGAACCAAATCAACTTGGGAGGCAAACCGCGGTCTCGAGGATTGTGGTCGCTCGGATCTAAATGCAGTAGGTTGTCTGACAATCGGTTGTCTGACGAACTGATTTGTAGGTGGTTTCCCCAAGATTGATGGTTTTTCAAGCTTAGTATCCACACTAGGTCCTCTATTTTTCCTTAACTCGTTTTTCAACGCGGCTATAGCAAAAACCTTTTCCTGAACTTGGGCTTTTAACGTTTCATTTTCTTTGAGCAAGTTATCTTGGGATGCCAACTTAGATTCTAGCAGTTGAATTTGTTTCAAAAAATTATCCTTTTCAGCTTTAGAATCTAAAACAGTTTGATCCAATTTTCTTTCAAGAACAACGTTTGATTTTTCAAGTTTTTCAAAGTATGTTTCAAATTTGACCGTTTTCTTAGAAAATTCAATTTTGGCATCCTCAAGATCTTTTAATTGTTGAGCTACAATCATTTCGAGCTCTCTAATCTTGGAATCAGAAGCAATTAATGAAGCAGTTATGGGACAATTATCATGATGTTTAGCATTTTGAATACTTTCTCCCCCATTATGACTCACATCGGATGAATCAGAAGTGGTATTTCTATCACTCTTTTCCATCCCATGTTTGTCATAATTAGGTTCAGAATGCTCAATATGCGGCATGTCATCAGCATATACATCATAAACCACATTACATTGTACCATGTTTGCAGGCTCTGCGTCATAAATGGGTAAGGTGTCATCAAGAGAAATCTCGTGAACATTCCCTGACGTGCCACTGGCATCATGTTGTCCTCCTGATTCTTTGCTCGTGCCATCGTTAGGCTCCAAGTTGTCAACCGTATGACCATTATCCTCTTGCATCTGCGTCATTGATTCTTGCACTCCATTAACGTACACTTGCTGAAGTTGTGATCTTTGATATATCGAAGACGAGACCGATGACATGAGTTTCAAAATCGTATCACGGAAAACTCGAAGCTCGGTATGTGTATCTCGAAGAAACGATTGGCAAATCATTGAACTTTCAGGCTTGGTGATATTAAATTGGAGGAAAGGCGTGAGGTGTGTCACAAGAGCCTTATATGCAAGTACCGATGCAGAGTGATTAAAGTTTCCATGGTTGAGTTGTTCGGCGAGTTGGGTCAAAGCGGTAAAAATGGAGTCGATGAATATATGACGATCTTGTCCAAAGATTGTCACAAATTCGCTCCCTCCTTGAATCCCCGAAAGAGTGACAAGATGAGACTGGAGTAGTTGAAAGGAGGTGATGCCACTTTTCTTAACTTCGTTTTGCCTTAGATACAACTCTCCCTTTTGACATGTCGAATCGAACGAATCCATTAAAGATCGATTAAAACGAAAGACCCGTAAATAATACGTAAAATTCCTCGATGGATGGTATAAATGAAGCTCGTCACTTTGACTCGTCACGTTTGTCTTTAAATCCGGCCACAAAACTTTTAACCCGTCACTATAACTCGTCACGATAACCCGTCAAAAAAATTTTTTCACGATAACTTTGTTTTAAAAAAAATACCCGCTTAACACGATTTGCCAAACAAAAAATAAATTAAAAAAGTGACAAAAATACAAAAAATTAATTTAACTAAAATTAAAAAGTGTGATATTTTAAAATGAAAAATAAAAGTAGAGAAATAAGAAATAACTTTTATAACACGTTTTATCAAACTTTGTAAAATAAAAGACTATTAAACGAAAATATTAAAACATTTATTAGAAATTAATCGTGGCTAGGATAAGTGACCCAATCAACTTACACGTCCACATTCAAAGTTGCCAAAACTTTCAAAACTTTGTTTACTCCGTCCACACACATGTCTATACACGTGCCCAATCAAGATAAGTCCACCGTCCCACTAGTTCTTTGATATATCCGCCCCACTAACTGCTTTGTTTTCTCCGCAAGATAGGATACACACATTTGTCTTTCTCTCTCAACCGTGACTCACAAACACAATCTTCAATTGTCTCTCCCAAAAATCTCTTCTCTCTTCAAATTAATAGTCACCAAACATCACAAATCCTCTCATAACTGCTTCATACTGATCAAAATAGATCATGACCCGATTTTTTTGATTTCGTTATAACAAGAAAAGGCTTCAAGATCTTTAATGAGATCTCGGGTAAGGTTTTTTTTTTTTTTTAATGTTTTCTGTTTGAGTCTCTCTCTCTACTGTACGAGTCTTTCTGTGTTGGTGTTCGAGTTTGAGGGGGGTGTTTGGGGACGGTTTAGGGTTGTTTGAGAGATGAGAGTCGAGAGGTTGTGGTTTGTTTTTCAAAACGGTGGTCTTTTGTGTCGAGAGGGTGTAAGGGGGTGTGGGTGAGTCGAGGGTGGGTAAATGATTGGGTTGAGTTTGTTACGAGGGTGAGGGTGATGTGAAAGGTGTGAGAGTGACGAGGTTGTCGGATGTGGGTGTGGCGTTAGAGTCGAGGGGTGTAACGTCAGTTGTTGTCGAGAGGGTGTAAGGGAGTGAGGGAGGATGATGTCGAGTCTGGTGAGGGAGGAGGGTGTCGATGAGGGAGTGAGGGGCTGTGAGACGAGGGAGTGAGTTGGGTTTAGATAAAAATGGAGTCTTGATAAAATTTTGTCGAGAGTGGGATCTGTGTTGGTTTGTGATATGTGTGTGGGTGAGAATCTAGGGTGAGTGAAGATCGAAAATTTTTGTGGGTTGTGTTGAGTTTGTCGAGAGGTTTTGGTGTAGGGTATTGTGAGGGTCTGTGTTGGTTGAGGATTCGAGTCGAGTCTCTGGTGAGACGAGAGTGTGGGTTTGTTAACCGAGTCTGTGTAAATCGAGTCTAGACGGGGGGTTTTTCTGTTTGGTTGTGTCGAGGGTGTTATTGTTTTTGTCTATGCGGAAAATTTCTATGCGGAATGTTTCTATTCGGAACTTTTTCTATGCGGAAAGTCCTATTCGGAACTTTTTCTATGCGGAAAGTCTATTCGGAACTTTAAAAAAAAAAATGAAAAGATGACGGATTTGGACTGATAAACGGATCTAAAAAAAAATTTGATTAAAAAATAACTGAGTAAAAAATGATTAAAAAAAAAAAAAGACTGATTAAAAAAAATGAAAAGATGAACAGATTATTAAAAAATGATAATAAAAACTGATTGTAAAAAACCTACGTAAAAATAAAACTGATAAAAAAAATAACAAATTGATAAAAATTTATAAAAAATTGATAAAAAATTGATCAAAAAATTGATCGAATGATGAAAAGATGGATAAAAAATAAGAAAAGAAAGGATTTTTACCACCAAATCAAAAGATAAAAAATAAGCAAATCCTAAGATTCAACCATGGCTCTTGATACCAATTGAAGGCCTACTAATTCTAAGGATTTGGTAATGGATGGATTAGATCTATGGATTTGGTGGAAGAGATGGGGAAGAAAGAGATTAGTTGTAGAGAGAGAAAGGAGAGGATGGAAAGTAGAGAGAGAAAGTAAGATTAGATTAATGAATTGTGAATGAATGAACTAACCAACCCCCTCCTAACATGCTAGGAGGGGTATATATATATAGCCCACCCTACATGTGGGCTATATGGACTATACAATTACAAAGTGGATCACGAGCCTATTACATAATTGTCGTTGGAGCGACCGATCCTTCATAAATACGTAAAACGTATTTCCAACAAGTGGAGTAGAAACGAGGATAGAGCCTCCTTGTCGAACCACTATAAATCTTGGTGTCTTCCCACTAGGTTGTCTCCTTCCTTACTCTTTACTTATTTCATTATCATTACACTTACCTATTATCCTTGCTAGTGAATTTGAATTGAACCTAATCATTATGCAACTTAGCTTCAATCAAAAGATAGTTTTGATACAAACTAAATTGAAAGTAATTTTAATTTGGTTGCCAATCGAAGAGAAACTATTCAACCCCCCCCCCCCCCCCCCATCTAGTTTCTACAGGTTCTTTTTTCCAAGTGTATGTAGCATCGGTATACCTCAGTTCTACCAGGTAAGTATTGTCGCTACTCGCTAATATACATCCTCTATTCTAATAATTCTTACTTACAGCCAATGTGTTAACAAGGTAATACTAATAAGCTATTTAATCTATTTATACCCGTTTAAACATCTGGAAATTCCTTTTACTTGTACTGTTTATGAACATGAATATGCAGTGTTGGTGTGTGGATCATGCTTATTGTGTGTAGAAATTGATAACCTATGAATCTATGAAGTGGGTTGATGTTTTCTAGTGAGAGAAACTAGAGAGAGAAAGTGAGAGAAATATATGGAAGATTTTATTACCATGAAATGTGAAATGGAACAACAACCAACCCCTTTCCTTAGTGGAAAGGGGTATTTATAGTCCAAGCTAAACATGGGCTTGGGCCGGTCCATGACAAGCCCATGGACCGGTTCTTACTTAAGTTAATAAGCAAATAATAACTAATTAATAACTACGAGCTATTACAACTTAAATCATATTGTGGAGTGACCGATACTTCTATTATACGTTAAAACGTATTTCTAACAATCTCCCCCTAAGGGAGGTCACTCCACTTTACAAAGTTCTAAACCTAGCATACTATACTAAGTCTTCGTTCTTTAGCTCGTAGTCTTTTCTTCTTTTCTTTCTTTTGTTGTGAATAAGTTGATTTGATCTTTTTGGCTTTGACTTGAGAGCATTGTTCTTTGGCCTTTCACGTGCGATCTTTGCCTTTCTTGTGAACTTTGCCTCCTCGTGACTTCATGTTCCACACACTTACGTCTTTTTGTTGAATTCTCGAAAGCTTCAGAGTTTGGTACAGCGGAAGACTTCATCTTGAACTTTCTTGAATGTTTGCTGAACTTTGTTGCAAAAGACATAAGCATGTGGGAACGACTTTTACAGGTACACCGCAACACCACCGTCTTCACTGGTACACAGCAACGCCACCGTCTTCAACAGGTACACAGCAACGCCACCGTCTTTAACAGGTACACAGCAACGACACGAATAAAATGGCTTTGAACATTTTATTCTAATTCGGTAGCATTTTACCTCCGGTCGGTGAAGACCGTTGGACGATATTAGATATCGTACCCGTGACGGATAGTTTCAATTAAGTAACTTCCTGACAGGATTTCGCGGGTAAACCCGTTCTCTTTATTCGACCGTCCAAAGCTGACTGCGAACATAAAGAGTGAATCACTTGGATAAATTATCCTTGTGATTAAAAGCCGTCAATTCATGAAACCTGGAACAAGTGAATTTCAATTAAGATTTTCACCATCGTTTCTTTCCAGTTGTCACGAGCTCAATTCATAAAGAATCTTGCACGTTACCTACCAAGTGCTGTTTGATGTTGACACTAGAAGGATTTCCACTCGTCACTGTGGTCAATAAAGAGTCACTCTGAGTGTTCTGGCAAGATCATATGATAATGCGAAGAGGCCTGGAACGAGTTTAAGTTCAATTAAGAATTAAACCACTGTTACCTTCCAGTTTTTCACAAGATTGGTTCTAAAAGAACCGCACGTGTAACCTACCATGAGCTTGTTTGATGTTGGCTCAAGCAGGATTTCCATCTTCATTGTAATACTTGCGTATTACTCGGATGTTCTGGCAATATTGCAGGAATACTGCGTAGGACTCATGAAAATCTCTTACTTTTCACAATGTGTGAGAAAGCAAGGAATAAATGAAAAGTGTCCTAATGAGACTTTTGATGATCTCTTGGCTCTAGACTCGATTGTGCGTTTTGATTTAGTGAGCGATGGTTGGAGAGGAGTGCCACCTTTTCAATACCAGTTTATTCGGAGTGAATAAACCAATAGATAACGTGTTGATCTCCGTGTGATTAAAACAAATACCTTTTGAGAGATATTTGAGTTAGCTGGGGAAGGGTTGTGCATTGCATCACTGGGTCCATGATGTCTTTCTTCAATACCGAGAATCATTAGCAAAAATGACCTCAATAGCATATGTGTTGACCCGGTTTCTGCCTAAAGTTGTAAGGAGGGCTTCTTTCTTTACACCCTTTATCTTTACATTTCTTTTTCATTCTTCAACCCCTTCAATGCTTACCAATACGTCATCACTAGCACCTTGTTGTGATTGTTCCAGTGCTAGCTTAAGTACTTGGTCGGCATTCAGCTACGTTCACATTCTTTCTCCATCTTTCCTAGGACTTCTAATTCTAACTAGGGAATTGTCCTTGGGAAGATTCCATCGGCTCTGATGAATCATTGGACTAAACCTATTCCTACCACCCTTTTGTCACCACATCCGTCGTGAATTAAGCGTGTTTTGGGAAGGAATTGCCACCATGAAAAATCATTGAAAATCACCTAAAGTACTTGTGATATTGAAATCAAAAGTTTTGTACCTTAGGTGTTTTGTTCATCAAAAACGCTCCCCCTTAACACGTGCTTTACACATATTAAGTTGGATAATCTTTAAGTCTTTTTCATTTTAGCCAAGTATCATTTAAATCTCCTTAATCCCATTTTCTCCCCTTATCCAAAATGTTAACCATTAATATTTGGGATATTGAATGGATTAACCGGTCTTTGGGTAAAAATGAAATTGATGTTTGGCCATAGAACAATTGATTGCTCCCCCTTAAGTTAATAAGGGATAGTTGTAGTGCTTTAGTATGATATATTTTGAAAGATTTAGAATCTCGTGAGAAATTCTTGAAAAATTATCATACCTTAACACTACAACAAGCCATTAAAGCACATTATTCACAAATATACATATTCACAAATAATACCAATATAGAGTGACCTGAAATGTACGACCCTTCAGATGGATCGTTGCAGTGTCCTGTAGTGCACTCCATATGGTCTACCACCCACAAATCTTTCCAAGCTCCTCATCAATCTACGTTCACGGAGCTTCTGATCGATCTTCTTGATGACATACTTTGCCATCTGCCGGTAACCTGGATGCCAATCCTCCGTCATTTCTGGCAAAGTTCCACCCGAGTTCAGATGCTCCAACTTGTCTCTGACTTGTATAAGAGTGCCATCACTATACTTGTGGAGCTCCCCCACCCTCATAAACTTCATCAAACCTCGACTGTTTAAGTAGAAGATGCCGGAATTCGGAACAGAAATGCCGGTATAAGGACATCTTGCTACATGTTGAGGTAACACTTGATTCACAGGACGGGTTAAATTGAGCTTCCTCTGATAGCTTTCGACTCCCAACTGAAGATCTTCAACTCGTGACTTGATGACAATACTTCGTGTGAACATACGAAGTGCTGTATTCAACGCAATCAGGTCTTCACGAGGGATATGTGTCAGTTGATCTCTGGTCATCAGAAGCAGCATATCTTCGATATCCTCAAGGCGAATGATGGAAAAATCTCCCTGCTGGATTCTGTATTCCCTGTCATCCTCCCTTTTCAAGCGAATCTCCGTCACATGATAATAGCCGTTCTTGGCTTCTGTTTTCATCCCTAAAATGCTGGAGATACGGATATCGGATCTAACTGAGCTTCCAGAATTGACTAGGCAGCAACCCCTGTACGCCCTTCTGACTCGTTCGTCCCAATGAGATGCACCTATGACAGCATACATATCATAATTACGATTTATCTTAGGGACCCAGAGTCGGTTTACCTTTTCCTCGATGAAGGGTATTGTCCCCCAGTTGGCAGCTTTCAGCAATGTCAGGGATGTTGCGTACTTTGATGACCCCTTCAGTAGATACACCAGATCATTGGTGACAAAGAAGTCAAGAGCAATCTGATTATCTTGATCCATTGGAGGTGGAGCTCTTTCTGATTCATGAAGACCTGGCCGTTGAACGGTATTCAGAGCCTTCAGTATCTCCTCGGCATAATATTCGAACTCCATTTGGGTCAACCGGGTTTTGGCGCAAGACTTTTATCCTTCAGTACTTTCTTCACCAATGATGGAGTAACCGAAGTCTTATACTCATGAGCAAGAAATGCACATAAGTCAATCGGACTTCGGATACGAAGGTACAAGACTTCTTTGTCGGCGTCGGTGATCGGATCATACTGCGCCGCTGCCGTGATCCAAGCCTGTGGTGGAGCAGTCTCGTCGATTTCCAACGTGTCCTCCCAGTTCCTTGTGCTTGGTTCAGGTATAGTAGATTGTGGGTTTTGTTGCAGAGGAGTGGAGACGTGAACATCTGCTTGTTCAGATTCAGGCATTTCAGCAGTGTCATGGATGGGTGAGTGTTGAGCAGCTTCTGGTTCGGTAACCGATTCTGCAATCACAGGGGTAACAACACAAGAACTAACGGGGTTAGTGGTAACAGGTATTGATGCATGGATAAATGTACCAGGAATAGATGACCCTGTAGTGGCATTCACGTCATGGCGCCACTTCGATCGTCTGGATTCCGTGGATGTAGATTTCTCCTTTGGTGCTGCATCTTTCTTGGATTTGGTGCCAGACTTAACCACTTTCTTTGAGCTGGCGCCCTTATCCCCTTTCTCACTCTGTTCACCTTTATCCGCATTGCTCCCCTTGACACTCTCCTGGTGACCATCACCACCATCATTACCATCATTATCATCATCATCTGCATCCTCATCATCATCATCCTCATCCTCATCCTCATCTTCATCATCATTATCACTATCGTCCTCATCATCCTCATCATTCTCATCCTCATCATCCTCCTCATTCTTATCTTCTTCTTCTTCTTCTTCCTCCTCTCCACCAGTACCCTCTTCTTCGTCGCTCTCTTCCCTTTCTTCTTCAGGGAGAATGTGGTAGGGTACCACACTTCCAAACGTCTTGAACAACCTATCATCCTCCATGATAGCGTCATTCAGGGATTTGAAGAGAGCCCGTTGTTTCCTTGATTTATCAAACGATCCGAGTTCCTTCATTCGAGCCTTAAGGATCTTCTTCAGTTCAAAATCCGTCAAGTCATATGCGATCTTGTAGGCGGCTTCTGAAGGATTGGATGACTTGATCATCAAGTTATCAACAGCAAGCGTCTTCAAATCATCACGCAGTTTAGGCATTAGGGATTCAACGGAGTCTTTCACTTTCTGCTCAATAGTAGCTTCAATAGCGTCTTTTTGTTCTTTAAGGTCATCCTTAATAGCTTTAAGTCTCTTGATTCGTGCTTGATGCCTATTAGCTTCATCCTTTTTAACCTGAGCAAGTTCCTCTGCATGAGCTTTACGTGTAGCTTCCATGTCTGCAGCGAACTTGGCAATCAACTCTTCTTGAGCCTTCTTAGATGCTTCTTCACTTTGAGCTCGTCTTTGTAACTCTTGGCGAAGTTCATCCATTTCGCTCTTTTGTTTATCCATGTGTTTATCCAACATCTCGGCCATCACTATTGCTGCCATTGCAGATGTTGCAGAGCTGCTCTGGGTTGAGGGAATAGGCTCAGTTGTGACTGCGGTGCTAAGGATGGGCTTTGGTGGTGGTGGAGGAAGTGGTGTAGAAACTTGTTTGGTTGGTAAGGGTTGAGTTGGTGGAGGTTGAGTTGTTAACGGTTGAGTAGGTGGAGGAGGTGGTGTAGAGACAGGGATTGATGGCTCCTTCGAAGTGGAATAATTTTCAGGTAACCCAAACTCATCAACATCATCAGGTTCCATGTACTCATCCTCAACGTCTACTCTTACACCTGAACCACTACCGCCAGTATCTTTCCTGCTCCTTTGAATGGCTATCTTCATTATTTGTTTCTCAGTTTTCTCAAGATCAAGATCAGCAATATTTTCTTCGTCACGCAGACGCATCTCATCAGCCTTACCCTTTCCTTTCTTACCCTCTGTCTTCTTCTTCTTGGTTTTGGGCTCAGGTAAATCTGCTTGCTTCCTTTTACCTTTGCTTTTAACCGTGGTAGATGAGTCTTCACCTGCTAGAAGGCTTGCTCGTTGTTTCTCAATTTCCGTGAGCAAGTTCTTGTAATCATCAGATTCAATGATCTCATCGGTCAGAAGATGACTGGGAATGGGACCAGGAATAACCGTATTCGAATGAGTCTCCTGCCTTAAGTCTACCAAATCGTCATCATCTATCATGTGGTGACGACTTCCTGCAAGCTTGTTAATGGATGCATCGTTTTCCATAAAGTAATGTATGATCAACTTAATAAACCTAGGGTACTGGTAAGTTTTAATTTTACCCTTTGTGTTAGTGAAGAGTTGAAAAGTAAACTCCTCCCACAGCAGTGATGCATAATCAATACCCATACCTTTGAACATACCATAAAACATCTTGATGATTGGTGGACGAACAGCATCATACCCAGTTGTTTTGGGTGTCAAGCAACGGCTAAGAATCCCAAAAATAGCTTTCCATGGTTGACCAATTTTGGCAGTAGTAAACTCAGACGGGGTACGTATGTCAAGACATCCAATGGCGGTGAACATCTCCATCATCTGGTCCTTGGTAGGGTTGGGTGAGTATGATGGTAGACCTTTGAGTATCGGTCGAAAGCCAAAGATCTTCCTGAAGTCTGACACAGTAAGCGTCTGCTGCTTGTTGTCCAAGGAAAAAGTGATCTTGTTCGACGTCCTCTCTTTGGTAGCCCAGAACTCGTAAAGGTAGTCATAGGGCACCGAAGCACTTCTCCTTAGCGCATACTTGAAGTGAGATTTATCAAGCATGGCTGTAGCTACCTTAAAGCCATTATGGGTAGAGTGAGATACCTCCTTCAGACGGTAGTTGTTTGGAACAAACTTTAGAGTCTTGGCTTCAGCAATGGCGGCGGCTCTGTCGTCTTGTAGTTGTTGTACGGTAGGGTTAGTCATCGTCTCTGCTTAAGATAAAAACACAAAGGTTGATACAAACAAGTATGAATATCATTATGACTTTAAACCTAAGCATTGTACATATGACATAATCCCTTAAGCTTTGAAATCATTCAAACATCTTCTATTCGGAATAATTAGCCTATGTGGAATAAAATCCCTATTCTGAATAAAAGCTTTATTCGGAACATTTGGCTATGCGGAATAAAAGCTCTATTCGGAACATTAAGGCTATGCGGAATAAATCTCTATTCGGAACATATAACCTATGCGGAAAAACATCCCTATTCTGAATAAAATACTCTATTCGGAACATTTGGGCTATGCGGAAAAAATTCCTCCATTCGGAACATTTGGGCTTATGCGGAAAAAATTCCTCCATTCGGAACATTTCCTATTCGGAACATTTCCTATTCGGAACATTTCCTATTCGGAACATTTCCTATTCGGAACATTTCCCTTATGCGGAACTTTTGCCCTATGCGGAACTTTTGCCCTATGCGGAACATTTCCCTTATGCGGAACTTTTTGCCCTATGCGGAACATTTTGCCCTATGCGGAAAATTTACCCTATGCGGAACTTTTTGCTCTATGCGGAACATTTTGCCCTATGCGGAAAATTTACCCTATGCGGAACATTTTGCCCTATGCGGAACTTTTGCCCTATGCGGAAAATTTACCCTATGCGGAACTTTTTACTCTATGCGGAACATTTTGCCCTATGCGGAAAATTTACCCTATGCGGAACATTTTGCCCTATGCGGAAAAAACTGTTCTATTCGGAAAGTTACAAACAGTTGCGTTTTTCTAATTGGGCATGCAATCGAGTGATTCAAGTGTTCTAATGGACAAATCTGGGCAATTAGACCTATTCCGAATACATCCCAAGCAAAACCCCCAATTTATTTAACCCTAATGAATCAGTAATTTGATTCGTTTGATTTCCACCTTAAACAGTTAATTAACTTGATGTATATGGAAAATTAATCTGTTTTAGTACCTTTTTGTGAAGATCTGATCAAGAGAATAACTGATTTGATTCGAGTTTGATGGATTTCGTGAGTTTGTGTGTGTTAGAGTGTCAATGGCGGCAAAAAGATATGGTAACAGTGATATGAAAGAAAAGAACGGGGGGGGGGGGGGGGGGGTAACTTTTGACTAGTCAAAGTTTTTCCACAAGTTTGGACAAGTTGTCAACTTTGCCCCCTCAATTTTCTTTTTGCTTCATTCAACATTTTTTGTGTACCAAGTTTTAATACTTGACACTTTGACCCTATCTTATGTAAATTACCCTAGCCTTTGTGATTATCCTATCTTAACACAAGCACAATCCACTACAAACTTATAAGCAACAACAAGACATATGCCAAAGCAATCCAACCATTAACCATTAAGCTTTGTGAGTTTCCTTGAAAACTTTTGAAGATCTTTTTGATGTGAAAGATGATGAAACATTTTCTCCCCCTTAAACGATGACCCGTTTTCTATTTAAAGAGCTGTAGTCATTGTTTAACGAGGCACATGATGATGAAAAACATTTCCCAATTGATATCTTGAAAAAGTTTGATTCGTGGTGTCAATAAGATTTCTCTTATTTTAACAAATTAATGCACTGAGACGTACACAAATTCGTGTTAGACCAAGTTGTAAAGTAAACTTGATCCCTTTGCATGATTTGGCTTGTAAATCACGCCCGAGAAAATTAATTCCCGTTCTGAGCCAACGTTTTCCAAAGAAATACGTGACTTTAATATGAAAACCGGGTTGCAGTCTGAAATAACTACAAGCCATTATGGGCATGTTTTAAAAATGTACAACTTTTATACGGACTCTATTTATGGCACCGTGTCAATATTGATCGACATTTCTAAGGCCGTAAATATTACCGTACTAAAAGACATGCCCGATTTAAAACGAAAAATATTTTTGGTTTTTCTTGATTTTATACTTTTTATGGTTTTTCTAGGTTTTATATTTTTTATGGTTTTTCTTGGTTTTATATTTTTGTATTTTTCTTTTGTGGTTTATATATTTACGATAATATACATGATCACAACCAAAGGATACTCTGAATAGTTTACCACGACTATTCAGCTGATTCTTCTGCCAATTCTTTGAGAGTCGCTGGAGTGAATGATTTCATACCAAGCTTGTCGATCAAAAACTTGATTCGTCCTCGATCTAAGGCTTTGGTGAACATATCCGCCAGCTGATACTCAGTAGTGACAAAATACAGCTCGATCACTCCGTTCTCCATCTGCTCCTTAATGAAATGGTAGCGAATGTCTATGTGCTTGGCCCGGGAGTGTTGAACATAGTTGCAGCAAAGGGCAATGGCGCTCTTGTTGTCACAATACATCGGGATTTTGTTAAATCCAAGACCGTAGTCAGTTAATTGTGATCTCATCCAAAGGACTTGAGCACAACAACCGGACATGGCGATGTATTCAGCCTCCGTGCTTGATATTGCAGCGCTTTTCTGCCTTTTTGAAGACCAACTTATCAATCTATCTCCTAGGAGTTGCACAGATCCAGAAGTGCTACGCCTCGTATCTTGACATCCAGCATGATCGGCATCTGCGTATGATATTAAAGCAATCGAGGAATCTTTCGGATACCATAGACCACGATGAAGTGTTCCTTTTAGATACCGAAAGATCCTTTTAACTACATGTAAGTGCTTTTCGGTAGGCCGAGCCTGATACCGGGCACACATGCATACAGCAAATTGCAAATCAGGCCTGCTAGCAGTCAGATAGAGAAGGGTGCCAATCATTCCACGGTAAAGTTTCGGATCAACAATAATCCCATCCCTATCTTCATCTAACTTGGATTTCTCCACCATTGGAGTGTCCACGGGGTCACAATTCTCAAAGTTATATTTCTTAAGAGATTCTAGAGCATATTTGGATTGATTAATAAAGATGCCTCTGGGATTCTGAGAAATCTGTAATCCTAAGAAAAATGAAATTTTTCCCATCATCGACATCTGAAAGCGTGTGGACATTATCTTCTCAAATTGTTTAGACAATTCTATGTTAGTGGCAGCAAAAATTATATCATCAACATAAATTTGTACCAGAAGCATGTCGTTGCCGTCCTTGAGAGTGAATAGAGTGGGGTCCACTTTGCCTTTGGAGAAGCCTTCCGACATGAGATATGTTGACAGGAGATCATACCACGCGCGTGGAGCTTGTTTCAACCCATAGAGAGCCTTCTTAAGCTTGTACACATGGTTAGGAGACTCCGTACTCACGAACCCATCCGGTTGACTAACATAAACCTCTTCCCTTAGTTCACCGTTCAAAAATGCCGTCTTCACATCCATTTGATAGACGATCATGTTCATATGAGCAGCAAACGCAAGGAATAGTCTAATCGCCTCCAATCTAGCCACAAGAGCAAAAGATTCCTCAAAGTCTATACCCAAGGCTTGTTTATATCCTCTAGCGACCAATCTTGCTTTATTCTTCAATACCGCACCCATCTCATCAAGTTTAACCTTATAAACCCATAACAAAGTAAGAATGTTAACCTTGTCAGGGCGAGGAACCAATTCCCATACTTCTAGTCGTTTGAATTCATTGAGTTCCTCCTGCATAGCTTCGATCCAAGATGATTGGGTCATAGCCTGCTGCCAATTTTTGGGTTCAACTTCAGAGAGAAATGCATCAAAGTAACAATAAAGTGCGCTCTCTTGTAATTGATGACGTGTAGAGACTGGTCGATCTAGATCTCCAATAACATTCCTAACTGGGTGATCTTTTGTCCATTTAGTGCTATGTTTTTCAATCCTAGGTGGTCTGGAGTGAACAATAGAGGGAGCTTCTTCTGAGGTAGACGCGGCTGAAGGGTTTTCAGGGATCGCTACACCAAAGAAAGGAAGCTCTTGCAAGTGAGCATATTCCAAGTCGTGATCAGTAGAATCCTCTTCCACATCATTAGGCACAAGTAGGGGTGATGATTCAGGTGTAGTTTGAGAATCACTTGGTGAAGGTGCATCCGGTTCAATGTGAATTGTAGATGCATTAGATAAAGGTTCATTAACTTGAGCAACCACTTCAGGTATTGGAGCAATTACTACAGGTACTGGAACTTCATCAGTCGGGGGATCGAAGAATTCATCAAACAACGGTTGAAACAGTTTATCCCACTCGGGCCTTGATGGTGGTAAAAATGATGTAGAAGTAGGATTGTTGGGAACTAATCCGGAACTTATAGCACCGGGTCCCATCTCATGAAGCGCGGGTTCAGAGCTGTGTTGCTCAGAAGCCATCGCTGTCAGCTCGTCGAAATCAGCGTCCATAGTTTCTACGATCTTGCCAAGACGACGGTTATAGATTCGGTATGCTCTTTTGAACGGTGAGTAACCAATGAAAATACCTATGTCGGCTTTTGGCTGAAGCTTACCCAAGTTCTCACTATTGATGTTTGGATAACACAGAGCACCAAACACATGGAAAAATGAAACATCGGGTTTGCGGTCATGTAGAAGCTCATAAGGTGTTTTTCCATGGCGTTTCCGAATGATAGAACGGTTTTGGGTGAAACATGCAGTAGAAATAGCCTCTGCCCACAAGAACAATGGAGCGTTCGCATAAATAAGCATGGTCCTAGCAGCTTCCATAAGTGTGCGATTTCGTCTTTCAACGACACCGTTTTGTTGTGGAGTGCGTGCAGCGGATGTTTCATGTGATATACCAACTCCTTCATAATAATCACGAAGAGTCTGGTTTACGAACTCTGTACCATTGTCTGTACGAATGCGGCGGATAGTGGTATTCAAACGTACCTGAATGAACTTCAGAAAAGTGATGATAGCTTTTGGTGCTTCATCCTTTGTACGTAGAAATCTAACCCATGTAAACCTTGAGAAATCATCCACAATGACGAGAATGAATTTCTTACCGCTCACACTTTCAGTTCTCATCGGTCCACAAAGATCCATATGCAAAAGATGAAGTTTTTCTTGATTAGTGTCTTCAGCTTTGGGTTTGTAAGATTTCTTGGTGCTTTTCCCCCTTGAACACGCGGAACATAAATGATCCTTGTGAAATTTAAGCTTGGGAAGACCACGAACTAACTCGTTTTTAGCCAGATGATTAATAGCATCAAAATTAAGATGAGATAATCTGCGATGCCATAACCATGACTTGGTCTTAGAAGCTTTAGAGAGAAGACATACTGGAGAAGCGGCCATCATGTCTTGTAGGGACAATGTATATAGATTTGCACCACGAGATCCCTTCAACAAATCTTTTCCTTCCAAGTTGCGGATGAAACAAGTGTGTTGTCGAAAAGCAACCTCAAGGTTGGAATCACAAAATTGCCCTACTGAGAATAAGTTATGACCAAGACCTTCAACATAGTATACCCTAGAAATCGTCACGTTTCCAATCTGATATTCACCATATCCCATAATCTTTGCTATATGATCATTCCCAAATTTAACCGTACCAAGAAACTTGCTGACGAAATTTCGGAGCATCGAGCGATTTCGGTCATATGTTTTGAACAACCGGAGTCCAAATACCACAGGATGATTTGGACCACCTGAAAATATCACCACACAAAGACAATGTAGAGGTATCGGAATCTGAGTGTTCCTTGTTATTAGCAGGTACAGATTTAATCATCGTAGATTTGCTAACTCTAGGTTTCTTAGATTTCCTAGCCTTTTTCTTCTTAATTGGTGGTGTAGATTCTAATTGGCTCAAATCCTGAGGTATTTCTACACTGATAGGCACTATAGTGGGGGCTGACCTAATTAAAGGGCGCTGTTTCCATACTTTAGTGCAAGTGTTCCTAACTAAAGGACGCTCAGACCTAGCCTCAATGGATGCATTCCTAGTTAAAGGGCACATTTTACCATCGAGTGTAAAGGTCCTACCAGTGGGACGCCATTGCCAGCCAACTTGGGCACGAGTTCTACCCGTTGGCTTCCATTCAAGACCATTCTTAATAGCATTCATTTCATTAACGTGATCAATCAGACACAAATCATGACGCTGGGAAAACATACATTCATTACAATTCCAACAATTTAAATCAGAATTCACGAATGGTTTAGGCTGCTGCACAGGCGCAGAGCTTTTAGTCTTAACATGATTCGTTTTATTTAAAACTGAACTAGCATTCCTATTGTGGACTTCTACTTTCTTCTTTGTGGCACTACTAGTGGAGGGCTTGATCTTAGCTTTCTTGAGTGGTGATCCTTTAGCCTTAGTAGTCTCTTTTAATCCTGTAGAAGGCAAATTGGGAACATTAGCAGCAGATTTTAAAGGTGTCTTACTTGATTGTGCCAATGACGGTTTCGCTCCTGGAGTCTTATTAAATGGAGTGACAGCAATGGGCCTATTATTAAGTAGTGCTGAACCTGGTGTACCTATGTATTGCAAATAAGCCAAGCAATATTGAACTCGCTTAACATATTCATGAGCCGAATAATAGTCGCTACTTAAGGGATCTAAGGCATAAAGATCGTCTACAATATCCCTAAGAAGATCGACATGCTTAATGGCATTCCTCATATAATCATCATAGGTAAGCTGGTTTCTCTTATGAAGCGGATTCTTATAAAGCACTACTGATTTGGTTGTTGGAGCACTAGTGGACGGTGCAGAGTCGGTAGCTAAGTTATCAACAACTTCTTGTCGGGTGAGAAGAAGTGTCTCCTTTAACTCAGCCAAAACCATATTTTTGTCTATGAGCAGGATGTTCAAGTCAGAGATTTCTTCGCACTTTTGGTTCAGTTGTTCAACATAATATTGTTGCTGTGCCGCATTAAAAGCGAAGCGTTCTTCTAGTGAACCATAAAGAGCGGATAGTCCCTGCCTTGTCCGATCCATCTCCCCTAGAACAGTTGATAGTCTAATTTCTAAGACCTGGTTTTTAGACTCTGCGGCCTCTAGTTCCATTCTTAATGTTTCCTTTGATGATATCTCTCTCTTCAATCTCATGATTTCTTCCTCTAATGTCTTAACAATTGCAATCATCTTGTCACTTGTCTCAACACCGTTTTCACAAACATTTGATATCAAAAGATTTTCATTTTGAGCTTGTTGTTTTAATTCTAAAGATATACAATGTTGTTCTAGTTGATTAAAGCGTTGAGAAAGTAAATTATAAGAATCTTGTAGCTTTAAAAACTCAGCGTTAGATTCGTGACAAGAATGATTATCTACCTCATTTACAGTTTCAGCAACATTTACAGAAATATCACAAACATCATCACAAATATCCTCACAAATATTCACAGCATCACAATTCATCATAGCGGATGTAAGCTCATTCGAATATTTAACATTTACAATAGTAAGCACATCACACGAGATTACTTCGGACAAGAATCGGTCATATTCGGTAGAAATCTTTTCCTTTTCAATTAGTTGCAGTTCGTAAGCGGTGTCCATTTCATAAAACACTTTTTGAACTTCACCAATTTCAAACTGAAGATTTTCCTTAAGAGATGCAAAACTTCTTTTTAGACTTTCGACAAACGGATTGATCTCAGTTTTAAACACCTCGTTCATGTGTTTGAAAGCCCATTCTCCGGCATTTAAGCCATTTGAAGTCGTACATTCCAAGATGACCTTGTCAAAGTTAGTAAAGTATCGGTTAATCTCTTGCAAGTTTAACCATACAGTGCTAACAGGTGGAAGATTCTTTGGAATTTCCTTAGGACCTTCCATGTTGACAAGTGTAGGAAATGTACTAGGGCTTTCTTCCTCTATCATGTAGGTTGGTGCTGTAATGAGATCTTTGTCCATATGGAAGCGAACTCTAAAATCAGTTTTAGCAAGCTCCTTATTCATTTTAAAATAATCACAATCGGGATATTTTGCTGAATTGTATGACCGATCCTCATCAACTAGAACCTTACTTGTTCGATCATTGGGAAAAACAATCGGGTCTAAAGCCAATCCTAATTGAGTTGCATTATAAAGTCTAGGACTATGTCTTAAAGCTTGTTTTGCATATCGTGGATTAGGGGGAAGGCCTTTTAGACGTGATAAGTTAAACTCTTTAAATGAAGCATCAAATAAGTGAACTAGTTGTGAAGCAGCGTATTGTCTTAACAGCAAGTAGTCTAGACTTCTAATCTTATTAGTAGCATTAATCTCCATTTCAGTCTTCTTGGATTCGAGTAATTCAAAATCAGTTTGAAGTTTTTGAAAATTAGTGACCACTAACTCCTTTTCTCTAAGTTCATTAGACAGATTTGCTCTTAAGTTTTCGATTTCTTGCAAGTGACCCATTTGTTTGTTTCTAAAGTGATCATATTCGAGATTTGTGAGAACACTAGACGAAGGCACTAATTCCAAAGTTTGTACTTTCTCATTGCTTAAGGCAAGCTCATCAGACAAATTCTTATTCTTAGCTAAGGTTTCTAAGAGTGCAGCATTCATTTGGCTAAGTAATGTAGCAGGAACCATGACCAAATCTTGTTGAGCAGGAGTAGGCGTATGCGAAATGGATCCCGGTTGTGATTCACTCAAAATCTGGGGACTCACATTGATATTGCTATCATTGTTTGTCTCCTCATTTGAAAGACTCACCACCGAAGATTCATTCGAATCAACACTCTCTTGCCCAACTTGATGTGGTTGAATACTAGCATTAGTGGCATTATCGATGTTATTAATAAGTACCTTAGATTTCTTATCTGGCCCTAAGCTGGAGAAAGTTGCCATGAAAGCGGCCTTTGCAGTTTGAAAGTCATCACAGTCGGAATCATACGCATCAAGATCATCGGCTTGGTAAGCTGCATTCTGCGTAGTGACAACGTCTTGTTCAGCAATCCCTGGGTCAGCAAGAAATGCAAGCTCCTCTTCATCAAGTTCCCTTCCTTGTGCCTGAGCATTTACCAGATAGATCTTTTCTGCAAACCACTGTCCATCCCTTCTCCTCTTGGGTTTCTTACAATCCCTGGACATATGACCCTCTTCCTTGCAGTTGTAGCATGTGATCATTCTCAACTTGCCTGTATTAGCCCGTGGAGGATTGTTGACCATTGGAGCAGGAGCAGGATTGGCAGTGCGAACATTGGTTGATGTGGAAGTTCTCCCCTGATATGGTTGAATTGGCTGAACCATTACCCTGCCATTCTCAATTGTAGCTTGTTGGCGAGAATTGGATGAATTCCTCAACTGATTGTTGGTAGGAGCTGATCCTCTGAATCCTCGTTTGCTTAAAGTTCTTGTGAGATAAGCAGACATAGTAGTTAGCACTTCAACTGGGTCAGCTCCTTGTTGGAAAACAGGAACAGGGACTTCTTCATCATCACAATACAGTGCTTGATCTGGATGAGCTGCATAATCAGTAGAAGGAATACTCATTTGATCAGGGTAGCTTGTTTGATATGCTGCATTCTCTTGATAAGACGAATATGAAGGCTGAGCATAAGGTGCAACATTTGCTGGATGAAGTTGTGAACCATACTGTGGTGAAGGTGCATTGAACCGATACTGTTGCTGATGTGAGGTGGGAGGTTGTGGTAAAATCGAGTATTGTGGAAAAGTTGGTGTTATGTAAGGTGATGGATGATAGGCTTGATGTCCCAAAATATAAGGTGTGTTGTTGTGTGATAAGCTTGGTTGATTCGCCATCAAAGCTAAGGAATCTGGGTACATACCGCGAGGAGAACGGTGCATAATCACATGCTTCTCATGTTGCTGAAGAAAAGCATAGATTTGATCTAAGTTGCACTTATGCAAATCCCGGGTTAACTTCACATCGGTAATATACTCACCCCATTCAGCTTGAGGTAAAGTATTCAAGAACTTGGTGTTAACCTGGAATGGAGCAATTACCAGATTGTATACATTCAGATCATTCATTAAAGTAGTGAATCTGAAGTAGTAATCGTGTAGTGTTTCCCCTGGGCTGTATGTGAATCTATCAAACAAATCATACAGCTGACACTCCCTTTCTTGTTTGGTGAGAGACGTGCCTTGTAGCAACACCTTTAACCGTTCCCATAAATCTTTTGCCACTGTATACTGACTTACCATCCTATAAATATCATGGGGAAGAGCTTGAAGAATTGTTTGAAGAGCTTTTTCATCTGCATCTGCAACAAGTTGTTGAGCTGGAGTGAGTTCTTCAAATTCTCGTGGTCTAGTCACGTTGTCAACCGTAATGGTACCATAGTCGAGTGGACCATTCAAAATCGATTTGACCATAAGCCTTCCGTATGTCGGTTTCCCCTTTAGATATTGCATCATTCGACCTTGCCATGCCTCAAACACCTCTTTAATAAGCATCGGTGGACGACTATCAGTCCCCGTTATGATCGAGATATCCGTAAGAGATGTCATCTGAGGCATTAATGAACTTGGATTCATTGTGATCACTTAACAGACTCAAAGATTATCGGTTGATCGAGCAGTGAAGAAAGGTTGAGAATTTGTGTTGTGTTGGTTGAACTCAAGATTAAATCCACTAAAGATCGTCGGAAAAACTCAAATACCCCTTGAACTTGCTTATACGGAATAACCCAAACTCAGAATAAACCCTTATTCGGAATAATGCCTATTCGGAATAATCCTATGCTGAAAATACCCTATTCGGAATAAACTCTATGCAGAATAACCCTTATGCGGAAAAACCCCTATTCGGAATGTTTTCTTCAATTCGGAATATTTTGGCAATTTGGCCTATTCGGAAGAACTGGTCTATTCGGAATGATGGCAATTCGGAATATTTCCTAATTTTGGCTATTCGGAAAATTGGTGTCTATTCGGAAAAATTGGCTATTCGGAAAATTGGTGTCTATTCGGAAAAATTGGCTATTCGGAAAGTTTGTTGCTATTCGGAAAAAATCTTCTATTCGGAAAAAAATGTGGCTATTTGGAAAGTTTCTTCTAAACGGAAAGTCTATTCGGAAAAACCCTTCTATTCGGAATACTATCCTATTCGGAACTTCTATTCGGAATAAACCTTCTATTCGGAAAACCTTCCTATTCGGAACTTCTATTCGGAATAAACCGTCTATTCG
Organism: Glebionis coronaria; assembly: GCA_025667525.1. Lineage (NCBI taxonomy): Eukaryota > Viridiplantae > Streptophyta > Magnoliopsida > Asterales > Asteraceae > Glebionis > Glebionis coronaria. Next base: position 207,841,985 of record CM046877.1, on the reverse strand, counting down.
GAAAACCTTCCTATTCGGAAAATCCTATTCGGAATAATCTGGTGAAATGTTTCCGAGACTTCTAAAACAGCTTAAAACCCCGATTTTTGATCCAAAACCACAAAAAGTTTTATGATTTTTACCAAAATAAGCTAAACCCAATCCTTATCAATCAATCCCAATAACAAAAACACCAAAAATAACAAGATTCAAGATTGATTTTTCCTAAAGATCACTAATAGATTCAAAAACTAAAAAAGCAACACAATCCTTACCTTAAATCACCCCATAGCTCTGATACCAAATGTAGAAATTGATAACCTATGAATCTATGAAGTGGGTTGATGTTTTCTAGTGAGAGAAACTAGAGAGAGAAAGTGAGAGAAATATATGGAAGATTTTATTACCATGAAATGTGAAATGGAACAACAACCAACCCCTTTCCTTAGTGGAAAGGGGTATTTATAGTCCAAGCTAAACATGGGCTTGGGCCGGTCCATGACAAGCCCATGGACCGGTTCTTACTTAAGTTAATAAGCAAATAATAACTAATTACTAACTACGAGCTATTACAACTTAAATCATATTGTGGAGTGACCGATACTTCTATTATACGTTAAAACGTATTTCTAACATTGTGCGTGACCAAATTTCACGAGAGGACGTGTTTGACAGTGAGTGTTTTCATGTGTTTCACTTTGTGTGTAGTATCGCTCATGTGAATAAGAAGAAGATGCTATGAAAAAGGTTAGTCAGTCTATTTAGGGGGGAGCTGTTATTTTTTTTGTAACTTTAATCTGAGTGTGGATCAAAAGTAGGTAGGATATGGGTTGATATTAAATGTTACAAGAAAGTTATCAGATTCATAATATTTACATGAATCATTTTTTATTATCTTGAATACAGGAAGTATTAAACAGTTCCTCATCATGCTATTGTTGTTGTAAGGAATGCCACTTGAGCTGTTTCACGTATGCAAACTGCTTTTGGGCCACTTTCTTTTAATAAGAGGACACAAAAAATCTATCGTATTTCGAGGTGCATATGACTCAGGTATGATTTCAGGTGAACTTCCAGCAACATCAAATTTGAATTCTAGAAATGTACGTCGTCACAATGCGGTCTTAGCTATACTTTAGAAAGTAGTGAAGATGCAGGTTTTGGTTGCTCGCAAGACAAATAGAACCATATACATGTAATAAAATAGTCACAAATTGCTTTCAGTTGTATCTTTTAAGAATTATAAAACATATGCAATTGTCTTCAGAGTTTGGAATTCTGATTATTTGAAAAAGAAATAAAAGTATACATGTGTAATTTTGTCCTAGCCTTTTAATACTTAGTTTCATTGTAGCTGTTAATTTTGTCTCAACCTTTTAATACTCAGTTTCATTGTAGCTGTTAATTTTGTCTCAACCTTTTAATACTCAATTTCATTATAGCTGTTATAAGAATGATTATTTAACTCAACAGTTAAGCAGGAGTTTGGATGGCACGACATCACTTCTGCTAAAGAATAAGCAGATTAAAATAGCAATGCCAAACTCCCCAAAGATCAGACTTACAACTGTTAATAACCAGATTTCTTAACTGCCACTTATACTCGATTGATATAAAATACTAATTATGAATGACTAGAGTATATAGGGCCCATATAAGTCAAAGGAGACAAAAAAACTACGATAGTCGTCTTCTACGCTCTCACAAAGAGAATGAGTATTTGAATCACTGTTGGGATAATTACCGAGATAGACTTTTTATAAAGTGAATTTATGGAAATGACCCATGCCACTTTCACTTTCCACATATAGACCAATGCGACCTATGCTACCATATGCTACTTATGCTACCTTATGCTACTTAAGCGACTTTGATAATTTCTAAACAAGGTAAATTTTGTGTAAGAATCAAGTACACTTTTGTAAGTGTCTCTTTTATGCAACTTGATTAATATTATTATGCGACTTCGTATTTATTATAATCTTTATATAATTTCAGTAATTATTAAATGCATAAATAATATTATGCAACTTATATTTAATATTATGCTATTTGTACTTTAAGTGTAAGAATGTGTCATAGTACTTTTTAAGCGACTTATACTTTGTGTAAAATGTATAAGATAGTGTAAGAGTCCTTTTATGCGACTTGTACTTTAAAAATTTAATTTTATTAAAAATTAATTTTTTAAATAATTATATAAAAATTCAACCTATGCATTTGTTTGTTGTACATTTTATTTAATCACTTGTACATTATTTTTAATTTTGCCTATCCCCGCTCCCCAGTTAGATCCCTAAAAAACACAACTTTAACTTATTTGAAACCCTCATGCATCTTTGTAACTACCCTCACCTCACCTGTATTCTCCATCAAACCCAGAAATCTACGCAAATAAGATCCCTAAAAAACAAAATCAATTAATCGATTAGTTTGATTTCATTACTAATGACGGTCGTTCAAGACATGTTATGGGCACAGATTAGTAGTTTATGTGATTTTCGTTGTTTAATCACTATATTAGATTGCTTTTAATTCGTAGTTACTGCATCTACCAATTGATTTCAATTGTTGTGTTGTTTGTTATTAATTTGTAATATGGGGTCTATTATTATATATAAAATTGTATTAACTCCCCTGTACTATCTGAAATCCTATTTATTATTGACATGACTATAAACTACCATCTCCCTTCCATATTACCAGAAATTTTATAGCTTTTGTTCTAAGGGTTAATATACACTTATGCGACTTTCTCTAATTTGAATTAATTGCTTGTACCTGCTGTGCTAGCCATATTGATTACACACAATATATTTAAAGTCCAAATATTACATATGCCTAGTTGAAATATTTATGAATATTCTGATAATTTGAAGTTATATAGTTGGCTGGGTATATTAGTACCATTAAAAATAAAAAAAATGTAATATAGTAGGACTATTAGTTACAAAAAAGGGAAAAAAACTTTTTTGGAGTTTACTAATATATACTATATTGTGGAAAAGGGGATTTTAAAATATGCACAACATCACTTGTTTCGGTAACCTTAAAAATATTATATGTAACATAGTAGGACCCTTAGTTACAAAAAAGGGGAAAAAATCTTGTGGGATTTAACTAAAATAAACTATATTGCAAAAAGGGGGGTTTTAAGTGTGCACATGCATTTATAATATTTCTTTTGCTGGTTGAATATTTTCTTTTATAAAAAGTGCTTCTAACTAGTAGTTATCATACAGTCATTTTCCATCTGATAAAAAATGTCTTCACTATTTGAGCTTTCCACTATTGCCTAGTCTAATGATATTAGGGACATGATGATTGTCCTGTTCAATGATGAAAACAACAAAGATTATCTTATTGCTCATGAGCTTAATAGCATTGTTGAACGTTTGGCCGGCCGAGTTAATGAGCGTTGTGGCCTCATTTTTTAACTTGACAGTTTGTATGGTAGCACAGTTGCCTACGACAGTTCTAAGCTCTTGATGGAGATCAATGACGTGGATCTTTCTAAGATCCGTGCATTGATGGTTGTCATTAATCATGTTCAACTTAAGGTCCTCAAAAAAATGTCCATGATTGTCAACCTTAGCTCCAAGTGACTTGTTAACCAGTTCAAAGTTGTTTCATGTGTTCCCTTAAGAATCTTCTATCATGTTGTTTGCTTTTTTAATTATCTTTTTCTAGTGTTAGACCAAGTAGGTCTTTTATGTTTAAGTAATAATGTATTTCCTCGCTCCCATTGTATGAATCCACGTTATCTATGAATGAAAAATTTCAGTTATGTTAATTGTTGGTTTGTTTATTGGGTGGTTGCATGTTAATCTTTATATGCGTCTTGTTTTATTTTAGGAATATGAAGCCAGAGTCTTTATAAGAAGTAAATTGAAGTACTTTAAGTTTATAAAAAACTCTTTGGATGAAAAGCGGAGGAATCTCTTTAAGACCACATGTTTTAGTTCGTGGTTAGACTTTACGTATTATAGGCAGGAGGAACATATGATTGATTTTATCCTACAGAAACAATGTACTGTGAATGATTCTCATTACGATATGCCGTTAGTATATTGTGTCAACGGTTTGCGGCTACATTTTGGACGGACCGAGTTTAGCATCATAACTGGATTTAGGTTTGGACATCATAGTCTTAGTCCATATACCGACTGTGAAATGATATTCAGAAACCATGTATTCCCTCATAGAGTTGGTTTACCGGTAACAAACTTAGATTTATTAGGTGTTATTGAGGATGAGAGTTTTTTTTTCAAAACTAAGTGATGTAGACGCGGTTATGATATGTATTTTGTTAACCTTAGAAGTTATATTTATGGGCCGGTTGTTTCCGAATGAAGTTGATGAGTTATTATTTAAGTTGATTGATAATATGGATAATTGGATTTCTTTTCCTTGGGGCGAGCATATTTGGAGTACTTTGTATAAGGAGATAGTGAATGTTGTTGCACGACACAAGAGTGAGCACATTCAAGGGTTGCATAAGTCACGTAAATATGTACCCACGTATACACTGTCTGGATTTGTTTGGGTATTTCAGGTTTGTTCTTTTCACCTTATTTAAAATGCTGCAAATTTAACTGTAAATAATTTGTGTAATAATTTTAATAATCTTGTTTAGGTTTGGATTTTAGAATCATTTCAAAATAGCGTTAAATGGTATAATAAAGTTGATGACATCACACCAAGAGGTGTTGCATGGTCTAAAAAGCATATCTTGAAAAGAACAGATTTTTTGTCTTTATTCTGGAAGGTATTTAATTTATATATACTTAATATTTCACTTTTCAGTTCGTAATTCTCAACTCAAAACGAATTGATTTTCTAAAAGATATTAGGTTCACAAATTGTTTTTGGTTTTAGATTTTATAAGATTTTTGGTAATCTAGGTCTAATTCCACAAAGCACGGAAAATGATGTAAAAATATTATCACTACGTAACCGTACTATTCTAAAACAAATTGCACATACTACAATTAATTCCAAATGTACAAGTAAACAATGCACAACATGAAAATTTTCTAAAAATGTGGAGTATGTAAAGTACAAGGACTGGAAATATAAATTTTGAAACTAAAAGGACTTAAAATGAAAAGAAAACAACCTTGTAACTAAAATTGTAACAAAATGTAAACTGCCTAACTGAAATTAAACAAACCACTAAAACCAGGGATGGCATTTATACATGATCTCATCACTCCCCCATACTAAGCCATTGCCGTGCCCTCACGCAATGCTAGAATAAAGTATCTAAGCATCACCAAAGTTCAATTTTATTACCTTTTATTGAAAAGTAAAAGACTTGAAACAATACTACGAAGATGTGTAAAGACATAATGTATGATTTCCATCACGTGTGTGACTTTTAGGGTCAATGAATAGAAACAAATGAATGTCCCATAGACTAAATTTTGTCATTCTTGATTGTCATACATTCCATGCTAAGTGCAAAAACGAGATCACAAGTCACAATGCTAACACTACTCATACGTCCAAATTGTGTAATACTTTTTCTCCCCGCAATCCTAGTTATTATAAAAGAAAATGGGTTTCTAGAATTTTTTAACTATTTGTCATGGATCACAAGTGATTCATATTGACTTATTTGAGTATTTATTAGTCCGAAAGTAAAGTTGCACGATTTAATCGATAGTTAGCCGAAGGACAAAATCTTTTAAAACGGCTTCTCGTGTTTCTCCTTAAGTTCCTATCTTGACATAACTCGTTTCACGATTTGAGACCTTTCTCGGACCTATATTTGGCATGTACTTCATACTTCAAATCTTGGGAAGACGTTCTTGAAATTATGGTCTTCTCTTCATATTTTGGAATTTCTTCACTTGACGTTTTTGAGAGATTCTTCATACTTGGACCACGACTTCATCATTTTTCTTCAATCTTTATTTTGGACTTTGATATACAACGATCCGCCTCCTTTTCGGACTTGGATATATTTATCCTCATACCTTGTAAGGGTCTTTTTGGATAGACTTTCTCCATGATCTTTAGGGGAGTAATTGCTTTTCGTCGTGTGTCTCGATCCTTCATATTAATTTAGGAATAATGATACTTCACATCATCTTGGATCTTTAGCAACAAAATAGAGCTCCTCATGCCTTGTTAGGGCCTTTTTGGATCTTCACCAATCTTCGCATCCCGCTTCAATAAGTTATGCCTTGGCTATGAACTCTATTCAACCCCGAGCAACTTTTAAACGATCTTGTGCTAGAAGCTAAGTAACCTTTTAAATCGTATAACCTTACTTATTGCAATTATTTGTATTCCTAATGCATTGATCTTATGGGAGAAAAAGACACAATTAAAAACATATGAGTTTTTGAAAGAACATTTTCATGTTCTACGTTTAGCATGATCACTTCTCTAACTCTATCACTTCTCGCTCTTCACTATTTAAAGACCTCTAATTAAAGAGACTCGTGAATACTTAGCCATGCAAGTCAAAATTAAGCCAAATTTGGATTAGCTTTCATTAAGACTATCAAATCAAGTTTTGGGTTTTCAAGCCACCTATAGGATCTTGCACTTTCTTGGACTTTTTCAAGTTTAGAGAATGAATTTTATAGTTCCCTTGATAAGTGACTTTCTAGGATCAATTATAGGAACTTGCGAAAAGTTCTTGTTCTTAACCCGAATGAGCTAAGACTTTCGCGTTCTAAAGTTCACTATATAAAAGTCTAGCAAAACTTGAATTGAGCGGGTTAAGGGATGTAAAGGGCTCCAAATGCCCATCAAGTCAAAAATTAGCTCTTATTCTACCCATCAGAAAATATACATTCGTGTCTTAAAAACACTTATTAAAACAAAGAAAATTTTTAAAATTTGGCTATTTTTAGCCTTATTAGCAACAAAATAAAACAAAACGTTGAAAGTTGGAAAACGTGAGGGCGTAGCAAAGCGAGTATCTATTCACCTCTCCCCATACTAAAAGTAAACATTGTCCTTAATGTTTCGAGTCTAAAGGTGGAGCACCCCCATACTAGAAACGAAGAATCGAATGCTTAGGATCTAGCATGGAAAGGGTGATCAACAATATATCTAAAGCCATTTATGAATTATGCTAAAAGATAACTGTTAGAACAATAAAGGATATGTCAATGGATTCGTGAAAAACTTCTTCAAGCAAACGATGGAGGCTCACGTAAATGAACACGAGAGTGTTCAATCGTAGATGATGATGATGATCTAGATAACACAATCACAAACAACCACGAGACAACGAGTTGGAAGGGTACAAATCCCCTCTCATTATTTATTAGAAAGAATAAAAAGATAAGCATGGGATATCCCCCACGAGGCACCTCGTTTCTGATTACCGAGTCATGAGCTCGACTCGATCCCCTCAAAATGTGAACATTTAGGGAAAATCATGGTATGGTCAATTTTTGATGGGGCTTACATGATAAACAAGGCCCAAAAAGCAACCGGTAATAAGGACTAAGTCCTTTGATGATGCAAAATACCGGGGTCGAAGATGGCGTCTTCGTTTTCATTGGATAAACAAATCAACGCCACTTTAACACGTGCCAAAAACTTAAAGAGCTTGAAGAAAAGAGATGAGAAGTAGAAGGGTGGGACAATTTTTAAGACAAACTTTTGAGCTACTCGAGGTAGACTCATACCAAGCAAATAGATATAGTTTCCATTTATTGCATCGGTGGAAGACCGAGATTTCCCTTTACATGAAATTCCGGGATCGAATATCTCGTCCTCGGTGGACAAGGATGAGGGAACATAAGGGGCTTCCCCCATACTAAAACCACACAAAGCATCGTCAAAAGGAGAAGACGAGCTTGTAGCACTCAAAACACGTGGTGGTGACTGAGTTAGATTTGTAGAAAAATGAATAAAATCACATTCAAAATCTTTTCCTTTTTCCTCTTTTAAACTCTCCTTATGGAAACCCTTTTTGATTATGTCGAAAATATTTAGTGTTTCTAAGACGATGTTAGTCACACTAAAAATTCTCACATTTGAAAACCGTTTTGGTGGTGGTAAGTTCTCAAAACGTTTGTCGACAAAGAAAACCTCCCCATCGGGGTCAACATATTCGTCATCCGAAAGATCTTCCGTAGAAACCGGCAACTTATCAACACTTTTCAAGAATGAATGTTCGAGGTGAGGCGAAGGATTTTTCGATTCAAGTATTGACGGTTTATTCTTTGTAGGTTTAACACTCATAACCTCCACCGGTGGAGGAAATGGTAAATCGTTCTTGTTGACACTTCCTAGAACTCTTGGTGAAAATTCTTTGCAAACGACATTGGTTGAATCACCATGGTTTAAAGTAGCAATAGAATAGACATGAGAAAGCTTGTAGTTTTGTGTTGCGTTGATGACAAGTTCTTCCTCATTGAAACGAAGGGTGATTTTTCGAGCATGAACATCAATAAGTGCTCTCGATGTATCCAAAAATGAACGACCCAAAATGAGAGGAACTTTTCGTTCGATAGGAATGTCTACAACGATAAAGTCCACGGGATAGTAGAACTTTCCAACTTTGACGAAGACGTCCTCGGCTACTCCACATGCTAAAATCGTATGATCGGCCATCTCGATAGACATGTTCGAAGGAGTAAGAGCCGGAAGCGAAAGCGATTTGAAAATCTCAAGAGGCATTAAATTAATACTAGCACCTAGATCGGCCAAGGCGTAGCATTCCTCCATATCTTGTATTGCACACGGAATCAAAAATTTACCGGGGTCACCGACTTTTTGTGGTATGCGGCTAAGAAAAACAGATGAACAACTAGACGATTGTTGTAACTTCTCTTTGTTGTTTAGCATACTTTTGAAGTTTGCGGCAAATCGAGGAACCATGATTAAAGCATCGGCAAAACTTATGTTAAAATGTATATCACGAAACATTTTCATAAATAGCTCAAATTGATAATTATTTTGTTCTTGTGCCTTTTCCTTGTCACGTCTCGAAGGGTAAGGTAAGGGTGGTGTGGGTTGGACATTAGGCAACGGCCTTGGAATCTCAGGTTCCATGATTGGTATTGGTTCAACCGTAGGTGTGGCATGAGCGGTACTTCTAGGCTTGTGATATGCTCCTTTTCGACCATCACCTCGGGCTCTTTCTCAATTTCCTTCTCCGTAGAAGTACTTGGACGAGAGATTGGTTCCTTGAAAGTTTTACCACTACATGTAGTAATAACCTTCATTTCTCCCTTCGGGGTTGCAATGGTATCACTAGGAAGACCACCCGAGGAAGAGGGTTTACACATGATTGCTTCAAACATTTTTGCCATTCGGTCTTCAAATTTTGATTGCTTAGCATCCGCTTTTAACAATTCTTGCTTAATCTCATGTTGTCCTTGTTCCATCTTTTGTTGATTTTGTTGAAGACGTTGAACGTTTCCTTCCATTTTATTAGCATGAGTCTTAAGTTCATTAGCAAGTTCGTTTTTAAGCTCGTTTTTCGACTCGGATCTTAAGCTAATCATTTCACGTTGCATATTATCAAATTTAGCATCATTTGCTTTAGCAAAATTCAAAAATTCTCCTTGAAGATTTTTGGTGTGATCATTTTGAAAACCTTGTGTAGTAGTTTGAAAATCACGGTTTTGGTTTTGATTTGTAACTTGTCCATTCCCACTTTGATAATTCCCTTTGTTGTAATTACGTGAATTGCCTTGATAACCACCATTTTGATTGTTGTTTCGATAGTTGTTAGCATTTTGATTTGGTGGAGCTTGATTTGGACGGGAACCTTGGCCGTTTTGGTTGTAAGTTCCCGTTGCTACATAAGCACTCGAAGTGTTACCACCGACGGTAATGCACTCGGAAAGATCATGAGCTCCACCACAAGATAAACAACTCTTTTCAACCGCTTTAACCGATGCAGAATTCAAAGCATCTCGTGCTTTCCAATGAGTCATAAGATTTGCAAACCTATGGAAAAACCGATTTTCCTCATTTGCTTCATCATGTAAGGCATTAATGTGACGAGACGATGACGACAATGACGAACCCATATTGGCAACACTCGGTGTGTTACGAGGGTTATAAACCTTAGATCTATTCTCGACAATCTTTAAAGCTTCATCGGTCGTTATGCACAAAAAATTACCACCCGCGGCGACATTCAAATAATCTCGTTCATGATCATTAAGCCCATTATAGAAAGTATCTATTTGATGCAATTCCGAAAAATCATGGTGTGGACATTCATGTAACATTTCCTTAAATCGTTCCCATGCCATTGAAAAACTCTCATTATTACGTTGTGTAAACCTTGAAATCTCATTTTTTAAATGTGTTGTTTTAGATGGTGGAAAAAATTAGTTCACAAACTTAGAAACGAGATCACCCCATGTCAAAATCGAATTTGGCGGTTCTTTCTCGAGCCAAATTTTAGCGGGTCCATCTAACGAGTATGGAAACAACATCATCTTAATGGCGTCGTGTGGAACATCCTTAAATTTGCTTGTTGCGGTGAGACGATTAAAATTCCTTATGTGGTAATGCGGGTTGTCTTTCTCATGACCTCTAAACTTGTTTGCTTGCAACATTGACGTTAAACCCGTCTTAATCTCGAACTTCTCCGCAAGGATGGCGGGAATCACAATAGCTTCTCCAAAACCCTCGGTGGGTAATTGAAGTAACTCCATCATAGTACGATTAGCCATGATAGCTTCTTGTTCTACAATAGGTTCAACAATTGGAGTTTGTTCTTCAATGAAAGGCTCTTGATTTCCTTGACTTTGACGACGTTTACGAGCTCGTTTTGCTTGATTACGAGTTTGCATAAACTTGACAAAGAATGAGAGGTGAGCAAAGAATATTCTTTTTGGGTGTTTTGTGGATTTTCAATTTTTTTATGTTTTTGATTGTTTTTTTTTTTGGATTTTGTGTATCTTCGTAGACAACAATCTACCAAATCTCTCCTCGAATCAAACTCTTGATTAAAGAAGCCTCAAAAGAATGAAAACGATCAAGTGGAGTGAACGCCTTCGAATGACTTTAGAACTTTGGTGAAAACCAAATTGTTCAAGAGGGTTTAATCACAAAGAAAACCAAGCAAATATATATGATACGTAATAATACTTTGGGCGGCAAAACCCTCGATTAGCCTTCAATCTCAAAACACTCACAAGCAAGCGGGGAAACGAGGCGGCGCAAAGCACTTAAGAGCCTTTTTCCTTAGGGTATATTTTATAATACCCGCCTTATACCCACCTTATAGTTTGTACTTTTCAAAATCGAGCTTCACGAAAGTATTTATCTATTTTTGCCTTTTTCTTTTTGTTTGAGATTCGAATACAATAATTAGGAGATCAAATCCCAATTAAGGTTGTGTTTTCACACTTTTGGAGATATTTTGATCTTGTTGTGATACTTAATACAATATAGTAATAATAATTTCACAAGAAAAACGAAAAGACCGATAATACGTATTAGTAGAGTTCTACTAATACAAATACTATTTATGGTTAATATTAAAAACAAAAAGACAAATTAATCACGACACACCTCGCCGGCAGCGGCGCCAAAATGATTGTGGTAAATTACGTCTCTTGTTTAGGAAAACAAAAGAGCGTAAATGAGCGGTAAGTATTAAGTGATGATTTAGGAAAATCAAACACTAATGACCCAAATAAATTCGTTTCCCAAGGAGGTATATGTGTGTGAATAATTCGTAATTGAATTGAGATTAATATTTGAAAGAAGGGATGAGAAAATAGAATGACGAAGACGTGAAAATGATTACTACGACGACTAAAATTAAAACCGTAAAAAGGGCTAAAATAAAAATTAATTCTAAAAATTCCCAAGAAATTACCAAAAATCAAAATAAATAAACTAAGAGTTTACAAATGATCAAAAAATTTTCAAACCTTTTAATTAATTAAATGTTAACTTTTAAATGCTAATTAAAGCCCTAAAAATCAAAATAATTATTAAAAAGCCCAAATAAATATTTTTCACTTTGTAAACCTCTAAAATAACCAATTAAGACTAAAAACTATTTTTATGAATTTTTAAACTAATTAAAACTAATTAAAATGATTAAAAAACTATTAAAAACTTAAAATAATTCTAGAAATTAGAAAAATAATGATGAAATTAATCTAAGAGTTGCAAAAATCCTATTTTAATGTATTAAACCTAAGAAAAATATAGAAAGTGCAAAAATATGAAATTTGAATTTTAATAATAAAATAATATTAAAATAATATTAAAAATCCAAAAATTATAAAAAATTCTAAAAACTAGCAAACTAGTTTATTTTAACCTAAATAATCAGAAAATGAAAGTGAAATTACCAAATTACCCATAATGGGCCCCCAAATGGGCTAAAACTCAAAACAGTCAACCTTTTTTTTTTTGCTTAAAGGTAAATTTTATTAAGCAGGAAGAAATGTAACAAAGAATAAGCACAAAGACTAAAAAATTAGGACAAACCCCTAATAATTTTAGCTTCGGCATCAAAAAACAAATGGCAATGGCAATGGACAAGACCCTGTTGGGTCAAAAAGTTGATGTGGCAGAAACTCAAAAACGAAGAAAACATGAAGATATTGTCTAAGCGTTGTCAAGAGCAATTCAAGCGTTGACAAAAGCAAACTAAGCGTTGTTGGCTCAAGAGTTGTCATGTGCAATCTAAGCATTGTCACATGTAATTTAAGAGTTGATAGAAACGTAGACAAGAAGCTTATGGAAGCTTCTATTTAGATAAACATGCAAGATATATTCTGCATAAGTTTATTTAAATAGAAGATTTACTTGTTTATTTGTTATTATCTCTTGTAAACCCTAATCCTTACACTATAAAAGGAACCAATGGTCTTAGGTTTTATTCATACTTTCATTCACAATGTAAACCTAAAGCATGTGTGCACTAGACGTGGGATTCAATGTATACACCTCTAGTGATTGTTTGTTATTAATATAATGAACAATCCAATTGTGTTTTAATTCATGTTCTTGTGCCCTAAACACCTTGTTAATGTGTTATGTTCTAATTTCGCTTTGATTATTTAATCATATGAACATGATGCATTCCTAGTAGCTTCAAAGATCCGAAAACCAAGGTTTCCACAATTGGTATCAGAGCCTCGTGGCTCATGATGCTAGGACCAACAAGGTGTTCGTGTATGGTGAAAAGAAGAAAAATCCGTCTAGGGTTTTTCTGGGCGATTTTGTGTGCGCAGCAGTATTCAGAAGGTCATAACTTTTGATTGAACCGTTGGATCATCACGAAATTTTTTATGTGCGATCTTCATACATATATCTAAACATCCACCGGAGGGATTGTCCAGATTAGCCCTCAATCAAAAGTTATTTAGCGTCAAAGGTGGCTGTAGAGATGATTTTCAGATTTTCAGCTTTTACATAAAATCATGATTAGAGTTTTTACAAACCCTCAATCGACTTTAGGTTGAAAAACTGGAAGATTGTGGCTGTTGTGATTCATAATAATACATGATCTAAGGTTTATTACAATCCCTAAGTTAGGGTTTCGATGACAATGTTATAAACCCTAGATCTCGAATTAAGGAAGCAACAGTGAGAAAATCCAACATCAAGCTGAATTAAAACCCTTAATCCATCTATGGTTTGATCAGTTCTTGTTAAAGAAGATGCAGAAGTGCTGATTGTGATCATTAGTACTAACAGACTGTTATTATGGTTTATTATTCAACTCTAAAACTGGTGATGCAGCAGAATGTGTGCTGTTCGTGATTTATCTGCTTGTAGGAAGAAGATTGATACGCAAAATATAATATGGGTTGAATCAGTTATTTTCCTAAAATATTAGGATTATGGTTGATTTTGTTTTATGACTATCTCGATCTTCTGATGTTGGAGAAAGAATTGGAAACAGACGTGGCTTCAAAAATACAAATGATGCAGCTTTTTCAAAAGTCACGTACAAAATAAGTCAACGCTGACAACGTTGACAGTGTTGTCCAATATATGAGAATTCAAACGCTGACATGTATTTTCCGATATCGGACAATACATCTGATGAAGATCTTGGATAAGAGAGGATGTTGGACAACACAAGGATTGTTGCTGTTGAGAAAATTAGTACGTTTTGAGCACACAAAAAGGAGGAAATTACACACGAAGGTAGATGGGTTCTCCGTTTTATTTAGAATATCATGTTGATATTTATGGCTCGGATATTTTTAAAAGGAATTAATGATCTTAAAGCGAGTTAACAACAATTCATGAAGACTTTGATTGATATTAGAGTATGTAATCGGGATAGCCTTGTGAAAGAGTTATTCGCTAACAGCTTTTACATATGAAGATATTGGTTCATTAAAGACTTATCATGAAGAGGTGTTGGCTTAAGGGGAAGAATTCTTATGGTAAGTTTGATGATTGAAGAAGATTTTCACGATTTGTGTTCTATCATATCTTAAAGTCATGCACTTCCAGCCACTGACTTTTAAGGTAACTTGTTCGTGCTTTACATGGATGGTGACGAAGGCTTGTCATAACACTTGAAGGAGTTACATTATCGTGCTCAGTGTCTCACAAAGGATGAGAATATTGACAAGGGATCGAGGTCTACTTATATTTAATCATCAGTATAAGTTCTTCATCACGTGGATAGTACAAGACATAGAACACAAGGTTGGGTTATTCTACTTCTACATCAAGAATACTTTAGTTATTTTTCTTCAAGATCATTACATAGAGCTACATTTGGAGAATCTTCAAAGATTACATACATTGTTTACTTTCCTGTTGATGTGACAAAAAGGGGAAGAAATACATGCTACACTTGAGGGGAAGCAATTTGAAGATCATGTACAACTTACAAGAGATATACATAGAGTTTTGCCGACATCAACTAGGGGAAGATTGTTGGGTCAAAAAGTTGATGTGGCAGAAACTCAAAAACGAAGAAAACATGAAGATATTGTCTAAGCGTTGTCAAGAGCAATTCAAGCGTTGACAAGAGCAAACTAAGCGTTGTTGGCTCAAGAGTTGTCATGTACAATCTAAGCATTGTCACATGCAATTTAAGAGTTGATAGAAACGTAGACAAGAAGCTTATGAAAGCTTCTATTTAGATAAACATGCAAGATATATTCTGCATAAGTTTATTTAAATAGAAGATTTACTTGTTTATTTGTTATTATCTCTTGTAAACCCTAATCCTTACACTATAAAAGGAACCAAGGGTCTTAGGTTTTATTCATACTTTCATTCACAATGTAAACCTAAAGCGTGTGTGCACTAGACGTGGGATTCAATGTATACACGTCTAGTGATTGTTTGTTATTAATATAATGAACAATCCAATTGTGTTTTAATTCATGTTCTTGTGCCCTAAACACCTTGTTAATGTGTTATGTTCTAATTCCGCTTTGATTATTTAATCATATGAACATGATGCATTCCTAGTAGCTTCAAAGATCCGAAAACCAAGGTTTCCACAGACCCATGCTCATTACATACAAATACAAAAAAAGCAAAGCAACTTAAAACCATAGAAGTTCTAGCTGCTATTCCAAACACTTGATCCCAATTAGCAAAGACCAAGACCCTGCACATCAATGGCACACCAAAAAAATACCAACCCTTAACTCACATAAGCAGTCCACTTCTGAATCCATGAATACCCTAAATTCAGACCATAAAGGGAAAGAACTAGGAACATCCAATCCATCACAATATACCACTTACAAAAGCTAAGGGAAATAGCAGCAGGTACAAGTAAACCTGCAAAACTCGCCATCTGAAACTGCAGAGATAAACAAGAGAGTTGCCAGTGTAGCAATCCACATTCCCTTGTGTAGAAACTAGAAGGGGGGGGGCGTCGAATAGTTTCTTATATTTACTTGTTAAAATGTGGTTTCCAAAAATCCTTTTTCAAAAACTTAGGCTTAAGGAAATATGTGATATCTTCTTATGCACAATATGGCAATAGTGTAACTAAATTAATACTAACAAAAATATATCCACAAAGAATAAAGAATGATAGTGTAACTAAGCTAATACTAACAAATGTATATGCATAAAGAATAAAGAATGTAAAGAGTTAAGGGTAAAGAAAGATCAAACCAAACACCAAGGATTTATAGTGGTTCGGCAACGAAGCTCACTCCTCGTTCCTACTCCACTCCTCGAGTACTCCTTACTCGAGAGTTCACTACACAACAAGCTCCTTATGGTGGAGAAAACCGTACACGTCGCTTAACCAATTTCTGACTCTAAGCTAAAAGTCGAGCCCTAATCGTAGCTAGGACCAATCTACACAACTATACTTAGTACATACACAACTTCCAAATATACACAACTACTTGGATCTTCACAACTATGACACAACTACAAGTGTATAAAATTAGATTTTCAATGGATGTTTGGTGTTGGACTCAACACTTCACAAGGATAGTGTTCTTTTCTTTACACTTGGAGAGGAAGGGATGGAAGAACAAGATTCACTTCTTAAACAAGTAATAATCAAACAAATGATCAAAGATTTGAGTGATTAAAGAAAGGGTTTGAATCTGGAAATAAATGTGCAAAAGAGGTGAGATGAAAAGCTGAGAATGATCCACTATTTATAGGACAAAGGAGCCAACGGCTAGTTCTGCCCGCGGTACCTTATCTTAGCCCGCGGTACCTTATCGATAAGGTACCGCCTAGGTGCTAAGGTACCGCCGGACTAGACTCCGCTCCTTTTTGTCCTTTAGTGGTGGAGGTCTTATCTGGATATAAAAAATATCCTGAAAGGATATTCTTAACCAAATAAGAATATGCCATTTTCAAATTTCAAATAATTAATTTAATAAAATATTTTCTTAAAAAGAAAGTTTAATAAAAACTTGTCACACTTAATAAAAAGTGAGTTTAAGAAAAGATTAAATCACTTGATCACTTGATTAAGGTTAGTACCTGTTTATCCATACCTTAAGTGAAAATGGGTAAAATGAAAAATACTTGAACTCAAGAATTCGTTTTTCGTTGTTTTCGTAAATGCTTGTTTTTACATATTGTCGTAATCAAAACAAGGCGAGACCGAAAAATGCAAGTAACGTTTTTAGGCATTTATTGCATTAACAATCTCCCCCTTTTTGATTCCGACAATACATAAACTCAATCACACAAAAACAAGATTTTCGAAGACGAGTTTATTCATTTCTCCCCCTTTGTCGAAGCAAAAAGGTTGCACAAGTCGGTGTTTGAAGAAACGGACTTTGCAAAGACTCCCCCTTGGTGCTTACTCCCCCTAGCTTGGGGCACCGAGGAATCGAGATATGGTGACAAGCTACATAGAAGGGTTAGTTGAACAAAAGAAACAACCAACATTATATAGCAATAGGTCACATAAAAAAATAAAAGATAAGAAAACACAAAGACAAATATCCAAGATAGGTTACTAAAAGGACATCATACAAAGAAGTATGGAAAAAGGAACAAGCCAAAAGCATAAGTCTTATCCTAGTTATTCTAGAATTCTAAGATTTGCTTGAATTTGATGTCTTGTGGATAAGCAACCAATGCTTATATGAAAGACAAGGTAATAGCGGAGGGTGGTGGTGGTGGCTTGTTGGAGATCTCATAATTAAAGTAAAGAGAAGGCTTGATTAAGAGACTCTTGATGTAGCTCAACTCCTCATAGATGTGTGCCATAGCAAGGTGTTGATATTGACAACATTGACAATATGTTCCATGATGCATGACATTATCATGAGAAGGGGGAAGAACACTAAAGGGTGGTGGTGGAAGAAAAGATGTTCCACAATCAACATTCGTGGTAGGAGACATGTGATTAAGAGTGTTCTTAGGTGGGTTTGGATTGAAAGAAATTGGAGAAAATGGAGGAGATTCAAGGCTTTCATTGGGAGAATAAGACATTTTGGATGTGAAGTAATGCAAAATGCTTATGGTTTAAATAGGGAAGGCTTAGGGTATTTTTGGGGTGGTCAAAGGGTTTGAAACAAAGATTCTCAAAAATGTTGGAGCAAATCTGGAGTTTCAGACAAAAACCCGAAAAAGGAAGGCACTGTAGGCGGTTCCTTATAGGGTGGCGGTACCTTATCAATAAGGTACCGCGGTTCACATATGGAACCGCCTGCAGTGGCAGGGTTTGGTGTTTGGAGGAAGATTTTTCAGCAAATCTTATTTTTCTAGTCTAACTTATTATAGGGATATGCTTAAAAGAAAAGATAGACAAAGAAAACATATGCAAACTTACCAAATAGAGATTTGACCAAAATACATGGATTAAAAATCGATGTAGGAGGTGTGTAAGACAAGACCTTAAGTCATGACACAATGATCCTCCATGATTCTATCTTGTTCTTGCTATGTTTGAGAGAATCATATATATGAATTATGTAAGCTCTAGATTAATAGCGAGAATCTATGAAAAATCGTTTTTAGATTGAATTAACAATGTCAAACGAATTTCTCAACCATTTTCGAAAGAGACTTTGAGAATTTTGAAAAAGAGAAGAGAGGGTTTTTTTTTTCAAAAAGAGTTTGGAAGACTCAATGACTCAAAGTGGTAAAAGAAAACACACAAGAAGAAAAGAATTTAAGGAAGATGTTCCATTAATCCTAGACCTAGACGCAAGTAAATAAAAGGTTCCCTCTTAAGTGGCTTAGTGAAGATATCGGCTAAGTTGTCCTCGGAGGGCACCTTTTCAATAGTAATGTTACCCTTTTGAACATCATCCCTAAGGAAATGGTGTCTAATTTCAATGTGTTTGGTTCGCGAATGTTGCACGGGATTCTTGCTTAGGTCTATAGCGCCTTTATTATCGCACATGATGGGAACATCATCAAGAGAAATTCCGTAATCAACAAGCGCTTGCTTCATCCATAGAGCTTGTTGGCATGCTTTTCCGGCACTCACATACTCGGCTTCCGTGGTGGATATTGCAAGAGCGGTTTGTTTTTTGGAGAACCAAGAAGTTAAACAACAACCCATGAAGGTACAAACTCCACTAGTGCTATCCCGGTCCACATAGTCTCCCGCATGATCCGAGTCCGCGTAGACAATGGTTTCTACGCCGGTCCCTTTAGGATACCATAATCCTAAATGTATAGTGCCTTTAATGTATCGGAAGATACGCTTAACCGCTTCAAGGTGAGAGGTTTTGGGAGCCTCTTGGAAGCGAGCACAAAGGCAAACACTAAACGTGATATCCGGTCGACTTGCCGTTAGGTACAACAAACTACCAATCATACCTCTATATTTGGTGTTGTCTACCGACTCACAATCATCATCTACGGTGAGTTTAGTATCCGAGGCCATAGGGGTCTTCATTGGTCTAGATTCTTCTAATCCAAATTTCTTTAGCATTTCTTTAGCGTACTTAGATTGACTAAAGAAAATACCATCGTCCATTTGTTTAATTTGGAGTCCTAAAAAGAAGTTAAGTTCTCCCATCATACTCATTTCAAACTCATCATGCATGATTTTGGCAAAGTCATCACACAATTCTTGACAAGTTGAGCCAAATATAATGTCATCAACATATATTTGTACGATTATGAGGTGAGGACCTTTCTTCTTTGTAAAGAGTGTATTGTCTACCATTCCTATGGTATACTCATGTTTAACAAGAAACGCTTTAAGTCTATCATACCAAGCTTTGGGTGCTTGTTTGAGTCCATAAAGTGCTTTCTTAAGCTTGTAAACATGGTCTGGTTTCTCAAAATCAATGAAGCCGGGAGGTTGAGCCACATATACCTCCTCATTGATCAAACCATTAAGAAATGCACTCTTTACATCCATTTGTTGAAGCTTAAAATCTAAGGCACAAGCGTAGGCTAAAAGGATTCTAATTGATTCTAATCTAGCTACCGGTGCATATGTCTCGTCATAATCAATCCCTTCTTGTTGATTATAGCCTTGTGCTACAAGTCTAGCTTTGTTACGAGACACAACACCATTTTCATCTAACTTATTCCTATATACCCATTTGGTTCCTATAATGGTAGAACTTCTAGGTGGAGGAACAAGTTCCCAAACATCATTAGCAACGAATTGGTTCAATTCTTCTTGCATCGCAATGACCCAACTCTCGTCCGACAAAGCTTCTTTAACATTCTTTGGTTCAATCAAGGAGACGAAAAAAAAGAAGTTGCTTTGGTTTTGAACTTGAGATCTTAGGGTCCTTTGATTTAAGTCACCAATGACATTATTGAGAGTATGATCCCTAGACTCCTTAATGTTTACTTCCTTTTCAACACTAAGGTCTTCAACTCCTATTTTTCTAACCTCTTTGGCTTTAACTACTTCTAATTCATCCAAGTCATCATCAACCAATGGTGGTGTCTTGGGCGAAGGAGGGGTTTCATCAAAGGTTACGTTGAGTGATTCTTCAATAACCCCCGTGGTTCTATTTAGGACTATGTAGGCTTTACTAGTTTGGGAATAACCTAAAAGGATACCTTCGTAAGACTTTGGGTCAAACTTGGTAAGGTAGTATTTGGTGTTGAGGATAAAGCACTTGCTTCCAAACACCTTAAAGTATTCTAATGAGGGTTTCTTACCTTTAAGAATCTCATAGGGGGTCTTTCCTAGGAAAGGTCGAATAAGAATTCGGTTGAGAATATAAGTCGATGTGTCCACGGCATTGCACCAAAACTTTTGAGGAAAAGATTGCTCGTTTAACATCGTCCTACTCATCTCTTGGAGAGTCCTATTCTTCCTTTCAACTACCCTATTTGATTGTGGAGTGCGAGGAGCCGAGAAGTTATGGGTAATTCCATGAGCTTCACAAAAGGCACCAAATTGCACTTCATTATCAAATTCCCTACCATGATCCGTCCTAATAGAAACAATTGAACATCCTAGTTGATTTTGAATTCTTCGACTAAAGATTTAGAAGTGATCGAAAGCTTCATTCTTAGATGCCAAAAATCTAGTCCAAGTGAATCTAGAATAGTTATCAACTATAACTAGGGTATAAAGGTTACCTCCATAACTCCGTATGGCGGAAGGTCCAAAAAGATCCATATGTAGGAGCTCTAAGCACCGAGAGGTCGAAACCAAATTCTTGGCTTTGTGACTTGAGTGAACTTGCTTTCTAACTTTGCAAGCATCACAAAAGTGACTATCAAACTTAATCTTGGGGAGGTGTCTTACCAACTCCTTAGAGACTAAAGATTGAATTAAACGCATATTAGCGTGACCTAATCTCCTATGCCAAAGAGTAGAACTATCATCTATAGTCGCAAGACATGTTGGAAATACGTTTTTCCAAGGAAAGTCTCGGTCACATCATTATTAGCATAGATCACGAGCTTTAGACTATTTAGGAAATTGTAACTTGGAGTGACCTCCCTTTGGGGGAGATTGTTGGAAATACGTTTTTACGTATTTAGAAAGGATCGGTCACTCCAATAATATTGGGCTCGTGATCCAATATAGCCCATATAGCCCACATGTAGGGTGGGCTATATAAACCCCCTCCTAGCATGTTAGGAGGGGTTGGTCATTCACTTTTCACATACTTAATCTAATCTTTCTTTATTCTCTCCAACCTCTCTCTAGTTTCTCTCTCTAGTTCTTCATCTATCTTTCTATCTCTTTAGATAATCACAACACAAGGATAATCCAAGGATACCATTTGTAGGTCCTCAAAATCCTTGGATTATCCTTGTGTTGTGATTATCTAAAGAGACAGAAAGATAGATGAAGAACTAGAGAGAGAAACTAGAGAGAGGTTGGAGAGAATAAAGAAAGATTAGATTAAGTATGTGAAAAGTGAATGACCAACCCCTCCTAACATGCTAGGAGGGGGTTTATATAGCCCACCCTACATGTGGGCTATATGGGCTATATTGGATCACGAGCCCAATATTATTGGAGTGACCGATCCTTTCTAAATACGTAAAAACGTATTTCCAACAATCTCCCCCAAAGGGAGGTCACTCCAAGTTACAATGTCCTAAATAGTCTAAAGCTCGTGATCTATGCTAATAATGATGTGACCGAGACTTTCCTTGGAAAAACGTATTTCCAACAATCTCCCCCAAAGGGAGGTCACACCATTTTACAAAATCTTAAACCTAGCATACTATGCTTTAGTCTTCGATCTTGTTCTTGTGAATATGCTGATGAGATCTTTGGATTTAGTCTTGAGCATGTTCTCTTGCCTTGACCTTGTGCATTCATCACTTGTGATATTCGCCTCTTCGTGACTTCATGTTCCACGCACTTATACCTTTATAATTCTTGAAAGCTTCAGAGTTTTATACAGCGGAAGACTTGACCTTCAGACTTTCTTGAATTCGTTGAAGTACTGAGTGTATGTAGTATAAGCATGTGGGGACGACTTCTTCTTGGATTCCGCAACGCCACCGTCTTCAAATGCCGCAACATAAGTAGACACGAAAGAAATGGCTTTGAACATTTCATTCTAAATCGGTAGCATTTTACCTCCGGTCGGTGAAGACCGTTGGACGATATTAGATATCGTACCCGTGACGGATAGTTTCAATTAAGTAACTTCCTGACAGGATTTCGCGGGTAACCCCGTTCTCTTTATTCGACCGTCCAAAGCTGACTGCGAACATAAAGAGTGAATCATTTGGATAATAATATCCGCATGATTTGAAGCCGTCAATTCATGTTCCTAGAACAAGTGAAATTCAATTAAGAACCGCACCATCGTTGCTTTCCAGTTGTCACGAGCTTGATTCGTATAGAATCTTGCAAGTTACCTACCAAGTGCTGTTTGAGGTTAACACTAGAAGGATTTACACTCATCACCGTGAACACAAAGGTATCACTCTGAGTGTTCTAGCAAGATCACTGAGATATTGCGTAGAGGCCTGGAACGTGTTTAAATTCAGTTAAGAATTAAACAGCCGTTGCTTTCTAGTTATCACAAGTTTGATTCATAAAGAATCGCACAAGTCACCTACCATGAGCTTTTTGATATTCTCTCAAGAAGGATTTCCATCTTCATTGTAAATACTTTCGTATTACTCGGATATTCAGGCAAGATCATGAAGATTTTGCGTAGGACTCTTAAAATCTTTCTTACTTTTCACAGTGTGTGAAGAAGCAAGGAAATATGAAAGTGTGTCCTAGTGAGATATTTGATGATCTCAAATGGCTCTAGACTCGATCGTGCACTTTGGATTTTAGTGATCGGAGGCTGGAGATGAGTGCCACCATTTCAATACCAATTTATTCGGAGTGAATAAATCAATTATAACGTGTTGTCTCCGTGTGATTAAAACAAATACCTTTTGAGAGATATCTGAGTTAGCTGGGATGGGTTGTGCATTGCATCACTGGGTCCATGATGTCTGTCTTCAATATCAAGAATCATTAAAATGATCTCAATAGCATATGTATTGACCCGGTTTCTGCCTAAAGTTGTAAGGAGGGCTTCTTTCTTTACACCCTTTATCTTTACAATTCTTTTTCATTCTTCAACCCCTTCAATGCTTACCAATACGTCATCACTAGCACCTTGTTGTGATTGTTCCAGTGCTAACTTAAGTACTTGGTCGGCATTCAGCTACGTTCACAATCTTTCTCCATCTTTCCTAAGGACTACTATTTCTAGCTATGGAATGTCCTTGGGAAGATTCCTCCGGTTCTAGAGGAATCATTGGAC
Organism: Glebionis coronaria; assembly: GCA_025667525.1. NCBI lineage: Eukaryota > Viridiplantae > Streptophyta > Magnoliopsida > Asterales > Asteraceae > Glebionis > Glebionis coronaria. Next base: position 207,818,412 of record CM046877.1, on the reverse strand, counting down.
TTTAACCTATCCTACCATCCTTATGTCACCACAATCTTCACCGTCATGAATAGAGATGTTTTGGGTAAGTGTATGTCACCATGAAATCCATTTTGAAGTGCAAATCCATTTTGCTCCCCCTTAACATATGCCACGATATCCGAAAACATTTCGCACATGTCGGGATGAGCTAACACGTTAAGTCAAACCATTTGTGATTAATCATTTCCCATATTAAATCGCATTTTCTCCCCCATATTAAAAATATTAACGCAATCGATGTTTTTAATATCAATTGATTTAATAGCATTTTAAGAAAATTTGGGAAGAAAAATGCAAATCTAGTTATCTTCATGATTTTAACAAGCTCCCCCTCAAATTAATGAGGGTGTACTTGAAACGTAAATTAAATACCTTTTAAACACAAGTGTAAGGTATTTATCACGTGCAAAGATCATATATGATAATGTATTCACAAGATTAGCAATTTACGAGGTTGGACCTGAATGATGGAGAACATCATATGAAAGATTCACATGGTTCTTGTTCACGAATGTTGGTCACCTCGTCACGTCTGAAGTTATCTCTTGACTCCATGTGTATGATTGATATCGTTGTCTTGACACCAATATGTGAACTTGGCACTCTCGGCATCAAGGATTCTGAATGCTGGACAATTGCTCCCCCTCAATTGTTGACCCGTGTTCTATTGAAAGAGCTGTAGTCACCGTTTGAGTAGTCGCATCGTCGAGTATGTAGATATAAATTGTGAATTGCTACGGTTGGTGGAGATGATAACTTCATAAAAACAAGACTTCTCTTGTTTTAACAAATAAATGCACTGAATCGTACATATATTCGTGTTAGATTGTGTTATAATGTAAACACAATCCCTTACATGGTTATAAAGTAAACCATTCCCGAGAAAATTAATTCCCGTTGTTGAGTCAAAGCTTTCCGGTGAAATGCTTGACTTGAGTATGAAAAGCGGGTTACTATCTGAAATAATAGCAAACCATTTTGAGCATGTTTTAAAACATTTGAACTTCTGCTCGAACTTTATTTACAACCCCGTGTCATTATTGAATGACATTTCTAGTATCGTAAATATTATCGATTCCAGAAGACATGCTCTTTTTATCAAAACATTTTTGAACACACAATTTTGAAAGATTTAGAAAAACCTTTTGAGAAATTCTCGAAAAATTGTGTTCATTGTTTTGAAAAACCAATTACTTGAGCTTAAGATGTTGAATATCTTACAAAACAAGCTCAAGTCCGAGAAGTTGTAAACTTCCCGTTGTTAAGGATAAGTTACCATCGGCGATAAACTTTTCTTTTATCTGAAGGACGAGTTCTAAGCTGACATTTACTTAGAAGTCGTGTTCATGAGCTTGAAAACTTTGAATGTTTTAACGGAAAGCTCATGACCGAGAAAGATGAATTTCTCGTTATGAGGAAAAGTTCTCTTATTTAAAAGATACACTTTCCTTTCTTAGCTTAAAACTTGGAATGTTTTAATACAAGCTCATGACCGAGAAAATTAATTTCTCGTTGGTAGGATAAGTTTACCATCGGCGATAAACTTTCCTTTCTTTGAAGATCGAGTTATAGTCTGTGATGTGACTATAAGTCCTGATGCACTGTAAGCTTAACTGGAAATCCCCTGAGACACTTGTTTCTTAGATATCAGCTTCTTTAGCAACCAAACTCCGAGAGTGTCCTTAATTGAGTGGTATACAATGATTGGACCGCTTCTTTCTTTTGGAACATTCTTTTTGGTACCTGCATTCTCATTAGGAGTTTGCATGCTTTGATATGGGTTAGCGATATCTATCTTAGAAGCAAGTGGGGGTTCACAATTTTCTTTTCTTGTGCTAGAGGTGACCTGAGGAGAGGATTCACTTGTCTTAGCTGGCAAACGTTTCCTTTTATAGAAAACCTTAAGTTCAGGCTTAAGTGATGTATCCTCCTTTTCAATTTCCTCCCTAGTAGTCTTAGTAGAATCAGAGACTATCCTAGTTAAAGGGCACTCGTTTCCTACAAGAGTGAAAGTTCTACCAGTGGGGTGCCACATTTTACCCATGGGTTTTATTTTAGCCACCCACTGGGATTTAAGTCTAGCACGGGAGTTCACCTCATTAAGTAATTTCTTGACACAAGAATCATGATTGGCTTTAAAGACACATTTCCTACATGTTTTACAAGTAGCATATTTAATGTCCGAGTAAGAGCTAGAATTCCTAGATGATTGATTGATGCTCCTAGGATATGATATGCTACGGTTAGCAGTGTTGGGTAATCTAGAAGGCATCTGACTAGGTTTAAAATTCCTATCTCTTACTTGTGTCTTCTGAATATCTTCCCTTAGACCAAATTTATGACGAACATCATTTGAACTAGTTCGAGACGTGTTCTTTAGACTATGTCTAGGGAGGCTAGATGCAATCATGTGATTAGGTCTTGCAAAAGCTGTTTTAGTCACATTGGGCCTAGATAGTGGAGTGACTAGTCTAGAGAGATGAACCATATCAACTTGGGAGGCAAACCGCGGTCTCGAGGATTTTGGTCGCTCAGATCTAAATGCAGTCGGTTGTCTAACAGACTGAATTTGAGGCGGTTTCCCCAAGATTGATGGTTTTTCAAGCTTAGTATCCACACTAGATCCTTTAATTTTTCTCAATTCGTTTTTCAACGCAGCTATAGCAAAGACCTTTTCTTGTACTTGAGCCTTTAAAGTCTCATTCTCTTTGAGCAATTCATCTTGGGATGCCAACTTAGATTCAAGTGACTTAATTTGTCTCACAAAATTATCTTTTTCAGCTTTAGAATCTTGAATTTTTTGATTTAATTTTCTTTCAAGATCAACGTTTGAATTTTCAAGTTTTTCAAAATACTTTTCAAATTTATCCGTTTTCTTCGAAAATTCAATTTTGGCATCCTCAAGAGCTTTAGATTGCTGAGCTAAAATCGTTTCAAGCTCTTTAATCTTGGAATCAGAATCAGTTAGAGAAGCAGTCATAAAGCATTTATCCTGATGAACTATAGCATTCTGAACAATTTCTCCCCTATTTTGACTCACATCGGATGAATCTGAAGTGGTAAAACTATCACCCTTTTCCATCCCATGTTTGTCATAATTAGGTTTAGAATGCGCAACATGCGGTGGTTCATTGGCATAGACATGATATACCACATTCCTTTGTACCGTGTTTGTAGACTCTTCGTCAGATACAGGTATGGTGGCATCAATCCCTGACATGCTGCTTGTATCATGCTTTCCTCCCGAAACCTTGCTCTGATAACATTTGTAGGTCCTCGAAATCCTTGGATTATGCTTGTGTTGTGATTATCTAAAGAGATAGAAAGATAGATGAAGAACTAGAGAGAGAAACTAGAGAGAGGTTGGAGAGAATAAAGAAAGATTAGATTAAGTATGTGAAAAGTGAATGACCAACCCCTCCTAACATGCTAGGAGGGGGTTTATATAGCCCACCCTACATGTGGGCTATATGGGCTATATTGGATCATGAGCCCAATATTATTGGAGTGACCGATCCTTTCTAAATACGTAAAAACATATTTCCAACAAGACATATGTTGTCGTTTGACTTCTTATTAACCTTCATGACATAAAGCCCATGCTTTCTAACACCTTTTCCAATGACTTTTCCATCTTTTACGATTTCACTGTCATGTTACGAAAAGATGACCTTACACTTATTATCACAAATTTGACCTATACTTAAAAGGTTAAATCCTAAGTTATCTACGTGCTCAACATTTTCAATGGTCATGGAGTCAAGAGAAACCGTACCTTTGCCAATGATATTACCACGTAGACTACTAGCGAATGTGACGTTACCTCCATCATATGCTTTGTAATGCGAGAACAAACTTCGATTGCCCGTCATGTGTTTAGAACATCCACTATCCTTAATCCACTCATCGGGCTCCAAATCAATTTCCAAGCATATCTAGGTAACAACACACAAGATCAAACATTTGGTCCCTAATATCTCATGGGTCCAAAATTGTTAGTTCCAAACATCCCTTGCATTTGGTTGGGATGCATGAATGAAGAAGGGATTCCCCATGGAGAAAAAAATGGAGGAGGGTAGTAATTCATGTAACCATTTTGTTGTTCATTATTTCTCCTAGGTGTATTTGATCTAGGTTTAGAGTTATGATAATTCCTTTTAGGTGTTGGAGTTTTACTTCTAGATCGTGAATTGTTTTGATTATCTCTTCTAGGTGTTGTCGTTCTAATTCTAGGCTTAGACTCATTCCGTACTCTATGTGGAGTAGAGGATAGTATAGATAGACTTCTATTTCCCATGAGAGGTTTACTTAATGGCTTGTAGAACTTACCAATAGCATTGTCGTCAAGTATGGGTAATTTTACCTTATTAACAGTAAGATGCTTTAGTTTTTCATCTAACTTAGACTTTTCAGAAAGTTCAGGATTTTCACCAAAATCATCCTCTGCCAGCGGTACCTTATCTATGGCAGCGGTTCCATAGTGATAAGGAACCGCGCCATACAATTTGGAACCGCGTACAGTGGGCGTTTTTTGTGAAAACCTGACTTGTTTTGGTTCACTAGTTGAGGCTTCATTTGAGTTAAAACCTAGACCAAGTCTTTCCTTAGAATGGACTTGTTTGTTTAACATATCATCAAGAGCACTAGTTCCTTTCATGAACTTTTCCAATTTAATGGAGGTGCTCTTGAGATCTTCATTCTCTAATCTAAGTTTCTCACAACTTAAGCAACTTGAATCAACCTCTTTATTTTTCTCAAGTTTAGCCAGTTTCTCCCTAAGTTCATTGATCTCATTTTCAAGCTTAGTTTTGGTTGTTTTTAAGGTTTTATTCTTTTCTATGAATTTAAGACTAAGTTTGTGTAAACTATCATATTTGCCTTCAAATTCAATATCATCACAAGTGGAACTATCATTGCTATAATATTTGGTTTCGGGATGTACCTCTTTAGAAGTGTGAGCCATTAGACATTTCTCCTCTTTGGGGTTGTCATCATCATCTTCACCGCTATCGCTCCAAGCGCCACTAACGAACGCCGTGTGGTTCTTATCACGAGCGGGCTTTGGACAATCACCAATGAAGTGATTTGGATCACCACATCTAAAGCAATTCCTATCACCTTTTTCGTTCTTGACAAACCGATTCTTTGACAATGGTTTCTTGTCATAGTTGGGTTGCCTAACGTGTTGACCTCGTCTCTTGAAGAACTTCTTGAAATCTCTCACCGCCAATGCATACTCCTCGTCATCGCTTTCCGAGGAACTATCATGGTCACTTTGTGCCTTCTTGGCTTTAAGTGCAAGAGATTTCCTTTCACTCTTGGTTTTCACTAATTCCGAGTCCTTCAAAATTATCATCTCATGAACCTTCAAGTTTCCTATGAGTTCATCGAGTGATAAAGTTGAGAGATCTTTCGACTCTTCAATCGCCGTGACTTTTGCTCTCCACTTTGGATGTAAGGCCCTTAGAAACTTCCTAACATTGTTCTTGCTAGAAAAACATTCATCAAGTGCTTTTAGACTAGTAATAATGGTGTTAAACCTAGCAATGCACTATCAATAGTTTCATCTTCTAAGATGACAAATTGTTCATATTCTTGTACAAGAAGATAGATTTTGATTTCTTTGACTTGGCTATTACCTTGGTGGGTTACTAAAAGAGTGTTCCAAATATCTTTAGCGGTTTCACACATAAAAATTCTTTCATACTCTTTCTTAGGCAAAGCATTATAAATCACCATTTTAGCCTCATTATTTTTTGAAAGTTTCATTTTGGTATCGTCATTAGCTTTGTCAAAAGTGACCAATTCTTTCGTTTTAGAAACTTCATTAAATTGAAAGGGTAAAAAATCACCATTGGTAATAACATGCCAAAGATCTAAATCTTTTGATTTCACATAAGTTTCAAATCTATTTTTCCAATAAATAAAACTATCGGTTTCAAAAAGTGGTGGTCATTGCATAGATTGCCCTTCTAGGTATTTGTTAGAATCCATAGATCGATTCAAGTTTTAAAATACAATATACTTTAAAAATTCTTGAGCAACCCGCTCTGATACCAATTGTAGAAACTAGAAGGGGGGGGGGGTTGAATAGTTTCTTATATTTACTTGTTAAAATATGATTTCCAAAAATCCTTTTTCAAAAACTTAGGCTTGAGGAAATATGTGAAATCTTATTATGCACAATATGAGCAATAGTGTAACTAAACTAATACTAACAAAAATATATCCACAAAGAATAAAGAATGATAGTGTAACTAAGCTAATACTAACAAATGTATATGCATAAAGAATAAAGAATGTAAAGAGTTAAGGGTAAAGAAAGATCAACCAAACACCAAGGATTTATAGTGGTTCGGCAACGAAGCTCACTCCTCGTTCCTACTCCACTCCTCGAGTACTCCTTACTCGAGAGTTCACTACACAACAAGATCCTTATGGTGGAGAAAACCGTACACGTCGCTTAACCAATTTCCGACTCTAAGCTAAAAGTCGAGCCCTAATCGTAGCTAGGACCAATTACACAACTATACTTAGTACATACACAACTTCCAAATATACACAACTACTTGGATCTTCACAACTATGACACAACTACAAGTGTATAAAATTATATCTTCAATGGATCTTTGGTGGTGGACTCAACACTTCACAAGGATAGTGTTCTTCTCTTTGCACTTGGAGAGGAAGGGATGGAAGAACAAGATTCACTTTTTAAACAAGTAATAATCAAACAAATGATCAAAGATTTGAGTGATTAAAAAAGGGGTTTGAATCTGGAAATAAATGTACAAAAGAGGTGAGATGAAAAGCTGAGAATGGTCCACTATTTATAAGACAAAGGAGCCAACGGCTAGTTCTGCCCGCGGTACCTTATCTTAGCCCGCGGTACCTTATCGATAAGGTACCGCCTAGGTGCTAAGGTACCGCCGGACTAGACTCCGCTCCTTTTTGTCCTTTAGTGGTGGAGGTCTTATCTGGATATAAAAAATATCCTGAAAGGATATTCTTAACCAAATAAGAATATGCCATTTTCAAATTTCAAATAATTAATTTAATAAAACATTTTCTTAAAAAGAAAGTTTAATAAAAACTTGTCACACTTAATAAAAAGTGAGTTTTAAGAAAAGATTAAATCACTTGATCACCTGATTAAGGTTAGTACTTGTTTATCCATACCTTAAGTGAAAATGGGTAAAATGAAAAATACTTGAACACAAGAATTCGTTTTTCGTTGTTTTCGTAAATGCTTGTTTTTACATATTGTCGTAATCAAAACAAGGCGAGACCAAAAAATGCAAGTAACGTTTTTAGGCATTTATTGCATTAACACCTTGCCTCCTCAAAACCCCCTCCAAGTAAAACCCAATGGGAAACCTTGGAAGGGGAAAGAGTACAACAAGAACATGGACACTCTCAATATGATGCATAAAATACCTATAAAAAGCTTATTGATTCATGACACTAACCAAGCATAAGGTATAAAAGGGAGGACTAAGCATCAAACAGGCTTGGAACCTAAAAAATTTACATATGGGTATATCAAAGGAAAAATAACCACCCTAGCATAGATGGCACATCTCTCAGCACACTCTAGTAGGGATAGCTCACTTCCAAGACATAACCATACATCCACTAATAGTACATCAAGCCTGCATCCACAACATCCAAACAGTCCCCCCATAGCTCCCCAAAAAATAGGGAGATGATGACATAAGGTAGAAAGAACTTTCCTTTAAGAAGCAAAACTTGAAAGAATCCAGTTCTAGGCAAAGATGAACCCAACATCTATTACACGCCCATAAACCAGTCCCAGCATAGGACCAGAATCCCCAAATCTCAACCTTAAAATCTCTCGCCATCAATATCCATTGGATCAGTAAAAAACTCATCCCCAATGTCATTCAAGTCAATATCATCTTTATCATTAGCTAAAACAGGGAAACCCCAAATCCTAGCAGCAAGAAAAGCTTCCGGAGAATCTTTAATAGTAAGACTACACATTCTATTCTTAACAGATAGGATGATGATCCCAAACAGATCTTCCTCAGACCTAAAACTCTTCTCAAAAAACCTAATGTTACGCTCCTGCCATATGAAGTACACAACAGCACCTAACACTAATCTTTGAATTATACTCTAAACCGAATTCCTAGCAGGCTTATTGGCAATAAAGGAAATAACTTGAGGCCAAGAGTTAGAGATACCATTAAGATTTTACCTTTTAATCGCTCCCAAAGTCTTCTGGTAAAATCACACTCAAAGAAAAGGTGTGAGTGTGATTCTTTGCAGGTAGAACAAAGATGGCAGAACATATCTGGAATATTAAGCCACTTAGATAATCTATCATGCGTCTTCAATCTGCATTTAATGGCCATCCAAAGAATAAATGCATGCCTAGGAATGCATTGACTAAACCAGACATGATTATGCCAAATAACTTTTGGAGCATCACTTCTAATATCCTTCCAAACTTCACGAACATTAAAAGCAACATTCTTACCATCTTTACGAGTCCAAATGACCTTATCAGAAACATCTAAATCCAAATTAGGAGCAGGAATGTTAATGACTTCATTAAACCTGGAAAGCCATCTTCTTGGCCAAATCCATCTACCATCGATTACCAAATCAGCAACTTTAGAACATCTAGCAGCAGAATCATGAGCAAGCAGACAAGGATCAATAAGACTACATAATTCTTGGCCATTGTACCATCTATCAAACCAGAAATAGCAGTTTTTGCCATTACCAAGTTTAATATATACAAATTTCTTGACTTTATCTCTTAATAAAAGAAGCTGCTTCCAACACCAAGAAATATGCTGAATATTCTTGGCTGCCCAAAAACTATCTCCTTTAAGCCATTTAGCTTTAACCCATTTTACCCAAATAGAATCTCTATCAATGATAATGTTCCAAATATGTTTAATCATGAGAGCTTCATTCCATTCAAAGAAAGACTTAAGCCCAAAACCTCCCTCATCTTTCTGCTTACAGACTTCCTTCCAAGCTACACAATGCATATAACCTTTCTTGCCTTCATCATTCCATAAAAAGTTTTTGAAAACCTTGTCAATGTCATCACACACTCCCTTTGGTAAGACAAATATAGAAGCCCAGAACACATTAATCGAGCTAAGCATAGAAGCAATCAGCTGAAGTCTACCAGCAAATGAGAGATTCTTGTTCCTCCAATTCTGAATTCTCTTTTTTACTTTATCAAGTAACACAGTACAATCACTCTTAGCAATTCTCCTAGCATCTAACGGAATACCTAAGTATCTTACCGGAAGACTACCTTCTTGAAATGGCATCACCCTTTTAATCTTCTCTCTATCATCATCAGGAACATTGCCAAAATAACAAGTACTTTTAGCCATACTAGGCCTAAGACCAGAAGAAATACAAAACTCATCCAATGCTCTTCTAAGAATAGAAGCCGAGATCAGATCACCATGGCTAAACATCATGAGATCATCAGCAAAGCAAAGATTTACAATACCCAGCTTTTTGCAACCCCAATGATATCTAAACTTCCTCTCATTCATAACCTGCCTCTTAAGCATTAAAGTAAAGACTTCCATTACAAGAGTAAAAAGATATGGCGAAATGGGATCCCCCTGCCTAAGACCCCTTTTAGCCTTAAAAAAACCATGCGACTCCCCATTAACACAAACCGAGAATGAAGCAGATTTTAAACAGACCATAATCCAATCTACCATAACTTTATGAAAACCAAATTCAGTTAGACGGGATTCTAAAAAGACCCATGATACAGTATCATAGGCCTTTTGGATATCAACCTTAAAGGAACATCTAGCAGGCTTCTTAATGGCTGAATATCCACACATTAATTCTTGAGCTAACATAATATTATCATGAATCCGCCTACCCTGCACAAATGCACTTTGATTTGCATCAATAAGACTACCCAAAACTGTTTTCAGCCTATTAGTTATGACCTTACTTATACATTTATAGACTACATTACAGCAGGCTATTGGTATATAATCCGTAATTTTGATAGGAATGTTGCACTTGGGGATAAGCGATATAATCGTAGTATTGATTTCACCTAAGATCTTACCAGAGATAAAAAATTCTTTCACAGCAGCACATAGATCATCACCAATAATACTCCAAGCAGACTTGAAAAACTTGGAGGTAAATCCATCAGGGCCCGGCGCCTTATCATCTTTAATGTCAAATAATGCAATTTTAATCTCTTCATTAGTGACCTCTCTAATCAAATGCAACGCCATGTTATGATCAAGTTTAACCTTAAACAGAGTCTCCGGTAACTCATTGGGGAAAACCTCATCAACAGAACCAAGAAACCGTTGAAAGTGTTTAACGAACTGATCAGCCACATCATCATTAATAAAATCAACCCCTTCCTCATTTTTAACGCTAATAATCCTACTCTTCTTCAACCTTCCCTTCAAAAAGTTATGAAAGTAAGCCGTATTCTGATCACCTTCTCTAAGCCACTCCACTTTAGATTTCTGGTTGAGTACTCTCTCTTCATCAAGAACAGCTTCTTTATAAGCAACATTGAAGACCATATCAATTTCTTTTAATTCCCTGTTCTGTGGATCACCATCGAGCTCAGACTGAACAAGTTTAAGCTCATTTCTCAACATAGCAGTTTTCTCAAAAACATTACCATTCTGCCTATTCAATCTTCTCATATGAGTCTTCATGTTTTTAAGTCTTCTAGTAAAAGAAAACATAGCATAGCCCTCAATAAGGATACTCCAATTCTCTTTAACAATGGTAAAAAACTCTTTCTTATAAACCAGGTAGTTCATGAACCTAAACGATCTTCTCCTCTTTATTATTACATCACTTAGAACCAGAAGATATGGGCAATGGTCAGAAGTAACATAGGGAAGGAATTTAGCAAAACATGTACTAAACAGATCCATAAAACTACCGTTCCCCATAATTCTACCTAATTTCTTCATAATTGCACTTTCAGGATCCTTTCTTTTCTGCACCCAAGTATTAAACAAACCAGACATAGGCAAATCATCTATATCTAGCTGCTCAACACATTCACAAAAGTCCCTGGTAGCATGATACTTGTCAGTATCACCAATTGAGTGTTCCTCCGCACTCACGATTACATTAAAATCCCCTAGAATAACCCATGGCTCATTATTAACAAAAGCCATATGATCACCTAAATTCTTCCACAAACTAACTCTATCTTTAGGATTAACTTCGCCATAAATAAAAGAAATAAAGAACTTCCTTCTATCATGGACTAACCTAACCTCAAAATGAATCACTTGATCAACAATGGACAAAACCGAAGCATGAATGACCTCAGCGTCCCATCCAACCACAATTCTACACCCCTTCCTACTTTCCGACGAATTTGAGACCCAATCCCATCTATCAAATAAACCATCACAAACAGACTTAACTCTTTTTTTATTAAGATGAGTTTCAATAACCGCACACATTTTTAAGTTATTTTCACTAATAAGAAGCCTAACTTCATCTTGCTTAGAGGTATCACACATACCTCTAATATTCCACGCTGCTAAATTGATACTCATTGGATAGTAGACGATGAAGCACCATCACCATTCCCAGATACATTTACCATCTCAGCATCAACCGGCCCCGAAGCAACATTCTGAACCATGAAATCTGCATGAGGTGATTTATCATTACTCACTTCTTCTACAATACTATCCATAAAATCCGAAACATCTTTAGCCTTATCCTCATAAGCTCTAGTCTTATGATGAGCTTCATAATTTCTGACCAATGGCTAACATCCCCACACGAAGGTACTAATCCCGTCAGCAAGTACAAGTCGACCTCATAACAATATTTTTTCAGATTCATTTTATGAATTTCTTCTTTTTCAGCCATCATTGCTTCATTATATATAGCATCACTAGTTTGATTCTTGAATCGGCTAGACTAGTCATCATAGAAGACACATTCGCCTTTACAACATTATTAACAGTTTCATCAGCCATTTGCTTCCTTATCTTAATATCACCCTCTAGCTTTTTTATTTTATTCCTTACTAACTGAACTTTCACCTTCTTATCTAGGCTCTTCCACCTATTTTTGTAGTATCCTTGAATTTCATTAGGCCATTGTTGTACCATTTCTTCATCATATAGTAATCCCCCCTCAAAAGCAACATCAATATCCATCTTAATTAGATCTATCTTTCTTTTAATGCTTTCTCCATCATCCTCATTGTTATCATCCACAAGAGCCTCAAAGCTGTTCTTTGTAGTGATATCATTCTTAGTAATGTGTTTAACAACAGTAACTTTAGGTTTCTTTGTAGGAACCTCATTATCATTCTTCTTCACATTGTTATTAACTGGACCCTCATTAGCATTCTTCTTCATATTGTTATTAACTGGACCCATTGTATTCTGATTATTATTTACATTCTCTACATTACCCATATTGTATCCACCTCTGCCTGACATCATACCACCCCTGCCATATGGATTACCTCTACCTCTATTACTCCATCCACCTCTGTTCAAATTATACCCACCTCTATTGCTAAAATTACTTCCTCTAACATTGGAACCAGACTCTATATTAACTTGACCCTCTTGCGGTTTAACTTGACTATTATTATTAGAAGTAGCATTCCTCATCGGCACAGACTACCAGCCATCCTTGCTAGTTTTAACTTGTTCCACTTTAACATCCTTACGAGCACCATTACCTGTCATATCCACCTTCTCATCATCACTCCTAACCCGGATCTTACATAACTTAAAGTCATGACCAAAAACCTTACAATGCTTGCAGCAAGGAGGCTGCCAAGCATATTCAACCCTAAGCTCCATACTTCTATTAAGATTATCATACCATATTTCCACCTTGTCAATTAATCCATCTGCTGCATCCACTTCTACTAGTACCCTAACAAAACTTGCCCTTCCAAATCCTTTTTCACACATTGAGGTAGTGACCTTATCCATGATAACCGGAGTACCAATCTTACTGGCTATTCTGCTAATACCCTCTCTAGTCCATGCTTCAAGTGGGATATTGAAAATTCTTACCCACAAAGGAACCCTAGCAGGTTCAGCTTTGTCCAAACAAATCCCCGGGGCCCATTTTTGAACAAACAATGGTCTCTGGTCAACCAACCAAGGCCCATTCTCTATTACAGACTGCAAACCATCTTCCGATTTAAACTTAAAGAAATAGAGGCCCTCATTGACAATGACCTCAGTTAGTTGATATGGTCTCCACATCCTCCTTAAATGACCTAAAATTTCTCTATAACTCATCTTGAAGCCCACAAAGTATCCAACCACAGTTAATTCCCACTTCTTGCTTCCTTCCTCAATAATTGGGTCCATTTTAACAACAAGCCTACCATCTATATCAACATAAGGAACCTTCATGAGCTTATTAGCATATGTTACACCATTCCCTTGAACCGCATTACTAAACGAAATTGACTTTTTAAAACCACTACTCTCCTTTTGAGACTCAACTTGCACATCCATATCCTTAACTTCATCAGGATTACTGGCTGCCCTATCACTACCTATATCACCCTTCATAAGTCCAATATTATCCTTAGCACTCATTTCCATTAATACACTCTTCATACTATCAACCTTAACAGCACTATTACTTTTCATACTACTAGGAACAGCATTAACTAATAAACTATCATCAACAATCTTAGATTTCAAGACATTAGACCTAAGTTCAGGAAACATAGCATTAAAATTACTCGGATCAATATTCATATCATCCTTACCAGCCTTATCTTCATTAGTAACATCACCCTGCTTATCCCCATCACCTAACACATCACTTACGTCATCAGCAATAAGACCCCCTTCTTTCTTCTCCTTAGAGCAATTCTGAGTGACTCCTTCCTTAATATTGACCTGATTGACATATTCTCCTAACAATTCCGCCGTAGCATGCTTCATAGTAACCCTTGGATCAGGGTTCATCGTCCTGGTGGTTTGCTTAGTTTTGAGAGCTTTGGTGCTAGATTTCTTCACAGGGGGATTACTCACCGGAGGAGGTTAAATAATTCCAGGATCAATCATGGTATTAGATGTTGGATTAGACATAATACATAGTAGAAAGAGAAGCGGGTTTAAGGTTTAAATGAAAAGGAAACAGTGGAAACGAATTAAACAAGGTTAAGTGGGGGAATAGTTCGATGAACAGGAACCCAGAAAGTATAATAAAATGAATTTAAAAGGTTTTAAATGGGGTGTTTTGTGGTGAAATGATATATCAATAGAAAGGTAATGAAATGAAAAACAAGGATCTAAAATAAAATTCAAGATCCCATGGTTGGATCTTAATTAGATGATGATTCAATGAATAAAATTCAAGGGTTTTTAGAGAGAGAAAGTTTTAGAGAGAGGTCAGAGAGAAAGCGTGAAATTGTGTTCCGAATCAAATCAAATTTTAATTCAAAACAGTTAACCTTATTGGGCTAAATGGGCCCAAAAAGTCAAACTAGGCCCAAATGACCTGAAAAAGCCCTATCTGACTTAAAATTTAATTCTAAACACAAAAGTCTGAAGGCCCAAAAGCTGGTTTTGAGCTTATCACAGCTTAAATGGTCAACAGCTTATTCTTATTGGGCCAATAAGCCCATTAAGCAATAAGCCAATGCCATAAGCTCTTATTAGACACACAACCTTTTTTTGAGATGCCTAAGAGATCTGTGAAAAGAAATTTTGAAAAAGCACACTCAATAAGCCATAAATAAGCAAAATTTCACTAAAAGACAAAATAGTCGGGTTAGAGTTCTAGGCTGTTTCAGAAGCTGATTCTTTTTGCAAAAGCTCACAAATAGCTTAACTAAGAATAATCAATCATAAAATTCATAAAAATCGAGTAGAATAAGCTGTAGGAGCAAATAAGCTGGCTGAAAAAGCCAAATAAGCTAGTTTTCTAGCAATAGCTTAACCAAATGACTTGTAACCTTCCAGATTTGATATTAAGCCGAGAAAAATGAAACCTATTACAAAAGCCAAGTTGTTGCATGTACCAATAAGTAGTTCTAAAAAATAAGCCAAAATGTGCTTATTTGACCAAAATTCAAGTTCTCCAAAATTAACCAAATGCTCAGGGATTGTTTATAGGCTTGTTTTAAGCAATTTTGTGAAGAACTCAAGGTGGAGTCCTTGTGAATCAAGTGGTCAGTTGACCAAATGATGGCAAATAAGGCTTAATAAGCCGGTTAGCTTATAATCCAGCAATAAGGCACACCAAATAGCAAGAAGCACTCACAAGCAACACAATAACAAGTTCCAAGCAGTTAAACAACAAGGCATACACTAGAGTAAAAAATGCAAGCCCAAATTGAGGTGGTTACTTTGCTGATGCAAATGACCACTTCAGCCAACTTTGATAAGCTCTAGCACCCACAATAAGCCACCAATTTCAACAAACAGATAATGCACATATAGCTTATCACCTAAACTCTTCCCAAACCAGATTTCAGACCTTGGATCCAACAAACAAAGATTTTATTGGATCTGATGTGTTTGACCAATTTCAAACCCCTTTTTTCAGATTTTTCCAAAACTTGAAATCCCTTTTCCAAACCTCTTGATACTTAACCAGTGACCAAAACTTGTTGCATATGAGTTGTTTAGACTCCCCAAACCCTAAGAACCAAGAGCACAAGGCTACAAGGCCTTATGATCCAGTAATCCCAAACAGCCTTGTTTTAGTACTTTTTTAAACAAACTTTTTATTTCTACGAATAACCTACTGATTTTATGGTTCAAATACCTCAACTAGGTGACAACTAACAGATACCAACTATAAAACATAAAATACAAACACAAGAGCAACAAATCACATAGCAAAGTACATAACAGACATAAACATAGAATTTTTTAGAGGAAACTTAACAAGAGGTTATACCTATCCCCCACAATTTCCTAGAGGGATCAACTATGCTCCTTGGACTTTGTTCAACAGCTAGAACAAGACCAAGGTACTTGAACAAAGGAGATGAGATGTGCCTTGGTTGATGGTTCAAAGCAGAACCTCAAGTGCTTTATGTCTTCAACACAAACAGCAAACAGCTTATCCAAAGGTTGATAAACCTTCACTAGCTTGGTGTCAACAAGCTTGCAAGGGCTTATAGCTTTTGGATAAGGGTTAGTACAAGTAAAACAGCAAAATCAGAAGACTATTTTCAAGCTTATTTCAAACTTGAAAACCTTACCAAACATAAACGTGTCTAAACCACAAGATCTAAACACCTTTATAACATCAAATGGAACTCAGAATTACCCTTAAACAACACCAACTTTAAAAAACATAAAAAGGAATTACAATTTTCTTAAAACCAACTTTTATAAATTTTAAAAAGGAATTACAATGTTTAAAGAGTAAAACTGGAACAAGGCTCTCTCATATGTTGAGGAGTCCTTATATAGGCCACAAGGGCTGAGATTACAATGAAAACCCTAGCTACAAAGTCCCTAAAATGCCCTTGAAATCTTCTAGACGAATTGTGCCCTGGCTGTTTATTTTAGCTTTGGGGCTAAGCAATGAGTGTTGGCTGTTGATTTGGCCGCGTGTCATTCCTTATAGAGGAAGTTGGATTATGATTGGTTGACGTATGAATGGGTGGGGTTCTTTGGTGAGTAGGAGTGAGTGTTTTTGGTGTGGGATGGGTTTTAGAGTGTGTGAGTTAAACGTGTGTCAAGGTAATTGGAATTTACCCTTTGTTTTAAGTGAGATAGTAAGTGGTGGTGAAAGGTGAACAGTAACACCTTTTGATTCGTTTTTGTAGGAGTGGAAAGTGTTTGGCGCGTGTTTGTATATTCAAACTTTGGGAATGGCAGGAAGGGTCCTTGTATTTTGGTAAAAGTTGTATTAAACGTTTTTCAGCCACCAAACTCACTTTCCTTTGTTATTAAAGTTACAAACTTCACACTTTTGCCCCAAAACTTTGGCAAAAGGTTTTCAAGGGTTGTTTTTGCCACTTTTGAATATTTCAAGGACTGAACTTGGACATTTTTTATCTTCAAAGGTCTTCAATGTATCTTTGACTTCATGAGGGACCATTATTGACAATTTTGAGGGACTAAACTTGCCAATTATTCAAAGTTGAAGGACCATTTTGTAATTTTGACAAACTTAAGGGACCAAACTTGTAGATATGAATATACAAGGGTTTTAAGTGTCATTTCTTCATAAATTGAGGATCAATCTTGTTCATCTTCAAGTCTTCAAGGGTTTTTCTTGAATAACTAATGAACTAGGGCCTGGTTCTTTGTACGGCTTCGTGTCCGTTTTTCCTTGTTTCTTGTGATCTTTTGTCTTTTTCACGATATCCATACCTAAAACACACAAGTAAACAAATACAAGCATATATATGGTATATTAATGACATTTTATGCATTTAAAGCCCGAAAAGAACGATGAGATCATGTATAAATGCCATCTCATCAAGGGACTTGTTTGCAAGCCCTAGATAAGCAAACTATTTAATACTGATTATACGAATCCCTAAAATATATGGACCTAATTGCAATTTAAACAAGATTATTAAGCAAAACGGGTTACCAAGAAGAATAAGCTCGTTTGGGCTTATTATTGAGTCTTAAAAGCTCCAATTTGTTTCAAAAAGCTTAAAATCGAATTTTACTTAGTCAGCTTTAAGAAAATAAGCTAACTCGACCTAGAACTCAGAATAGCTTTTTAGAATAAGCTTAAAATAAGCTACACGCTTATCCAGACAAACACAACTTGATTTTTTTAATGAAAATGATAGATCAAGCTTATAGAAGACTGGAATGTCAAGAATTATTAAAAATCATCAAGTGAATAAGCTGAAATGTGAAATTAAGCAAAATAGCTTATGTTGACTTTCGTTGATCAGATTTTGACCAAAAGCTAAAAAGTTCCAAATCCTCTTAAAATCAGTTGGACAACAAGATTATGCAATAAAATCGCTAGATTTATGAAGAGGATAAGTGGGAAATGCTAAACGGAATAGTACTTATTACATAAACTAGCATTTACTCTAAGGCTTATTCATGGGGTTATTACTTGCTTAATATGGAGAACTGTATGGTCTACCTTAGATGAATGTGAAGCTTATACTATGAACTACACTCAGCAACTTAAATCACTACCTAAATCCAACTAACAAAGAAATGGCAAGCACTTGAATCTAGCATGTTTTGGTTGATGAATTTTGACGCAAAGTGTTTTAGTGCAGTTTGCATGTTTGACCT